>CM051234.1:99417640-100142640 GCA_027917425.1 Gastrophryne carolinensis
GGATGCCCCACTGTGTGAAGCCTCCAAGATCGCCCACTACACTCTCCTTTCCACAGTTCCCATGGCACTTTACTGCCTCTTTAGAGAGAAACAAAACCCAGGGCAGCCAGCACTGGAATCTAAAAGATTTCATGGTCGGTCACTGGCCTTCCCCCCGGGGCATCTTGCCCGCTGTGTGAAATTTCTCAGGTCGTAGCTGGTATTCGCTCACCTTACCATGGTCCACCGGCACTGTGTGGGGTCTCATCTAGAGCCATTTTCCGCGCATACGTAATATGGCGGATTGTTTACAATGGGGGGAGACGCCACTTCCCCTGCATCCTTGCAACAAATGTCTTAGATTTTTGATACTCCAAAGTAGCCTCCTTTTGTTCTGATGACAGCTTTGCACGCTCTTAGCAGTCTCTATCAATTTCTTAAAATAGAAGCCTGGAATGGTTTTCTGTTAACAGTTATGGCTCAGCAAGGGTTCAAAAAAAAAAAATCAAAAAAACTTCTGAGGGATCCAAGTGAAGTCATGAAATACTATGATGAAATTGGCTTTGTCCCAGAAAAAGACGACAGAGGGTAGGGGTCATTGGGAGTTACCAGCCTCAAAAAGCAGAAAAACAGCACCTCAGATTAGAGGTCACAAAAAAAAAAAAAAAAAAAAAGAAAAATGTCAACATCAGTAGTTCAGAGGAAGCTGCGATGATCACAAGCCCAATGAAAATATGTACTTCGGCCTTGAAGAAAAGGTGAGCGGATTTTACATGTATAGTTTCCATTGTAAAGCATGGATGCAGTCTTGCTGGTGACACTGTCCAGCATGGCTAAAACCAGAATTCTGCTGTGATTTTACACTTAGCAAGACCTTCAGTTGTTTTTCAACAGACTGACAGTTCAGAACTGTTAGAAAAACCAGTGTGTGCAAAGCTGCCATTAAAACAAAAGGGGGGAGGCTACATTAAAGAATCTAAAAGCTATAAAATACAATACCATTTGTATTCCTTCATAGTTTCCCAGTCTTCAATATAACTACTATGTAGAGAAAGGAAAACAAAGGTGTGCCCAAGCTTTTGAATGTTACTGTATACATCTAACTTCTGGCCATCTCCTCCAGCACTGTCTATAGGAACCAATTTGGGATAGTTTGGGTTTTCTTGTTATTGATTCAGCTTCAACTGAAATATTTTCCAGGGGTCTAAATTCCTGTCTGTCTAGGAGCTACAAAAGGGTCAAAGTTGTGTCTGTCATGTTACCTAACCCAGCAGCAATGTACTTAAATACATTTTTAATAAAAGAAAAATATACAAAGTAACTTGAAGCTTGCAAATTTCAGTAACAAACTGCAAAGTTTACTGGTTTTTGATTGGCTGTAAGACAACCCACTGAGCTCCCCTTTAGCTACTTGAACAGATAAACCTTTCAGAAAATAGACACAGATGAGAATATTTATGTGCAATATACTGGTACAAATAAACATTTTCAATTTAACCTATGAGCAATTGAGTGACACTAGATAATAAGCTGTGACCTTACCTGGTGGAGGAATTAAAGGAGGGGCCGTACTAACATTTGGAGGAGGTGGAAATAATGGAGGTGGTGGCAGGTGAGTGGGAGGAGCTCCAGGTGGGAAAAATGGTGGCGGAGGCTTGATGAAGTTATCCACCTCTGAAGGAGACTGCTCTGTTACTACCTGTAAAATAAAATATACAATACACTTGCCCAGAGTACATTTAGCAAGAGAACAAGGCTGCATATAGTATCAAGCATTATTAATCCTTATTAAACTAGAAAAGAAAGTCTTATGAGCTAAACAAAGCAACTGGAGTTTCAGGCAGTGTCTTCTGAATATGTCGCTCTGCATTCTGGGATTGCTGAACTTTTCCTGACCCCAGCTCTGCTCTGTCTGTGAGAAGCACAGCTATAACCCACCCCTCTGCACTTGCCCACCCCCTTCCTCCCCTCAGTAAGTGATGCTTTTGAGGCAAGATGGCGGCGCCCATATCCTAGAGTCCTGAACAGCGTTGCAGCCCAGTGGGGGAAAGAATAATAAGTAAGCGAAGACTAAAACTTAAAAAATATATTAATTTTAGATGCTGGGGACTAGTTTAAGGGTTTGGGCTTTTCATTAAATTATGCTGCATTGTAATTGTACTCATGAAGCCTTTTGTGCTAGGGCCTAAAAGACTGATGTCCACAGCTTTCAGATGGACCAAAAACCAGACCAAGCAAGATTATAGGTCCGATTAGACATTTACCTCAGGGCATTCCGATATCTGAAACTCCACCAATCAACCAAGATTTTTTTACCCAGCCAAGGAGCCTATGTGCAGCGCCCTCTCTCGGGCCATGCATGCAGAGTGTGCAGCTAAGCAACCATTACGTTAAAAGGGAGTTCCAACTTGGGGTGGATAAATATATATATACACCCAATTCTTAGGGTCTATTTACACCTCTCCGCTTGCGGCGTGTTGGCCGACGCAGTCGTGAAAATGCTGCCCATTATTTTTTATGGGCCACTTCACATTTATACGCAGCGTATATGTGAACTGGCCCATTAAAACAGGCAGCATTTTACCTTGCACTGTGACTGTGCCCAATGCAGTGCAAGCGGAGAGGTGTGAGCAGAGCCTTAAAGTGGTCCAAAACCCAGAATTTTGACCATCCTGGGTTCTGGTCCTTTCCCCAGACACAGACTAGCTCACCTCTTCCTGGTTCCACGGCGCATCTAAGAGCAGCGGCTCTCATGGCTGCATCCTCCGCTTCCCTCTAACAGGTTGCATGCCCGTCACTGGCCATTCATAAATGCCTGGTGCAGGCACGCACCCTGCTAGAGATATAGCGAGATGCAACCGCAGCTAGATGCACCGCGGAACTGGGAAACGAGGTAAGTGGATGGGGTGACCTAGGGAGTTCTCACACGGGGGGGGGGTCTTATAGGTTCCCGGGCCGATCAAGCTGGGTTTTAGTCCACTTTAAGGTTATATTTTTAACTTAAAGTGTATCTGTGGCGAGACAAAAGTATAATGTGTTCTCTTGCTTGTTTGAATATCAGGAGTAATCAGATAAAGCGCTTTGTGCTCACGATACTGAATGTGCTGCGATTATACAGAGAAAGGAGGTCACGGCTTTTGTGAGTTAGGAGCACAGCATGGAGGGCTGCCAAAGGAAATACTTCTCTCAGTATCAAAATTCACAAATGCAAGCAGTTCCCTCTCCTCCAGGGTAATTGCACCACACAGACGAAAGGATATTCTCCGATTTCAGAGACCATTTTAAAAATCACCAACCTCATCTACTTTTCTGTTTTTTTAAATGGAACTTTTAAATGGAACAGAACAGGTAACAGAGCAACAACTAATTCCTCTATGGTGACTACAATGGCTTCACAAGCCACTTCTACTAGAAGCAGTCTATACTTTTTTATTGATGTAAAGGATACAGGGGACCAATCATACAATAATATAGGACAGAATAGGAAGAACATCTCAGAGCAGAACCATTTGTTGCAACATTTGTCAGCTGCATTTTTTTCTGCTGTTGTATTTTTCACCCAATACACACTTATTTTTCCCAAAAACTGGGGGGGGGAAAATGTCAGTGCGTCTCATTGAGTGACTATGGAAAAAAAAAAATACAATTCTGTGAAGTACTCACCTGTAGAATTGGTATTATACGTATACAGTATGTCCTGCTCCAGATATAATACTTACACTTGGGTTATCCTCTGCCAGAGGGCGCTGTGCACTGCAGACATGCAAAAACAGGCTCCTCCCGGCCCTTCATATACCCAGGGACCTCCCACAAATCCCCAGCATTGAAAAGCAGTGAACCAGAAGCCGGGAGAATCCAACCACCAAAAACTGGTAATGATAACAATAACAATTACCATACAGGGGATCCAGAATAATGCAAAAAACCAGGGTGGGGTGGAGCAGGACGTACTGTATACGTATAATACCAATTCTACAGGTGAGTACTTCACAGAATTGTATTATTCTAAGTATACAGTACGTCCTGCTCCAGATATAATACTTACACTTGGGACATCCAATAGCAGTGTCCATAAAATAGGGTGGGATCCCCAACAAAAAAGGCACAGCAGACAGTAGAGACACTGTCACCTGCAACCTTGCCACCGAAGGCGACATGAGCAAAGGCTCCAACGCCAACATCATAAAAACCCTTGAAAGGGTATGAACCAAAAACCAAGTAGCAGTTTAGCAAACTTGTACAACAAAACCTGGTGGTGAAAGGTGAACAATGCTGAGTCACCAGTAGAATCAGAAGAGAGTGAGAGAACTCATCACTTCAAGGAATAGGCCTGAGTAACAGCCTGACGAGGCAAAACGCTAACAATAGTCCAGGAAGAAGCCAAATCTTCCCTCGGACCAGAAGGAAAAACCATCCAAGTAAAGGCTAGGCCAAGGGCCGCTTAATCCCTGGAAGCAGACGAGATCAGGCACATACAGAGGTAGGTGCCCACAAAACCCCAAGGGGCATCAGTCCCCCTAAGGGGTCAGAACAATCCAGGAAAAAAAATGTTAACACCTGATAAGGGAAAATAAATCCCCTTGTCTCAGAGTTACTAGGAATAAGGCACAGAAGAAAGGCAATGTCTTAAATACATGAGCCTAAGCCACCACCATAGGTAGAAGGTCCGGCGTAAGGCGGAGCACCACCTTATCCTGGTGCATATCAAGGTACGAGGGCTAGCGAAACCCCCCGCTCAGACACACGTCTGACTGAGCCAGCAGACCCAAGGGACAACGTTGAAGGTAAAAGACAGCCCGACAGCATCCTGAATCGGTCCAAAAGGAACGTCCCACAAGGCAAACAGAATAAAAAATTCAAATCCCAACAGGGACCATAGAATTAAGTGGGGCACGCAATGAGCGGCCCCCGAAAGAAAGCTTAGCCGAGGGAAATAAGCAAAAGACTTCTGCCGGAAGGCGGACAGGGTAGAACCTGACCCTTCAGAGTACCGAGTTGGGGAGCCAACTCCAAGCCGTGCTGTAATAATTCTAGAGCCTTGGGAACAGAGAATGCCCAACAGGGAAGAGACCTAGACTAACACCAATCCATATGGGTAAGCCATACCTCATAAGAATGGAAGAAGAAGAAAAAGAAGAAAAAGAGCCCTGCTCTCAGACTTCCAATAGTCACGAACACAGAGGAGAGAAGCCTGTCTCCATAAGGATGGAAGAACCAGCAGTCAGGCCGGCTAGGCCAGAGACTGTAGGATTGGAGTGACGTAAAGGAGGCCCTGAGCGAAACGTCTGCGAATCCACACTGCACTAGGCCACCCAGGGGCCACCAATATCAATGGTCCCTCTACCAGAGTGATTCTGCACAGAACACCACCTAGCAGGGGGAAGGGAGACAAGACATACAGGCCAGAATGTCCCGTCATAAAAATACTAAAAACCTCATGACCACGGCCAGAGGAGCCAGGGAAACAAGTGGCAAGAGCTTGAAATAGTGACGGGCACCAAACAGATCCAAACTGGTTGAACTTCATAGTGGCCCAAGAATTAGCACATCCTGTCGCAGAGGGACCTCCACAGGAGTGAATACCAATGATATGCAGGCAACATTATCCTCCCCCCAGATCAGGAACATATACCTTCCTGGGGGACCATCCTGCTCCAAGTCCCACACAGATGATTAAGGTAGGCCACTGTCGTCAGACAGACCGAGCGCCGCCCAGCAGGCAGGCCGGTAAGAGGAGAAGTCAAGCGAGATAGCGTCTCCTAAAAGGCCCCACCTTCCCCACACCCACATGGGGTTACAGAAGAAAACCTCCCCATCAACCTGATCATCCACGGTGATAGTCTCTAGGGAGGGCAAGAAGGGAACTGTCCCCAGACAGGTTCCTAGAGTAAATCCGCTCCAAGAGGGACTGCTAACCAAGGGGGAAGGCACACATATTCCAACTCCAGGGATGCTGGGTCCCAGCCCAGTACTAAAAATAGAAGTTGCAGAAAAGCCCCAGGTAGAGGAGTATAGGGGACTTCATCTAAGCAAGTCACCAAACGGGCCCACCAGCTGCATTCCTGCCTGGTGAAGGGACTGGAACAGCAAGGAGGGACTGAGCCCATGCAACCAGATTGTCAACCTTATTGTTGAGTAAGGAAGATTCTCTCCTGAACCGAATCTAGATTCATCCCTAGGAATGGGGATAGCAATCAAAAGGACAAGGAGGACTAGAGGTGAATGAACACCCATCCAAAGGACTCCCAAGGGACGCCACCAGCCGAGTAGCTGACTCGACCTGACAGAGATTGGGAAACGAAAAGGACCACCTGGCAGGTCTCACGCGGGCGCCCCTTGGTCTCAGAGACATAGCCTCCATCAGTACCTTGGTGAGCACTCTGGAGGCAGAAGAGAGGCCAGATAACAAGGCCACGGGTTATCAGCGTTGGACATCCAACACAAACCTGAAGAGCCTCGGCGTCTAGAAGACACGGGGAAGTGAGCATAAGTATCCTTGATCTCCCCAGAAGGCAAGGGCCCACTAGGCGCAAGGCGCTAGTGGCCCATCCCAGATTTTTCATGCAGAAACTGCCTGAAATACCTGTGAAATCAGAAGGGCAGACTGACTCATCCTTTTGGGAGAATGTGAAGGGGTTGGTGTAGCGGCACCTGCCTCTGCCTGATAAGGGCAAACTGCAAGTGACCTCCAGACCCCGCAGGCCGTGCAAGGACTGCACCAGCTGCCGAACATAGGCAGGGACCAGGAGTACCCTGACAATCATGGGGGAGGCCGCGCAGCAAACTTTATCCTGTATCCGGAGGAAACTACCTCCTGTATACACCAGAAAGAGGCAAAATGCCTCCTGACAGGAGCAAGGTGCTGCAGTCATCCCCTCACCCAGGTGGGCGAGGGCGCCCCATCATGCTTGAGGGGATTTGTTGGAAGATTTAGGTTTAGCCCCGCCGAAGGGGCCAGAGCGTTGTCTGTTGCTCGTGGGGCAGGGGTCTGCACGAAGACTCTGGGAGGACACCCCTGCGCTATGGTACGTTTAACGCTATGGTATGGAGGGGGAGGGGAGTCTCTGTCCCGAGGGGGCAGAGATGGGCGCCTGCGCCGGGGTGATTTGCCCTTTTTTCCAAACAGGTCCCGACGGGCCCCAAACAGGCGTTGCCCTCTAAAGGGGAACCTGGTAAGAGTCTTTTTAGCAGCATAGTCAGCACCCCACTCTCACAGCCAGACCAAGCGACGCATAGCCACCACGAGGGCGGAGGTCCTCGCACACATTCTAATGGTGTCATCCATAGCTAGAAGGATAAATCTTACAAATACATCAAAACTGGAGAGTGCATTAAACACCTCCCAGGAGAGATGTTAGCGTGATGCTCAAGCATCTGTCCGACGAGGGTTCTGGCGGCCACCGCAGTGATGGCCGCGGCACGGACCGGGCGCAGCACCATTCCTGCACAAGAAAAGGCATGTGCCTGCCAGCTTATCCATGCGCCGGTTCTCGGCATCCCGAAGGGTCCTGTAAGCAGGAGCTGCAATAAAGGGGGGGGGGGGTTAGGAACCCCAATGCGATGTCCAACAATCAACCATCTCGGGGGGGAAAGGGGTATTTCCAATCCCAGTCCCCTGGAAGTTTACCGGGGTGTTCCCATTCCTCGAGTACAAGAGCATGGAAATGAGCCTGCTCTAGGAATTCCAAGCGCGGTGTCGCGGTATGGAAATGCTCTCCTCTCGGCTTGGAAGCCGCGTTAGGGAGAGAGATAGACAGGGCCTTAAAGATCCTAATCAATAAACCAATGGTGTCAAACTGGTTCCAATCTTTATGGTCAGAATCGTCATGACTCCTCGGCTCCTCATCAGAGGAGCTCGGTACAGTGGTGGGCGTGGCCGATGCTCGAGCCTCAGCCACGCCCACCACTGTACTGAGCACAGTGTTCGGGCTGTATGCATATCCTTTCTGACAGTGGAGTCAGGGAAGCAGGGTAATAGGCGTTTCAGGTGTATTCTGGTGGCGGTATGTGTGGAGAGGTATCAGTTATTGAGATACACATGAGCATGAGCACCCTTTTATAGTTGTTAACGAGATAACCATGTAGTCAGAATTACCTGATCTGAAGTGAAACAAAACCCACCAGCATCCGGCCTGGAATCTGAAAGATTTCAGGGCCAGCAGATGGATTTTCCCAAATCGGGATGTCTGGTTGTGTGAAACCCCACGAGGTTACCTCCCTCAATTGGTTGGAGGATGGGGGGTGCGGCATTGATGTATCAGAGGGAGGCAGTGCTACGTGGCTCTGTCTCCTCACTAACCACAGCGTTGACGTGCACGTGCACCACGTGACTCACGTGTCACTGATACTTTCCGGTTTAAATACCGCCGTTGCCTTACACCGAGCATCCAGGCAGAAGTCGCTACAGAGACGAAACGCGTCGATGTGCTCGGGTTTTGTGCATTAGTGGAGTTTATTGGGTTGTAATCGACCCTTTTGGATTTCAAGGGAACCCTGGCGGTGAAAACTGTGGGAGTACCTTGGTTTTATCTATGCGCTAAACCTTAAACGTGATTTGCTGCTGCCTCTTCCGGCAAGGGCAGGAGTGAACAGCCGGGTCCGTGCAGCAGGTGGGTGTGGCCTGCATCGCGTAGGCCACGCCCACTTGCTGCACGGACCCGGCTGTTCACTGCTGCTCTTGTCAGAAGAGGCAGCAGAGAAGTTGCGGAAGAGAGGAAGGAGCGGATGTCCCTGTCCCCGCCGCTCCTTCTTACCGGCAGGGCCGCGCAGACACCCGGCTCCACAGAACGGGTGGGCGTGGCCTGCGACGCACGCCGACGCGGCGCAGGCCACGCCCACCCGATTCACGGGGCTGGGTGTCTGCGCGGCCCGGTCTGTAAGGAGCAGCGGTGGGGAAGCACCTCCATCTTCAACGCGGGATGAACATGTGAGTTTATTTTTTTCTTTGTTATTGTGTGCCTATGGGGAACGGGGGGGGGGGATGGGGGCGGGGGCGTAACACTGCTTCTATGGGGAATAGGAGGGGGGTGCCACACTGCCAATATGGGGAATAGGAGGGAGGGTGCCACATTGCCTATATGGGGAATATGAGGGGGGTGCCACATTGCCGATATGGGGAATATAAGGGGGGGGGGCAAATTGCCTATATGGGGAATAGGAGGGGGGTGTCACATTGCCTATATGGGGAATAGGAGGGGGGGTGCCACATTGCCTATATGGGGAATAGGAGGGAGGGTGCCACATTGCCTATATAGGGAATAGGCGGGGGGTGCCACATTGCCTATATGGGGAATAGGATGGGGTGCCACATTGCCTATATGGGGAATAGGAGGGGGGGTGCCACATTGCCTATATGGGGAATAGAAGTGGGGTGCCACACTGCCCATATGGGGAATGGGAGGGGGGAATGCCACACTGCCTATATGGAGAATGGGAGGGGGGATGCCACACTGCCTATATGGGGAATGGGAGGGGGGAATGCCACACTGCCTATATGGGGAATGGGAGGGGGGGTGCCACATTGCCTATATGGGGGAATAGAAGTGGGGTGCCACACTGCCCATATGGGGAATGGGAGGGGGGAATGCCACACTGCCTATATGGAGAATGGGAGGGGGGATGCCACACTGCCTATGGGAATGGGAGGGGGATTACTGTAATTGGAGGATACTGCACTTTGCCTATTTGGTTAAAAATATTATTTTTCTTATTTTCCTCCCCAAAATCCTGGGTGCGTCTTATAAGCCGGTGCGTCTTATAGGGAAAATACGGAATATAATATATATATATATATTATATATATATATATATATATATATATATATATATATATATATATATATATATATATATATATATATATATATATAGTCACCCACCTACAATGGTTATTTTATCATGACTCATTTGAGTATAAGAGCCTTGGTTACTATTTTGTGGAAGTGAAGTTGCGAATCGTCTGAGTGGAAGCAGGGGGAAACCCTTCATCCTTGCCGTGAATTTGTTAAGTATTGACCACCATCTGTTTGGTAATAGTTGAGCACTGTTGGTGGTGGTTTACTCTCACGGTGGAGGAGCATGCGCGGTGGGACGAGACTAACAGATATTGGATTCACTACTACAAGCAAGCTCTGTGTTTAATATACTGTTTATGTAATCTACTACCTTTCTCTGCTCCGACGCTTGTGTGGTCTTCCGATGAGAACCGTTTGCCATGTCTCAAGAGGCCCACATTGCTGTATCATAAGGCTCACAGAAATGATAAAGGAGCTGCAGGAATGTCTGACAAGTACTGGTTGAGTATTGCATCTGAATCTACTGTATTTGTCACATGTCTGGGTTATGCTGTAGGGTTGAGAAATGGAAGCTTTTTCTTACAAAAAACATTTAAGCCTGGATTTGGGCTTCCTATGGATCATTAAACCATCATTATAAAATGTATGTAGGTGGCATCTCGTTTGTCGGTGCCTCCCCACAACAATGGCTAGTAAAACATAAAATCTTACCTTAGATATCACTCATCTAGTTAAATCTAGCCATGGGATTGGCCGTTGGCAGGCAGGTACCCAGGATAGACCTGCAGATCACATAGGCCAAATGTGCTGCTTAATTCTACCAGAGGAGTGTTTTTAAAGGCAAGATTGTGTGTTTTACTGGGAGTTAGAGCACAGGGGAGCAACACCCCATATCAGGAGCCCTCAGGTGATCATTAGAGAGACCCAATCTCAAGCATGTAAAGCAGACCTTTTTCTCTCCTTTTAATCACATATTGTCATTTGTATCAAAGAATCAGGACATATACCTGAATGTTGCTTTCATTGGCACCGCGTCGCCGCCCTTCTACACGTGTAATGGTGGTCGTTTGTCCAATCACATCAATTGTTCCAGAAAGCTTTCTACTGTAAAATATATATAAATAAAATGCACATCACTGTATTACTACTAGATGAAGAGGGACTCAAAGACGCGCCAAAACACAAATTCTCTACTGCATACCCTGTGGACCTACAAAAAAAAAAAAAAAAAAAAAACCTCATGAAATGCTCACCTTGGAGGAGGAGCACCAGCTTTAAATAATGATGTTGGGGATGTAAACTCTGGCTTTGTTGGTAATGCTGCATCCTTCTCAGAGTTTCCAGTTCTGCCCTGCTGTACCTGATAAAAAAAAAAAAAATCAAAAACCTAGAAAAAGAAAAGTCCAGCAATCTGAACAAATAAAAATACAAACACAATGGGTACCAATAAATGCAGTGTGATCGGAGATTAAAATCCAAAGAGAGCCAGCACTCCGGTTCAACGCAAAGTATAGGTGTATTCAGCAGATTGCAGCATAGAGAATTGCAAAGCCAGTGTGTAGCGCAAAGCTTACTTAAATATAAGGAAGGACCAATAGAAAACAGCAGGGGTGGTCCCCCCTGCCACCTAAAGTCCCACCTGACGTCACAGCTGTCATTGCAGCAGTCATTCAAATACAACAATAAACAATGTGCACACACCTTGGAAACCAATGCACAACAGTGTGAAGTATCAGATCTGTGCCCCTATGGAGTAGAAGGTGGGTATTTGTCCCCCAGACTTGGATCGGAGAGGCTTAAGACAACCCTGATCCTGTCTTGCACAGCTGTGGCTCGGGGAAGCTGCACTGGGTTGCTAGGCAGCCCTGCTGCCAATCCCTGTGTGAGAGGAGGTTGTGAGACACACCCCCCTTCGCGAATGCTCGGCCCAGCAACTGCTGACCCATACAGAGCAGCAACCCGATTGGCCAGACGAGCCATACAACCACCGACCTCAGGCCACAAGAGTCTCTCAGCCCTTGCCCATGGCAATGGATGGAGAAGATACTAGATAGAACAGAAGAAGGGAGAAAAAAAAAAAAACAACATTAAAGAGGAACACCACACAAGAATTTCACGTTCCCGTGTGTTGTTCCTCTGTGCGGAGGCATCCCTAATTAGTGTGTCGCTGTGTGCACCCCCCAGGTCACCCCGTTTCACTCACCTTCCTTCCGCTGCCACAGCGCAAACTCTGCCAACCAGTGCTTTCATCTTCACTCGGCTCACTTCAGCGCCGCTGACGCCTAAGCAGCTGAGCGGCATTGAAGGGAGCCGAGCAGCGACGGCAGGTGCATCCCCTGCCCACATTGTAGCCGTGGTGTGCCCATGCTGCCTCTTCAGAAAGGTCCGGGTGCGACTGGAGTGCACAGACGCAGCGAGGGCTCCAGGAAAAGGTGAATGTGATTGGGGTGATTCGGGATGCCCCGAAGAGTGGAACGCGGACGGGCCTATGATGTTCCTCTTTAAAGACTAAATCTTCTATCACAGCAACTGCTACAGACAGTACAGTCACACAAGGACCCGTTCAAGATCAAAAGCCAGTTTACCCCGGGTGGCCAATATGGGTCCATTGATTTTACACTAGAATCATAGTGGCCGACCAAAGCCGATGGTATAGCAATTTAAATCCACAGGAGAGTGCTGCCCTCATAGGTCTTAATGAGGACAAGAATTTAATAATAAAACCGGCAGATAAGGGGAAGACAATAGTGGCAATGAACTACAAGGAATATAGACTGGGGTATATTAGGTATGTTAAATGACACCACCAGCTATAAAAAGAACACCACTAACTCCACCAAAAGAGAAAAAGGCCTGGTGCAATCCCTAGTGGACGTAGTCTGAACCACTAAAGAACTGCAGACTTATTGATCATGCGTTTGCCCATTATGCCAGCCATATATGGACTGCCATATACACAAGGGCTTACAGCCATTGAAATTCTGACCGACTGTGGAAGGGACCAATTTGACCAGCCAGCTGTTGGCACAATGACTGGATTATTATTTGCAACCAATGGCGAGACTTTCATATCTATGGGACACTGGTGACCTACCTAAAGGAGCACTATCACGAAAAATGGCCCAATGATCCATAAAAATATGCTGGATGGCAGAAGAGATGTTACTTATACACCCGGCATCAAGAAATATCCAGCCAGGCTTTTATCATTTTAACCCTTTAAGTGCCAGCCTACCTGGAGTTTTTGTTACGCTTTGTTGCCAGGCCATTTTTCACTATTTTGCACTATGCATGTTCAACTGTGATTTTTGAAGGGGGAAAATTATATATTGATTTTTTTCAGCAGAGTCTGGTCTTGTTTGTCATTTGTCAAGTGTATTATTAATATTTTGGGGTGAAATATGTGAAAATAAATTTAAAAAAATCTATTTTTTACAATTTGTAGTGTTTTTTTGTAATAAAAAATGTAAGTTTGTCAAAATCTTATTTCGTGTGAAATCCCAATTGCTCCCGGTTACAACGGTACCCCATATGTATTGGTAAACACCCTTTCCTGCCCAGGAGACTCCCCCAAACTGAAACAGCACTTTAAGAGATTTTTAGATCAAATACAACTATGCTAAGCGCTATGTGCACCTTGCCGTTTTTTAATAAAAACAACCCTTTACATTTGAAATACCCCCCACAAACTATATATTCTCTGGAAATACACACTTCAAGCTTTCTAGGCGTACCAGGCTTGTTGATGTTGCCACAGTTTTCTGGAAGTTCTCCCTTAATGTATTCTTTGGTTACACAGAGCTTCCCTAAAAAATGGATAAAAAAAAGCAGGATCAAAGCCACATTTTCCTAAAAAAACTATATGCAAACAAGAAAAAACAAGTTAATCTGAAAAAGCAACATCCCCCGAACCGAACGATACCCAACATGCATAGCTACTGTCAAAAGAAGAGTTGCCAAACACCAAAAAGTAAAGCATGTGCACAATTGTAATTTTGCTTGAAAATTTCAGCTCTGCAGACAAAGTGCGCATCTTGCGCTTTTTCTACCAAAACATCCCTTTACATTTGGAATACCCCCCCACATACCATACATTCCTTGAAAGTACACGTGATAAGCTTTCTAAGCGTACCCAGCATGTTGTAGTGGGCCCATCTTTCTGAAAGTAATCCCTCAAAGAATTCTTTGGTCGCACAGGGTTCCCTTAAAAAATGTATAATAAAGCAGAATAAAAAATGAGTTTTCCTAAAACATCAATATGCAAACAAGAAAAAAAACAAGCTAAATCTTAAAGCGCAAGGTCCCCCGAGCAGAACGATACCCAACATGCATAGGTACTTTTAACCCTTTTAACTGCCAGCCTACTTGAGATTTTGTCACTCTTTGCCTCTCTTGACAGGTCATTTTAAAACATTTAGCGCTATGCTTAACTGTGATTTTTGCAGGTATTTCCAGGAAAATTATATATTTTATTTTTGCGGCAGAGTTTAGGCTTTAACATGAAATGTCTTGTTTGTAATTTTTTTACTGTTTTTTAAAATATTTTTGAGTAAATTAAACCAAACAAAATAAAAAAATATTTTAGAAAATTGTCTCCTTTATTTCAAATAAAACCGAAAGCCCCATTTCTCCTGATTACAACGGTACCACATATGTATCGGTAGCCCCCCGTTACTGTTCAGAAGACCCCCCAAACTGAAAAGAACACTTTATAACATGTAAAAATAAAATACAACTACAATCCACACTATAAAGGGTTAAATCAAGAAAAAAATTGGCATGAGGTTCCAAGGGGGAGGGGGGGGGGGAATCCCCATTTTTTTTTATTTTAAGGGTTAAAAACCCTTAAAAATTCCCCAAAAATGACATGGGGTCCCCCCTACCCAGCATAACCAGCCCGGGGATCAGCTATGCAGAGCTTGTAGAATAGGGCGCAGGGGCCAGCTTTGGTGGCCCCCGACCTGCCAAGTACAAGCCCGCACCGCCTAAATCAGCCTGGGCCCTTCTGCCCCCCCGGGCTTCGGGGAGGCAGGTAATAGGGGGGCCGGGGTTAATGGCAAGTCACCCGCTAGCCGCAGGTGACTTGACAGCCCCCCAGCCTTATGAACTGGTATAGGGGTTTCATGGACTCATTACAAGTTCACAATGGGTTAAAGTGGACCAACACCCAGGGCTGATCGGCCCGGGAATCTATAAGATTCCCAGACCATTCTATTCCCTCCCCCCGGGGCATCCTCTGTGTGAAACCCCCCGGAACACCCGCTACCACTTACCTGAATCCTGGTCCTACGGCGCATGCGCGGGCCGCATCCCCACTATCCTTCTAGCAAGGCGCGTGCCTGTGCTGGCTATTTATGAATGGCCGGCGCGGTCACGCTCCCTGTTAGAGGGAAGTGGGGGATGCGGTCTCCAGCACGCTCAGAGTGGCTGAGCTTAGACGTCTCTTAGACGTCCATAACTCAGCCGCTGAGCGCGCTGATTGGACGAGCGGCCGCGCATGCACCATAGGATCGGGGTGAGATGAGTTATTGTGGGCGATCGGGGGGTTTCACAGAGCGGGGCATCCCCGATCGGGATGCCCCGGGGGAAAGGACTAATACCCAGGATAGTCAAAATCCTGGGTGTTGGTCCACTTTAAATGTAAAAAAAAAAACAAACACACCACAAAATGCTGGGGGAATTTTAAGGGTTAAAAACCCCTAAAAATCCCCCCAAAAAATGACATAGGGTCCCCCCCTACCCAGCATTACCGACCCAGTCCAGCTATGGGAGCTTGTAGAACAGGGCGCAGGGGCCAGCGTTGGTGGCCCCTGGCCCTGCAGGCTACTAGCCCACATAGCCACTAAGTGGCCCAGACCCTTCTGCCCCCCCCCCCCCCCCTGGCCGTTGGGGAGGCAGGTAATGGGGGGGCTGGGGGTTAATGGCAAGTCACCCGCTAGCCGCAGGTGACTTGCCAGACCCAGAGCCTTGTGAACTGGTATAAGGAGTCTCATGGACCCCTTACCAGTTCACAAAGGGTTATCTGTGGAAAAAAAAAAAAAAAAAAAAAAGACACCAGACAAAAGTATTTTATTAAAAAAAAATATTTTTTTTTTTACTGTACTCACCTCCGATTGTAAGCTCTTGTCCCTCACCGCTCTGCTGACAGATGCCGGCGATCGGCATCCAGAGAAGGGGGAGGCAGGAGATCAGAGGATCTCCTGCCGCCACCTTCCCTGGCACCGATCACCGGCATCTGACAGCTGAGAAGGCTGAAGCCTGAGATCGGGGCCGGGATGACGTCATTAGCCCCGCCCCCAAGGGGGCGGCACTTAGCGGCAAGATGGCGGCCTCCATCGAGGAGGAAAGGGGAGAGAGCCTTCTGGGCTCTCTCCTGAAGATCTGTAAGTCCTGGGGGGGGGGGGATTGGAGGCCCCCCAGGTGAAGAGGAGGGACAGCGGGAGCCAGCGCACACGCAGGTAAGTGAATGTAATTTTTATTTTTTATTACAGGTAGCAGCTGCTGCTGCCGAAGCGGGGGGGGTGGCCTATTCCGGGGGCTCTCCTGGAGCCATCCGACCCCCCACGGGGGATCGGATGGCACCAAATTAAAGAGGAGACCCGGCTGGATCCAACGAGGGGTCAGGTGAGTATTTTACAGTTATATTTTTTTTACTGTGGGGGTTTAAATTCAGCTACGTGAGTCTCACGTAGCTGGCACTTAAGTGGGGTAGAGGCTGCTACGTGAGACTCACGTAGCTGGCACTAGAAGGGTTAATTGAGCCTGGCTGGATATTAGTTAATCATAGGTGACTGGTTCTGTCACCGCTGGATTTTTTTCCTACCAGGAGGGAAAAAAAAAATGAACTTGGCAGGAGCTTTATTCAGTTCAGATGTATAAGTGACCACTCCTCTCATTAACCAATGTGTTTATATGGATTTTTAATATTACACAATTTTGCGATTGTGCTCCTTGAACAAACTGACTAATGCACAATTGTCAAATACCTAGTACCAATGGACATTTTATCTTTGTATACTAATAGCCCCAAGGAGACGGGATTAATGGCGGTCAGATTGTATCTTACCAAGAACCCCACAGAGTTTATTCTGCCAGGGCTAGAGTTAGCCCTATACAACTTTATGTTTGAAGATGGCTACTATCAGCCCAGCCATTCTCTCCATTTCCCTCTTGTTCTCTCTCGTGTCTCTGTTCTCCTTTGTTTCTGTCCCCCTTGTTTTACTCTTTTTCCTCTCCTTTCTCATTGCTTCCTTTCCTATAGAATCCTTTAATCCTAGATGAGCGGTAATCATTGGATCTATGTTTGAGATAATTATGAATATTTCATCTTTGTACCTAAGTTATCTCTACACTACAATGAGTCCCTGATGGACATGGTATCTTCTCCATCCACCACCACAGGAAGGGTTACTCTTGCGCACCACGATCACAGAGTCCAGGCTCGGCATCTCTTGCAGCCTGGGACAGGGAGAGGTTGTAGTGGCTGTATGGCACAGAGGCCAATCAGATCGCTGCACCGGGGGGGGGGGGGGGGGGCTGCCTCCCCTCACAGGGATTGGCTGCAGGGCTGCCTAGCAACCCAGTGTGGCTTACCCAAGCCATGGTCGTGCAAGACAGGAAGGTGGTGGTCTTCAGAATGCACCATCCCACTCCCTAGGGCCACAGATCTGAAACTTTACAGTTGGTTTCCAAGGTGTGTTATTGTTGTACCTGAATGACTGCTGCAATGACAGCTGCGACATAAGTGGGGACTTTCGATGCTGCAATCTGCTGAATACATTTATACTTAGCCTAGCCGGAGTGCTGGCTCTCTTTAGATTTTTGTACTATATGCAGTGCCACCGCAGGACAGTTGCACCCACAACTATGGGACGCTACAGTAAGTGTGCAGTTGTTTACTTTATCTTGCGATTAGAGATTATTAACCACAATACATATACATGAAAAACCCCTTTGTATCCCTGGCTGAGTTCAAGTCTGGGGCAAAGGGGCTCCATTTTGGAACAACATACTAAAATATATATTCTAACCATGTAATCTTTTTAAAATAAATCAAAACAAGACAAAAAAACAAGCAGCAAAAGCCAAATTAAAGTCATTGATCAGGGCTGACCAGATATACCCATTAAAAGTATCCCAAAATCATACATACCATACAAAGGTGCCATAGTGAAATAAATATAAAATATGCAAATAATGTGAGGAAAAATACATTAATGCTAAATATATACAATGTGTGCATAAGAAATATAAATGACACACCAAAGTAAGAAAGTAAAAGGTCTACTAGAAGCGGACAATGGTTGCAAGGCGCTAGGTGCAGACCTTTCTCAAAGGCAGGGCTGATTTTCTGACCACCATGTTCATTTTGGCAGGTCACTTATATGGCAGGGAAAGGTGCATCTTTAGGCGTGTGCTCTGCTGTGGTCAGAGGCAGCTGAGAGACCACTGTGGCTTGCCAGGCTCATTCATGCCAAGAGCATCAAGGGGCAGAGTGGCCGTTAGACCATTTGTATGTGGTCCAGGAGGAATAATTGAAACTTTGGAGGCCTGCTGCAGCTTCTACCATGAACTGCAGGAAATGGAGAAGCACAGGAGACCAGAATCAGGTGAGACGCTGGCTGTCTATTATTCTCATTGTCTGGAGTGTCCCTTTAATTAGGTCATTGCTACTGCAATTGCACAAGGAATGTTGGTGTATTGTTTTTAACCATTTGTTTTTTTTAGGATTTTATAAAGATTACATGATTAGAATAATACAATTCTGTGAAATACTCACCTGTAGAATTGATATTTTTTGTATACAGTACATCCTGCTCCAGATATAGTACTTACACTTCGGTTATCCTCCGCCAGATGGTGCTGCACTGCAGAGACATGCAAAACAGGCTCCTCCCGGCCCCTCAAATACCCGGGGACCTCCCACAAATCCCCAGCATTGAAAAGCAGTGAACAAGAAGTCGGGAGAATTAACCACCGAAACTGGTAACTATAACAATGGTAAAAATCACCATACAGGGGATCCAGAAAAATGCAAAAACCAGGGTGGGATGGAGCAAGACGTACTGTATACAAATAATATCAATTCTACAGGTGAGTAGTTCACAGAATTTTATTATTCTTAGTATACAGTACGTCCTGCTCCAGATATAGTACTTACACTTGGGACATCCAATAGCAGTGTCCATAAAGTAGGGTGGGATCCCCAACAAAAAAGGCAACAGCAGACAGTTAAAACCACTGTCACCTGCATAACCATGCGGCCAAGACAGCATAAGCTGAGGCCCAAACATAAACCTTGTAAAACTTTGAAAAAGGTATGAATCAGAAGACCAAACAGCGGCCTAGAAAACCAGTTCAACAGAAGCCTGGTGCTGAAAAGCCCAAGAGGCACAAAAGCACGAGTAAAATAAGAAGCAAAGCGAAAAGGAAGATTCTTCCTCTTGTTGGAATAGGCCTGAGTAACAGCCTGACGAATCCCATCGCTAACAGTAGACTTGGCAGAAGCCAAAAAATCCTTTCCTAGGACCAGAAGGAACATCCCATTCAAGTAACAACCAGGGCCAAACTCCCCGAGAGCAGACGAGATCGGGCACATTCAGGATGTAGTGACCATAGGCCCAAAGGAACATCAGTTCTCCTAAAGGACACAGTGACTACCAAGGACAAAACTTCCAACACCTGTTCAAGGAATGCAGAACCCTTTCCTCAGCGTTGCTAGGAATAAGGCACAGAAGGAAGAACAATATCTCGAATCAATGAACATAAGACACCACCTGAGGCAGAGAGTCCAGCTTCAGGCGGAACACCACCTTATCCAGGTGTATCTCAAAGAATGGGGGCTAGGTAGACAGAGCCGCCCACCAACACACGTCTGACCGAAGTAACAGTCACCAGAAGGACAACCTTGAGGGTAAGAACAGCCAGACAGCATCCTGAATAGGACCAAAGGGAAAAAACCCTGCAAAGCAGACAATCAAATTCAAATCCCAACAGGGACCATAGGATTACATGGGGGACGCACATGCGTACCCCCTGAAAGAAGTCTTAACCAAGGAAGACTGAACAAAAGACTTCTAAAGCAAGGCGGACAGGGCAGAACCTGACCCATCAGAGTACTGAGTTGGAGGGCCAACTCCAACTCATGCTGAAACAACTCTAGAACCCTGGGAACCGAGAACGCCCGACAGGGAAGAGACCTAGACTCACACCAATCAATAAGGGTAAACCATACCCTATAACAGATGGAGGAAGAAGAAGAAGAAGCTTGCACCTAGTCTTCCCATAGTCTCAATCACCGAGACAGATAAGCCTGTCTCCAGCAAGATGGATGTTTCAGCAGTCAGGCCATCTAGGCCAGAGTCTGTAGATTGGGGTGACGTAAAGGGGCCCTGAGTGAGCAGAGCTGGCACTCCTGGCAGAACGTACATAACTACTGCCCTCAGTACCACGTCTGCGGACCACACTCTACTAGGCCACCCAGGGACCACCAGAGTCACTGGTCCCCCTTCCAGAGCAATCTTGCACAGAACCCTGCCTAGCAGGGGGGATGGAGAAAGAACATACAGAACAGAATGTCCAGATATAACGTTACCAAGGCATCCTGACCACGGCCAGAGGATCCTGGGACAGGGAAACAAGGGCCGATAGCTTGTGAAAGTGACGGGACACAAACAGATCCACAACTGGTTGGACCCCATAGTGATACAGTGATTAGCACATCCTGTCGTAGAGAGACCCCCACCGGAGCGAATACCACTGATATGCAGGGAACATTGTCCTCCACCCAGATTAGTATCAGACACTTCCTGGAGGACACTCCTGCTCCAGGTCCCTTCCAGAGGATTAATGTAGGCCACTGCCATCATACAGACCGAGCGCCCCCGAACAGGCAGGCCCTGAAAAGGAGTAGTCAAACAAGATAGAATCAACCTGAACGCTCACTGTTTCAAACATTGATAGGTGTATGGACCTTCTAAGGGTCCCACCTTCCCCAGAACCGCAGGGAGTTTCAGAAGAACCCCCCCCCCCTCAACCTGATAGATTGGCATCCATGGTGACTGTCTCCAGGAAGGGGCAAGAAGGAAACTGCCCCCAGACAGGTTCCTTGAGTTCATCCACTCCAAGAGGGACCTCCATACCAGAGGGGGAAGGCACACAGACCCTGCTCCAGGGATGCTGGATCCCTGTCCTGTACTAACAATAGAAATTGCAGAAGGGCCCAAGGGGGACTGAGCATAAGGGACCTCTTCTGAGCAAGCCACCAAGGGGCCCACTAGCAGCATCCCTGTCTGGTGAAGGGACGGGGACAGCAATGAGGGACTGAGCCCATGCAACCAGATTGTCCACTTTATTGTTGAGGAAGGAAGATTCTCGCCTGAATAGAATCCAGATTCATTCCTAGAAATGGAATTACCAATAAGGGGACAATGAGGACTTGGGGTGATTGATCACCCATCCAAATGACTCCCAATGGACACCAGCAGCCGAGTATACAACTTAGCCTGACGCAGACTGGGAAGTGAGAAGGACGTCCAGGTAGGTCTCGCGCGGACGCCCCTTGGTCTCAGAGACATCACCCTCGTCAGCACCATGGTGTACACTCTGGGAGCTGAAGCGAGGCCAGATAACAAGGCCCCAACTAGCAGTGTTGGACTTCCAACACGAACCCGAAGAGCCTCGGTGTCCAGAAGACACAGGGATGCGAACATAAGCATCTTTGAGCTCCACAGACGACAAGAAGCCCCTTGGGCGCAAGGCGCTGATGGCCCATCTCAGAGTTTCCATGCAGAAAACTGCCTGTAATTGGAGAATTGCCGAGAACCTGTGAATCCAGAATGGGCCAGACTGACCCATCCTTTTGGGGGACTGTGGAAAGGTTGGTGTAGCGGCCCCTGACTCTGCCTGTTAAGGGCAATCTGCAAGTGACACTCAGACCTCGCAGGCCTTGCATGGCTTGTGCCAGCACCTGAACAGCGGCAGGGACCAGGAGTACCCGGGACCTGATAATCTTGTGGAAGGCCGCGCAGCAAACTCAATCTTGTATCCGGAGGACACTACCTCCTGAATCCACCAGTATGAGGCGTAATGCCTCCTGACAAGAGCAAAGTGCCGCAGCCATCCCCTCACCCAGACAGGCGAGGGCGCCCATCACGCGTGAGGGGGTTTAGTGGAAGATTTAGGCTTAGCCCCGCCGGAGGGGCCAGAGCGTTGTCTGCTGCTCCCGGGGCAGGAGTTTGCGTGAGCCCCCACGAAGGACACCCCTGGTTCTTGTTTAACACTATGGTAGGGGGGAGGAGGGGTGCCCGTGCCCCTGCCCCGAGGGGGCCGAGACGGCCGCCTGCGTTGGGGTGACTTACCCCTTTTACCAAACAGGTCCAGCCCGGGGGGGGCCTCCCATTATTTGATTCAAAGTAAGCACTTCTTTGTTGTTTGTTGTCTATGTCTGCTCTCCTATTCTGAGTGGCTTTGAATATTTTGCACAGGTTTTATTTGTGACGGAAGCACTGACACTTAGGTATAGGTTTATATTAGGTAGTTGTTATATTAATTTATAGTCAGGATAGGTTATATATATAATATGTAAATTATTTATAAATATCCACAAAATCACTATGGATTATATTGTGTATTAGATTGTATTGTTGATAAGGAAGTGCGCCCCCTGGTTGTTAATCATGCATATGGCTCAGTAATTGTTTTTAATATGGTTTTAATATATGCTACAATAAAATGGATTTGTAAATTTACCTTTTGAGTGCAATAGTGAGTCTCTGTGTGGTCATCTGGCAGGGTGTTCAGAGGTCACCCTACATAATAAATTGGGTACCAAACAGGTCTAGACGGGCCCCAAACAAGCGTAGCCCTCTAAAGGGAAGCCCAGTAAGAGTCTTTTTAGTAGCATCGTCAGCACCCCACTGTCGCAGCCAAACCAAGCGACGTATAGCCACCGCAAGGGCAGAAGTTCTTGCACACATTCTAATGGTGTCATCCAACGCTAATAGGATAAATTTTACAAACACATCACAGCTGGAGTGTGCATTAAACACATCCCAGGGGAGATTATCAGAGTGATGATCAAGCATCTTTCTGATGAGGGTTCTAGCGGGCATTGCAGTAATAGCCGCGTCACAGACCGGGCGCAGCGCCGTCCCTGCACAAGAAAAGGCGTGGGAGGCCAGCAGATCAATGCGCCGGTCCTCAGCATCCCAAAGGGTATTATAAGCAGGGGCTGCAATAAAGGGGGGGTTAGGAACCCACCACGGGGGGGGGGGGAATGACCAGCAATTAACCACCTCAGGGGAAAAGGTTATTTCCTATCCCAGTCCCCTGGGACCCCTGAAAGTTTACTGGGGCATTCCCATTCCTTGAGAACAAGAGCATGGAAATGAGCCTGCTCTAGGAATTCCAAACGTGCTGTTGCTGTATGGAAACGCTCCCCCCTCGGCTTGGAAGCCTCACCAGGGAGGGATAGACAGAACCTTAAAGACCTTAATCAACAAATCGTCAGTGTCACACTGGGCCCAGTATTCAGGTCCAGAATCGTCATGACTCCTCGGCCTCTCATCAGATGAGCCTGAGTCAGAGAATAGCTCTCCTTCATCAGAAGGGGTATAGTCACACGGAGTAGTAAACTCCTCAGTTCCCATAGGAAAAACAGTAACATGAGGCATCAAGTGCCGCTTCTTACCAGGGCCCTTGTGCTCTGACAACCTCGCAATAATCTGTTCAGCCGTAGGCAGTCTGGAAAACGCAACAGGCTGCAAATCCCCACTTGTATGCGACTCAGCAGGAGTGAGATTTAAGCATGGGGAAATAGGTGAATTGAAGCAAGGTGCAGCCACTGGCGGACCCGATTGCAGAGCCAGTGCTTGCTCGGCACAGGGTCCGCAGACCCGTGCCCTGTCAGCATCAGCATGGGGTTGTCCACACGCTATACACAGCCGGTCTTGTCCCAGAGGGACCCCAGTCACATAATTCTGAGATGCCTCCATATGGTGATTATTTAGGCACAATATGCCAGCAGGGATTTATGCTATAGGCAACCCTGGATGCCCCAGAGACCCGCTAGGGAAGTGGGAGAATTTTACAAGGCCCGCTATAAATTACACCGGGCCGGGAGAAGCCAATGGTGTTCCCCAGTCTGAAAGACACAATGAGAAGAGAATGGTGAGCACGGTAAGCAGGAACGCCCGACGCGTCGCGAGCGAACAGACAAAATGGCGCCGTGTACCTCGAAGGGCGGGCCAGAGCGTACCATGACGCGGAGCGCGCCAAACCAGACCCCGCCCTCCCGAAGAGCGCGAAGTCCAACATCAGCCAATGAGGACACAGAGGTGTCCGAGGTAACGCCGCCCGCCCGAGCAGTGCTCCAGAAGCATGTGTGGTGCTGCCTACCTTCACCCGACCAGCACAGCCCAGGCTGGGAGGCACAACACGATGAGGACGGGTGGGAATAGTCCAAGAGGGCCGCAGGCTTTAATAGCCCCGCTCACCTGTGAGATAGTGATATTTCATGTCTTCGCAGTCGGCACTGCAGAGAAATCTGGGGATTTGTGGGAGGCCCCCGGGTATTTGAGGGGCTGGGAGGAGCCTGTTTTGCATGTCTCTGCAGTGCAGCGCCATCTGGCGGAGGATAACCCTAGTGTAAGTACTATATCTGGAGCAGCACGTACTGTATACTAAGAATAAAGAGAACTTTATGTATTACCTACCGTAATAATTCCTCTCTCTTCAATATCACTCAGTCACACAGATCAGTTATTCGTTACACTTGGGTAATATCCTCCTGGAGCCAGGAAATGGCAGACATGTGCTGAAGTTTATGCAAAGCTGAAAATACTCCTTGTTGGCTCCTTCCCAGGAAAGATATCACCTTTCCAGCCTCCTATTCCTGCCCAGTTGGTAGAAAGCAGTAAGCAGAAGCCCCTGGAGGCAATCACCTCAACCAAAAGGCAGAATAACCTGAAAATGAACACCCAGGTCTTGGAAGACCCAACACAAGCAATGGCCAGGAAATCATGACCCATATGAGATAGCGGCTCAACCACGTCTTCATAAACACAGCCTCACCACCAGGTGCTGAGTGACTGAATGGAAGAGATGAGAAAGGAATTATTACGGTAAGTGATAAAGTTTGCTATCTCTTCTCTTTCACCCAGTCACACAGGTCAATTATTCTTTATACTTGGGAAGTCCCAAAGCAGTGAACGCATGGGTGGAAGGAGACCTAAAGGGTTGGCTGCATGATTGAGGAAGAGCCAACTTGGCCACTACTGGCATATGGGGAAACATGGAGAAAATAATTATCCTTCCACACCTGAGCACCTATCCAACACATCTGAGAATTGTGAAGGACACCCCAAAAACCTGGTGAACTCATTGTTGAGGCCGCTGAAACCTTATGTGACCCTGGGCCATGCCCCCAGTTCCGACAGCATATACTGGGCCATCACCCAGATGTAGCACTAAACGCATTATGGGGAAAGCAAGTAACAAGGAACAATCTGAACAATTTAAAGCCCAGATAACAGTCGCGGCACCGCCCTTGTAAGTCTAACGAACTGTGTACATTGTAGTGATCAAGAGAGCACCTGCCTCTCGTGGTAAGATGCTGGGCAGGGCTGAAGCAGCATTGGTAACTCCTAAGCAGTCTTAGCTAAACGTCAGAAGATCAAACCCCCATTAGGCTGTTCCTTCTTAGGACTGACTCAAACCTACAGAGGTGATCTGGCAAAGCTGAGCCTTGTATACAAGAGGCCAATATCAAGTCTGGAAGCAGAACACAATCAAATTATGCTAGTATAGGGGAGACTGCCTCCCACCAGAAAAAAAGGCGTACTTACAAGGAAGACAGGACTTGCCGAGCATGGTATCAGTAGTCACCACTTCTGTAGACAGTGAAGCCGACACCGCACCTAGAAAATCCAGGCGGAGTCCCAACCAAGTTTCGGACGGTTCAGGAAATGCTTATCTTCCGAGATCCAACCAAATCAAGTACATTGGGGGTGGAATGGAGGTCAACTCAAACTCTGCAGTGACAGAGTCTATTACTCTTGTGCACCACAAAAACACCTGCAACCTGAAGTGGCTTGGTGCAAAGATAGCAACCTTAAGCAATATTTAGGGCCTGGCTCATTAAGTGATCATCGATCTCTCTACCCTGGAATCACATATCCCTTTGCGCAGGGGGATTACGACCAGGGCTGTTGGGAGAAAAAAAAAAGAGCAATGCCTAGATGAAGATTCCTGAGGTGTCTTGATACCACTGAATCTTTTCTACCACACGCAGAATCCATTGCGGAAGTGCACTACTTACCCTGTTCTTACAAGCCCGAACAAAGAGTAACAGATGGGGCCGAAGAAGTGGGTTGTCTCATCATGAAGGACCCGCTCACAATAAGAACTGTGCTCTTTGATCCTTTTCATGTTACACATGTTACGCATCGGATACCCCTGATGATCCGATGTGGTGTAAGCACGTTCATAAGGCAATGTTCACTGGGGTCTTTGGCAAAAGTTTCGGAGGTAGCCGAGACCTCATAAAGCAGTCAGTGATTACTGATTACCTATGAGCTCTGCAGGCATGTGAGCATACTCTGCAGATAATATATACATTAGCACTTTACACAAAGCTCTAAACATGAATGGTGCTACATACCCCATCTCCCAGCTGAGGTATATATGGAGCTGGCGGGAGAGATAGTCTTTGATTGAGGATTTGATCAAATATCTGATGCTACATTACCACCGGTATCCTGGCTATCTTGATGCGCTAATTGTGTACGTCAATCATGCAGAGCTTGGGAGCTGATCTAGAGTGGCCGGAGATGCAGATAATGCACAATTAATTGGCGATTACTGAGACCTCTTGCTGCCCCTAGGACAGTGTGCCCCTATTATATTCTGCTTTTATTATAAGCATTGCTGATAATTCTGCACTACTTCCCACAGCCTCCATGCCCGTCTACGTTATAAGCCGGATAATCTCTGATGGGGGTCTAAAGTCTGTCCCCTCTACCACCAGCCAGACCGGCAGTGGCGCAGGAGGCTAATGGGCATCCCAAACTCCTGGGACGGCCATGGCCCTTTCAATGAGACCATACCAGAACCGGCTGCAAGTCAAGTCGGACGGGAGATCTTCCTGCCACTTCCCCACTAGCTTTGTAAGGAGAAGCAGGGCCAGATAGCATGCCTTTGTCTCCTCTACCACTGGCCAGCGCAACTCAATGTCTAACTCCCACGCTCATACATTGATGCCGCAGGGGGGATACCAGAAGCCACTCAAGAGACCCTCACCCCCCACAGCTAGTATGTGACTTCTGCTGGGGAAGGCCATATGTCAGCAGCAGGAGCTGCTCCAGAGCAGACACAAGATTGCTGCAGAAGCATCCCAGGAGCGGAGAAACTCCCCCCATATAACGGGACTTCTCCCTCTGCAGTACAAATGAGGCATTAACAAACCCAGCTCGCTATGCACCCATACATAGTCCCTGACCCACTACACTGTAAGAGAAAGGGGTGGTGGGAGGGGTGCTGGACTACAAGTCTCAGCATTTTAGTAAGGGCACAAGGGAGTCTTGGGGGGGGCAGGGACACCACAGGGTCTGAAGTTAGGTGGTAACCTCTGTATAGGTTTCTTAGTTTTTTGCCTCTGATTCTAGGCTTCAAAACCGCTCGTCTGGCTGTCTGAGGCATCTTGTCAGATGAAGAGGCATCCCTGCTCTGTCCACTTCTTCTCATGCCAACACACTCCTCTATGTGCACATGGCCGGAGATGGCGTTCTGTGTCCTAGCAAAATGAGGGAATGAGTGGGAGGGCACACAGAAATGGCAATTTCTGTCTTTGCCCTTTGTAATAAAATTCCTTAAAAAAAAAAAAAAAAAAAAAAAAAATTATAAATATATATATTTTCCAGGGAAGTAGCCGACAAGGGGAGGATTTTCAGCTTTGAATAATCTCCAGCACGTCTGCCATTTCCTGCCTCCAGAAGGATATTACCCAAGTGCTACGAATAATTGACCTGTGTGACTAAGTGAAAAAGAAGGGTAATATATTTTTGGTATACTTTTGTAAAATATAGCCCATTTGCTCAGGGCTTGTGATCAACCAGTGATACAAGAATGGTTTTTCATACTGAACATAAAAAGATTTAAAAAGGCAAAAAGCATCCTTAACACACCACGCTGTGCCTAAAGTTTTGGGGACCTCCCCTACAAAAGGACATCAAACAGAAGTGGGTCTGAAGGCAGGACTTTAAATTAAAGCTCAAGAAAGACTTAAAGCGAAAGTTTAGTCTCCGATAGCCCCAGAGCAGGGTGACATGGTTAGCGGAGACTAGACTTCCGCTTTAAAGAACGTCACTTATACAGCCTGGAGGGAGGAGAGGACAGAACTGGAACATTGAAAGATGTGAAATGATTGAATAAGGTTCACAAGGTAAGGGTTATCAAGAAGAAACTTAAAGGGACACTCCAGCCCCTATATAAAAAAATAACATACCCTTGCCCCCTCCTGTTAGCAATGCTGCATGTGCGATAAAAAAAGTTCACCCTGAATCCAGATAAAGGTGGTGGTGCCGCACCAATAGCCCACTTACATGTTTTTGAAGTCCCGGCTCTCCACATTGCGTGCACTCCCGCCCATTCACCGGCCAGCCCTTTAAGAACGTGGCAGCAGGCGATCGGTGCAGCCTCTCCAACTTCACCGCTGGATTCCAGGTGAAGGGGAGTGTCTTTTTTTTTTCTTTTATTACAAGTGCAGTATCTTTACATAGGGTCTGGAGTGGCCCTTTAAGTTAAGTCCACTTTGGACTGAATTTTGGCAAGTATATATGTGCATCAGGTGCAGTTGCAGAGCTGATCTAGTATTTAAAGTGGACCAGGATTTTGACTATCCTGGGTTTTGGTCCTTTCCCCCGGGGCAACCCAAAACGGGTTTGCCCCGCTGTATGAAACCCCCCTGATCGCCGAAGGGAACTCGCCTCTTCCCGGTCCTACAGCGCTTGCACAGCCGCTCGTCCAAGGCTTAGTTTAAGCCAGCGGCTCCGAACGCGCTGGCGGCCACATTCCCGGCTTCCCTCTAACAGGGAGCATGCCTGCACTGGCCATTCACGAATGCCTGCCACAGGCCCTGCTAGAGGGACATGGGGGAAGCAAGGTAAATGTATGGGGCGACCTGGGGGGGGGGGGGGTCACAGAGCGAGGCATCATGATTTTGGGTGCCCCGGGGGGGAGGGATATGATCAGCCCGGGAACCTCAGATTCCTGGGCTGATCGTGGTGGGTTTTAGTCCACTTTAATTTTTAATCTTAGCAAATATGTGTTTTATGGAAGCAGTTTTCACCATTTCTAATCTGTTGCTATTGGCATTGTACACCAAGGGCATACTATGTACGTTGCCAATAGCAACAGATAGTTGAACAAAACAATGCTTTTGGCCATGTGTAAAGTTGAATAAGCTCCCTCACCTGAGCAATGGCCATAACAGCAGTGTTCTGTATGGCCAGGACTCTCTTACTGGTGTACAGACTTAGACAGGTTAAAGTTGCCAAAAGCAAAAGATTGCAAGTTGTGAAAACTGCTTACATAAAAACACACATTTTCTAACATAGGAAGAAATGTTAAAAAAAAAGTACTAGATAAGCTCAGCAGCTTGAGGACATCCTTTTAGCACAAACAATCCCTTTCAAATAGGCCATCAAAACAAGAGAGTACAACCTGAAGCGAAGTGAAGATCAGGAAAAGGGTAAGGGTAAAAATCAACAGTAAATGCATGTAAACATGCATGGCATAATCATACATCTATCCTGAGATAAAGAAAAAATACACACATAAGGGACAGACTTCTATATAACCTTCTATATTTCTATGTAAAACAGACCTACACCCATAGGCACAAATTTCTTCACCAATGTGGACCCCCCACCCCCATCTTCCAACAGTGAGATATACTGATCTTTTACCAGCAGGCTCCAGCTCTGCCTTCCAGTCAGCAGTCTAATGAAGCCTAGAGATAGAAAGAAACACCGACAGGAAGAAAGGGGGGAGGGGGTCAACAGGGACAGGCTTCTCCTCAGCAACAGGATGTAGGTCCGCTTTCTAATTAAAAAAATAAATAAATAAAAGGATATTTGCATCCTGAAGAGCATAAATACCTGATATCTTCTGTTTAATCTGCTTACATCATCCTCCTTTGAACCCTAGCACAGAGAAAATGAAAGGGAAAGGCACTATGGGTATAACGGCACCGTCATCCAATCAGACTGTATTGTATCCGACAGAGCTCTGCTTACACAAAGCCTGAGCTTGCCAATAAGAGAACGATTATGCAATCCCTGTAGCCAAGTGACTCGCTCACTGGTGACAGAAATGCTACATATCAAAATACAGACATTGCATGGCAGCAGCCACTTGGTTAGGAGACCAGCCAATCAGAATGCAGCTGCAGCTTAGTTGCTGAACATTCTTGGCACATGCAAGAGAAATCGGGAAATCTTGGCAGCAGCCTTTACTGTGAGGTGGGCTGCCTATAAGTCAGGAATGTCTGAACCGGACAGCAAATCATTTAGCAAGTGAAGTACCAAATGCAAAATTATTCAGGTCTTAATGTTTACAAAGAAAAGTCGTGTTTAAATGTGTGCCTGTGACGACCAAGATAAACTACAAAACATGGTTACAGCAACCTCAAAGTTTGCTAAGCTTACAAACCTGGATAAATGTTCACACCTCCACCTAGCTGAGCTTTGTTCTGTGCCATAGAAGAATTAGGTCTGCTGAGAGGCCAAAGAACCACTAACACCCCCCAAATGAGGTATATGGAAATTTTCGCCTGCTGGGTGTGCATGCAACAGGGGAGAAAGTCAGCATACACTGCAGCAATCCAGAGGCCCCCAAAGACATGGCCTGCAGGAGACAAGTATAGCTCACTGTGGATTCATGCTCAATGCTTCTGCTCGGCACATAGCAGGGTGTAGGCCTGCTTTAATTAGATTATAGAATCCTACATGGTAACATTACTTAAACATTTTTAAATCTTATACCCAACTAGGAAAAAAACACCACATTTATCATAATAACTCTGCATTGCAGCTTCCTCTTAATGCAGCCCAAAATACTTGCCAGGTCCCTGGGCATATTAGCATTACCCCTTAGCCTCCCTGGGCAGTGACTGCCAAACCCCCGTCCATTACAATGAAAGGTGGGCGGACAGGAAGAGCATCACCTTTTCACTGATTGCTAATAGCTGACAAAGAATCGCTGGGCCCATGCACCTCACAGGACATTTACGTTTTGATGTTCTGGAGTAAAAGTAAACTTTTGCGGGGGGAGGGGGGGGGCTTGTGCATTAGTCCAGGCAATCCATTTAATATGATAAGTTTGAAATGTAGTCTATAGCAATAGTTACTAACAAGATCTATTTAACATACTGTAATCTTATTTGTTGATGAAGGGACAGGAAGTGCTTCTAGGCCCATCCTTAGCCGCTTCTGTTTTTCACAGTACGCTTTCCAAGTGTCTTCGTTAAAACCATAATTGAAGTAGTCTGAAAGATCAGCACCTACAAGATCACAAGATATGGAATAGAAAACATTTGATAAGAATGGGTCAGAGCAGAAAAAGTCATGCTAAAAATATAATTATTATATATGTTATCCAGTGCTGCTTATAGCTTCTGTGAGCTCTTCATTCTTTTAAGCAAAGGAAGGTATCAAAAGACAGAGGATACCTTACTCTAACAAAGCAGATCTAAATTCTCCCGGGCAACAATCACTGTGCCAGCTGGGCACCAATTTCAGTGCTGCACACATCCTATAGGAGTGGTAGATTCCATTGGATGGATCTGTGAGGGAAAAGGAAGTATCTTTCTAATGCGGGGCTCACTGATAACTTGAGGGGATACATTAGTTAAGCCCAGTTCAAGCAAAATAAGCTCCCATCACCCAAGGAACCAGGCTGGAAGGCTAAAGGGAAAATGGGGGCAATTAAAAAAGGCTCTGATAAAAAAAAAAAAGTGGAGCTGTAAGCAATGCAGCAAGATCCAGTGAGCCACAAAGACAGTAGCATTTGATGATGCCATTGTGAATAATCAACTTGTCATTTAAATGTGAGTTAGGAAAGCTGAGCGGCCTTAACAGCTGTCAATGAGCACAAAAGAAGCAAAAGGATATAAAATTAAAAGCATGTGTATTTTACCTGGTTTTCTCCAGGGCTTGTCCTCAAAGGAATCCAAGTCTACCTCTACCAGAGGAACACCATTAATACTGCCTGGGGCATCCAAATCCACCCCTTTCACTTTCCCTCCTACAAATCAGAAAAAGAAGACGTTACACAAATAATGAACAGTATCTAGTCAGGAAACATCCACAAAGGGGAAGAACAGCAGCTATTTTTTTTTTTGTTGCCGTGCATAGCCAAAAAAGACAATTCTGTGAGTACTCACCTGTAGAATTGCTTTTACCATGCATGGCACGGCCTGCTTCATGAAGTCATTACATCTGGGTTATTCTGCCACAAGGTGGCGCAGTGTACTGCAGAAGAGTTGTGGCCGGGAGATAATAAAAAAGGTAACAAACGCCAATTAACTTGGAACAATCACCATAAAGAGGCAACCAAGAATAACAATAACAAGGGTGGGGTGAAGCAGGCCGTGCCATGCATGGTAAAAGCAATTCAACAGGTAAGTACTCACAGAATTGTCTTTTTTCCAATGCATGGCACGGCCTGCTTCACAAAGTCATTACATCTGGGACTTCCAAAAGCAGTGTCCATAAAGTAGGCAGTTTAAACCACTACCGCCTGAAGTACCTTGGGGCCAAAAGCAGCATCCGCTGAGGCCCTAACATCAACCTTGTAAAACTTGAAAAATACCATTTTGTGAATACTCACCTTGTAAAATGGGTATTATAAGTATGTCACACACCCCGCTTCAAGAATCCATAACATGTGGGTAATATCGTCCTGAAGAGGCGTTCCTGCAGAGATGATAGTAAAAGAAAGCCCCTCCCTGATCCATAAATACCTGGGACCTCCCACTCATCACCCAGTATACAGAAGCAGTAAGGTAAGGGACCAGGAAGAGGCAAATATACAACACAACCACGCAAAGTTCACAAAATAGAGGATCCCGAATACAGAAAGGGCGGGTGAAGCGGGGTGTGTGACATACTTATAATACCCATTTTACAAGGTGAGTATTCACAAAATGGTATTATTCTAAGTATGTCACACACCCCGCTTCAAGAATCCATAACATGTGGGACATCCAATAGCAGTGTCCAAAAACAAGGGCGGGGATCCAAAACTAGGCAACAATGCACAACTTCAAACCACTACAGCTTGCAAAACTTTGCGTCCAAAGACAGCATCCGCGGACGCCCAAACATCAACCTTGTAAAACTTGGAAAAAGTGTGAACAAAAGACCAGGTAGCGGCCTTACAAACTTGCTCAACAGAAGCCTGGTGCTGAAAAGCCCAGGACGCACCAACTGCGCGAGTAGAATGAGCAGTAACACGAAAAGGGGGACTCCTCCCCTTGGCAGAATAGGCCCCAATGATGGCCTGACGAATCCATTTACTAATGGAAGATTTGGCAGGAGCCAAACCTTTCCTAGGCCCGGAGGGCACCACAAAAAAGGCGTCCGTCTTGCGAAAGGAAGACGTAACCTCCAGATAATATTCCACAACACGAACTACATCCAAGGAATGCAACGCCCTTTCCTTCTCATTGCTAGGATTAGGGCATAGAGAAGGCAGAACTATGTCCTGATTCAGATGAAAAGCCGAGACCACCTTAGGAAGAAAATCCGGCTTGAAACGAAAGACAACCTTGTCCTAATGCCTTTCGAAGTACGGAGCTTTAATGGATAAAGCTGCCAACTCAGAAACACGCCTAACCGAAGTGATAGCCACCAAAAAGGCCACCTTTTGAGTAAGCGAAGACAAGGCAACCTCATTCAAGGGCTCAAACGGAGGGCCCTGAAGAGCAGAAAGAACCAGGTTCAAATCCCAAACTGGAACCAAGGGCTTCCTAGGCGGACGTACATGCGTAACTCCTTGGAAAAAAGGTCCTGACTAAAGGATGAAGTGCAAAGGACCTTTTGGAAGAACACCGCCAGGGCAGAGACCTGCCCCTTCAAGGTACTAATTTGAAGCCCCAGATCTAAACCATGTTGAAGAAACTCCAGAATTCTAGGAATGGAGAACTCTCGACAAGAGAAGGACCTACCTTCGCACCAATCAATATAGGACCTCCAGGTCCTGTAGTAAACAGAAGAGGAAGACCGCTTCCTGGCGCTGATAAGAGTCTGAATCACCGCGTCAGAAAGACCTTCTTCCCTCAAGATGGCGGATTCAGCAGCCACGCCGTCAAAGCCAGCGATGGTAAATTGGGATAGCGTAGCCGACCCTGGGTGAGCAGGTCCGGCAGCAGAGGCAGGGCGAACTGATCTTCTGCCAGCCTTACAAGATCTGCGAACCAAACGCGCCTTGGCCACCTTGGGGCCACCAGAATCGCCGACACACCTTCCAAGGCCAGTTTGCGCACCACTCTGGCTAGCATTGGAAACGGAGGGAACAGATAAAGGAACCCCAGATCCCTCCAGTTCAGAGACATGGCATCCACTGCCAGAGCCAGAGGATCCTGCGAGAGAGACACAAAGACTGGAAGCTTGTGATTGTAACGAGAGGCAAAGAGGTCCACCGCTGGGACCCCCCACCTGAGACATATCGAACGAAACACCCCGGGACTGAGAGACCACTCCCCCTGACGAGAGGATGCCCGGCTCAGCAAGTCCGCCTCCGTGTTCTCCACCCCCGGAATGTAGACTGCTGAGATACACGGGACGTGGGCCTCGGCCCAGTCCAGAATCAAAGACACTTCCCTGAGGGCACTCCTGCTGCGAGTCCCTCCTTGGTGATTGATGTAAGCAACCGCCGTCCTGTTGTCCGACCGGACCTGAACTGGCAGACCTCTCAACTGATGAGTCAAGCGAAACAGAACCAACCTGATGGCTCTCAACTCCAGAATATTGATGGGCTCGTGAGCCTCCTGCGGACTTCACAGACCCTGAAACTGGAGGTCCTTCCAAACACCCCCCCAACCTAACAGACTGGCATCCGTGGTGACCGTTTCCCAACGTGGAGCCAGGAAGGATCTGCCTTTCGACAGATTGACAGACCCCAGCCACCATTGTAGGGAACGACGAACTCGGGGAGTCAACCGGAAGGACCGGTCCAATGACGACTGCGACCTGTCCCAAACCGTCAGCAGATGAAGCTGAAGTGCCCTCGTATGGAGCTGCGCAAAGGGAACTGCCTCGAATGAGGCCACCATTAACCCCACCAGCCTCATCCCTAGCCGGATGGTCGGATGAGGGGCCAACAAGAGAAGCTGAACTAACTCCTGAATCAAAAGAATCTTGGCCTGGGGCAGAAACACCCTGGCCTGCGAGGTGTCCAGAGACATCCCCAGAAAGGTCACAACTTTGGACGGAGAAAGAGAAGACTTGGGGTGGTTGATCACCCAACCGAACCTCTCCAGAGTGGACACCACCACTCCGGTGTCCAACTCCGCTTGGTTGAAAGAAGAGGCCATGATCAGTAGATCGTCCAGATAGGGCACAATGCGGATACCCTGAACTCTGAGCAGTGCCATCACCCCCGCTAGCACCTTGGTGAAAACCCGAGGGGCTGAGGTGAGACCGAAAGGAAGTGCCACAAACTGAAAATGCCGATCCTCCACCACAAACCTGAGAAACCTCTGGTGTGCTGGAAAAACCGGAACGTGTAAATAAGCATCCTTGATGTCTATGGACGTCAGAAAGTCTCCCTGACGAAGAGAGTGAATGGCCGAGCGCAGCGTTTCCATGCGGAACTTGCGCGGCCGAATAAACCTGTTGAGAAACTTCAGATCCAAGATAGGACGGACCGACCCGTCCTTCTTGGGAACCGTGAACAGATTGGAATAGAAGCCCCTGCCCTGCTCCGAGGGGGGCACTGGGCAAATGACAGCCATGTCCAGAAGATTCTTTACTGCCACCAGGAGCCCCTGCGCCACCAGAGGCTCCGAAGGCATCCGAGACCTGAAGAACCTGGAGGGGGGGCGGAGCTCGAACTCTAGCTTGTAACCGGAAGACACCACTTCCCGGATCCATCTGTCCGAGACTTCTTGATCCCAGATCCGGGAGAAGTGTCTCAGCCGTCCCCCCACCCGCAAGGGTGAGGGCGCCCCCTCATTGCTGGGCCGGCTTAATAGCCGGCTTGGGCTTAGAACCCCAATGGTATCCAGAACGGGCACGTCCCCTGCCCGTTCCCGGAATCTCCTCTGGAAGATTGGGACGCAGATCCTCTGCCAAATCTGGCCCCACGAAAGGAAGTTGTAAAAGCAGGCGCCCCCCGTTAAAGGAACGGCGCTGCTTTTTACGTTGAGGCAACCTACCGCCCTTGGTGACGGAGTCCAATGTTTCTCCAAAGAGCCTCAACCCAACAAAGGGTAAAGCCGTCAGAGACTTTTTAGACATGAAGTCGGCCGCCCACTGGCGCAGCCAGACCGACCGCCGAATAGTCACCAACAAAGCCGATGTCCTACCACACATCATCAAAGTGTCATCCAAGGCAGTTAATACAAAGGACAAAAACAACTCACACCGTTTGAGGCTAAGGAACCCAGCACTACCGGGGCGAAGCCCGGAAGATGTCAACAAGTCCCTGACCACAGACCTGGCAGCCAACACCATAAGCTCAGAAGCGCACACAGGCCGTATGGCTGACCCAACGCTAGTAAAGCCATGACACGCCATTTGGTCAATACGTTTATCCTCCCCATCCTTAAGGGTGGAGCAATCCGGCCTATTTAAAACCGAGGAATTAGACAACCCCAGAACCGGAGCATCGACCTCGGGAGGGGAAACCCAGCGCTTAACCACCTCCGAAGGGAAAGGGTATTTCTTGTCCCACCCCTGAGGGATGCCAGGGAGCCTAGCCGGCCTGTCCCATTCCTTATCAATGATCTTGTGAAAGTGCCGTTGTGAAGGAAACTCCAAGCGCGGCCTGGACTCCTCAAACAACTCACCCTCCTGCTGTGACGCCACCTCGGGAGGGGAAATCTTCAGAACCTCCAACATCAGCGCCAGCGCGTGAGGAGAATCCGAGGATCTCCCCAACTCACTAAGCTCCTCATCAGCGCCCGCAGACTGTTCATCGTCCGAAACCTCTGAGCCCTCAGAAACCTCACCTTCCTCTAGCCCAGAATAATCAGACCAATCGAGATTATTAAACTCGTCCAGGTCATCAGCCGGCGAGGCCGAGGACAAATGCTTCCTCTTGGCCGGAGCCTTACGGGCGGCCGAACTGGAAACAATTTTCTCAAGGTTAGCCAATCTGGCGCACATCTAAGCTTGCAGATCCCTGCCCATGACAACGTCACACGGAGCGCGTGTCAGGGTGGGAGGCTGAGAAGACTCGGCCGGCAGTGCTGACCCAGACGCCTGGGCTCCCGACTGCCGCGCAATAGTTTGCTGTGCACAAGGTATACAAAGTAATACATCATCCCCAGTAATGGATGCGCCACACAACATGCACTTTTTGGGATGCCCCGAAGGGGTCCCAGCCCCAGTATCCGGGGATGCCTCCATAAGGTGAGTTTTTTAATAGTCTCACAGACCCAGGGAATTACGCTAATAAGCAACCCGGGATGCCCCTTTAATGTCCCGAGTGGGAGGATTTTCTAGCAAAGAATGACCCCAGGGATATAGGACCGGGAGAGAACCCCCTAAATTACTAAAGAGGATCCTCCTGATAACACCACCGCCTAGAAGGAGAAGGAAACAAAGGGAACCCAATAAATGTCAGGCTAAGACAATATATGGAAAAAAAAAAAACTGTAAACAATAAATAATAAATAAGGCCCCAGAGCCACTCACGGATCCTAATGGCGTGGAAAATGGCGCCTCATAGAACGGCCAGAAGAGCAGACCGAAGGGTGAAGGGGGGCGTGGCAGCGCGGACCGCGGGAAGACACGGTACCGCCTGCAGCCGCCCACAAGAAGGAGCCTAAGCTCCGCAACGGCGCCTCCGCGTCAGTCAGCAGCAGCGGGGGGCGGGGCCGCGGCGACGCGCGAAGGCCCGGATGACGCCCTCCCCCCCGACGCGGACGGAAGGAGACCTCAACCTGTCCCAGCTGAATACATAGACCGGCGCCGCCGTCTGCCGCGTCACCGGTCAGCGTGACAAGGCAGGCGGGTGTGACCGCCGCTACCGGCGGAGCACCCGACCTGCACCGAGGGCCAGCAACCTCCGACAGCGGGCAGCCGGCCGCGGCAGCCGCCGCAGCCCGGCTCCGCCCCCAAAGGAAGCGTGAGGGGAAGGCTCCCCTCACGAAGACTCAGCCGCCCCCACAGAGAGCCAGCACCCCAGCCGTAATGGCGGCCGCGGTGCTGCGCTAAGTACAGTGAAAACACCAACACACAAAGAGTACACAAACACATAGCACAGTGAAAATAAAGGCTACCAGGAGGAAAGGTACCCGTAGGAGGAGACCCCCCCCAACCCCCACTGTTTGACCAGGGAAGACTAAGGGGACCCCCCAGGGGCCAGCACCAAGGGACGGGGCATCCCATACCGGGATCACCAACCCGGCGTCACCGCCTACCCTCTTATTTAGGGTCTCACGGGGGAGCTCTGCTCCTAGGCACCTTGGGTGCCAGTATACCCTCGCTCGGGCCCGCAGCCAAAACTGAGGAGGCATGTATTTTAAGACTAACAGATAAGGAGGAAGCACGAGCGGAAATAATCCAAATAACAGGCCGGGAGTTACCCCGGCTACCTGAAATCCCCCTATGCAAGGAGGAGACATCATCTTCTGACTTGCTCGCCGTCTTGCAGAGATGGAAAACTGGGTGATGAGTGGGAGGTCCCAGGTATTTATGGATCAGGGAGGGGCTTTCTTTTACTATCATCTCTGCAGGAACGCCTCTTCAGGACGATATTACCCACATGTTATGGATTCTTGAAGCGGGGTGTGTGACATACTTAGAATAAAGTATGAACAGAAGACCAAGGCCTTACAAACTTGGTCAACAGAAGCTTGGTGCTGAAAAGCCCAAGACGCACCAATAGCACGAGTGGAATGAGCAGTAACCCTAAAAGGAGGAACCTTCCCCCTGGCAGAATAGGCCTGCTCCACCGCCTGACTGATCCACTTGCCGATAGTGGATTTAGCAGGAGGCAAACCCTTCCTAGGTCCAGCAGGAAGAACAAAAAGAGCATCAGATTTCCTCAAAGACTCAGTAGCAACCAAATAAAACTTCAGAGCCCTGACAACATCCAAAGAGTGAAGGGTCCGCTCCTTGGAAATAGCAGGGTTAGGACACAAAGAAGGCAAAACAATGTCCTGATTGAGATGAAAAGCAGACACAACCTTAGGCAAGAAACACCACCTTATCCTGATGCCTTTCAAAATAAGGAGGTTTGATGGAAAGCGCCACCAGCTCAGAAACTCGCCTGACCGGAGTAATGGCCACCAAAAACGCCACCTTAAGAGTCAGAATGGGCAAGGCAGCCCCACGGATAGACTCAAAGGGAGGACCCTGCAACAACACCAGATTCAGGTCCCAAACCGGTAGCATAGGCTTACGTGGTGGACGCACATGGGTAACTCCCTGGAAGAAAGTCTTAACCAACCGGTGATTGGCAAAGGATCTTTGGAAAAAAAATGCCAGAGCCGACACCTGTCCCTTGAGGGTACTAAGTTGAAGGCCGAATCCAAACCCTGTTGCAAAAATTCCAGAATCCTGGGGATAGAAAACACCCGACAAGGAAAAGACTTGGACTCACACCAGGCAATGTAAGCATGCCAAATCCTGTAGTAGATAAGGGACGAGGATTTCTTCCTAGCCCTAATCATGGTATCAACAACAGAATCTGGCAAACCCTTACCCATCAAGATGGAGGTGTCAGCAGCCAAGCCGTAAAAGCAAGCGTCTGTAAATTGGGATGGCACAGTCGTCCGAGTGAGCAGATCTGGCTCCTTGGGCAGGGCATACCGATCTACTGCCAACTGCACGACGACTGCGAACCATACCCTCCTTGGCCAACAGGGGGCCACCAGAATGGCTGGTACCCCTTCCTGGGCTATCTTGCGCAGCACCCTGCCCAGCCGAGGGAATGGAGGGAACACAGAGGAGCCGAAACTCCGTCCAAGGCATTGCTAGCGCATCCGTGGCGAAAGCCAGAGGGTCCTGTGATAGGGAGACAAACCTGGGAAGCTTGTGATTGTGGCGGGACGCAAACAGGTCCACACCAGGCTGACCCCAGCGGTGGCACAGGGAGTGAAATACCTTGTTGCTGAGGGACCATCTCCCCAGCCGAGACGTCCCCCTGCTCAGGGAGTCTGCCTCCTGGTTCTCCAACCCCGGAATGTAAACCGCCGAGATGCAAGGGGCATTCTCTTCCGCCCAAGACAGTATCAGGGACACTTTCTTGAGGGCTCGCCTGCTCCGAGTCCCTCCCTGATGATTAATGTAGGAAACTGCCGCCTGGTTGTCCGAGCGGATCTGAACAGCCCGACCCCGAAGGTGTGTGGTCAGCTGAGACAGAACCAACCTGATCGCCCTCAGTTCCAGGACATTGATGGGAGCATGGGCCTCCTGAGTCCAGCCACCAATAGAGGGACTGTCTGGCCAGGGGGGACAGAACAAACTCCTGATCCAGGGACACAATCCTAAACCGACAAGAGGTGCAACTGAAGAGGTCTCATGTGAAACTGAGCAAAGGGGACCGCCTCGAAGCAGGACACCATCAGGCCCACCAACTGCATCGCTTGCCGGATGGAAGGGTGGGGACACAAGAGCAGAGTCCGTGCCTGCTCCTGAAGGCCCTCCACCTTCTGCTGAGGCAGGAATACCTTGACCTGAGCGGTATCCAGAGTCATGCCCAGAAAGGACCTCACCAAAGACTGAGACAGTGAAGACTTGGGCGAATTGATCACCCAACCGAAGGACTCGAGAGTGGAGTTCACCACCAGCATATCCCTCTCGGCCTGATGAAGAGACTGAGCCGCAATCAGAATGTGGTCCAGGTAAGGGAGGATGCGAATGCCCTGATTCCGCAGCAGAACCATCACGCCCGCCAGCACCTTGGTGAACACCCGGGGGGCCGAGGTGATACCGAACGGTAAGGCCACAAACTGGTAATGCTGATCCTCTAAAGCGAACCTGAGAAATCTCTGATGACCTGGAAAGATTGGCACATGAAGGTAGGCATCCTTGATGTCCACTGAGGTCATGAAGTCGCCTGGGCGCAGGGTACTGACCTCCTAGCGTAGAGTCTCCATGCGAAAATGCTTGAGCCTGACAAACTTGTTGAGACCCTTCAAGTCCAGGATGGGCCTCAGGGACCCGTCCTTTTTGGCGACCGTGAACAGATTGGAGTAGAACCCTCGACCCCGTTCCTGGGAAAGCACCAGGGAAATGACTCCTGACTCCAACAAACGTTGAACCGCAAGCCGCAAACCCTGAGCTGACAGAGGGTTTTGAGACATCCGGGATCGGAGGAATCTTGGGGACAGCCAGGCTGCAAACTCTATCTTGCAACCGGAGGACACCACCTCCTGAATCCACTGGTCTGAGACGCGTAGCCCCCAGACTTGAGCAAAGAGCCAAAGCCGCCCCCCTACCCGGATGGGTGAGGGCGCCTCCTCATGCCTGAGGCTTTGGGTACCTGAGAAGAGGGAGCCACAACCTCTTCTGGGAGGAGGGAAGGAGGGGAGGGAAGAGGAGGGCCCCCAAAAAGGCCGAGGCTGCCTCCTATGTTGAGGCAGCCTACCATCCTTGGCTAAAACATCCAGATGCTCAGCAAAGAGCTGCAGCTCCATAAAGGGGAGCCCAGTGAGAGCCTTCTTTGCAGCAGCATCAGCCGCCCACTGACGCAGCCTAACAGAGCGACGCATAGCCACCAAAAGGGCAGAGGTCCTACCACACATCTGTACCACGTCATCCATGGCAGTAAGGACAAAGGCAACAAAATCAGAGTAAAGCAAAAGGGACCTATAATCTTCCCCCGTTACCAGCCGTAGCGCCCTCCAGGAGATGCTTGAGCTGTTTAAGGGCAATAGCTGTAATGGCAGCAGTGCAGACCGGACGCAGCCCAGCCCCCACACACACACGTAAAGGCATGGCAGGGCAGGGCAGCTGATCCATGCGCCGGTTCTCGCTGTCCCGCAGTGTAGTAGTGTCAGGGGAAGGCATGACCGAGGTGTTGGACAGCCCTAGCACGGGAGCGTCCACATTAGGGGGACACGACCAACGCTTGACCAGGTCGGCAGGAAAGGGATACCTGCTATCCCACCCTTTGGGCACCGCGGGCAATCTACTAGGACGTTCCCATTCCTTGAGCACCATATTAGTAAAATGGCTCTGCTCAGGGAACTCCAGGCGCCGTTTATCAGGACGAAAGAGCTCACCCTGCTTCCTCTTAGCCACCTCAGGGGGGACAATATGCAAGATTTCAAAAATGTGAGCTAACAGGCTGTCAGTGTCCTCAGGGAACCATGAGTCCTTCCCAGGCGCAGACCCAGGGTCACTGCCGTGACCCTCCTGCTGGTCCCCAGAGGAGTCAGAGTCCTGAAAGAGTTCCCCCTCCTCTAAGGGGTAAAGGCCAACAAAAGCATCAGGTCCCACATCCTCCTCAGGAAAGAGGGATGTCACGGGAGCTAGGTGCCGCTTCTTGCCAGACGCCTTACGTGGAACAGGCCTGGCAAGCTGCCTTTCAATACTGGCCACACGCAGTGCCAGATCAGACTGGGTAGGCGATGACGAAGGGAGCGCAGAGCTGGGGTGCGAAGCGGGGAGCCCAGCCTGGAGCACAAGGATACCATGGGCGCACGGCACGCACACCGTGACACTGTTACTCACAGGGGATACCCCACACATGGAACACAGCCGGGATTGCCCCGAAGGACCCCCAAGCACACTATCCCCAGAAGCCTCCATATGGTGATTAACACAGGCGCAATAGGCCAGCACAGGGTAAAGGCTAATAAAAGCCACCCAGGATGCCCCCAGAAGCCAGTAAGGGAAAATGAGGGATGGTAAGGGGAAGGACCGGGAGAAGCCACAACCCACAGTTGTCCCGCCTGAAAGACATAAGACACATAAGTATCCCGCATCACATGGCCCAAGGAAACCAAAAACCCCCAAAGGGGACTCACGGACCAAGTAGGGCAAGGGCACCAGGCCACAGGAGGAAGCGACAATAAACAGGGATCACCGCCACAGCTCCAGGATGAGAAGGGCCCCAGACACGCAGCAGAAGCAATACGCGTCATCCACCGGCCTTGCCCCCCGAAGAGCACGAAAACGGCGCTCACATGACCTCGTCGGCATCATCACAGTAGAAAAAAACGCCTCACACAAATAGCGCCGCCAGCAGGAGCGTAGTGCAAAGGTGCAAAGCGGCGAGGCAGCGAAAAACAGTTAAAACACATAGTAAAAAGCAGATTGAAACCAGCAAAAAACACCCTCACCGCTACCACCCCCCCCCCCCCCCCGGTAATCCGGAAGCTGAACTAGCAGGTCACATGGCCTTCCTGTAGCCTCTGTTTCCCTCTGCTAGTTGTTTTTCACCTTTATACCTCTTTTTCTCTGCTTTCCCCAATTGTTTCTGCCTTCTGTTCCTTTCCAACACCTCCGGGAACGGGTGGCAGCTGCTGACATTTCGGCCCGGAAGGAGCACTGACAGCCCCGTCTAGGCTAGTGCGTAAGCTTCACAACATCCAGGCGCCCGTCAGAGGATGCCTGGTGTGCGAGTCACTTGTTGCTGGGCAGATTTGCTGCTGTCCCTCTCCTCTTCAGGAGACTGAGGTTCTGGATGCCACCAGCCACGCTTTGGAGGTGGCGGTGCCCCGTTGCTTCAAATCGTGCACTTTTTTTGGCAGTGGGAAACTGGGAAGAAGGTAAACATATGTCCATACAAGCTTCATTTTTATGGCACTTTAGTAACTCTTGATTAGGCTGCCACACTAGAGAAGAAGGCCAATATATGAGATGATTAATTCCCTAAGCAGTCCTGAGATCCCCCAGCTATAAGTGATGACCACAAAGCCTCTAAAATAGCTTTATTTCCCCAGAAAGCCACACAACCCTGCCGCATAGCCTTGTACTCCTACAGTGTGATCTCACATTACGTTTGGGTATGTTTATTCAACTATTCCCATACTCTGAAAAAAAAAAAAACGCAATATATATAGTCTGACACAGAATCTCGATATATCATATGGTGATACGTATAGTATCACCAGATTCATGCCAATTCACAAACCTAATAAATATATCATTTGTTTTAGCCCTGTCTACCCTGTATAGTGCCATGGAAGATGATGGCACTTTATAAAAAACACCTCATCTTGGCCCTTGCTCCCCCTGAGGATGTACAGCTTGCCCATGGATCTCTATTGGCAGAGGATTCCCTCAAAGCAGTGATAGGACAGGAGATGCACATGCATCGGACATTGCCATATCAAGGCAATACCAGGTAGTTCCACACAGTGGGGCATCCTAAATCGGGACTTGAAGGGCAGGTGATCAGACTGAACAAGCAAAAACAGCTTACCAGCAGGTCCATAAATTCTGCCTCCCGTCTTTATGTTCAGGTTAACTGGTGCTGTACCATAGCTCCTTAAAAACACAAAGAATGAAAAATATATATAATACACACACCACTCAGACAAGTTCTAGAGACCGTTGCAATTTGTAGCATTTACATACCCATACTGGGGTGCTCCTGTTTTAATATCCCCAATGGTGACATGGACATCATCATCGTCGTCATCACTATCACTGTCACTGTCATCTTCTGTTTCAGTCACCTATCAAACATAGTAACAAGAAGAAAAAAAAAAAGAAAAAGGTACAGATCAACAGCAGGCAAGTGTAGCGTCTGCTTCTCTTCCTAGATGCCGGTCTGCACATATGCACCATATTATTAGCGAGAGAAGAGCTACACCTATAGAAATAATATTTAGTGTAAGGTACAACTCAAGATGGGCCTATATTAAAGTGGCCCCCTTGGGGCTTTACTCCCTCCCCCCGGGACATCCATATTTGGGATGACCCACTGTGGAAAAACAACAGGTCACCCAGTAAACTCACTTTCTAGCCAATGGTGCATGCCTGAGCAGGGACCTCTGTCTACGCGTGCCTGCACCAGGCATTTGTAAATGGTGGGGCGCAGGCATGTACCCTGTTAGAGCTGGTGCAGCCGATGCAGTCGAGCACGCTGATTGGAGGACAGACCACGTGTGTGCTGTAGGACCGGGGAAAGGCAAGTTTTGATGGGTGACCTGGGGGGTTTCACACATGATGCCGGATGCCCCGGGGATAAGGCCCAAAACATGGCACATTTTTATTTTTTTGTAGAGGCCAGGAATGACAAGTTTTTGGAACATATTATTCCCTTGTTCTTTTTCACAGGGGAGAATAAGCATCTCTAATTGCTTTTACTCTGAGCCAGTCTGCTGGAAACTAACAATAACAAAACAGCCCAAACCAATGCATGATTGTAAAAGCATCTAAACACCCATCAGAAAAAACTGCAATAACAATAGACAATTCTAATATAGTGTGACCCAAGAGACAGTTCCAAAATCCTTTTCTAGTATTTCGTTAAAATAAACTGAAAAAAAGTTACCGGTTTTGCAACACCATTTTCAGTAGTCTCAGCTTCAATACTGGTAACAGGGTGAGAACTATGGAAGAGAAATACAAAATTAGAGTTAAAGTACAGAAGGGTTCTTTCATAGATCACATTTTTCGTCTTCTAGACAGAATTGTCAAATATATGTAAATTATTATTTTTTGAAGGATTGGATGGGAACGGACGTTCCAGGTATAGGGCTAAAGAGGAACAAACCCCATCTCCCCCCCCCCCCCCCCAGGTCGCTGCACAATTCACCTTTTACAACGGCTCCCTTGTTGATGTAAACAACCGAGAGAGAGCAGCTGCATCCCCAGCATCTCTGTGCTGATGCTCACTCCTGCACTCAGCCATTCAGATAGGCTGGGGGCAGAAGCACACCCCAAACTAAAGGACACCGGGGATGCTGCAGCTCTTACGCCCGATTACAGAGCTCTGGTCTTAACAGAGCCGTATTGGCGTGCATTAATATGCACAGCCTACAATGCTGACTGGACGAGAGCCTGCGCCGTAGGACCAGGGAAAGGTAAGTTTGTATGGGCTCTGGGGGTTTCACACAGTGGGTAATCCCAAGTCAGGATACCAAGCTTGCTACCAGGAGCATCATCTTTCATTCCCTGATAAACGCTATAGGACTTTCGCCCCTCATTTATTAATCATTTATTAACATACAACTGTTTTGGAGAAAGTGCCTGCATAAGGAAAGGGGCGCGGCCACATCTATAGTCTATACCAGCGCTCTGCAGCACCCCAGCCTTTCTGAATGGCTGTTCCCTATCACTCAACAGTGGGACTCTAGAGCTGGCCCACTGCAATTCCCACACAACTGGCAGCACACAGAGTATTCACAATTTAATCAAAAATGATTTAATACAAAAATACATACAATGCATGAGACATATACAAGACAAAACTGACATATTACGCATGAGACATATACAAGACAAAACTGACATATAAGACAATATTAATTAATATCTCTGACTCTTAGATATCAACATATTACTTATTATAAGCACTAGCACTTCTACCTTACGCCTGGCCAAACAACATGTATTTAACACCATGGTCTATTTTGCAATGATTAATTGAACTATAATTGTTTATTAATTAGCCCCGGCTTTCCTCCCCACTAAGCTTTTTTGGTTTTTAATGTTGTCTTATATGTCAGTTTTGTCTTGTATGTCTCATGCATTGTATGTATATTTGTATTAAATAAACTTGATTCAATTGTGAATACTCTGTGTGCGGCAAGTTGTGTGGGAATTGCAGTGGGCCAGCTCTAGAGTCCCACTGTTGAGTGATAGGGAATAGTAGTGCATTCCCCCCCCCCCCCCCAAGGCCTGCACCATTCATTAACTAAGAAGGCTGTGCATATCCGTTGTGTGATTAGTCTAATTCCCTTTCCGAATGGCTGGGCGCAGAAGCTGCGGGGAACGCAGCAGCAGCCCGAGAGCACTTTGTGGTTGGCCAAGTAATGTTAGCGAGTGTGGGCGATCAGTAAAGCTCAGTACTCAGTAAAGATAAGAGGTTGCAAGAAGAGTGATACAGGAGGGGCCCATTGGCAAATAGAGGAATGTGGTGACATGATGTGGTGCAACACCAGCCCTGGGTGAAACCGATGGCACTATAACAAGATAACATTTTTTTCTATACGTCATAGTATGCTTAGCATTGGTAGGCGATGGGTTGAGTATTAGTGACAATTTGGGATTGATTTGGTGGGGGGGGGGGGCTATAAATATGGGACCCATATACAGTATTTGGAGACGTAAGGTAATTAGCATGTGTATTTCTTGCATATGGGGATTGTTAGATGTAAATGTGGTAATAGGGTTGGGTGGTGCAAGAACCTATGTTTAAAAAAAATACTTTTCAAAGTGTCCACATCATCTTTACTTTCTAAATCAATAGACCCTCATGAGCCTCAAGAGAACTTTTAAATCAGTAGACAATTGGGTTGTTGCCACCAATTGATCACACATTTTAATCAGGAACTCTGTCGTCTCTGCATCGGTCATAGAGTCTAATAACAGGCCTTGTGTCAAATCCTGTGCAAGAGCTGGGCGCTGTACATTTCCCATAGTGGAATAGACAGCGAGATAAAGATACTTGATACAAATATATTGAGAAAACTCAGGATCCATTAACCACCATAAGGTTTTCTTTATACCTTTTGGAAGTGTGGTGGTATTTTATAGGGCAGGGGTACTCAACCACTTCTTCTAAAGGCCCGGGGGGGGGGGGCTGTCGCAGGGGGTGTATAGTTGAACATCAGCACACTGGGGGAGGTATAGATTCCACGAGCAAAACTAAAGAAAAGACTGCTTGCCCCCTTATCCCAAAAATCCTATTGGGCACTGGAAAAAAAAAAAAAAAGCTTTTTCTTTTTTTGGCCCCACAGAACATACAGCTCTGGCCTGTGGCACACTGCTTTAACCTCACCCTCTGCAATTCTGTGCAGGGGTGGACTAGGTCCCAAAATGTTACTGGCAATAAGGTCTGGTAACAAGGATGGATAGATAGGGCTCCAGGGAGAGGAATGAATGGGAAAGAAGCTGTAGGGAAGAGGGGTGGATAGACAGAACAGGAAGGGCAGGGAGGGATGGAGAGAGAGCTGGGAGAAGGGATGAATGAGCAGAACTAGAAGGACACAAATGATTGGGCAGAAGGGGGGATTTACCTGGCCACAGCTGGAAGAAAGAAGAAAGAGTAATGGATTGGCAAAACTGGGAGGACAGGAGTGAATGATGCAAAGAGACTGGGCTGGATGGGACAAGATGGTGGAACAGGGATAGATGGGGCTGAGCTGGAGTGGGGGGGGGGGGGGGATTGGATGGGGCAAAGAGACAGAGAAACAAAGTTTGTGTGTACCTTGCAATGCCACTACCAGTCCGTGAAGTACTTCATATTGCAATGCTAGGTGACCCTGGCAAGGAGACCTTGCCGATGGAACTATAACCCCAATCAAGGGGGCAGCTCTGAGCACGGCAACACAGAAGCAATTGAGCGCAGGGCTGTCAAGGCAGGGGTCAGGAAATCTGGCACCGAGGTCTGCCAGTTGAGTATCGCTGTTCTAGGAATTCCCGATTGTGGTCTCGAGTCTGGAGATGAAAGGTTTGCAGTGGCCTGGAATGCAGCTGCGCTCAGGGAACTGCTGGAATGGCTGCCGTTATTAGACCAAGAATCTTCATGATCCTTTTGCACCTGGAATAATCTGCTTGAAGACCTTGGATCTCCAAAATCAACTTCTCCTGCTATTCTGATGGTAACAGGATCTTTTGATGGGCGTTGTCTAAGAGGTAACCCAGAAAGCTGCAAGTTTTGTAAGGCACTAAGTTGGACTTTGTTTTGTTCACAATCCAACCCAAGGCCTGTAGGATTGGCAAAGTCAGACAGCTCCTGAAGCAAATCCTTCTTTGTACCCCGTTAGCAAGAGATCATCCAGATAAGGTTTTATGAAAAACCCCTTCGATCTCAGGCAGTAGATAACTCCGGACCAAGATCTCTCTCAAGATCCGGGGGGGCAGGTGAAGTGAAGGTGAAGGGCTTTGTATTGCCAATTAAGAATCTCCTCTCCCAAGAGGACTGCAAATCTCAGAAATGTGCAATGTTTCTGAACAATGGAAATATGCAGGTAGGTGTTCTGCAGGTCTATTGTGACCATAAAGTCCTGTGGCATCAAGATATTTCTTACAGTAAAAACCGATTCCATGCAAAATGTCTTGTAACGACAAAGTGTTTAAAGCGGAACTACAGTAAAAAAGGACTGTAGTTCTGTAGCACTACTTAGCAGCGGGTCTAGCCCGTTGCGTATCGCCAGCATTTAAAATAAGAAATGGGGTGACCGGATACTCACCACTACCAGGCCTCTTCTGCGGTGGCCGCGCCGTATCAGAATCGCGGTCACGTGGGAGAGACACCACAAGCAGCCCATCAGAGCGGCCAGCGGGTGATCCTATTACCACTGGCCGCGTCCCAGCCACCGCAGAAGAGGCGCTAAAGCAACAAGTATCCCGGCACCTGGTTTCGTATTTTAATGGCAGCGATACACAGCCGCTAAGTAGCAATGTGAAACCGCAGTAATTTTTTACTGTAGTCCTGCTTTAAACACTACATTACAGTAAAAAACGATTCCATGCAAAATGTCTTGTAACCCAGCATTTTCACTCTCCCCGGTTGTGGGCAGACTCCATGGGGCACCTCGGTCTGGGATGATCTGCTGTGAGACCCCCCCCGCCCATTATCGCCTACTGTTCTTACCTTTCCTCAAGCCCACTGCAAAGGTGCAGCTTTCGTCAAATCAGCTTCTGGAGAAGCTGAATGCAATCCCAGCCACATACACAATATCACTTGCATCCTTCAGATGTGCGCGGCCATGCACAGCCATTCAGTTACAAATACAGGCTTGTTGACAAAGGGACTAGGCCCGGGTGATGGGGTTCATACAGCAGGGCATCCTAACGCAGTTTGCCCCGAGGAGAGGTAGTCAGTCTATTAGACTCCAGGAATGCTTTTGGTCTGCTTTAAACTGCTCTGTTCAGGCATTATAATGTTCCTGGTCTAAAAGAGCTGCGAAGGTGCTTTTTACTGAGATCTATTTCCCTTACCATGAAGAATAACAAAGTACCACACTTACCTTGACATCTCCTCCTCTTCGTCATCTGGGCCTGCAGCTTCATTCTCCTCTACAAAAAGGTACAAAAACAGAAGTTACCTTCAACAGAAAATCATTTGGAAGAAACTTTGCCCAATAAACAGAAACAAGTATAAAAAATCCTACTACCCAGAGAAGACAAGTCTTACCCCATGAACCATAAAAGAAGGTACACTTTTGTGGCACTGCCCTAAGACCTACCCTAAGCCCCATTCAGTTTTACCTTGCAGCACTGAGCAGTGATCTGATTTGCCAAGCGGGCCACGAGGGAACCAGGAAAAGGTGAGTTTTTTTGTGATCCTGTGAGATGCCCACGGCAGGGCATCCCAAAAAGGCATGCTCCTCCAGAGGAACAAAAAAAAACAATAAAAGAACATTTTTGGGTTTAGTTCTTCTTTAAATGAAAACTCCCCATTTGTTGCGTTTTTGGCGTTTTCCTCTATTGTAATGTAAAATAATCGTGTGTGTTACGATAGTGCCTTCATACATGTGATTTACTTATCAGCCGTCTCCACGTTTATTTTCCTGTGGCTCAGTGTTCAAAAAGTGGGAGTGGCTTTCCCGGCTTAGGGTAAAGCACTTTACTATAGCTGCCTACTATAAATCTCAGAATCCTTCCATTGACAAGGGTGAGATCTCCTCCCTCCACGAAGCAGAACTTGGAAAACACAAGCAGCAGTAATGACCTCCCCAGGTAACAATCCTGCCAATAACCCATTAGCTACTGGAACACAAGATTGTGATCTTCCCATCTGAAGAGGCAGAATTAGAGCAAGAGGGGGTGAGTCTGTTAGCTCAGGAATGTGGAGTGTTGTCTCTGCTCAGCAAACAAATTGAAAAGAAAAATGGACGTTTTTAAAAATGCCATAGAAAGTGGAATTACCCTTTAAAAATTAAGTCTACCTACGATGTGTATATTTTTTGTGCCCAAAGGATGTCTTCAAGGGAAGCAGTTTTTTTTAGGGAAGCAGTTTAGGGAAGCAGTTTTTTTTAGGGAAGCAGTTTTTTTTAGGAAGCAGTTTTTTTTTAGGAAGCAGTTTTTTTTAGGGAAGCAGTTTTTTTTAGGGAAGCAGTTTTTTTTAGGGAAGCAGTTTTTTTTAGGGAAGCAGTTTTTACAACCTGCAATCTGTTGCTTTTGGCACTATACACCAAGAAGAGAGAAGTGAGCCCTGTACACACAGAACACTTCTGCTATGGCAGCTGCTGAGGTGATGGAGCTCACTTACACTTGCACAGCAGCAGTGTTCTGTGCATAAGATCCAAACAAGAAGCATTTCAGGGGTTATACCACCTTAGTCAATAGGTGAATAGAATACCTAAAAATATTTTTTTATTTAACACTTGTCAGGAATTACACCTGCCATCACCAGCGCCCTGTCCAATCAGAACCCAGACCAAAATCCCAACAGTAGGGGAGATTAGAACCTATGTCACCCCCAAAACTAATTAGATACAGTTGGGTTCATGACACTCTCCAAAGTTTTTCTGCAAGCACCAGCTCCATTATATTTCTTAAAACTGGGGAAAGGACACAGAGCCCAGCAACATCTGCCCCCTGGAGGGCAAGGTGCATAACACTCGCCTTATGCACAAACAGGAGAAACCCTAATTTCCCCATCGCCACACGTCAGGAAATGGAACGGGAGTTAAAACGGGCCCTCCCAAATTCCAAATGGCCAATGGTCGAGTGAGGTAGGGTAAGCTGAGGTGAAGTAGGTAAAGGAGGTGTGGGAAAAGGTGAGGTGGGAAGAAGTGGGCATCATAATGAGGATAAGGATAATGAGGAAAGAGGTGAGCAGAGGTAAGCTGAGGTGAGGCAGGAGTAAGCAACGTGGAAAGAAGTAGGAAGGGGTGAGGCAGGAAGAGGTGAGATGATGTGAGGTTAGCTTAGGTGAGTCAAGAAGGGGTAACGTGGAAAGAAAGGGGAAGGGGTAACGTGGAAAGAAAGGGGAAGGGGTAAGTGGGAGAGGGTGAAGTGGGCAGAGGCGTGGTTGGCTGAGGGGAGGCAGGAAGAGGTAACATGGAAAGAGGTGGGTGAGGGCAGAAAATAAGAGGTGACATGAGTAGAGGTAGGAAGAAGTGGGCAGGGGTCATGCAGGAAGAGATTAGGTGAAAGCTGAGGTGAAGTAGGTAGAGGAGGTATGCGAGAAGGTGAGGTGGGAGGAAGTGGGCAGCATCATGTGGTAAAGGATAATGTGGAAAGAGCTAAGCTGAGGTGAGGCAGGAGGAGGCAACGTGGAAGGAAGTGGAAAGGGGTGAGGCAGAAAGAGGCGAGATGAGGTGAGGTTAGCTTAGGTGAGGCAAGAAGGGGTAACATGGAAAACAGTGTGAAGGGGTAAAAGGGAAAGGGTGAGGTAGGCAGAGGTGAGGTTGGCTGAGGGGAGGCAGGAAGAGAATGTGGAGAAGAGGTGGGTGAGGACGGAAAATGAGAGGCGACATAAGTAGATGTGGGAAGAAGTGGGCAGTGGTAAGCAGAGTTGAGGTGGGTAGAGGTAGGCAGAGGTGCAACCAATAGTGTAGTTCTGTATCCCTGCTGTAAAGTGTAACGGAAAAACTGATTTTTACTACCCCGGGATTTAAATCCTAAATCCCTATAAGTAACCCACTGAATCACCCATAAAAATGTAACTTCCCCTAGTCCTATAGCACATGTGTGGACTCATGTCCAAACTGTGCCATATGCAGAGCATATTAATTATAGGGATATGGCTATGCTTACACAGAGCTCAGAAATACTGGGCAGTTCCCCTTAGACTAGGGAGTGCTCTTCTCCTCATCCTATCTAAATGGAGGGTGCGGGAGCACGCCTCAGCCGAGAGATGCTGGGGATGTGGGTGGCATTTGGTAGCAAGCCAACAACCCCAGGATGTGAATGTGCATTTATGATGCTGGAGGTTTCAGCACAACCGATTTGGGATTCCCGAGGGGGTGTGGCTTGAATGATGGGAGATCTGGAGCCTTCTAACCTCCAGAGCCGGTCACACGGGGTTTTGTTCTGCTTTGAAGCTGGAAAAACCCAGGATTTTGACACGTTTTGTTCCGTGCCCCTGGGACATCCCAAATTGAGATGCCCCTTTGTGTGAAACCCCCCAGTTCGCCCACTACATTTCCCCGCTACAAAAGCGTATGTGTGGGCTCTCAGCCAATCAGAGCCATTTGCCTTAGCTACATCATTCGGCAAAAAGCTCCAATTGAAATTGATGAGGAGTGCATGCCCGGCAGCACATGCTCTCCTGCACCAGGCTATTTGAATGGCTTGGGCAGGAGTACGTGCATGCCGGGGATGCAGGAGCGCACCCCCCATTGTAAACTATTAGAGCTGTTTGACAAAAGACTGATTGGACAAGAGCCCACACATGGGCCGTTGGAGTGAAGAAATGTGAGTTTTTACTGGCAACGTTGGGGGGGGGGGGGTTCCCACAGAAACACAGGGGAAAAGCCAGCTGGTGGATTTTGTTCCTGCTTTAAAGTGAACCAAAACCCAGGATTTTGGCTAAGCTGGGTTCTGGTCCTCTCCCCAGGGGACCCTGATTGGGGTTGCTGCGTGAAACCCCCCAGATCGCCTAAGGCAACTCACCTCTTCCCATTCCTACAGCGCATGCGCGGCCAATCGTCCAATTAGCGCACTCAGAGCAGCTGGCGTCCCGTCGTCTAAGGTATGGGGTGACCTGGGGTGTTTTACACAGTGGGGCATCCCGATTTTGGATGCCTCATTGGTGGGGGATCAATCGGCCTGGGAATCATATAGATTCCTGGGCAAATCTGTGTGTTTTTTGTCCACTTTTAGTCCATTCCACTAGTCATGTAACTGCCTTTCTACACTGAGAAATCCAGTTGGATGACTAGTAAAAGGTCTTTTAGAATAATCCAGCAGTTGCCTTGACTTATTACTAAAGTTACAGCATGAGCGGGAGGAATGAAGATCCTGCACAGACAGATGCAGGCTGACCTCAAGCTGCCCCAGAGGCCAGATCTCTACTCAGTAAATGTTGTTGCCGCCACCTGATTGGTTGGATCAGCCGTCACACATATATAAGACACATGAGCGCAGCCCGGGCCAGCTTAGTATATAGGTGGCCATGCTGCAGGTGCTATACACACACACGTACCGCCATAGAGCCACTCTTCCTCCTCGTCCCCGCCTCCTCCTGTGCTGGTGGCGGTGGTGGCTGCAGGGGTGGAAGAGGGAGCCGGGGCGGCGGGCTCGGACTTGGGCCCATCAGTCTCCGCCGGAAGCGCAGTCCGCTCCAGCACCTCTCCACCGGCAGACATTTTTTTTCCTGAGAGAACGAAAGAATCGGTTATCGCGAGATCTGGTCAGCCTGTGACGGCTACACGCCGGCATTACCTTCCAGCGATTGGAGGACTGCTCTGACATCACGTGACAGGGTTTCCAGCGCATAAGCAGCCATGCTAGCTGAGGGCAGGAGAGAATCCTGCAAGGGCGCCTATAAGTGTGTGCTTTCGCATCTGGCGGCCTTCTCTGTCAGTTCCAGCGGTGCATGCCGGGAATGGTAAACTGGAAAACCGACAAAACGCTTTTGTCATAACAACAGGGCCGGCTCTTGCCCCAGAGTCTCAATGTGCCCCTGTACGTACCCCATACATAGATCCCAACTTGAAAATAGAAATGAGGGGCATTTGCGACAATTAAAGCGGACCAAAACATACTGAACATGTGAAATACATTTGGCCAAAGCCCCTGCCAATACTTCTTTCTTAGTGTGTAGAACTAGAAATTGATATTTTCACTTTTTGTATCCTCCTGGAACATTGATTTATTTGTTGCCCCTCTCTGTAAGATTTCAGGCAATCAGTCATTGCATAAGTGTGGCAATGACATCATTGTCACACACAACAGTAGCAATGAATGGAGGAGGCGGAGCTATACAGCTAAAACAGGTGTCGTTATATGGGATTACAGTAAAGCAGGGGCAGTGAAAATTGGCAAAATGTACTCCTCATAAGGGGGAGCAATTCAGAGAATGCTAGTTAAAAATGTGGGTTTTGGTCTGCTTTAAGCCACGCCCTTAAAGGGGAGCATCACCAAGGAATTACACACTTCAGGGTGTTGTTCCTCTCAGATGGGACATCCTGATTTAAAGTGGACCCCAGGATTTTCACTATCCTGGGTTTTGGTCCACTTCCACGGGGGGGGGACCCCGATCGGTGCGTGAAACCCCCCAGAACGCCCAATAATACTCACCTTGCTCCTACAGCGCATGCATGGCCGCTCCTCCAATCAGCGAGCTCGGCGCCACTTTGGTATGCACGTCCAAGCGGCGTCAAACCACAGCAGCTCCGAGCGCGCTGGTGGCCGCATCTCGCGCTTCCCTCGAACAGGGAGTGCGCCCACGCCGGCCATTCACAAATGCCCTGCTAGAGAGATGTGCGAGATGCGACCCGCGCATGCGCTGTTGGACCGGGATTCAGGTAAGGTTTGCGGGCGTCCTGGGGGGTTTCACACAGCGGGGAATCCCGATTTTGGATGCGCCGCAGGGAGGGAATCGGATCGATTCCCGGGCCGATCAAGGAGGGTGTTGGTCCACTTTAAAGAGGAACATTAGACCTTTTCTGATGTTCCTCTCTAAACATCCCCCCTCGCTGCCTTTTGGATGTCGGGGTTATCTAAAATCTAAAACACCGACATCCGGCAGCATTCCTGGCCCCTTTGCACCTCCTTCCTTAGCCGTCGCTAAGTGCAGGATTTGCGCCAAATGTCATTCAGCCTATTCAGTGACGCAGCGCATTGTATGATGGGACGGCAAGAGGGTGCGGGACCAGACAGGCAAGTTTATCATTTTAAATTGTTAAACCGGAGGGGGCAAGCAAGCCAGGTTTTGGGACATTTTTATTAACTCCCCAATACCTGCAATATTCCCCTTTAATATGTCCTGATGAGTGTACCCCCATGGAATGCCCAGCCCCCTTTTCCTCTAAAAGACTTCAGGACTGAGTAGGTGCCCCTGGTGCATCGTGATTTGGGATGCCCCACTGTGTGAACCCCCTGCAGTGGCCTGCAACCCCTTACCTTTCTGCTGGACCCTCCTCAAGATCATGGACCGTGGCTACATACCTGTGGTGATGGGTGCTTCCAGGGATGTGGAAGCACGCGTGTGGAAGCTGGGTGTGGAAGCACGCGTGCTCTGCAGAGAATCCAGGGATGTTGCCATCCCTGTTCCCAATGCCGTCGCTCTGCCCAAAACAATAACTTTATGCCATGCATTAGTATGCACAACATAAAGCACTGAGTGCATGAAACGCTGTGCCTGCACCAGGGAATGGTGGAGAAAACACACTGGCAAACACATTGGCAAGTCCCCTCCAAATATACAGACACCCCCCCCCACACACACACACAGGCAAGCCCCTCACACACACAGGCAATCCCCCCCCCCCCAAACACACAGACAAGCCCTCCAAGCACACAGGCAAGCCCCTCACACACACAGGCAAACCCCCCAAACACACAGGCAAGACCCCCAAACACACAGGCAAGACCCCCAAACACACAGGCAAGACCCCCAAACACACAGACAAGACCCCCAAACACACAGACAAGCCCTCCAAACACACAGACAAGACCCCCAAACACACAGACAAGCCCTCCAAACACAACACACAAGCAAGCCCCTCACACACGCACAAGAAGAAAACCCCCCAAACACACAGGCAAGCCGCCCAAACACACAAACAAGACCCCCAAACACCCAGACAAGCCCTCCAAACACACAGACAAGCCCTCCAAACACACTTGCAAGTCCCCTTCAAACACACAGACAACCCCCCACACAAACAGGCAAGCTCCCCCACACTCACACAGGCAAGCCCCCCCCAACACACACACAGGCAAGCCCCCCAAACACACAGGCAAGACCCCCAAACACACAGACAAGCCCTCCAAACACACAGACAAGCCCTCCAAACACACAGACAAGCCCTCCAAACACACAGACAAGCCCTGCAAACACACAGGCAAGCCCCCCAAACACAAAGACAAGCCCCCCTACCATACAGACAAGCCCCTGCTCTTCTCATAGGTGGTCCAGTGGGAGGGATCTGGGCAACTGAACTGATTTGCAGCTCTCCTCTACTTCACGCTCAGCTCAGCATGCATGTCTCCTGTACCTCAGCTGGTGCCATGCTGTTTCTCTATGATAGGGGCAGCGGCAGCTCATGCAGGGGGTGGACCTCATTTAATAGCATGGCACCGACTTGGGTGCCCCCGCCCTGAACACCCCACTGAACTACCAATGATATATAATGTAAAAAAAGAGATTGAAGGAAACAAATAATAGAAGAAACATAAACAAAAATAACATAAGAAAAGATGAAATAAAAAGGATTGAAAGAAAGTACAGATGAAAGAACAACAAAGAATAGATGGAAAGAAAAAAAAAAAAGAAGGAAAGAAACAAAGAGTAGACAAACTGACAGAAAGAAAGGCTCTCCCAATGGCCAATCTACCATTCGCTGACAGTCCTTAGTCCTGGTTACTGCATGCCCCTGCATAGGGGCAAATTTGAACAGAGCGTGCACCATTGCTGCACCTCCAACCCCCAATTGCATGCCCGGGCCAGCCATTCAGAAATGCATGGAGTGGGTATACACCTCAAATAGAGATACAGAAGTTTGTGACATGGGATCACCTGTAAACATGCACCGTGGGATCGCCTGGGGAGATGAGAATATGGGCAATTCCAAATCAATATTCCCCACAAAGAGGGAGAACACCAGCCCCAAGGTCTTATAGACTTTAGGCGGGTGGTTGCTCCTATTTAAAGTAATTCTATAAGATTGCTTTAATTGCCGGACGGAATTGCCACTGCTTGTCTTGAGCGGTATCCTGATTCATGATCCCCCCCTACAATCTGAACCCCGGAACTCACTTCTAATGTGCTCTTCTTCCGGTTTCTGGACCAGTTTGTGTCTGTGACCGGCCGCCAGTGCATCCAGTCCAGGAAGGAGGTGAATTTTTAGGCACCTGGGTTGTGGTGTTTGCCAGGGGCTATGCATGGGGGGGGCATCACCAATCGAGATCCCCAGTCCTACACACCCCAGTACAAACAAATGCTTTGCTGTCCCCAAATATATATATATATATATATATATATATATATATATATATATATATATATATATATAGACCTGTATGCCTAATTTTGGCTTTCTATCATACTTTAACAGAAAACGCATCCCAAAATTAGTGGAGGGGGGGGGGGGTTTGGTCTGTTCTTATAGACGTATATTCCCTACCTGCCCTGCTGTGTGAAACCTTCGGTGGACATTGTGAACAGCGGCCACATCCCAGGCATCTCTGGGTTGAGGCTTGCTCCCATGCACAGCCAAGGCAGGGGGTAGGGGGCACGCCACACACCACAGGAATGCAACGGCTTCCGCTCCTATATGCTAGGCCTTCAGAGGCGGGGTGTATAATGTCACCACCACGGGCGGTGTCAGATGCTATTACCGCCGGCCAGAGGAGGACTGGGCAGGTGATCCTCTGATGCCCTGCCTCCCCCCTCCTCTGGCTGGGGATCACCAAATCTGTCATCGGATTGGTGAGGGACACAGGAGCTGACAATGGGAAGTGAGTAAAGAAAAAAAGAATTTTTAAATAAAGACATTTTCTCTGTGTGATTTTTTTTTTTTTTTTTTTTACTGTTAACCCTTTGTAAACTGGTAAGGGATCTATGTGACCCCCTATACCAGTTCACAAGGCTCTGGGTCTGGAAAGTCACCTGCGGCTAGTAGGTGACTTGCCATTAACCCCGAGCCCCCCCATTACCTGCCTTCTCAAAGGCTGGGTGGGCAGAAGAGCCCGTGGCCATTATGCAGGCTTGTAGCCTGTGCCCTGTTCTTTAAACCCCCATAGCTGGTCCCGGGCTGGTTATGCTGGGTACAGGGGACCTCACACAATTTTTGGGGGGATTTTTAAGGGTTTTTAACCTTTAAAATTCCCCCAAAAATTGAGGTCCCCCTCGGGAAGGGCCCCCCTATGTCATTTAAAAAAAAATAAAATGTAATTAAAAAAAAATCCCAATATACTGTATCGTCTTTGAGACAGAATCAGGATATATCGTCATACATCGCATCGCCAGATTCCTGCCAATTCACACCACAAGGGGCCTATTGAGATTCTGTAACCCAAGGGTCCGTCTGAAGCCAGCCCTGCATTGAGGTGTCTGGTCATTGAGATTGTAACTAATATATACTGTACATCAAATGTTATTTTTCCATATTATTTGGTAGTTAAAATTGTATAAATACAGTTTTGTTTTTTTTTTATCTTAAAACTTTCTTAAAACGACTCACACTCTATTATTCACGTAGTTTGTCTACTCATGACGAGAGAGGCGTCTTGATTGGTGATGCTCGTTCCCCGAAGCCGAGATTCTCACCTGTTCCTGGTTCCCATCAACTGACAGTCAGTTGCAGGGCCAACGTCGCTGCTGGCATCCAATCGCATTCCCCCCAAAGACAGGCACAAGTTAATGTACTTTTCCATCAGGCAGTCAGGCATCAAATGCATTTTTCCGAACCCCTACCCTCCCTCCAGCACTCCACTCAATATACTGCATGAACTGTGTGGTTGTGTAATCTGATCACAATAACAACCCATACTATTAATTTTTAAATAGAAATAATATTGTGCAAATGCTGTTAAGCTTGTGCCGACATGTGTGCACATAGAATATAACTAGGCAGATCTGACCTCCAGTTGGTTAAGCAAGAAATAATTTGAGTGTGAGCGCTGATTGGTTGACGACCGGTACATGCACAATACAGTGCAACACAGTATAGATCAGGTTGGAAAAATTGAGAGGACAAGGATGCTTGAGACATCCCAAAAGAAAATTAAGGATAGTGAAAACAATCCTAGTGAATATGCACTGATCACACAATTCGGGCATAACTATATGAGTATTAAAAAGGTACTGGATAAACATTGGCATCTGCTTAAAGGTGACGAGCTGATAGGCCAACGAGTACCAAATAAACCAAAAGTTATTTTTCGGAGACCCCCTACCATCACTACAGAATTGGTCACAAGCTACATTGAGCCACCTCCTGAAAAAAGTACCTTTTTAAATAGCCATAAGGGATTTTATAGATGTGGCAAGTGTATGGGGTGTAAAGTAAATGCAATTCCAACATCTAGGGGCATAAAAGATTTTAAATCCAATTCTACCGGAGAAATTTTTAAGATAAAAAAATGTTTTACATGTAATAGTGCCAATGTTGTCTACCTGTTGGAATGTAGCTGTGGTAAACAGTATGTAGGAAGGACAACGAGACCATTTAAGATTAGATTGAGGGAACATATTTATAACATTAAAAAAGGCCTCCTTTCTCATAGTGTATCTTCTCATTTCAAAGAATCACATAACTCTGATCCAAGAGATATGAGGTATTGCATTATTGATTGTCCTCTAAAAACATTAAAAGGTGGAAATATGGTTAGGAAATTATCCCGGTTGGAATCTAAGTGGATATTTAATATGAAATCCATGGCCCCAGGAGGCCTTAATATAGAGTTTGATCTAAACTGCCTTATAGGAGACCATTAGGGGGGTTGTTACTTGGAGTTCCTTTCTCAGTGCCTTTGTGATAATTATATGCCAGTCTGACATCTAAATTGATAGTAAAAAAATATATTTCAAATTCAATATATATCAAAAATAATTTAATACATTATGGATAAAATTATTGAAATTGTTTGAATTAATAAATGAGATTTTTAGTCCATTTTCAGTTTACAGATCATATTCTAATTGTATGATCTATGGGTTCATTCCACTCGTGTAGTCTTATAGGAATAGTGACAAAATGTATTTCTATTATATATAAATTTAGGTCCACTTTAAGATGTTTTATATTGGGCTTGGACCAATTATATATGCCTGCTTTTTATATATTTTTGTTAATTATGTATAAAGTTGAAGAAACTTATTAATTTTGGTAAAGCAAGAATGTAGATTTTTCTAGGCAAAATATGTCAAGTGTTAATTTTGTGCGGTTTGGTTGTGGGGATTTTTGTGCTCAAAATACAGCTAACCAGTTAATTTTAAAATTTAACTAAATTAAAGTAGTAATAAACTTAGTATTAAATGTAGCACACTATTATTTAATTTGTTGATAGTGGCATTTTAATAATATCAAAACTAATAGAGACAATTCCGCATTGAATTAGTCAAACTGCTTGATTTCAATAGCAAAGACAAGTTCTGGGCGGTAATCTAACAGTTAACCCAGACAGATCACATGCTCACAGCCGAAGTGAAAAGAGAGACGCTCCACAATACCCGTAGCTCATGAATAAGTTGTCAGCTGACGACGAAACGCGTTGGGCGGGGTTAGGATTGTGAGGCGTCTTCACGTGTGGAGGAGAGGAGGAAGGCAGCGAGCGCTCCTGTGTCCGGCGGCCGGGGAGACGGAGTAGAAACACATTGCTGCACTGCCTGGAAGCAGCTTGTATGTGAGCACAAAAGTTCCTTACAGCGCGCCCTCCTTTGTTTTATTCGTTTTAAAGCCTGGATGTTTTAAACATAAATGCTTGTTCTTAAATGATTGCTGGTAAGCATAAATAAATGCGGGCAGGCGCTCTGAATATTTAAGGGTATTACGCTATGTGCCTTTGTCTGTTTACTTTTATGTCATAATCTTGGAGTGGAGGATTGTTAAGGAGTGTCATCAAGGAGAAAGGAGGATTTGGAAATTTGATCAATATTGAAAGGAGAGAATATATATAAAAATTAACATCCTAAAGAGGACCCAAATCGATATTGCTAATATTCTATTGTGCATCTGGTACGTTACATCGATTGTGGTGGTGGGAAATCACATAAATTCATGTTCTATTGGAGTTTTCACATAAGAGGTGGACTTCTTTTCAAGAATAAGTTTTAATTGTTATTTTTTGCACATTGAAGAAAGATATATATATTTTTTTTTCCGCTGAGTTCTTGGTGTCATAGAGCACCAATAAAGACAGAAAAAGTGGGTACATGCACAATGCCATTGTCGGAAGGTGAGTTTTTACAAGTGATTCAGGGGCTTTCACACAGTGGGGCATCCAACATTTTACCTGCTACAGTGCCTCAGTGCCAAGTATCTATGTTGCTGGCTCTCCTACAGTTAGATTTTACATGCCTAGCATTTTCCAATGTGAAAACAAAACAAAATACGCTCACCTCCGTCCAGGATCTAGCACTGGGGGTGTCCAATCCCCCCAGCGGGGCTCCGATGCCCCACGCAGTGGCTTTTGACAGCTCTCTGGCTGCCACAGGAAGAGTCCTGTTATTTGGGGAGTGAGAGGATGCCACTTCCGGCAGCAGGAGAGCTGTGAGAAGCCAGTAGTGATTGGCAGATGTGGGTGTGTGGGAAGGGGACCCCAATCCATTGCCCTCGCACCCAACTTCAGTCAATCACTTCCAGCTCTTAGTGATCAGCACAGGACATAGCAATCAGCGATGGAATCGTGTTCAGTAGAAAATAAATAAATGAATTGGCTGTATATATATTTTTTTTACATTCTACTTATTCTGAACTGGGAAGGGCTCCTTGAGACCCCTATACCAGTTCACAATGCAAGATCATGCATTCTAAATCAGGATGCCCTACTGTATGCCCATAAAAATGTACCTTTTTTATGCTCCAATGGTACATGTGTGGGCTCTCATCCAACAAGAGCCGCCTGCTGTGACTACATCATTCGGCAGACGGCTCTCATTGTTTACAATGGGGAGCGAGCGCTGCCATTGTGCTAAGCTGGGGCGGAAGCATTTCAGGTCAATCCTCATTCAAGTCAATGAGAGCTGTCTGCCAAATGACGTAGTCTCAGCAGGTGGCGCTCATTGGATGGGAGCCTGCACATGTGCGTTGGAGCGGTTCTTACTGGAGAGTTCTTATGAAAGGTCTGGAGCAGGGGAATGCAACAGTCAGAGAGATAGTGCCGTGGTCTGTGCATGTGCCGCGGGATCAAGAGAATGGTACATTTAACAGCGAATCCCAGGGGCTTGACATTTCTTGCCAGATATCTCCGAATCAGATATCCTGCGAGAGAAGAATAACATGCGGGAGAGTGAAATTATGATTGTTGTTCCTCTTTAATGTAGGCCTAGTGCAGGAGAGTGTGCCATAGGATCACCAGAGAGGTATGTTTTACAGCTAATTCCAGGGCGTTCACATTTCTGGGCATCTCAAATCAGGATGCCCCACAAAGATGGAGACTGCATAACTCCCAACTGTCCCTCTTTTGAGTAAATGTCCCCCTGTCCCTCGTTGTTCTAATTTGTCCCACTTTGTGATGTAAAGTGGACCAAAAGTGGGTTCAGGGCCACACGATTCCCCCCTCGGTCATGCAGAATTGGGATGCTCCGCTGTGTGAAACCCAAAGTCCCATGTAAAACATTCTCCCTGATCCAATGACGCATGTGCGAGCCGCCATCAGCTATACCTTTAGCAGGTTGCACAGCCGCACTAGGCATTTATGAGTGGTCGGCATGCACATGCACTGTTAGAAACACTGATTGGATGAGAACCCGCGCATGCACCTAGGATCGGGTAGAGGTGATTTTACTGGGCAACCTGGGTGTTTCACACAGCACACAATCAAGATGCAACACTAATTAGGTAAATTAATCATTTATTGACGCAGATCTGCATGTTACACGTCAAAGAGGGAAAATGAGAACAAAGAGGGACAGGGGGTCGTGGACACAAAAGAGGGACAGTCCTCCAAATCAGGGACAGCTGTGATGCACTAGGTCTGAAGGGTGAGAATCTGTGTAACACTGTATTTTAGAGAGACTTTAAATGTCAGGTCTCCTGTATTAGCCCCGAGCCCCCTGTAGTGCAGCCTGAGCATAGCGAGCTGTAAAGGTTGTGCAGGCAGCACACGTGGCTGTGTGTTTGCACGGTGACGTAGTAGGTGCGCCGGGGGCCAGCTGGCCACACGTCATCATCGGGCGGCGGCGGTGCTGTCAGTGTGTAGTTGTGAGGCAGTATGGCGGCGGCCAGCGGCGAGTTGGCGGGGTTCTGCCGGCAGGTTTGGGCTCCGGTGCTGGCCAAGTGCCGGCGGGCGCTGGTGTTTGTGGACGGGCCGGTGGCGGAGCTGCTGCACTGGAGCGGGGGTCTGGAGCTGCTGCTGGAGGCCGGGGCGGTGAATGTGAAGGAGCTGAGCAGCTTTGAGTCTGGGGCCCGGAGCCAGGCCAAGGCGGTGTTTGTGGTGAGCGGGCCACTGCGGGGCCGGGCTCTGGAGGTGATCCGGGATGTGATTGGTCAGAGCAGCTTCCAGTACTGTGTGGCAGTGGCAGCGGTTGGCCCTGGGGAGGCGGAGATGAGGGTCTGGCAGGAGCAGCTGGAGGAGAAGCTGTGCCAGTGGATGGGCAACATGGGCTACACAGCTGAAGTCCTGTGGGCGCCTCTGTTGCTGGCCCCGGTCAGCCCGCACCTCTTCCTGGCCCCGGCCTTCCATGACCTGTGCCCCCTTCTGCCTGGCACAGACCTACAGATGCTCAACCGCAGCCGCCCGGACAAGAAGCGCTTCCCAGCCCTGGCAGATGTGGATTTCCCCTCGCTGCCTACGGAGCTGCAGAGCCGCATCCGCAGCCTGGTGTGCGGCCTTCACCATGTCCTGGAGGGCATCGGCGTGCGGGACGAGTGCTTCTCTGTGGGTCACCTCAGCCGCATCATTTCCGGGGAGCTCGCCAACTACCCCCCAGCCAGGAACCGCAGGAAGCTGGCCCAAAGCAAGGCATCACTGCTCCTCATAGACCGCACCCTGGATGTCACTGGTATGAAGACTATGTGGGGACATTGGGGGGCCCGGCCGCTGCTAGACTGGTTCCTTATGGATAGCACCATCAGCCAACCAACTGTTGGATCTAATAAGGGAGAAACTCTAACGCCGGAGATAATGACCCTCATACCCCAGCCAAAATGTCTGGCCTGATGACCACATCTGTAAGGAACCAGCTTATCAGGGGAGTCCGGATGACCTGGCTGTTTATTCTGTACATTGACTTTATTATGATTAACCTTCAGCTACATCTTTTATTTGTATTGAACAATATAGCTTTTAGAATGTGTTCTAGATTCCAGGGCAGGCTTATTCCCTCTCCGTGGGCCATCCTGATATGTGTGAACCCCCCTGGTTTGCCTGTGATTCTCACCTTTCTGTCCACGCCCACCGCAACTGGATAGCTGTGCACAGCCGAAGGACATGTGATGCTGCGCTCCACCGATATGTGTGGCTGCGGATTCCACTCAGCTACTCCAGCAACACATTAATATGTGCTGCAGAAGAAGCTGATTGGACAAGTAGCCACGTGTGCACCGTTGGACCTTAGTAGAGGAGGCGAACCTCGGGGGCTTCCCACAGCGTGGCATCCCCAACTGGGGGGATGGACCAAAACCGGGGATAGTTAATATCCTGGGTTTTGGTCCACTTTAAAGTCATTCAGCAGGCACTCTTCATGTCCCATGCAACTGATCAGGTATAAGGGCCCTGAAATGCGTCACCATCAGTGAAATCAGCCGTGCTCTGTCCAGCTATGTGACTGAGCTGTCATTTTGGCTTTTCATTTCACGCAGCTGATCGGTGCTGGTCCAGCATTTAGCAACTCATCTGATCACTGGCTTCGAGCCATGGTCAGCAATCATGTGCTGTCTGGGTCCTCAAACTCCATTCACTGGCGTACCATGCCCCCTGCCATCCCTTTTGGGGGAGTGGCCACAGTCTCTTCATTCACTACACTGTGGGGGGTGTGTCAGATCTCAGTGCCTCAGCCACTACCTCAATTGCAATGAATGGAGAGGGCATGGCAGCATGCCTGTTATGGTGGAACGGGATCACAACCCGCCATAAATAACACCTTGATCCAGTAATCAGATGAGTTACTGATTGCTGGACTAGCACCGATCAGATGCATGGGGAAACGGGTAAGTACCCTTTTTTGTGTCTGTTGAATAACTTTAAAGTGGACCAAAACCCACTGCCCTCAGCCCTGGAGTCCAAAAGGGCGGAATGAAAGCCCTCCCTGAGGGCACCCTGCCTTATGTTATCTTCAGGAATCGATCCCAATGTACCAGCATCCCTAGCACCAGGGCTGTGGAGTCAAAAGCCAATGCCTTACTCTGACTCCTCAATAAGGAGTGAAATAATAAGAGGCAGCTGCTTGCTTGAGAGCCATTTTTCAGGCCAGGGGAACATCCGATTGACCACAGGACGCCGAGGAGCCATTAACGGCAATAATATGGACATTTCAGTGGAATAAAGAAGTGAGACTTTTTGGGGCACGGGTGCGCTATCCGGATGCAGAAGTTTAAATTTGAATTTCAGGGTGCTATTCTGGTTGAAATTAGCTGTTTTCTGCTTGCTCCATGCTGACTGTCAGGAGTGGTATCTCGTAATCACCAGCACTTAGGTTTCCCTGATAAACCCAGCTGAACTTTCTGCTGACTCCTTTTTCTAAGTCTGAAAAATGAATTCACTTTGGATAGGACTGTTACACTAAAGAATGCATGGATCCTCTGCTGCTGAGGGGGCCCTGCATGAGGGAGGGAGTACACTAGGGCTTATAAAGAAGTATAAAGCAAACTAAATAATATATGCAGTCCCTTACATTCAGCATGGAGATAGCAGAAAACAGGCTACGCTAACCCTTTACAGCAGCTCCTTTGTAATTTAATAAACTATTTGTGTGGACATTAACTTTTCATGTTGTGTTATATATTCATGCAGTGTGACTTAGGGATGTTTTTTGTGTTAGAAGATATCTGTTTTCAACAAAGTGGAAATCCTGCATATTCTAGAGCCTGTAGGCCTGACAGGCCATGCCTCAAAAGCAAGGACCAATTGATTCTTCTTCAGTAGTAAATTGGAGGCTGCTATCCTGGCCAGTTTTGGAAAGCTCAATAAGATGCACTGTGTCAGCTCAACATAGCATGGCAGGAACACGGACATACTGTTATAAGGGGTTTTATTTTTGTTGTGACCCCCTCTACCTTATGCTGTTGCAGATCCAGGGGAGGGTGGGGTGGCAGGGCACCAGGGTTACACTTAAACTGGACAACTCCCTTTTTGTCAGGTTTTTGGTGTTCTGTCTTACTGTTTTTCTCTTCTGCTATGCAAAATAAACATTTGGGTTTGGACTGTGCCTCCATAATCATGATTTACTTATCAGTACACTGTTTCCTATGTTCCTTTGTGTCTGTGATCCTAAGATGGGAGTAGTTTTTCTGTCCTTGAGTGACTACTGACTACATATCCCAGAATGCTTGTACTGTAACAGGTGAACTCTTTAGCAGCATGGGCTAAGTCACACAGCAGAAATTATGCTTCCAGCTGAGAACACCGTCGGTAGCCATGTAGTTACTGGATGACAAGATTGTTATCCTCCCTATCTGAATAAGTAGAACTACAGCTGAAGGGGTTAAACTGGTCGCCTGTGTGTGTTTTTTTTATCTGTTCTTTTAACACCCCAGTTGATGTACATGCTAAGGTAGGGAAAAATGTTTTCTTTTATAGCACAGATTTGCAAAATAATGGAAAAGAAAAATAACACCTAAGCTTAGAACATTTGTTACATCATTTTGACACACAATAATGGAAAGTTAAAAAGTCATCAAAAGTGGATTTACCATTTAATGTAGCTGGCCTTTGAAACATGTGGGGGCAACAGTAGGCAATCTTTGCAATAAATTGCCATATGAAATAGCACCTAAAAATAGGGGGTGGAGACAAAAAGCAGGCCACAAATATCTTGTACTAAGCAGGATGGCAAGTGCTCTGAATGTATCTAGACTGAAGTGAATTGCTTAGGCCTTTATTTAAGGTGAGTTTTGAGAGCACGGCTAAAGCCTATTAGACTCCAGGACCACCTGATTCTCTCTCCTAATTTGGGGTGCCCTTCTGTATGAAACCCCCCCCCCCCCCCCGCATCTGCAGTAAAATGTAACTATCCGCCGATCTAATGGTGCTTGTGTGGGCCACGCCCGTGCTTCACTATAACTTGTGAATGCCCGTTGTGGGCAAGCCCCCAGCTAGGGGGTATATGGCCATCTGCCTGGAGAGTCCTCTCTGAGAAGCCGAATGGAGCCTTGCACATTGATTGGCTGTGCAATTGGAATAAAGGTCAGGAGATTGGGGGGGTCACACAGTGAGGCATGTTGTTAAAGAGGAACTTTGAACCTAAAATAAAAAGGACGATTTTTCCCCACCCCCAATCAGCCCCTAATTACCTTTTGGATGTCGGCGCTGTCCGCTTAGCCGTCTGTTAATGACAAGCACTGCCTTAGCTGTGCTCGTGAATGTCCCAAGGCAATCCTGCAGCTCAGTGAAGTGTTGCAGGATTTTGGGCGGCCCCATCGTATCCCATTCATGGACACTGCACATGCACAAGATGGGGGCCATGCCTGATGGTATGCAAGATGGCACCGCCCGTCGGAATGTCACCCAGAACCCGAGGGACCCAGAAGATGGATCCCTTGGCGAGGTGTGTAAATAATGCCCAAAGGTAAAACAAACCGGAGGGGGGGGGGGCAGCAGATTGGTGATGTTTGGGGGAGATTTTCCGATTTTCCTATATTCCTATTTAAATCGAGATGCATCGATGGAAAGGTCCAAATCCCAGGATAGTCAAAATCCTGTGTTGGGGGGGGGGGGGGGGGGGGGGGCTTCCAGAGAAGTGGACTGGTCCTGAAGGCAAGAGTAAAAGGAAGTGTCTGAGCAGAAGTTTAAGTAATGCTACTGGTTACTATTGCCCCCTACATGCCCAAACATTTTGAGCTTCAACCTGGGATCTCAACCACTCCCTCTGTCAGTAGCAGGTCATGTGAAGAAAATTTGACGATTGAAGGACAATTCATTGTGAATTGATCTCAGTGAGTGGAGGCTGATTTGCAACAGGAACCTGAAAGGGTTTGTTTCCTTCCTATATAATGGGGAGGTCCATGGCTGTATAAGGCTGCTTTAAGCACAGCACCATTATTTTTAATCCTGTCACTTATTTCAGAGTGCTAATGTGTCCCTTTAAAACCTTTAAGTCCTTGTCTGGTTAATGTAGGAACAAATGTTCTTACCTAACAGCCTACAGGCTTGATCTCGCAATCCTAGTTATAGACGAGTTTTAAAATTATAAAGCCACTCTCAATGGATCAATAAAGCTGTCCTTAACCATAAACCATAAGCAGACAGAAAAAAGGTACTCCTCTTTTCTCCCCCGCAGCAACTCCCTACTGGTCCAGTGTTCAGAATCCTTGTGGTTTTTGAGTCTCTCCATGTGGAAACTTGTGACTCTGCGCACAATTCATGGCAGCCTGCGTATGAATGGGGCACGTGCGGCTCACTCAAAATGGCAAGTGCGATCGCAAGTTTACACTTTAGGCACAAACTTTAGCATCGTGTCTCAAATATAGCTCTTTTGATGTGGAAAGAGCCATCATCTTCAGGCATTGTGCAGGCTAAACAAATCATAGTTCCCTATGGCCCCCAAGTTTTTTCCATCCTTGACCCTAGCACTGGCGATTTTTTTTTTTTTTTTTTTTTTCTCAAAACATCCTTCGGGCAGCATACGCCTGAGACCTCCAGGCTCCTCCCATCGAGGGGAACACATGACCACCAGCAAAAATAAAGTCTTGACTCCTCCCTCTCTTCCCCAGTTGTTTTTGTGTTCCTCTGTGAGGTAGGAGCCTGACCACTGGCTCCTGGACCATTTTGGTTCAGGTGAGTATTTCCGGATACTGTGGACCTATTACAGCAGGGGGTCCATTTTCCGTTCCCGAAGACCTTTCTAGTGTCTGGGGCCCGGGATACCCTATGGGATATTTTTTGCCAGTTCCCACTCTTTGAATAATTTTCAAAGGGGGGTAAGTAAATATGCCCTCTTGCTGAGGATGATGATGGAAGAAGCCGGAGTTACCGGACTCCTTACAGTTTTTTGGGATCTTATTTATTTTTTAAAAAAGAATCCCCCGATGATTTGGTTGCCCTGGAGTCTTTTTTTTCAGCTGCCCTTTAATTTTTTGAAATTTTTATGTGTATGCCTTTAAGGGGCGGGGGAGAGAGGAGAATGGCACGCTCTCTCACTCTCTCCCCCGGCCGCTGCTTACTTCCGCATTCTCTTACCGGACTCTGCGGCGGGCGTTACAGGAGGGGATCGGCTTCCCGCAGGGTGGCTTCCTCTCCGAGGGCAGCGGGGAAGTTCCCTCAGGCAGCATCCAGCGGCGACTGTGGTCTTCATCGGGGCGAGCTCCAGCGGCGACGGCGCGATGGCAGTGCGGCTGACCTGCTGCCATGACAGGTACACATGCGTGCGCGCTCTGCCGCCGTTTTTAAACATCCCGCCCGGAAATAAGGTCCCAGGCTTCTTCCTCCCGGGCTGCTGACGTCACATTCCAGCGCTGGGGGAAAAATTCCTGCTTTCCCAAACACGTGTTTTTTTTTTCTTAAAGCTATATCGCGCTGTTTGAGGCTTATGCATATACTGGCATCCCCTTCTAGTATACAAGGGGTTAAAAAAGCTTAATTAAGGAATCAGCTCCTGCCCTATTTAATGGTTGTCAGGATACTTGTCTCTTGGTGCCTTTTATCCCAGAAGCATGGCAGAAAAACCACAGGACGGATTCATGAATCCTATGAGAGATTCCTCCACTGATTTTATCTATGTGGAGCAGGATTCCTCCAGTATTTCACCGGCTGCTGATTCTGGGACGAGGAGGCCCAGCTCTGCCCTAGTAAGTCACATATTTTTTGGGGGGTCATTTTGGGCATGTATGGCATTATGGGATTTAGCTCATTCCCCTATTCTTTTTGCTTTTGTCTTGTAGTCTAAGACCCCGGACAAAGCTTCAAAGAATATTCCCAAATCCTCTTCTTCCGGATCTAAATCCAGTAAAAAGAGTAGAAGATGTCCCCTTTGTGATGTGAAGCTGTCGGATTCCTACGTTAAACCTCTCTGCCAAATTTGCATGGATAAATTTGTTAATGAGGAGCAGAATGAGGATATGATGAGGGAACTTAAGGATCAGATCTCTTCTTCTCCCATGTCACAGAGGGCCCCTGATTGTGCGGGTAACCAGGTGGCGTTTTCCCATCCAGCGGCAGGTCCCTTCGATACTTCTCTGTTTTCTGGCCAAATGGGGAAACCTTTTTTCGCCACTCAGGAATAATTTAATCCTGGAGATGATTCTGAGGGAGAGATTTCCTCCCCAGAAGAAGAGGATCAGTCCTTAGGGTCTTCTTCGTCGGCCAAAACCAGATATTTGTTTCCTCCAGGAGAATTGCCTTACCTCTTGCACATGATTTATTTATCTATGGGCATAGAGGAAAAGGTTACAGGCCCAAGTTCTAAACAGGATAGCTTTTATCCGGATTTGTCTCCGGATTCCTCCTATGCCTTTCCTTTTCATGACTATCTGAGAGACATGATTTTGGAACAGTGGAAGGACCCGTCTAAGAAGGTGTTTACTACACGTGGTCTTAAACGTAGATATCCTTTTTCGGAGGAAGATTCTCATCTTTGGGAAAAATGTCCCAAGTTGGATGCCCCTTTTGCCAAGGTTTCTAAGGGGGCAGGATTAGCTTTTGAAGATTTTGGGGTTCTTAATGACCCCTTAGACAGGAAAATGGATTCTCTTCTTAAGAAGGCTTGGCAAGTGGAATCTAACATTTTGAAAACAAATTTAGCATCTAACTGTGTGATCAGAAATTTGGGATTTTGGCTTCAATCGCTTAAGGACTGTCTTTTGGAAAGAACTAGCCTAGAGAAGATCCTTAAGGCTTTACCTATTCTCTTTTCAGCTACGGCTTTTGTTACTGATGCCATGGCTGAATCGATCAGATTTTCGGCACAAAACCTAGCGCTTACCAATTCCGTGCGCAGGACTCTTTGGTTGAAGACCTGGCCTGGCGACATTGGTTCCAAGATGAGGCTTTGTGCTATGCCCTTCAGGGGTGAGTGTCTGTTTGGGTCAGACTTGAGTAAAGTTTTGGATATGACGGCAGACAGAAATAAATGTTTTCCGTCTCGTCCCAAGGCTTCAGCTAGTAAGATATTTTTTCCCAGAAGTTCTTTTAGGCGCTCCTTTCTTAACAAGGGTGCTCCAAAAAGGGGCAGAGGGGCCTCTGCCTCTTCCTATTCTACCAGAAAGGGCAACTTTAGAGGTTCTACCCTGTTTGGAACCTATCAAGCTAGATCCAAGAAGCAATGACGCCAATGTCATAATTGGCGCCAGGCTAAGGGGATTTTGCGCAGCCTGGCAAGGCCCTTTTATAGTAAGAGCTATTACGGAGGGCTTCCACATTTTCTCAGACCCCTCCTTCAAGATTTTTGATTACTTCTCTGCCCAAGGGAAAGGAAGAAAGAGAGGCAATTTTTTTTGAGTTTGTCGGCTATGAGGTCAAGGGGGGTAATTGTTCCAGTGCCGTTGCAGGGGACAGGGTTCTACTCCAGCATTTTCATAGTAAGAAAAAGCTCGGGGGGATTCAGGTTTATTCTGAACCTAAAGAGTCTCAACTTATTTGTCCAGTACAGACATTTCAGAATGGAAACGATTTTTTCAGTAAGGAATGTGCTTCTCAGAAGTGCCTTCATGGCCTCAATAGATTTGAAGGACGCTTATTGGCAAGTTCCAATGAGTTCCCTGGCTCAGTCTTTTTTATGAGATTTTCAATAAGAGACGGAGACCGAATTCTGCATTTCCAGTTTTTTTGTCTCCCCTTCGACCTAGCTTCTGCTCCGAGAATTTTTACCAAGGTTCTAGCGGAACCTTTGGTGTTTCTGAGACGTAGGGGGATAGGGATAGTCGCCTATTTGGACGATCTCCTACTTTTTGCTCAGTCAAGAGTCAAGTTATGGGAAAATCTGCATTTCACCATGGATCTGTTAGCTCACTTGGGCTGGATTAGAAATTTAAACAAATCATCCCTAGTGCCTTCACAAATTATGACATATTTGGGATTCGAGATCAGTTCAGTTTGCCAAGTCCTTATTCTTCCTCATCAAAAGATTGTGGCTCTCCAGGAAGCAGTTCAGAGTTTCTGCTCGGGGTCGAATCCCTCAATAAGACTAGCTATGAGAGTTCTCGGGCTCCTGACTTCATCCTTCCCGGCACTAAGGTGGGGTCAGCTTCATTCCAGATGCCTTCAGGGACATATTTTGAAGAACTGGGATGGAACCCAGCTAGGACTGGATCAACAACTACCAATTTCAGAAGAAGTTAAGGAGTCTTTGAATTGGTGGTTGGAAGAAAACCGTTTTTCAAGAGGATTACCTTGGGCAGATTCCAGAGAGATGATTGTGACTACGGATGCTTCAGCCTGGGGCTGGGGAGCACATTGCAAGACATGGACGACTCGAGGAAAATGGTCAAAAGCCATGAGTCTTTCCTCATCCAATCTGACGGAATTGGTTGCGGTGAAGGAGGCATTTTGGGCCCTGGAGACGCACCTGCGGGGAAAGCATGTACAGATCAGGACGGACAATGCTACAGTGGTGGCCTACATAAACCATCAGGGAGGAACAAGACCCTCAAAGTTGATGACGATAGCTTCAGAAATGTTGTTGTGGGCAGAGATAAATCTTATGTCCCTAACGGCGGTTCACCTGAAGGGAACCCTAAATCAGGTGGCAGATTTCTTGAGACGATCACAGATAAGGGAGTCGGAGTGGTCTCTGGATCCAGAGGTATTCAGAACTATATGCACTCTGAATGGTGTTCCGGAGGTGGATCTATTTGCATCGGCAAGGAATCGCAAAGTGGAAAATTATTTTTCTCTGGATCCAAGGGATCAGTCTTTAGGGATGGACGCGCTAGCTCATCCATGGGATTTCAATCTGGCTTACGCCTTTCCTCCGGTGCGTTTGATTCCAATAGTTCTGAAGAAGCTGTTCTGGGAACCAGCTACAGTTCTCCTGCTAGCTCCATGGTGGCCAAAGAGATCTTGGTTTTCAACTCTAGTGGAACGATCAGTACGGGACCCTTGGGAAATTCTGGTGACCCCTCATCTGTTATCACAAGGTGTGTTTTGCCAAAACCCTCGTTGGTGGAGATTGACGCTATGGACCCTGAGGTCTCCTTACTGCAAGAAAGAAGGTTTTTCAGGTCCAGTGATTAATACTCTTCTTTCAAGCAGGAAGATGGTGACCAGGAAGATTTATCTAAAAGTATGGAAGACTTTTAACTCTTGGAAGACGGATAATGGGAGAACTTCATTTAAGGTTCCGGTCATACTAGATTTTTTGCAACAGGGTGTTGACAAAGGACTTAGCGTTAATACATTAAAAGTTCAGCTGGCGGCCTTGTCGGTATTTTTGGATAAAGGCTTTCTTCCATTTCTATCATCAAGGTTTTTGCTGGCTTTAAAGCGCTCTAAGCCAGTTCCAGTCAAGGTTATTCCGCAGTGGGATCTGGCTAGAGTATTATCAATGTTAAGTTCTCCACCTTTCTATCCAAACAAGAATCTGGATATCAAGCTACTTACATGGAAGATCTTATTTTTGTTCGCCATCACTTCAGCTCGAAGGATCAGTGACATTCAAGCATTGTCGTCATCCATTCCTCCAAGTATTTCCTGATCACATTGTGTTAAAGGTGGATCCTTGCTACCTTCCAAAAGTTGCGTCGGACTTCCACAGATCTCAGGAGATCGTAATTCCTTCCATCTCAGAGGAAAATCCAGAATTGATGGCTTTGGATGTCAGATCTCACCTCTTGCGCTATCTAAATCAAACCAAGGATTTCAGGAAGGTGGATAGTTTGTTTGTTGCTTTCTCAGGTCCTAGGAAAGGACTGAGGATTTCAAAGACTACATTGGCAAGATGGATGAGAGGTACCATCAAGATGGCTTATGGGGTCGCCAATATACCGAGCGGAGTGACAGCTCACTCTACGCGGAGTGTTTCCACATCTTGGGCAGAGCAAGCTGGGGTCTCCATTGAGCAGATTTGTAAGGCGGCAACTTGGACCTCGGCTAAAACCTTCGCGAATCACTATCGTTTGGATCTCCTGTCTCAGAAGGACCAATCCTTTGGAAGAAGTGTTCGTCGTGCAGTTCTACCCACCCTATGAGGTAGTCCTCACATATTTCTCAGGCGTATGCTGCCCGAAGGATGTTTTGAGAAAACTTAAGTTAGTTACCTGGTATCTCTTTTTTTTTTTTTTCTAAACATCCGTAAGGGCAGCATACGCATACTTCCCTCCCTTATTACTTTAGACCTAGGGTTGTATTTATAGTATTATGTGGTGGGAGTCGTGGTTCTTTGTCTCTTTTTCTCTCCTTCAGATCGCTACAACAACTGGGGAAGAGAGGGAGGAGTCAAGACTTTATTTTTGCTGGTGGTCATGTGTTCCCCTCGATGGGAGGAGCCCGGAGGTCTCAGGCGTATGCTGCCCTTACTGATGTTTAGAAAAAAAGTTACCAGGTAACTAACTTAGGTTTTTTTTTTTTTTTTTTTTTTTTCCTCTCCAGCTACTATGTTTTTGGCAAATTTCTCTTCTCCAATCCGTAGTGTTTGCCCTGTGGCATGTGTCTTCTGTTTTTTTATTTGTAGAGTTTTAGTTTGCAATTTCCTGATTCCAGTTGCCCTCCAGTGTTGTGCTTCCCAATTGTTTTTCCGTGATTTCCTCTGTACCTCTTCCTCCCATGTTTTTAGTGGAGTGGATTAGTGCTTAATAATTGCATTAAAAACATATTGTTTCTTTTTGTTTTTTTGGGGTATTTTCTGGTCCAAATATACTCATTTGCTCCTACTTGCTTTAAAGAGGAACATTGGACCAAAAATATAAAGGGGCAGATTCTTCCCCCAATGGCCTCCTACTTACCTTTTGGATGTTGCCTGCTGCAGCCACATCCAGCTGCTTCAGGGCCTGATCCTCTGCCCCCCGCTGCCTTAGCCGTCTGTAAATGACAGTACAGCTTTAGCCATGCTCTTCAAAGTCCCACGCTGCTCAGTCTCGCTGGATTCCGGCGGGTTTCATTGCATCCCATGGGCACTTTGCAGGCACAAGATCGAGGGGCATGCGCAGTGTCTGATGGTATGCAAGATGGCGCTGCCCTTCAGAAGGTCACCCAAAATCTGAGGGACCCAGAAGATGTATTCCCCCCCCCCCCCCAGCAAGGTGAGTAAACATTGCCCAAAGGTAAAACCAGAGGGGAACAGCAGATTGGTGTGGATTGGGGGGAGGTATTATCACCCCCTTTAAGCAGTATAACATTTTTAAAGTTTTAGAACTATTTTCAAAAGTTTTAAACCAAAAAGAAATTGCTTAAAAATGCCCAAAAAACAGAAAATTATCTGGCAGATTACACTTCCTAAAAAAACATGCCGGCTATGGCTGTGTATTGTGAATGAAATAAGTATGTCAGCTAGTAAAGTCTGCATGGAAAAAAAAAACACTTTTGATCACTTAAAACAATCCATGAATCTCACACAAATTTACTTTGAGTAAATGTGTGCCTGACGAGTTTCCACCTAAAAATAGGCGCACAAGAAAAGGGACAGGTCAATCGCGATTAAGGTAAATAACTTTTTGGCATCTGAAAAGTGTGCGCAAATACTCCGTGATACAGTGCCTGTGATCGCCATGTAACGCATTGGAGGTGTGTAGAGGGGCCCATCTCTTTACTTCACATGACATGAGTGGTTTGATCTGTGGGTGCTTCATCCTAACAGTCTGGTTGGTATCCTGCTGCCACATTTTTTTATGGGGGGTATACACTGTTTATTAGTACCAATAAAATGTGTGCTCTATAGGTATCTTTTATTGCACTTTTGGCATTGGGTTGATATTTATTTAAATTCTTTATTTAAGTTTTCAAAAGAATACAGACAAAAGTTTCAGCAATAGACAATATAGGGAATAGAAAGATCCAGCGCACAGGCTAGGTTACATTTGGGATGTGACAACCCGCCTTTTCTTTTATATTTTACTCTATACTCAGAGTCATATACACTCCACTTTGAAACATCCCCAACATTCAGATCCGAAATGGGGTCCCAAGATAATAATTCAGTCCCCCATTCCGATCCCCCGCTGGGATAGATTCCGGTTCTATTCACCTTTTTCCATGTGTGGCCTGCTTGCTAGCACCGCCAAAGCATTAGCGGGGCACCATGAGTTTCCTCTTAGTTGTGGGCCGTCAGCCATTTTGCATCAAGCTCGGACCCCTTGGAAGTGCGGTAATCGGATGGGGGCGTCACCCAACCTGGGCTAGATCACTAGAGTCAGCAAATAGAGGAAAAAGAGTGAAGGTATGAGGAAAAACAGGTAAGTGAGTGCTGCAGAGAAGAAAAGGGAGTATGTGCAAGAGGTGGAAAGGAGTCAGGGAAGGAGGGGGAAAGAGAGAGAGGAGGAAATGGAAGGTTTAAGGGGTGGTAGAGGGAGTGGAGAGGGGCGCCATGACTGTTTGTCTCACCGCCGGTGGGGGGTGGCAGTCAAGGAGCAGCATTCCGGATAAGAATCCCGGGTTAACTCCTCTCCCGTCCTCTCGTATCGTATCGGAACATATACCAAGGAGTCCATAAAATTCTGGTCTCCTCTTCCTTATCCTGGAGGTAGCTGTCAGTTCCTGCATTTCCTTTATTCTATCCACTTCTTTGATCCAGTCATTTTCTGTCAGGATGTTCTTGGTTTTCCATAGTCTGGGGGCCAGTGCTCTAGCTGCATTAATCAGATGTCTCAGAACTGATATTCTTAGTATACAGTACATCCTGCTCCATATATAGTACTTACTATCGGGTATTACTCCGTCAGATGGCGCTGGATTGCAGAGACATTGAAAATAGGCTCCTCCCGGCCCCTCAAATACCCAGGGACCTCCCACAAATCCCCATATTTTCTCTGCAGTCTCGACTGCTAAGGACGAGAAATGGCTCTCTCTACTTGCAGTTGAGCGGGGCTATTAGCCTGCTGCCCTGTAGGACTATTACCACTCGTTCCATTAGTTATATGCCTCCCAGCCTTGGCTGCACTGGTCGGGTGAAGGTAGGCAGCACCGCTGTTAGGTGCTTAGGAGCGCTGCTCCACCGCAATCCCCCACCAAAGGGTAGGCGGTTCAGGCTTGTGGTGAGCCTATATGGGATGCCCCTCCCGCACTATTGCCCCTTGCCCCTGACTATTGGTGAGCCCTATTTAAGTGGCCACTGTCCTCCCTCATTCTCCTTGTAGCCTTCGGGGGAAAAGAGGGGGGGGTGTAGGTGTATATGGTATGCATTTTGTGTGTTAACCTTATACTTTATTCATTCTGCCTTGTGTCAGCCGCCGCGCTGGCTTGCCTTCCTTTTACTGTATTTAAAATTGCCGCCTTTTCTGTCACTATGTTCCGCACTTGGCAGCGGCGTTACCTCAGGCGCTGGTGCGCCGTCATTGGCTGCTGGTCACGTCCTGGCTCTGCGCACTTCAGGGGGCCGTCTATGGCGCGTTCCGCGTCATTGCTGTTACCGGCCCGCCCCTCGAGGTATACCGACGCCATCTTTGATCTGCTTGGTTGTCCTATGCGCGACGGACCCCTACCTACCGCGGTCCGTAAGTGTCCTCGCGGGCGGCTTTATTATCTACCTTTTATTACAGTGTGCTTACGGCCTCCTTCTATTATGTCTTTCAGACTGGGCGAATCCATTGGCTTCTCCCGGCCCTCTATTAGTTTAACTTGTTAGGCCTTGTGTAATATTCCCACTTCCCTAGCGGGTTATTGGGGCATCCAGGGTTGCTGTATAGCGTTAATCCCTATCGGCCTATAGTGCCGCTATAATCACCATATGGAAGCATCGCAGGATAATGTGACCGGGGTTCCTTCGGGACAAGCCCAGCTGTGTGTAGCGTGTGTGGGCGCTGACAAGGCGCGGGTCTGTGTACCCTGTGCTGAGCAGGTGCTTGCACTGCAATCTGGCCTTCAGTGGCTGGGCCTGCACCTCGTTTCACTTCACCTACTCCCCCCCCCAAGCTTAAATCTCACTCCTGCTGAGTTGCATACAAGTGGGGATTCTCAGCCTGATGTGTCTTCTAGACTGGCTACTGTTGAGCAGTTGATTGCTAAGACCTTGGCGCGTAAGGCCCCTGCTAATGTCACTCTTTTCCCTATGGAAACTGAGGAGTTTTGGAATCTTTGTGGCTATACTTCTGATGAAGGGGAGCTTTTCTCTGACTCAGGCTCGTCTGATGAGAGGCCAAGGGGTCATGACAATTCTTGCTCTGACCCCTGGGCCCCAGATGACACTGACAGATTGCTGACCCAGATTTTTGAGGTCCTGTCCATTTCTCCCCCTGTTGCGGCTCCCAGGCAAAGGGGGGAGCATTTCCATACAGCAAAATCACGTTTGGAATTTCGCGAGCAGGCACATTTCCATAACCTTGTGCTCAAGGAATGGGAGCGCCCCAGTAAACTTCCCAGGGTACCTAAAAGTTGGGATAGGAAGTATCCCTTTCCTGCTGAAGTGGTTAAATGTTGGTCATCCCCTTCCGAGGTGGATGCCCCGGTCCTAGGGCTATCTAACACCTCTGTCATGCATTCCCCTGACTCTACTACCCTGCGGGATGCTGAGGACCGGCGCATTGACCAGCTGGCATCCCATGCCTTTGCATGTGCGGGGACGGCGCTGCGCCTGGTCTGTGCCTCTGCCATTACTGCTGTGGCCACTAGAACCCTTATCAGAAATATGCTTGATAGTGCCCCTGATGATTTGCCTTGTGAGGTGTTCAATGCACTCTCCAGTTGTGATGTTTTTGTCAATTTTGTCCTCTCTGCCTTGGATGACACCATCAGAATGTGTGCCAGGACATCTGCCCTTGTGGTGGCTATACGCCGCTCGGTTTGGCTGTGGCAGTGGGCTGCTGACAATGCTGCCAAGAAGGCCCTCACTGGGTTTCCCTTCAAAGAACTACGCCTGTATGGGGACCACCTGGACCTTTTTGCTAAGGGAGGCAGGTTACCCCAGCTCAGGAGACAATCTCGGCCCTTTCGGGGTCAGGGTTCCTTCTTCTCCCCTTACTGTGGGGCTAGACAGGGGAGGGGGGTTTCCTTTCCTGGGGCCCGGGGAGATTTCTGGGGTAGGGGCAGAGGACGTGGACGTCCTGGCTCCTCCTGGGGTCCCAAAGCAAAATCCTCTCCCAAGCCCCCTCAGGCATGATGGGGCGCCCTCATGAATCATCAGGGAGGGACCCGGAGCAAGGGGGCCCTCCAGGAAGCGTCTTGATCCTGACTTGAGCGGAGGCCAATGTCCCCTGCATATTAGCTGTGTACATCCCGGGAGTGGAAAATCGTCTGGCGTACTCTATGAGCAGGGGGACCTCTCGCCAGGGAGAATGGTCCCTCTGCGACAGGGTGTTTCACTCTGTGTCACCGTTGGGGCCAACCAGATGTGGATCTGTTTGCGTCCCATCACAATCACAAGCTAACAGCCTTTGTCTCACTGTCCCAGGATCCTCTGGCCTTGACCACGAATGCTCTAGCAATGTCATGGTAGGACTTTTCTGTATGTCTTCCCTCCATTCCCCCTGCTGGGCAGGGTTCTGCGCAAGATTGCTCTGGAAGGGGTGCCAGCAATTCTGGTGGCCCCCAGGTGGCCAAGAAGAGTGTGGTTCGCAGATGTGGTGCAGCTGGCAGTAGATCAGTACGCTCTGCCCTTGGTGCCAGATCTGCTCATTCAGGGCTCACTACGCCATCCCGATTTACAAACTCTGGCTTTGACGGCTTGGCTGCTGAAACCTCCATCTTGATGGAGAAGGGGCTGTCTTCCTCGGTTGTGGATACTTTGATAAAAGCTAGGAAGAAGTGGTCTTCTTCCATTTATTTCAGGGTTTGGCCTGCCTACATTGACTGGTGTGAGTCTAGGTCTCTTCCCTGTCGTGTGTTCTCTATTCCCAGGATTCTTCAGCATGGGTTGGACATGGGGCTCCAACTAAGTACTCTGAAGGGCCAGGTCTCTGCCCTGGCTGTTTTCTTCATGTGCGTCCCCCACGTAAGCCTATGGTGCCTGTTTGGGATTTAAACTTGGTTTTGTCTGCCTTGCAGGGTGCTCCTTTTGAACCTGTGCAGGATGCCACCCTGGCCATTCTTACGCTCAAGGTTGTCTTTCTGGTGGCGATCACCTCTGTTAGGCGCGTGTGAATTGGCGGCGCTTTCCATTCAGCCCCCCTACTATGAGAGACACCAGGACAAGGGGGTGTTTCATTTCAAGCCAGTTTTCCTGCCTAAGGTAGTGTCTGCCTTTCACCTGAATCAGGACATCTTCCTTCCTTGTGCCCTAATCCTAGTAGTGCTAAGGAGGGGGTTTTGCATTCTTTGGATGTGGTTAGGTGTCTGAAGTACTATCTGGTGGCTACTGCACCCTTCAGGGAAACTGATGCTCTTTTTGTGGTCCCTTCTAGTCCTAGGAAGGGTTTGGCTCCTGCCAAGTCTACTATCAGCAAATGGATCCGTCAGGCTGTGATTCAGGCCTACTCTGCTAAGGGGAAGAATCCTCCCTTCCGCCTTACTGCTCATTCCACTCGTGCTATTGGTGTTTCTTGGGCCTTTCAGCACCAGGCTTCTGTTGAACAAGTTTGCAAGGCCGCTACTTGGTCTTCTGTTCATACCTTTTCAAAGTTTTACAAGGTTGATGTTAGGGCCTCAGCTGATGCTGCTTTTGGCCACAAGGTTCTGCAGGCAGCAGTGGTTTAAACTGTCTGCTGTTAGCTTTGGGGATCCCACCCTACTTATGGACACTGCTATTGGATGTCCCGATAGTAAGTACTATATATGGAGCAGGACATACTGTATACTAAGGCCCTTATTTATCAAGGGATAGCGTCAGGTAGTGTCTCACTAGCGCCAGGTAGCGCCAGCTATCGGCGGCTACCGACTCCAGAACGCCAGGTTGCGAACACAATCACGCATTTATCACGCTAAATGAGGCTAGCGCCGGCGAGAGCGTCAGCTAGCGCGGGATTCATCATGTTGCAGACTTCAGCGAACAGCGCCGCTGCTAATCCCATCACAGCGCCAGGTATGACCTCTCGCTACCTGGCGCTCTCCCATGCATTTCAATGGAGAAATCTTTAAATATTCATAATGAATTGATATTTTTTTTTTAAATGTCAATGTCAACAATTCTGTGACCACTTCTGCAATGTTAGTTTTTTTTTTTTAAGGTAATAAAATTTAAAAAAAAAAAATAGCAGAATTGATATTACAGGTCTGATATTAATGTATTCATATAACAAAATGTTTATAAAAGCATGTTTATTTTTTTTTACAAAAATATGGTTGTTAAAAAACTACTTTTAACCCATCGCCGCCAGCGCTCTGGGGTTTAAACTTTGTTTGGGGTTGGCTCTGATACTGAGAGAGGCCCTAGGGGCTCCAACAGCAAGATTTCAGAAGAAACTTTGGCCCTGTTGTTGGAAGTTTATGATACAACACAGATCTGTTCGGAGGAGCAGCCTATGTCTGCTTAGGATGCGGTGTGTCACAAATTGTAAGTTATGGAAGATAAACTTTTTCCGGTTCACTCTGCTCTCTCCTTGATGTTTTTAGAAAGGAGTGAAACTTTCCTGGATAAAAAGATTTTCCTACCAAATTAATTAAAAAGAAAGTTCCTAATGGGATAGAGTCCTCGTTGTGGTCTCAGGCTCGATGCATCCCTAGCGCAGGTTTCACATGCTGCAGACCTCAGTTTTAAAGACTTGGGAACTTTGCGAGATCCTTTGGATTGACACACAGAGGGTATCCTTAGAGGAGCTTGGGACGCAGCATCCTACACTTTTAAACCAACTATAGCCTCAGATTTCATAGCCAGAGTCCTGGCTTTCCAACCTAAAAAGTTTTATAAAGAAGCATACTCCCAAACAGACTCTCCTAGACATGTTACCTTCCACGTTTAGAGCCATTTCGGCTTTAACGAACTGTGTCTGAAGAGCCACATGGCTTGAAACCTGGCAGGGGCATTTGGCCTCTAAGGCCAATCTATGTTGAATCCCTTTTGAAGATTTAGTGTTTGGTTCTGAATTAGAGAACATACTATCTAGATACTACTACATGCTAGTAGTAGATACTACTACTACTGTTACATACTGCCATCTCCGAGAGCACCAAAAAGTACCCTGTGAAGCCTAGACACTTTCAAAGCAAAGCCAGGATTAGTTCCCGCACCTCTCAAACTAGTAGATAGCTACAGAAGAAGCACTGGGCTTAGCATAAGGGTGGTTATAATCTAACCCTATCTGCTCCCCTCCCAAGGCTGGTAGTTGATATCCCAGAACCAGTTCATTCTAGACCTTTTTTCTGCGGTTTATCAACTGGAGTTCTCAGTGAGGCCTCCAGAAAAGTTCCTCATTTCTGGGTTCCCCCACAACCCAGAGAGGAGGTCTGGTTTTCCACAGGCTATCTCTGACCTCTGGAGAAGGAAGGCCACAAAGGGCCCATTCCTTCTCCACAGTCAGGGAAAGGGGTTCTACTCGACCCTTTTCTAGTCCAAAAGCCCTTGGGGGGTTAGGCTCTGGGGATAGACACCTTGGCTTTTTCGACTAGCGTATGCCTTCCCTCTTCTTCAGCTTCTGCTGTAGGTTCTTAGGATAAAATTTGCTATGTATTCCTCCTCGCCTTAAATCAAAGCCCACTCCACTAGAGCAGTCTTCACGCCCTTGGCAGAAAAATTGATTACCTCTGTAGAGGAAATATGTAAGGCAGCAACATGGTCATCTAATCGTATAAGGAGCAATCCTTCGGTCGAAGGGTCCTACAGGCCATATCCCATCATTAGAAACCTTGGTCCTTGATAATCCTCTCTGGCCAACCTGAAGGACGATTTACTACTTGTTTAATCCTGAGGACAACTTGTACCAGCTGTGTTCCTTCTCTAGGGAGAGGAGTCCTGAAGGACTCTTAGAAATACTGTTACCGGTAAGACTAACAGGGATTTTTCAGTCATTTTTGTGCACATTAGCAATAGATAATTTTTTTTTATAGCACTTTAGATACCCTTTTATTACACAATTGTATATGGGGCACTGATGCATTTAGACATTTTTTTATTTTGGGACACTGCAATATTTTGTTTACTGTGAAACCCAGCTCTATATAATTGTTTCCACATGGAGTAGTATATTGTTTATTTGGTTGAGAGATCTTTTTGGTAAACCCCCCCCTGTATTTGTTTTTTTGTGTATTGTGTGGTGTGATATCAAATAAACAGACAACATTATTTAGCTCCACTTGTGCAGCTTTTTGAGTGGGTGAGCGATTAGTGGGGCTCACACCTCATTCTCTGGTTGGGTTACTGTTATATATGTCGCCTCCTGCTAGAACAGTGCATTTTATAATAGTATTGTGCATCAAATTTTTTTTTTATATGTGCTCAAATACTTTTGCACACGACCATGAACCGACATTATTGAATGTGCACACCTACTCCATTCACTGCTGTGGCACACCCCTTGCTTTAAAGAGGACCAAAAAGTCTTTGAGACTCCACGGCAGGCATACTCGCTCCCGCCCCAGGTCGCCCAAAAACTTGCCTTCGTTCCCAGTCCAACGGCGCATGCATGAGCAGCGGCCGCATCCCCGCTATGCCTTTAGCAGGCCGAATGGCCGGCGCAGGAACGCTCCCTGTTAGAGGGTAGCGGGGGATGTGGCCGCCAGCACGCTCGGATCCGTTTACATTAGACGAGCTCCTGGACGAAGGGGCTCGAGTGGATCTAAGCACCCTGATTGGACAAGCAGCTGCGCATGTGTCGTAGGACCGGGAAGAGGTTTGATCAGGCGACCTGGGAGGTTTCACAGAGCGGGGCACCTCCAATCAGGGTGCCCCAGAGGCAAGCAAGCTTTACTGGGGTGCCAAAGAAAGTTTGTCTTGTGGGCTCACAATGAGATTTGTTTTCAGAAACCAAAAGGCTAATGGAAGAAGGTCTAGACCAGTTGACCCTTGACATTTCGTTTTTTTTTTTTTTTTTTTTTTTAATAATCTTTGCTCACAGGAGCAGCAGGGCTGTAAAATATTAATATGACAATAGTGGAATCAGTTTGACTTTATGCAGGGTAGTGGAACTTGGCATATTCAAATAGCAACTAATGATGTAGCTTCTATTCTGATACATTGGCATCTGTTGGTGATTTGCCATTCACTTATTAGGTGCTACCACCTCGAAGTAAGTTTTCAGAAAAGTTAGTTACACTTTAAACTGAACAACTTGATAAACTAGACAGCGCTGTTAGTGTGATCTGTTAAAAAGAAAACTTGGAATAATATGGTGGTAAATATTCTGTAAATTTTGTTAACAAGGGTAGAGATGGAACTCATCCCTGCACTACTGCTCCTAGCTTTTGACCTGGTATAGGGGTCTAGGACACTGGGGGAGCGAATCCAGTACCCATTGGCAAGGGCTTGGTGGTGTTCTAGGACTGGCCATTGTTGCAACCCCCCCAAAATCGCATCAGACCTCTGCTTAAAGTGGACCTTCACCATCATTTAATGAAAAATCCAAACCCTTTAAAAAATAATTCTCCAGCATCTAAAATTAATATATTTAACATTTCTAATCACTTTTTATTTTTTTCCCCACTGGGCTGCAACTCTGTTCAGATGATGTTATGATACGGGCGCCACCATCTTGACTCAGTAGCATCAAATACTGAGGAGAGGGGTCAAAAGTGCATGGGGTGGGTTACAGCTGTGCTTTGCACATACAGGGCAGAGCTGGGGTCAGGAAAATGTCAGCAATCCCAGAATGCAGAGCGGCACAGCCAGAAGACACATCCTGTTGCAGGCAGCCTGCGATTCCATGGGCCACCATTTTGAATGTTTAAAGGCTCAGAAAAGGCAGTAGATGCAGGAAGGATAATTTTTTAATGTGAGCAATCTGTATGTACAGGGTGGGGGAAATATATAAGATAAACTCTTATTCAGGATGAAGGTCCGGTTTAAGGGCCTGTGTGCTGTCATGACTGGAGGTAGACAAAGCTGCTTTTGTGTTATGGGTATATAATGGCCTCTACACTTTACATGCTATTTCTGGGAGGACATATGCTTTTTATTTTTAAGTTCCACTGACAAAATGCATTGCACAAGTAACTATTAAATTGCTATTTGACCACAATTCATAGGTGTTGACAAGCCAATAAGGAGACAGTATAGGACACTTCTGTGTATGCACTTTGTAACTTGTTCTGATATTTTCTAGGTTGACCTGGGATAGGATGAAATAAGGTCTGGTCTCTGGACTAAGTAATACATTTGACAAAGTAATTTAAACAGCGGTTTATAATGCATAAATTAAATGTAATCTTGAGCACCTTAAAGTGGACCAACACCCAGGATTTTGACTATCCTGGGTCTTGGTCCACTTCGGTGGGGCACCCCCGATCGGGGTGCCCCGCTGTGTGAAACCCCCCCTAACCCCCCGAAAAACTCACCTCTTTCCGCTCCCAGCGCCGACGTACAAGCCTGGTCCAGGAACGTCTAAGCGGCTGCCGCCGCCGCCGCCTCCCGCGCGTCCCTTTTGACGCGCGCGCGCGCCCGCGTCGGCCATTCGCAGACGGCCGGCGCGGGCGCGCGCACGGCTACAGGGGCGCGAGGGAGAAGATCAGGTAAGGTTTTTCGGGGGTTTTGGGGGGGTTACACCCCGCGGGACATCCCGATCTCGGATGTCCCGCGGGGTGGGGGGTGATCGGCCCGGGAATCTTATAGATTCCCGGGCCGATCACCCGTGGGTGTTGATCCACTTTAAACACCAGCATTCCCCCTGGGATATTAATTAGGCCAGGAGGCTACCCCAGACAGTGACATCTAGAGGAAAGCCTATTCTAAGCATACAGCACGTCCTGCTCCAGGATAGTAATAACATGCGGGTAATCCTCCGCCTCAGGCTCCGTGCACTGCAGACATGTAGAAAACAAGCTCCTCCCGGCCCTACACATACCGAAGGACCTCCCACAAATCCCCAGATTTCTCTGCAGTGCTGAACTGCGAAGACATGAAGTATCACACTCTTGCAGGCGAGCGGGGCTTTACAGCCTGAGGCCCTGCGGGACTATTTCCACCCATCCTCTTCGGAAGAATATCCCTCCCAGCCTGGGCTGCGCGTGTCGGGTGAAGGTAGGCAGCACCTGGTGGGCTGAACGGAGCCACGATCCACTGCAATCCCCCTCCATAGGGTAGGCGGTCAGGCCGATGGTGAGCCTCTAGTGGATGCCCCTCCCGCAATCTTGCCCGTGCCCCTCACAGACTTAGTCCATGGACGCTGTCCGCTTCTCCCTCGCTTCCTTCCGTATCTTGGTGGGGGGGGGGGGGCAGAAAGGTGGGGGGGTATATGTGGCAGTCCTAGTGTTAAGTATCACGTTAAGGCCTTTGGTTTTTATTTTTATTGGGTGTCAGTGTCGCGCTTCTGCATTTCAGAATTATGTAACCGGGGACATGACCGGCTGTGTGCAGTGTGTGGGCAGCCCCAGGCTGAGGCTGACAGAGCACGGGTCTGCTGACAGTGTGCAGAACAGGCAGGTCTGCCAATGGCGCCACCTCCCTTCAATACTCCCGTCTCCCCGGACCTAAATATCACTCATGACGAGTCCTACTCGAGCGGGGATGACCTGCAATCCGTGCCGCGCATGCTGCCTATGGCGGAGCAGGTGATTTCTGGATTGGCGGAGCGTATGGGCCCTGGTAAGAAGCGGTCCCTGACGCCTCCTGGCTCTCCGGTTCCTGACGATACCGATGACTCTGCTGATATGCAGGACCTTGATCCTTCTGAGGAAGGTGGGCTATTCTCAGATTCGGGCTCCTCGAACGAGATGCCGGGGGCTGTGATGATTGTGAGCCCGGTTCTTGGGGCCTGTGTGACACAGATGAAATTCTTATTAAGATTTTTGAGGTTTTGTCAATCTCCCCCTCTGGGGAGACCCCCAAGCCTAAGAAGGAGAGTTTCCATACAGCGCCACCGCGCTTGGAGTTCCTAGAACAGGAACATTTCCAGAATCTTATATCCCAAGAATGGGAATCGCCTTGTAAGCTTAAAGGGGTCCCAGGGGTCTGGGATTGGAAGTACCCTTTCCCTCCTGATGTGGTTAATTTTTGGTCAGCACCTCTTGTGGTGGATGCACCGGTTATAGGGGTCACAAACCCCCCTTTCATGACGGCTCCTTTTTACCGTACCCTTCGGGATGCCGAGGACTGGCGCATTGACAGACTGGCTTCCCACGCCTTCTCGTGTGCTGGGACGGCTCGGTGCCCGGTCTGTGCCGCGGGCATCACTGCGGTGGCCGCCAGGACTCTTGTTAGAAAAATACTAGATCACCGTCCTGAGGACCTCCCTTGGGGGGTGTTTAATGCGATAATCAGACTGTGATGCGTTTGTGAAGTTTATTCTGTCAGCACTGGACGACACCATTATGATGTGTCATATTCGTCGCTTGGTCTGGCTGCGACAGTGGGGTGCTGACGATGCTACAGAAAAGGCTCTCACTTGCCTTCCCTTCAGAGGACAGCGGTTATTTGGGGCCCGTTTGGACCTTTTTGGGAAAAAGGGTAAAGCACCCTTGCGCAGAAGGCCGCTCCGGCCCCCCCCCCCCCCCCCCCCCCCGGAGCAGGGCCACCCCTCCACCTCCCTACGTTAGTGTCAAACGCGAACCTGAGGTGTGCTTCCAACTGTTCGGTGTGGATTCCCACCATGGGGTGGGCAGGCAACGCCCTGGGCCCTCTGGCAGGACTAAGTCCAAATCTGCCAAGTTCTCCCAAGCATGAAGGGACGCCCTCGTCCTTCTGCTACAGCAGCTGTCTCCCATCTAGGAAGGTACCTCCTCCTCCTGGTGGTTCCAGGAGGTAGTTCCCCTGGACACAGGATAGCTTCTGCTGGGCGGTCCCCCTCAGTGGTTGTCAGGGTGCTTCTTGCCCCTGTTTTTCCTTTCAGGAATTGGCGCGGGCCATACTGGGCCTAAAGAGTTAGGGCTTACTTATAGGTTGCCCTTAACAGTATGGGGCTATGGCCTCTATATTAACCTTCCTCCTCCCCTCTTCAGTATGGGGCAGTCTGAACCACGCTGGCCTATGGTAAGCCTGGCAATTCTACTCTCACAGGTAGTCCTTATGTGACACCTCTGTCTTAGGACACAGGCGCCTGTGCAAGGGGGGCTTCCTGCCTCCTGTGGAGTACTAGATCTCCTTAGTTCCCCTTGTGTCTGCTGGACACCAAGACCATTACTAGATGGTGTTGCAGGACCAACCCTGCGGGTTGAGGCATTAATTGGGGCCTCTCTTTCGCTCCCAGGCTACTCGCCATGGCGCGTATGGGGGTGATGTCTCGGACATACCTGGGGGGGGGGCGTCTACATTAGGACCTACCGGTTCGTCTTTCCTTACTCCCCAGTCCCTACCTCAGGCCGAGTGGATTGGTCGGCCAGCGGTGCTCCCTGGGAATTACTGGATGGGTGCCCAGTCACCTCAATCCCTCATGGTCCCTTATCCGCTATCCCCATTCCTTGGATTCGGTTCAGGCTTGAGCCTTCTTCTCTGGCAACAAGGGGACTCCCGGTTACGGGGGTACTGTCCCCCTTTTTACTGACATCTTACTTTCACCAGGCGGGATGGCAGCTGGTGGGCCCGTTGGTGGCATATCTGATAATGTCCCTTATATACCGAGCCCTTGGGCCCTCCGGCACAGTAGGTTAATGTGCTTACATGGGGTTCCAGCTCCCCTGGGGCTTGGTCTGTGCTCATTCCCCCTTGGTAAGGTGGTTCCTCTTGAGCTGATCATATTCAAGGGCCCCGTCAGGGGGCACCCCCTTCCTTACTTGCATCTTCCAGTGAATGGTCACCTTGGGTACCAAGTCTCGCAGGTTGGCGGGGGAGGGGAATTTCTTCCACAATCCCCCGTGGTTCCTAGGTAGGGTCCCCTAGAGGGTCCATCTTACCTGCTGGTTTTGTTGAAACGGTGTGCCTTCCGTTGACTCTATATGGCTGAACTTCTCCTCTTTAGGATATGTCTATTGGGGACTCCTGGCCTGTTGGATGACAATGGCCTGTTTTATTATTGGTCTTGAGCTTGAGGCAGGATGCTCCCTCTGGAGGGTCCCTGATCCTGCTTTGGGCGGGGGTCTACGTCCCCTGCTTCTCAGCGGTATTCGCTCCAATGGATGCTCTTTAGCGGCAGGTTATGCTATCCTGGTGTCGCTCTGGGAGCCTACTAGCGTGGCTCTGTCGGGTCTTCCTTATAACACAGGGGCTCTGCCCTTGTTTTTACTGTCCCAGAATATTCTGACTCTGGTCATGGGGGCTGAGTAATCTTAGGCATAGACTTGCTATTTTATATGCCTTCTCTTCATCACCCTACTTGTGGGGTTCTGCGCACGGTCGGCCTGATAGATAGACCCATGAGATGGGTGGCCTTGTGAACTGTGGTTCGCAGATGCCTCTGCTGAAGTCTGCTGACCTGTTCGCTCTCTCAGGAGTGCGGTTCTGCCCTTGTCAGGCCCCTTCCTTTGTCGTCCCAATATAAGGTCTCTTGTCTGGGGATTGACAGCTGATTCATTCACCCCTTGGAGACGGGCCTTATCTTCTGGGTGACTCAGTACAAGGGGGGGCTAGGAGCAAGCTTCCCCAGCTTCCCCTTCCTCCGTCTATTGGGGTCTTATCAGAAAGCAAAAGTGGTGCACCACAAATACTAATAGGCTGTGCTACACTGCAATACTTAGAATACAAAACACGATTAGGCCCATGGAGACAATCCCCATGAGTCTAAGGACAGGAGCACCAGACAATATTCAAAAATAATATAATAATAATATAATAGAAAATCCATATAAAACACACACTACATAACATACTGTACAAGACTAACAAGTTAAAAACACTGCATAACACCCCAAATTTTCATCCAGTGCTGTATAGTCCAGCATAAAAAATACCTGGGAAAACTCCTAATATAGACACGTATTCAACCCCTAATAATAAATAGTAATATCCTACTGTGCCGGCACAGATAACCCCTATATACTACACTAGTAGCAATATGCAAATAAGGTGACAGTGCATAACCATAAATAATGATAAGAGTAATAAGTACTATACAACATATAAATAACACTACAAACCCTAATACAATATGGAATGAAGGTGCTAAGTGCATATATATAAATAGCCTTCAAAAATGATCATATACACCTGTGAGTGAACAAATCAAATCAAGGTGACAATAAACTGAACCAAAATTTAAAGCACACATATAACGGCAAACAATGCTGACAAGAAAAGAAAAGGGGTGAAAAAAATCACGTGGAATCACGGAGTGGGGTCTGGCAGTGGGGCCACCTACGTTCGCGGCCGCCCGTGCCGCTTCGCTGGGTGAGTAACTTATCTGAAACCAGAGCCTGTTATAAATACCTGTGCCAGTGGCTATGTGGGTGGGCCAATACCGCGCGCCATGTCAAGATGGATCAAAGAGTGCGCGCCATATAGTTGATGGGCGGATCCGATGCGTACCTTCCGGAAGGAGGCTGTGGCACGCATCTGCGTGTCACCATATGGACGTCACGTCCGGGGCCTCAGATGCTGCCACCGGAGGTGACGTTGTTGCGCCTGTCAGGCCAACGGCGCTGTCAAAGCTGGGCGGATGCTGTCTGGGGAGGGAGGGGGAACGGGCAACGAGAGCAATCGCTCCACTGATCGGGCCATATCTCCACAATCGAAACCAGGACTTTAATGTCCCGCATGTTGGCACATTACTCCCATATTATGCCTAGCTCACGCCCACCCATAGGGCGCCTAAGGAGAGGTAGAAGCCGTGCATGCTGCTATGAATACTGGCAGATGAACGGAAAGGCCAAAAAAGAAGGCACACAGGGCGCCACCTATATCAGGGGCGCAGCCACTGCTGTACATACTAGAGTATGTTGAATATATATGACTGCATGCAGGCACTGGTATAGAAACATAAAAAACATATAAGTTTATCAAATTCTATATAATATATACATAGTGAAAGGACCTATTGGCTAATGTCTAGTGGAGACTCAGACAGTCCAGTAGTCTGAGTGTGGCTATCGTAATCATGTTGTCATAACCAAGACCAATCCAAGCAAAAGGATCATGCTTACATAGTGACATACAGAAGGAGCATATGCTAAACTCATGTTGTCAAGTGACACTCATGGCCAGAGAAAGGAAGTACTGCAATTACTTATATCAAGCGATAGGCTCCGTGGGGCAGGAGCAAGCTCAGACAACCACCTAGTGGAACTGTAACTAGTATAATGCAGTCCACTGATGTAAGGTATAATTGTAGGCCTATAAACAGCCCTAATTGTCGTATGGTGGTGGGTGGAGAGATATCGGCATGACCCCATCGGAGTGTAGAGTAATCCTTGAGCTCTGTATCCAAGGAGACATTCTTCAAGTGTTTGATGTTCTTCATGCTTCAACACCATATATGCAATTCCGTGCCAAACTAAAACAAAATATATATATAAATAAACAAACATGGTGCAATTATGTGCATATCCACTAGGGATAATGCACATATACAAAATAATATAAAAAAGTGGAGTGGAAATAACATAAATAACATAAATAACTCAAATAACGTGAATACTAGTTGACGTAGTGTGCCCACTATTGTCAACAAAAAACTATGCAATATAAGAAAACTAACAATTTTGTGTAAGCCACAACCGTGAGCGGTGTGGTGAGCCCACAACCAAAACAATGTCCCAACCATATCCAGCGGGGCAATTGTAGAAACCAAAAATTGAAGATCACCTCAAAAGGAAGTGTCTCCTATCAACCCTAAAAGGTGACCAAACAATGTGCTAAATATATAAAAATATATACAAACTCAGGTGAAGGCACCTAAGTGAACCCTCTGGTACAGAAGACAGGACACCAGAGAATGATTCTCCCTTATCTACTTATACATGCTCAATGTCTACCATGTACACCTCCGGAATCCAGGTGGATTCAGAGGGGAGGGGCCTGCTGATAGTCTATCCCAGAAACGGGGAGAAGGCCCAGTCCTCATTCAAACCCTTAGGGCTCCTGGTATTCAATAAAAAAATCCACCTCAACTCTCGTTGTTGGAGCCGTCGTTTCAAATCCCCCCCACGGGGGCCCACCGATACTCTCTCTATTCCCATCACCTTCAGTGTTTTGGGATCACCCCCATGCTTATCCAAAAAGTGTGCAGCCACGGGTGAGATAGTCTTACCTAATTCCTTGTCCCGGCTCGCCAGTCGGATATTTGACAAGTGGGCTTGTATCCTGGTCTTCAATGCATTTTGTGTCTCCCCCACATAGGCAACCGGACAGCCGCATTGTAACAAGTAGATTACTGACCGCGTCCTGCAGTTAATAAAAGAGTTGATTTTAAATTTTTTGCCGGTCTGTAAGTTGGTAAAATGCTTGGTCTTTTCCACATGTGCACAAATAGAGCATTTTGTGCACGGGGCACATCCAAAAGTCTGTTGGGTCTGTAGCCAAGTGCCTGGTGATGCAAAATGGCTTTTGCAAAGATGGTCCCTTAGGTTTGGGGCCCGTCGGGCTGTCATCGACACTTTGGGGCCCACTGTTGATTCCAATGATGGTTCAGAAGTTAGGATGTACCAATGTTTGGAGAGGATCCCATGGATTTGCCTCCATTGTGTACTGAAATCTGTTATGAAACGTACCTCCTCTGTAGGCCTCCTTGATGGTCTATTCTGAGGTGGACGATATGTTAACAACTCCGTCCTGTCTCGTCGTTTAGCTCTCATATAGGCCTGTCTTACGGTCCTCTCCGGGTAACCCCGTGTCAAAAATCTCTGGGTCAGTTGAGTAGATTCATTTTCAAAATCCTCGGATTTTGTGCAGTTTCTCCGGGCCCGGAGGAACTGTCCATAGGGGATACCCCTTTTCAAATGTGCAACATGTACGCTATCATACCTCAAAAAGCTATTTACAGCTGTCGGCTTTCTGTACAGGCTAGTATCTATTCTGCCATCTGAATTGCAAGTCAATTTAACATCAAGAAAAGTTACCTCTACTGTAGAGATGGTCCAGGTTAGAGAGATGTTGAATGTGTTGTCATTCAGTTTATTTAGAAAGGCTTGGCAGGAAGTTTCGGTACCCTGCCAAAGAATCAAAATATCATCAATGTAGCGGTACCACCCCAAAATAGCGGGGTGGTACCGCTCTAACTCAACAGAAAAGACCGTACACTCCTCCCACCACCCAAGAAAGAGGTTGGCTATTGAGGGGGCACATTTGGCCCCCATTGCCACCCCCGAAACTTGTCGATAATACTGGCCATTGAACATGAAAAAATTATGTTTCAATATGAAGTCAAGTAGGGCTAACAGGAACCCATGTAGGTCGGATCTCTCTACTGACTCCTTGTCTAGATAATGTTTGACAGCCAACAGGGCCAGGTGGTGGGGAATAATTGTGTAAAGCGATTCAACAATTATACCTTACATCAGTGGACTGCATTATACTAGTTACAGTTCCACTAGGTGGTTGTCTGAGCTTGCTCCTGCCCCACGGAGCCTATCGCTTGATATAAGTAATTGCAGTACTTCCTTTCTCTGGCCATGAGTGTCACTTGACAACACGAGTTTAGCATATGCTCCTTCTGTATGTCACTATGTAAGCATGATCCTTTTGCTTGGATTGGTCTTGGTTATGACAACATGATTACGATAGCCACACTCAGACTACTGGACTGTCTGAGTCTCCACTAGACATTAGCGAATAGGCCCTTTCACTATGTATATATTATATAGAATTTGATAAACTTTTACCTAATTAGTTATATGTTTATAGCATTGTGTCTTATATGTTTTTTTTATGTTTCTATACCAGTGCCTGCATGCAGTCATATATATTCAACATACTCTAGTATGTACAGCAGTGGCTGCGCCCCTGATATAGGTGGCGCCCTGTGTGCCTTCTTTTTTGGCCTTTCCGTTCATCTGCCAGTATTCATAGCAGCATGCACGGCTTCTACCTCTCCTTAGGCGCCCTATGGGTGGGCGTGAGCTAGGCATAATATGGGAGTAATGTGCCAACATGCGGGACATTAAAGTCCTGGTTTCGATTGTGGAGATATGGCCCGATCAGTGGAGCGATTGCTCTCGTTGCCCGTTCCCCCTCCCTCCCCAGACAGCATCCGCCCAGCTTTGACAGCGCCGTTGGCCTGACAGGCGCAACAACGTCACCTCCGGTGGCAGCATCTGAGGCCCCGGACGTGACGTCCATATGGTGACACGCAGATGCGTGCCACAGCCTCCTTCCGGAAGGTACGCATCGGATCCGCCCATCAACTATATGGCGCGCACTCTTTGATCCATCTTGACATGGCGCGCGGTATTGGCCCACCCACATAGCCACTGGCACAGGTATTTATAACAGGCTCTGGTTTCAGATAAGTTACTCACCCAGCGAAGCGGCACGGGCGGCCGCGAACGTAGGTGGCCCCACTGCCAGACCCCACTCCGTGATTCCACGTGATTTTTTTCACCCCTTTTCTTTTCTTGTCAGCATTGTTTGCCGTTATATGTGTGCTTTAAATTTTGGTTCAGTTTATTGTCACCTTGATTTGATTTGTTCACTCACAGGTGTATATGATCATTTTTGAAGGCTATTTATATATATATGCACTTAGCACCTTCATTCCATATTGTATTAGGGTTTGTAGTGTTATTTATATGTTGTATAGTACTTATTACTCTTATCATTATTTATGGTTATGCACTGTCACCTTATTTGCATATTGCTACTAGTGTAGTATATAGGGGTTATCTGTGCCGGCACAGTAGGATATTACTATTTATTATTAGGGGTTGAATACGTGTCTATATTAGGAGTTTTCCCAGGTATTTTTTATGCTGGACTATACAGCACTGGATGAAAATTTGGGGTGTTATGCAGTGTTTTTAACTTGTTAGTCTTGTACAGTATGTTATGTAGTGTATGTTTTATATGGATTTTCTATTAAGAAATTATATTATTTTTGAATATTGTCTGGTGCTCCTGTCCTTAGACTCATGGGGATTGTCTCCATGGGCCTAATCGTGTTTTGTATTGGGGTCTTATGGTATACCCATATTGATTGGCATGAGTCTTGGTCTCTTCCCTGTTGGACGTTCTCGGTTCCCAGGGTTTTAGAGTCATTACAGCATAGCTTGGGGTTGGCTCCCCATCTGGGGACTCTGAAGGTTCAGGTTCTGTCCTGGCTGTTTTCCTGCAGGAGTCTGGTTCTGTCTCCCTTGTGGGGAGTTCTTTTGGGGATTGCTTAGCTGCATCTCCCAAGTAGTTCCATGGTCCCTGTAGGCATCAATTTTCATTTGTTTGCCCTGCAGATTTTTCCTGGGGACTTTTGCTGGATGCTGTCTGAGCTGCTTTGTAGTCCAAGTCGCTTCTCTGGGGGCTCCTGACTCGGTCAGACGAGTGCCTGAGACGGTGGATCTGATTACTTAACCTTGGCTCGATGTGTGTGTATAGATATATATATATATATATATATATAGATAGATATAGATAGATAGATAGATAGATAGATAGATAGATAGATATAGATAGATATTGTAGCGATAACCCTTATCGCCGGAGGGCTTCACCGCCCGAGACGTCCTTTTCCCAATCGTAAGAGGTGCTGCTGGAATCCCAGAGTCGTCCGTGAGGAAACAGGAACAGCCCTTACAAGGGCTAGTGAATTGTAATATAGCGTTTCCCCCAATAAGAGACAGAACTTCAGTATTGAGGGTGAAGGTGAAGTGTCTTTATTAGTGCCATTCTAGGCCTTATATACACAAGTCTCCTATTGCATGACACACACACCGACCAATAGCAGCAGGGCACACAATCCCTCAACTCTGCCGGTGACGCAATCAGTAGAACAATAGCAGGCTGTAATACACTCAATCAGGACAATGCCATTGACTGTGACGTAATCAACAATACACAATGGCAGTCAAAATACAATGACATTGCCTGTAACAGTATCAAAATACAATGACCTAATTAAGAAAAGGCCAGTGAATGACCCGGTGGGCAACTGAATAGTGATGACATCCAAAAGACAGAGCCTCTGTCACAATGCCCCCTTTTTGTGGAACACCCGGCAGACCCGGATTGACCCTGTTCGGGTTAACGTGGGGCTGTCCGGACTCTTGTCATGGGCAGAGTTCTGTTTAAGGACAAGTCTGCAAATAGTGCGTAACCGGACTAAACATTGACGTGGGCTGTACATAGGAATCGGTCATGGGTGGGGTCCAAACACTGGGATATTGTGGCGTTGGTGAGTTCAGCACCAAAGTCCTTGGTTGGATGTGTGCACAGGTGCTCTGCTTTCTTATAGCTGGCCCAAGTTTCAATCTCTTTCCATGGAAGCTGATCGGAGAATCCACAATTTTCTGCACATCTACATCATCGTAAAAGTAGACAAAACCATAACCCTTAGAAACGCCAGAGGCATCCCTAATAATTTTGACATTCTTTACAGCGCCATACTTTGAAAAAAACATCCTTAATTTCAGGCTGATTAATCCGACGGCCAATGCCCCCAACAAAAATAGTGTTTGGCATAAGTTTCCCTTCTGGAAGGACGTAACCTGATGGCTGATCCTCTTCTTGACTTCGTGTAACAGACATGACGTGATGCAGACGAAACCCCTGAGTCTCCCCGACCAGTGGGCTGGAGTCGGCAGCTCGGGCTGGAGCCTGGGTTGTAACAGGGTTGACGCTGGCTGGTCCAGAGGTAGCGTAGGCAGAAGTCATTGGTCCTAGATCATTTCCCAATAGTACTTCTGCTGGTAAGTTGTCCATAAGTCCCACCTGTACCCTGCCGGATCCAGCGCCCCAGTCAAGATGTACTCGGGCGGTGGGGAGTCGAAACACAGCTCCTCCCGCCACCCTTACTGCAACGGTGTGTCCAGTGTGGTCTTTGTTCTTGACCAAATGAGGTTGGAGCAAGGTAAGCGTGGCTCCGGTGTCGCGTAATCCTTGCGCGGTGCGCCCATTGACTCGTACCTCCTGGCAATGGTGCTGTCGGTTGTCTTGGATGGCCGCTTGTACGGGATCAGCTTCATACAGTACCCCCAGATACTCTTCCGAACTGCTCTCAGCTTCCAAACAGTGTGCCACAGGAGTACGGGAGGTGGAAGGTTGCTTTTGCCTCCACGTGTTTCGGGGAGGCTCTAGGGCGCAATCACTGCAATAATGTCCCCATTGTTTGCAACGATGGCACTGAACTGTGGAGAGGTTCGGTTGCTGCGCTGGCCTATGTGGCCCAGAGTCACGAGTTGGCGCTGAAGCCACAGGTGCTTGAAATTTGATGGGAGGTGGTGGTTTTGGAGCGGACTGTTCTGTCTGGCGAGCATCGGTGTACTCGTCGGCTAGACGAGCAGCCTCAGGTAGCGTTAGAGGCCTCCGGTCACGTACCCACTCTCTTAGCTCTGGTTGCAGGGCATTGAGAAAATGTTCTAGTAAAAACAACTGTAGTACATCCTCAGCGGTCGTGGCTTTGCATCCAGTGACCCAGTGTGATGCTGTACGATGGAGGCGACATGCCCACTCCGTGTAAGAATCCCCTCCCTTCTTTTGGGATTCCCGAAATCGTCGCCTGTAGGCTTCCGGGGTGACAGCGTACCGGGCTAATAAAGCCTCCTTTACCAGATGGTAGTGTGGTAAGTCCGCATCAGGGATGGCCCGGAAAGCATCGGAAGCTTTCCCAGATAGTTTCCCTGATAATATGGTGACCCATTCCTGGGTACCCGGTGTAAAGCGCACTGCCGTTCAAAATCGGCCAAAAATCCGTCAATCTCGTCGTCACTTTCCTGGAAGGACTTAAATGCTGCAAATGGAATCTTTCTCCCCCCAGTGTAACTGAGGCTGAGAGGCTGCTGGGTTGAAAGTCGCCGATCTTCCCTTCGCTTACTGGCCTCTGCCTCCGCTGCGGCGAAGACTTGGTCGATCAGTTCTTGTGATGGATTCGGCCATAGACCGACAATCTGTTCCGAACCGCTTGAACGAGATCAGCGTCTTCATCAGTCTCTCTATATTGGTTTCGGTCCTCACTGCTGCACGATCCATTTCGATCAGCTCGGCTATCAGTTCCTGATGTGGGCGGTTGCTAGCTGACCTTCCCCGGCTCTCGAGTAGATCCTTCAGGGTCAGCCTTTTCAACTTGTCATGCTGACTCTCCATCAGGGTAGCACTCTCTCTGGGTACAAAGGACCATCCCACCGCTGCCACCAATTGTAGCGATAACCCTTATCGCCGGAGGGCTTCACCGCCCGAGACGTCCTTTTCCCAATCGTAAGAGGTGCTGCTGGAATCCCAGAGTCGTCCGTGAGGAAACAGGAACAGCCCTTACAAGGGCTAGTGAATTGTAATATAGCGTTTCCCCCAATAAGAGACAGAACTTCAGTATTGAGGGTGAAGGTGAAGTGTCTTTATTAGTGCCATTCTAGGCCTTATATACACAAGTCTCCTATTGCATGACACACACACCGACCAATAGCAGCAGGGCACACAATCCCTCAACTCTGCCGGTGACGCAATCAGTAGAACAATAGCAGGCTGTAATACACTCAATCAGGACAATGCCATTGACTGTGACGTAATCAACAATACACAATGGCAGTCAAAATACAATGACATTGCCTGTAACAGTATCAAAATACAATGACCTAATTAAGAAAAGGCCAGTGAATGACCCGGTGGGCAACTGAATAGTGATGACATCCAAAAGACAGAGCCATATGTCTATAGGCACCCCATGCCGTGGGGGTGTTCCTTCTTACGCCGGGCCTCCGGTCCAAGTGGTCTGTATGATCATTGTTTTAGTCCTTTTAGTCTAACTATGGACATTATTCTTAATAATACTAATATGAGGGGCTACATTCCCTCAACAGGTGTTGCAATTTTTCCCCATGAGGGTTTCCATGTCCCTTAGGGGGACTGATGCTCTTGGAGTCTGCGGGCGCCTCCTTATGTATGCGCCTGATATCTCCTGTTCCAGCGCCACTGTGTCCTTTGGATTAATCCTTCTTGGATGTCTCCTGGTCCTGAGTAAAGCCCTTGGCTTTGTGTTAGTTAGGGGTCAGTATTCCCGCCTTCGGTCGGGTGACCTGTTCTTTTTTCCCTTAGGGGGTGTTACAAGTTTTCCACGAGGCTTCTGTTGCCTGTGGGCTGGTTGGGTCGTTACACTGGCCTATTCTTTTTTAGGGGAAAGAATGTCCCCTTTTTCAGTTTATTCCGTTATATAGGTGCTTGGGTACCACTGACAGTTCAGCACCAGGTTTTTGGGTACCACTGACAGTTCAGCACCAGGTTTTCTGTTGAATAAGTTGCTTGACTGAGTGCTTGTCTCTGTTCATACCTTTCAAAGGTCTTGTTATGAGATTGAAGTTAGAGCCTCTGCTCAGGTCATGCCTGTTGCAAGTTTTACAGGTGACAGCGCCTTTACTGTCCGCTGTGCCTTGTTTTTTTGGCGGGATCCCACCCTGCTTTACGGACAATGCTGTTGGATGTTCCACATGTTATTACTATCCTGGAGCAGGACGTGCTGTATGCTTAGAATAATACAACTCTGTGAAGTACTCACCCGTAGAGTTGATATTATACGCATACAGCACGTCCTGCTCCACCCCACCCTGGTTTCACTTGTTCTGGATCCCCTGTATGGTGACTGTTATCAATTGATATTATTGCCAGTTTCTGGGTGGTTTGTTCCTCCCGGCTTCTCTTCTCACTGCTTTTCAATGCTGGGGATTTGTGGGAGGTCCTTCGGTATGTGTAGGGCCGGGAGGAGCTTGTTTTCTACATGTCTGCAGTGCACGGCGCCCGAGGCGGAGGATTACCCACATGTTATTACTATCCTGGAGCAGGACGTGCTGTATGCGTATAATATCAACTCTACAGGTGAGTACTTCACAGAGTTGTGTTTTTATGGTTTACTTGGTCATTGGTTGGTTCAGCCAGAACCAGGGCACCGCTGACCCACCAATGATATTTGATATACAGGTATTGTATTATTTAGGGCAGAAAGGAGCACCTTTCTATAGTTTACTTCAGGCAGTAGAGAGGCTAGCTTTACCATTGGATCCACTAAAACTGCAGTTTGATAAATTCTAGAGTGAAGGTAAAACAAAATTGGTTTGACACTACCTCATTGACATGAAAAGTGATTTTTAATACTACTATATACCCAATACTTGAGAACTACTTAAGCCGGACCTTCACCATGATTTAATGAAAAACCCAAACTCTTAAAAAACGGTTCCCAGCATCTAAAATTAATATATTTTATGTTTTTAGTCACTAACTTATTATTCTTTCCCCCAACTCTGTTCAGGAATTTAGGATACGGGCGCCGCCATCTTGACTCAGAAGCATCACATTTACTGAGGAGAGGAGAGTGGGATAAGGTACAGGGGGGCGGGTTATAGCTGTGCTTTGCTCAGACAGAGCAGAGCTGGGGTCAGGTAAAGGTCAGCAGTCCCAGAATGCAGAGAAGCACAGTCAGGAGGCACTTCCTGTTTGCAGGCTGCCTGATAAGATGGCGGCTTCCATAAGCCGCCATCTTGGATGTTTAAAGGCTCATAACATGCAGTAGGTGCAGGTAGGATGAATTTTAATGTGAGCAATCTGTATGTACAGGGTGTGGGAAACATATAAGATAGACTCTTATTCAGAGTGAAGGTCTGCTTTAAGCTGCAATGCAGGTTAATTTACAAGGGGTGTCTTAGTAATTGTTGGGGGATTGCTGGCAGATATAGGTACATTCTAATGGTTGCTAGATCTGAGCATGTCATATAGTGCCTACCGCTTGGTATTCACAGTGTTGTGCTTTGCCACCATGCAACCCATGCAATTGCATAGGGCCCCCACCTCTCAGCTTCCCCCCCCCCCCCCCACCCCAGAACTCTGTTGCATGAACACTGGAAGCGGCTGGAGTGTAATACTGGTGATTCTGTCAGTGCCGGGGCTGCATGAGAAAGGAAACTGGTCAGATCCCATCTGGAATATTGTGTTCAGTTCTGGGCACCAGTGCATAAAAGAGATATCAGAACTTAAGCTCCTTCAAATGCGAGCCACTAAATTAATAAATGGAATGAGGGAACCAGAGTACCCTGAAAGATTGTGAAAGTTAGATTTTGGAAAAGTGATGTCTGAGGGGTGACCTAAGAACTATGTATAAATATATCCGTGGTCAATACAAATATGTATTAACTTCAAGCCTTTTCTTTCAGGAGCTGTTGGTCATCATGGGGACAGCCTAGCAGAGAAGATGTTGTCTATTCTTCCCCGCATTCCTGGACACACAAACGATGTGATGATCAACATGGATGAACTCACCAATCTACGGCTAGATGGTGAAAACGAGGGGATTATTGCTCCTGGATGTGTGTCACAGCCACAGTAAGTTGTCGTCTCTTAAAGCATTGGAGTATGTGCCCTTACCTCCAGTTATGCTTCCAGTCATGAGGGAGCAGTCTCCCTTTTGATTGGCAGTATTGGGTGCACAACATGAACATCCAAAACATGTGGTGGTCAGTGGTTGACATGTGTTACGTAGGTTGTGCTTTTCAGATACACATAGAAACGCTGTGGTGTGTGTGGCAAAAGCGGCCCTGGAATCTATTCAGACCCCAGGGCCGTCTGATCCCTCTGGGGCATCCAGATTCGGGATGCCTTGCTGTGTAGAAAAATCCACGATGCCCAGTAAATTTGATGCTATAACTTTAGTGGGGCTCACGCCAGGCATTTGTGTGTGGCCAGCACAGCCATGCACCCTGTTAGAGGGTAGCGGGGATGTGGCTGTCGGACCTCGGCCAAGGATTTGCCGAGTGTAGCTGATTTGGCATGGGAGCAGCCGAGCAGGCCTGGGCGACCTGGGGGGGATATCACATAGTGGGGCACCCTGAATTGGGGGGCAAGGACCTGGTATAGTTAAAAACACGGGGTTTGGTCCACTTTAAATGGTGAGGGGGCTTGATCAGGGGAGGAATTAACTTCCCTGAAGGGGGGAGGTCTCTTCAGCCTGTCAATAGAAATGCCATGGATTGGCTGATCAATGTTTATCTGTGTCTTCCACTGCCGAGGAATGGAAATGACTAGATATGCTGTCTCCTCTACAAGAAGAGAGCACAAGCCCTGTACACACAGAACACTGCTGCTGGGTATGTGTGAGTTAACTCTCTCGCCTCAGCAGCGGCCATAGCAGCAGTGTTCTGTGTGTACAGGGCTCTTCATCTTGATGACTTTCTTTTTATCACAAAACAACACTTTCAAAAATGCAACTGAAAGTGGACTTTCCCTTTAAATTTCCAAACAGATTTATTTCATCTCTAGTTCACATGCAGATATGTGTTTAATGTCAAATGTTCTACATCCTAAGACAGGGGGAATCCTTCCGAATTTGTGTAGATAGTTGTCTGCCAAGATTTGTAACCTCAGAGTTCCGGATCAAATTTGCCCTTATATAGAATCAAAGAAGTAACCTCGGCTTCTCAAAGCGATTTTGATTAATCAAACAATTTAAACATAATGCATTTAGATGTATAACCACATGCTTACATTTGCTGTATGCTATTTAAAGTGATACTGCAGGCAAAGGTAATTGTTACTCCATTGCGTCGGGCTACATTTGGCACTGTCCTAAGCTGTTTTTTAAATTTTTAAATTGAAGCAGAAATGGCTGACATATCAGGGTTTACAGGTTCAGCCAATGGCATTCTGTTTTGCACACTGTCCCCCAATCTGCTCAACAGAGTGCGACAGGATTGCTGGGCCCTGCCTCCTCCTGCCCCCTCTTCCAGACTCATCACATTGCTGTCAGCGCAGCAAAGCCCACCCATTATGCTGATTATTATGCGGCATCACAGATCCAAAGGCCATACCCACTTGCTTCAGAAAAGAAATCTTTTGGTAAACCTGTAAACCTCAATATCTCGGCCATTTCTGCTTCTATTTAAAAACGGAAAACAGCTTAGGACAGTGACAAAATGAGATCCTTTCAGGTGGCACTTGACAAGGCTGCAGATTGACCTGTACCAAAGCCTGATCTGCTGCCATCTATACTACACCCAGGCCTTATTTACACCATAAATAAAAAAAATCTGCCTATTTTTATGTGATTCATTGAATGGCTGATTAAAGGTGGTACTTGATATAATCAGAAAATGGAAAGTGGCACTTGATTATAAAAGATTGGGAGCCCCTGATCTAGATTACCCTGTGATATGATAGACTAGGCAATAATACTTTACAATACTTTGTCTTCTGGATGACTCGGTGATACGACTCTGTTCTTCAGTACTACCCTATATCACTCTGTGAAATGCTAGATTACTAAATAATAGTCTTAATTAATAACTGGAAGAAGAGTTCCTAACCAGTAGTACGAGTACCACTGATACTATACTAGATCCTATCAGGTGTTACTCTGCCAGGTTGCAGACTGATCTGCACCCCAACCTGATCTGCCCAGGTTACACAATCCTGATATGCTTTATAAGAAGAAAACTGCTCTAAATGGTAATGAGACTTGCGAAACCCCTGTTATATAACATTGAATACATTGTAAAATAAGCATTTTAAAGTATCTCAAAACCTCCAATTATATGTAAATATATTTTCTCTCATATTCCACTCCAGGGCATCAGGAAGTCAGAAACAGATGGATTAACTCTCGACCAAAGGGTGGGAACTGCAAGACAAAAGGTGTGGTTCCTCCTGGTCTATATATACTTCTGGCTGCTCTCCATAATCCAGTTAAATTCTTGTAGTTGGGACTGGACTGCGAAGGTGTACCTGGATTTATTTTCCTCTAGATTTAATTATTTTACTCAGGAAGCGGGAGGTTTAACCCCATCTGCTTCCAGGCCCCTATGGTACCACTGATCCGGTCGAGCCACCTATGTCTCATTGATCGGTAAACCGGATCAGGTTAAGTTAGGGGTAAGCGCCAGGCTCTTTGGGCGCTACGGGGTGTCACCTTGGTTTTTAAAAGGGCTGGAGTTCCCGTCTGAAGGGACAACTAGCCGCAGGTTTTTTTTTCGTCTGGTGAGCCTTCTGGGAAAAGCATGGGGATGATAATCTACTCTTGCCTTCCTTCCCACAATAGGTAACCTTTTTCTTTTGTGTTCTTGTTTCTAGTATATGTGGTACTTTAAGGATTTTGAATTTCACGCTGGGGGGTCTTCCTCGGCAGGAAGGAGGAAGACTCTTCTTTCCGGTACTCGGCGAGGTGCAGGGTGTGTCAGCTTGACATAACTGTTTTGAGCCGCTACTCGGCTTGCTTGAGCCACCACCACCGCTTGTGTGGTTCGCTGCCCGCTGTCAGTGGCTTTGGCTGCTGCACGCTGGTTATTTGCGGGGCAGTCTCTTCGGTCCACTGCTTGCGGCCTCCCCGGTGAGGAGGCATAATCGCCGCTTCTGCGGTCCCTCCCATGGCTTGCAGCCCTCTTGCTATTCCGTGGGTCTGCCTCCTCTTGGGCCGCTGCCGCCCTCCTGCTGCTGCTGCTTCCAGGGCTCCATATTTAGTTGTCTTTCCCTGTGTTCGCAAGTAAGTGGTTGTTGTGTTACTTACCTATGTTTTGGATTGTAATTCATATATAATAATAATCAATATTTCAATTAATGTTCTTTTTTCTTGTTTGGTAGACTGTGGATAAAGGGCATATATTGGTGGTGGTTGACCCCTAGGATCTCGGAGTTATCACTTGTGACTATTGAGATTCCTTATATACCTCGGTTTCAAGATCTTTGAAGGCATCAGAGAAGCGGAAACATTTAGTTTCTAAGGTATCTTCTGATTCTGAAGAGAATATTCATGTTGCCATAGATTGTCATGAGGAGTTATCGGAAGGTGAGCTCATATCCAATAGGGAGAGAGTATTTCAGACTCGGGTCTTCAGAACAGGGGGGAGTTCTCTTTTTAGAGAACAAATGGAGGGGTTGATAGACTCTGTTAGAGATTTTGGATATCTTGGCTCCTGAGGTCCACAAGAGAAAGAAGGGTTTTTTTTCTTGAGCAATCCTCAGCTGTTCCCTGAGCAATTTCATTTTACCAGAATTATCCAAAAGCAAAGGGGAAAGCCAGATAATCTCCCCTTCATTCCTAGTGTTCTGGATTCTAAATATCCTTTTTCCTCAGACCTGAGGTGGATGATCCCGTTTCTGGACACTTTAGTAATACTACTATTCCATCTTCTGATAGTGCCTTTCTAAAGGATCCAGAGGATAAGCGCATGGATCAGTTGACATGGCATGCTTTTTCCATAGTAGGATCGATTTATCCCATTCAACACCCTTTCAACAGGGTTGTGTACTTGGGATGCTCCTGTATACAGCTCAGGCCAATGTGTTTTTGCTGGAGCTCCGGAAACTTCAGGGGAGTGGGCGTGAACTTGTGATCAAATCCTCAGTCCAGTGTGTGGCTGTGCGTGCAGCTTCTGGGTCTGATGGTGGCGTCCTTTGTGGCTGTCCCTTTATCCTAGATTCACACCAGGGCACAGCAGTTTGCCATCACCAGCAGGCTGAAGGGGATGGACTATGTTTTTTTTTATTTTTTTTTTTCAGCCTAGCACTATGTTACTATATCCAGTTTCATCGGGATTGGTCTCTTTGGCCTGGACAGACTGTTCTCTCTTTCAGGGATGATTTGCTCATCCCTGTAATGGTGCCTCTAATTGCAACCCCTAAGCCAGGGTTGCTCCTTTCTGTTTCTGTGATTTCAGCCGACATCAGTTTGAGTGGTTGGGAGCAGTGTGGTACCCACTGATGATTCAAGTTTGATGGTCACCAGTCATGTACTGTGTCCAATTGGACCAGCAGTCTACAGAATTCAATCAGTGTGATGGCCATTGCATTTGTCAATAATCTGGGTGACACCAGGAGCTAAACAACACTTAGGGATGCTGCTATGTATATTGCATGGATGGAACAGCATGTTCCTTGCATTTCGGCTGTGCGCGCTCCGGGTGTAGGCAACAGCCACACAGATTTTCTCAGCAAAGAATAAATATTTTGCATGGTTTGCGACAGGTGGGATGTTCCATAGGTAGACCTGTTTGCGGCTAGGTGCAACAGGAATGTGGTCCTGGGGACCCTCTTGCATTTGGAGTTAGAAATCTCACCACCTTCCTGTTGCACCTGGGCGCAACCTTGGGAACATCCCACCTGTCGCAAACCATGCAAAATATATCTCTGGGTGAACCTGCTTTCCCTGGTTGAGGACTTCTCTGACTGTGGTTCCAGTTTTGACTAGTGTATGCCGTCGCTGCTTCCTCTGTCGATGGAAGAGTTAGGCCTAGAGGGTGTTTTGACCATTCTAGTCGCTACTCATTGACCAGGATGAACCTGGTTTACAGATGTGGTCAGGCTGACCGATAATTGTCCTCTTCAACTTCCAGACAGAAGTCTCGAGGTCCTCTGTTCATGGTCACTGACTGACTGTCTGACAATTGAATCTCAGGTGCAGTGGGATAGAGGGCTCTCCCCTTGAGTAGTAGCCACTCTGATTCATGCCAGAAAGGCCTCTTCAGTCATGATCCATTACCAAACATGCAGACCTACTTTGCCTGGGGCGAGTCTCATTTGCCACTGCATTTTTTCATCCCTCGCATCTTAGAATGTTTGCAGAAGGGTCCATATGAAGGATAGCAATTAAGAACCCTTAGAGGTCAAGTTCAGCCTTATCCATTCTATCTCAATGCCCGATAGCAGAGAACTTATTGTTTTGCACCTTCATGCAGAGGATGGCTTGTGTTTACCCTCCTCGAGGGCTCCAGCGTAAACGTGGGATTTTAACCTGGGCCTGTCTGTATTACTGAGTGCTTCCTTTGGTAAAAGACTGTGGTTTCATTATTCCTTTTAACTCTGAAAGTGGTTTTCATGGGGACCATCACTTCAGTTCGCAGAGTATCAGAGCAGGCAGGATTATTTTGCAAACTGCCCTTTCATAAGGACAAGATGGCCACTCTCTTGTGGTAGTGCATGCACTAAGAAAATATTTAGCTGCAACAATATCTTATATAAAATAGATACTTTGTTGTAGTTCCTACCTGTCCCAAGAAGGGGTTTGGCGGCTGTCAAACCCACTTTTATCCATCGCATCAAGCAGGCTGTTTTTATGCCTAATTTGCTAGGTGTAGAGAAACTACTTTTCATGTAACAGGTCATTCTAGTAGAGCTGGGGGTGCATCCAGGGCCTTTCAGCACCAGGCTTCAGCGGATCAAGTGTGCAAATCTGCCACTTGGTCATTGATTCACACCTTCCCTGTTAATAAGGTGGATCCGAGCATCCGCGGATATTGTATTTAGATCAAAGGTGCTTCAAGCGACAGTTCACTCCCTGACCAGAGCCTGGTTCTTCGCCATGGCTTCGCCAGACTGAATATGCCACTCTGGCACAGTCGCCCTTTTTTGTTTTCGTGATTGCTCGTTGTCCTTGTATGGCCAACCTGACAGGGAAAAGTTTTGTACTTTCCTTGTAAAATTGTTTTCCCTTATTTGTCCATACAGGGACACCACACCCGCCCAAGGGTGTGGTGAATGCCTATTGTCATTGCCTTTGACAAGCGTTTTAGGCTATTGCCTTTCTCCGACCTTTTTGTTACTAAATCTTATCATTTAGGTATTCCTCCCATAGACCTGGTCTCGACTGCATTGTACTGGGAAACCTACCGGCTGGCCAGGTATTATACCTGCGCGTGGGGAGGAATTACAGCTCACTTCCTGCTCTAGTCTAGATTAACCTAGTATTAATCTAGTATTCGTGATTGCTCGGTGTCCCTGTATGGACAACTAAAGGAAAACCATTTTACAAGGTAAGTACAAAAATGGTAATATTTACTTCTGCTTTAAAGTGTTTGTGTATGTTAATACCATTCAGTGGTATAAATAGTTTCCATGCCAAGGCAGGTGCTGACCCTCTGTATTGTAAACTTAAAAGGGTCAAATATATATTTTGTTTTATTTGTTTTTTGTTTATTTAGATATATTTTGTTCCTTGCCTTATCCTCTTTTTTGATTTACCTCATACCTGAGGGTTTATTCTTTTCAAATCAAAAATCTATTTGCTGTCTGGAACTTTTCCATGCCAAGTTAGGCGTTGACCCTCTGGATTGTAAAATGGTCGACTGTTGCTTACATAATCCTAAGCATTTAAAATGTCTGTACTTGTAAGACATGAAACAGTGGAGTGTCCAGCTTCTTCTTATCATAAAATATAACTTTTATTCTGATAATAACTTTTATTCTGATAAGAAGCTTCTGCTCTGTGCTTCGAGTAGTTTTGGGTGAGCTGATTGATACTGTGCTTTTCACTTGTAAGACATGGTCATCAATTGTACTATATATACCGTATTTTTCCAAAAGTGGGGGAAAAATGTCCGTGCGCCTTATCGGGCGAATGTAAAGAAAATAAAGAAAAGTAAACTCGCCTGTTACGGCCGCTCCCGCGTTGCCTGCCACACTGCGGGAGGCCAGAAGAACACAGAGGAATGGTGGGCTCTGTCCCCTTCCCCGCTATTGCTGTGTTTTCCGGCAGCGATGGCAGCGGCAGGGCCAGAGAGGGCGCCTGCCGCTCCTCCATCTGCTGCCTCTTGTGACGGGGCACACGCAAGCACCCAGGTCAGTGCAGCAGGTGGGCGTGGCCTGCTGACTCCGTGGCCTGGCCGGCTCCGTGAATCGGGTGGGCGTGGCCTGCGCCGACGCGGTGCAGGCCACGCCCACCCGATTCACTGAGCCGGCCGCTCAGCGGAGAGGTGCCTATGGAAATGGGGGGAGGGGGAATGCCACTACCTATGGAAATAGGGGGAGGGGGAATGCCACACTACCTATGGAAATAGAGGGAGGGGGATCGCCACACTACCTATGGAAATGGAGGGAGGGGGATCGCCACACTACCTATGGAAATGGAGGGAGGGGGATCGCCACACTACCTATGGAAATGGGGGGAGGGGGATCGCCACACTACCTATGGAAATGGGGGGAGGGGGATCGCCACACTACCTATGGAAATGGGGGGAGGGGGATCGCCACACTACCTATGGAAATGGGGGGAGGGGATCCCCACACTACCTATGGAAATGGGGGGGAGGGGATCACCACACTACCTATGGAAATGGGGGGGAAGGGGAATGCCACACTACCTATGGAAATGGGGGGAGGGGATTGCCACACTACCTATGGAAATGGGGGGTGGGGGAATGCCACACTACCAATGGGAATGGGGGGGCACACTGCCTATATGGGGAATGGGAAGGGGGGGATGCCACAATGCCTATGATAACGGGGGGCACACTGCCTATATGGAGAATGGGATAGGGGATGCCACACTGCCTATATTGGGAATGGGAGGGGGAGAATGCCACACTGCCTATATGGGGAATGGGAGGGGGGAATGCCACACTGCCTATATGGGGAATGGGAGCGGGGAATGCCACATTGCCTATAATGGGGAATGGGAGAGGGAATGCCACACTGCCTATATGGGGAATGGGAGGGGGGAATGCCACACTGCCTATATGGGGAATGGGGGTAATGCCACACTGCCTATATGGGATAGGGGATGCCACACTGCCTATATGGGGAATGGGATAGGGGTGCCACACTGCCTATATGGGGAATGGGATAGGGGATGACACACTGCCTATGTGAGGAATGGGATGGGGGGATGCCACACTGCCAATGCCATTGGGGTATCCCACACGGCCTCTAGGAATAGGAGGGGGATGCCACGCTGCCTATATGGGGAATGGGGTGGGGGGATGCCACACTGCCTATGAGAATGGAATAGGGGGAATGCCACACTGTTTGTAATGGTGTGTTTTTGGTTTAAATATTTTTTTTCTTATTTTCCTCCTCCAAATCCTAGGGCGCAAAATATGGTAATCATTATAAAGTGTTGGCAGAATACAGTCAACTAAAGTCTTGCAGTAGTTCAGCTTGGGGTCATACTGAGGTCTCCAAAGGTATGAACACTAATATAACCGACACGTTGTCTTGAAGGAAGCAGGCCTAGTTTACCCTTCATAATCAAGATCTCTGATGAAGATGTGTTGGTTACGGTCTCCCCATCGAGTACCGGTCCTCCCATGCCCCTCATGGTCAGCTGTTTGCCTCTCTGGTTGCATAGACAGATTCCCAGCCCAAGTCTCTGCACACCTGTTTTCAGCCTGTGACCCCCAACTTGGTCTCCTGGCTGAGTGCCGCCTCACTGTCCCAATTGTCAAACCATGACATTCCTAAACCTTGATAATGTAATTCACCCAGGCCTGACAAAGCTATTCATAAAGTCAGTTTGCTGTGTGGTCCACTAATGGTTTTTGTATCTGTGTAAATGCATGTAGGGTAGGTTGGATTATTGATGGTCCGGTAGATATGTTTATTGTGAGTTGTCAGAAATACTAATACAAAAATAAAATCCTAAAAAAGTAATTTCTTGTCAGTTGCTAGAATTTTCTTTATCTGGTTAGTTTTTTTTAGAAACTCCAGCATATGTATTGGGCAATAACCTCCGTATGTTGTATCCCTGCCAAAGAACAAATGGAAACCCAAGTCTGCAAAAAGTTATCTCTGCAAAGAGCTTGAGGTTTTGAAACCATATTGGGATGATCTGATCAAGCTTGTTAAAACTCCATGTTGTTCTTATGATCTTCTGTAATCATGACATCTTTATTAGGATTTTTGGAGGAAGTCTGAATAATATTACAGAAAGCTACAGGGACCTAAGTCAAGGAGTATACTTTAAAATCATTTATAATGAGTATGAATGTGTAAGAAGGGTGCTATTGAGCTTGTGGAGCACTCTGGGCAGAGGTTGTGCCCACCTGCTGGGCTGACTTATCATACTTTTTCTTCTGATCCATTCCAGACTCTCCTTACACTTGGGATTACTTCCTTGCCCGAAGGGTGTGACTGCAAGACAAAAAAGGTGTGGCCCCTCCCGGCCCATAAGTAGCAGCTGCCTTCTAATCAAAACCAGTTTCATTCTTGCAGTTGAGGTGACTGTGAAGGTTGTTGAAGTTCTCTCTTAAGGATTGGCAGTAACTGGGGGAATGCACCCTGTCAGCTTCCTGCACAGCCTTATTCTCACGGATCCCCCAGACCCATTTTGCCTCCCACAGCTCTGCTGTTCAGGGGTCTGTGAAGGTAAGGTGAAGCGCCGGAGTCTTGGGGCTCTTGCAGAGTGTATACGCTCTGGGCTGCAGACTCTCTTTGAAGAGCACGCCAGCCGCAGGTTTTTCTCTGGTGTACCTGCTGAGGAACTCTTTAAATTCTATACAACCCATCCTTCTTCCCACATTTTTAGGTTATTTAAAAAAAAAATAAATAAATTAAAAAAAAAAAAAAAAAAAAAAAAAAAAATATATATATATATATATAAATAACAAGACCGGTGGTGTATAACGTGTGGCTATCCCCGCTTTGGTGCTGACAGGGCACAGATCTGTGCACCGTGTGCCGAGCAAGTACTGGTCCTGCAACCAGGATGGCCAGGGGCTGCTCCTTGCCCTAACACTCCTATTCCCCCAGGCTTAAATCTCACTTCTGCTGAGTCGCATACGAGTGGGGAGTTACAGCCGGCTGCGTCTTCCAGACTGCCTACGGCTGACCAGATTATTACGGGATCGACAAAGCGCTCGTGCCCTGGTAAGAAGCGGTCCTTGACGCCCCCTGTTTCTGCCTCTGCTAAGGGATCGGAGGAGTTCACTACTCCGCGTGCCTGCACCCCTTCTGATGAAGGAGGGCTGTTCTCTGACTCGGGCTCATCTGATGAGGAGCCGAGGAGTCATGACGATTCTAACCATAAAGACTGGAACCAGTTTGACACTATTGGATTGTTGATTAGGATCTTTAAGGCCCTGTCTATCTCTCTCCCTAACGCGGCTCCCCAGCCGAGAGGGGAGCGTTTGCATACAGCAACACCGCTCTTGGAATTCCTAGAGCAGGCTCACTTCCATGCTCTTGTACTCGAGGAATGGGAACACCCCGGTAAACTTCCAGGGGCCCCAGGGGACTGGGATTGGAAATACCCTTTTCCCCCTAAGATGGTTGATTGTTGGTCATCACCCCCTGTGGTAGACGCACCGATCATTGGGGTTCCTAACCCCCCCTTTATTGCAGCTCCTGCTTACAGTACCCTTCGGGATGCCGAGAACCGGCGCATGGATAAGCTGGCTTCACACGCCTTTTCGTGTGCAGGAACGGCGCTGCGCCCGGTCTGTGCCGCGGCCATCACTGCAGTGGCCACCAGAACCCTCATCGGACAGATGCTTGAGCTTCACGCTAACATCTCTCCTGGGAGGTGTTTAATGCACTCTCCAGTTGTGATGTATTTGTAAGATTTATCCTTTTAGCTATGGATGACACCATTAGAATGTGTGCAAGGACTTCCGCCCTTGTGGTGGCTATGCATCGCTTGGTCTGGCTGTGAGAGTGGGGTGCTGACTATGCTGCTAAAAGGACTCTTACCAGGTTCCCCTTTAGAGGGCAACGCCTGTTTGGGGCCCGTCTGGACCTGTTTGGAAAAAAGGGCAAATCACCCCGGCGCAGGCGCCCATCTCGGCCCCCTCCATACCATAGCGTTAAACAAGAACCAGGGGTGTCCTCCCGGAGTCTTAGTACAGACCCCTGCCCCACGAGCAACAGACAACGCTCTGGGCCCTCCGGCGGGGCTAAACCTAAATCTTCCACCAAATCCCCTCAAGCATGATGGGGCGCCCTCTCCCGCCCTGGTGAGGGGATGACTGCAGCACCTTGCTCCTATCAGGAGGCATTTTGCCTCCTTCTGGTGGATACAGGAGGTAGTTTCCTCCAGATACAGGATAAAGTTTGCTGCGCGGCCTCGCCCATGATTGTCAGGGTACTCCTGGTCCCTGCCTCTGTTTGGGTGCTGGTGCAGGCCATACATGGCCTGCGGGGTCTGGAGGTCACTTGCAGTTTGCCCTTATCAGGCAGAGGCAGGTGCCGCTACACCAACCCCTTCACATTCTCCCAAAAGGATGAGTCAGTCTGCCCTTCTGATTTCACAGGTTGTCGGCAATTCTACTATTTCAAGCAGTTTCTGCATGAAAAATCTGGGATGTGCCACCAGCGCCTTGCGCCTAGATGGCCCTTGCCTTCCGGGGAGATCAAGGATGCTTATGCTCACTTCCCCGTGTCTTCTAGACACCTAGGCGTTTCTGGTTTGTGTTGGATGTCCAACACTGCTCACCCGTGGCCTTGTTATCTGGCCTCTCTTCTGCCTCCACAGTGCTCCAAGGTACTAATGGAGGCTATGTCTCTGATGAGACCAAGGGGCGCCCGCGTGAGACCTGCCAGGTGGTCCTTCTCGCCCAATCTCTACGTCAGGTCGAGTTAGCTACTCGGCTGGTGGCGTCATTTGGATGGGTGTTCATTCACCTCAAGTCCTCCTTGTCCTCTTGATTGGTATCTCCATTCCTAGGGATGAATCTAGATTCGGTTCAGGCGAGAATCTTCCTTCCTCTACAATAAGGTGGACAATCTGGTTGCGTGGGTTCAGTCCCTCCTTGCTGTTCCAGTCCCTTCACCAGGCAGGAATGGAGCTGGTGGGCCCGTTTGGTGACTTGCTTAGATGAAGTCCCTTATATTCCTCTACCTGGGGTTTTTCTGCAACTTCTATTCTTAATACTGGACTGGGACCCAGCATCCCTGGAGCGGGATCATTTGTGCCTTTCCCCTTGGTTAGGAGTCCCTCTTGGAATGGATTTACTCTAGGAACCTGTCTGGGGACAGTTCCCTTCTTGCCCTTTCTAGAGACGATCACTGTGGATGCCAACCTACCAGGTTGATGGGGAGGTTTTTCTTCTGTAACCCCATGCGGGTGTGGGGAAGGTGGGGCCTTTTAGGAGGTCCTTGTACCTATTAGTATTGAAACAGTGAGTTTTCAGGCTGACGCTATCTCGCTTGACTTCTCCTCTTCCTGGCCTGCCTGTTGGGCGGCGCTCAGTCTGTCTGACGACTGTGGCCTTCCTTAATCATCTGTGTGGGACCTGGAGCAGGATGGTTCCCCAGGAAGGTATATGTTCCTGATCTGGGTGGAGGATAATGTTGCCTGCATATCATTAGTATTCTCTCCTGTGGAGGTCCCTCTGTGACAGGATGTGCTAATTCTTGGATCACTATGAAGTTCAACCAGTATGGATTTGTTTGGTGCACCGTCACTTTTTCAAGCTCTTGCCACTCGTTTCCCTGGCTCCTCTGGCCGAGGTCATGAGGATTTAGTATTTTTTTGACGGGACATTCTGGCCTGTATGTCTTGTCTCCCGTCCCCCTGCTAGGCGGGTTTCTGTGCAGAATCGCTCTGGTAGGGGGACCATTGATACTGGTGGCCTAGTGGAGTGTGGATTCACAGACGTGATACCTTAGGGCAGTAGTTCTGGACGTTCTGCTAGGGGTGTCGCCCTGTTTCGCTCAGGGCCTCCTTTACGTCACTCCAATTCTACAGTCTCTGGCCTAGCCGGCCTGACTGCTGGTTCTTCCGTCCTTATGGAGACAGGCTTCTCTCCTCTGTGTTCGTGACTATTGGAAGTCTGAGAGCAGGGCTCTTTTTCTTCTTCTTCTTCCATTCTTATGAGGTATGGCGTACCCATATGGATTGGTAGTCTAGGTCTCTTCCCTGTTGGGCATTCTCTGTTCCCAAGGTTCTAGAATTATTACAGCATGGCTTGGAGTTGGCTCCCCAACTCGGTACTCTGAAGGGTCAGGTTCTACCCTGTCCGCCTTCCGGCAGAAGTCTTTTGCTTATTCCCTCGGCTAAGCTTTCTTTCGGGGGTTGCTCATTGCGTGCCCCACTTAATTCTATGGTCCCTGTTGGGATTTGAATCTTTTATTCTGTTTGCCTTGTGGGACGTTACTTTTTGGACCAATTCAGGATGCTGTCTGGCTGTTTTTTACCTTCAACGTTGTCCCTTGGGTCTGCTGTCTCTGTTTCGCTAGCCCTCGTTTTTTGTTATGCACCAGGATATGGTGGTGCTCCGCCTTACGCCGGACCTTCTACCTCTGGTGGTGGCTTAGGCTCATGTGTTTAAGACATTGCCTTTCTTCTGTGCCTTATTCCTAGTAACTCTGAGGCAAGGGAATTTATTTTCCCTCCTCAGGTGCTGGAATGTTTTTCCTGGATTGTTTCTGGTCCGAAGGGGGACTGATGCCCCTTGGGGTTTGTGGGCACCTACCTCTGTATGTGCCTGATCTTGTCTGCTTCCAGGGGTTAAGTGGCCCTTGGCCTAGCCTTTACTTGGATGGTTTTCCTTTCTGGTCCTAGGAAAGGTTTGGCTTCTTCCTGGAATATTGTTAGCGTTTGATCTGGTCAGGCTGTTACTCAGGCCTATTCCTTGGAGGTGCTGAGCTTCTCTCACCTTTTCTGATTCTACTGGTGATTAGGTATCCTTGGGCCTTTCACCACCAGGTTTTGTTGTACAAGTTTGCTAAACCGCTACCTAGGTTTTTGGTTCATACCCTTTTCAAGGGTTTTTATGATGTTGACGTTGGAGCCTTTGCTCCTGTCGCCTTCGGTGGCAAGGTTGCAGGTGACAGTGTCTCTACTGCCTGCTGTGCCCTTTTTTGTTGGGGATCCCACCCTACTTTATGGACACTGCTATTGGATGTCCCAAGTGTAAGTATTATATCTGGAGCAGGACGTACTGTATACTTAGAATAATACAATTCTGTGAAGTACTCACCTGTAGAATTGGTATTATACGTATACAGTACGTCCTGCTCCACCCCACCCTGGTTTTTGCATTATTCTGGATCCCCTGTATGGTGATTGTTGTTATTGCCAGTTTTTGGTGGTTGGATTCTCCCGGCTTCTTGTTCACTGCTTTTCAATGCTGGGGATTTATGGGAGGTCCCCGGGTATATGAAGGGGTCGGGAGGAGCCTGTTTTTGCATGTCTGCAGTGCACAGCGCCCTCTGGCGGAGGATTACCCAATTGTAAGTATTATATCTGGAGCAGGACGTACTGTATACGTATAATACCAATTCTACAGGTGAGTATTTCACAGAATTGTATTTTTTGATGTTATGGAATAATTATGGTATTTTGATATTTTGGAACGAAAAAAATAAAAAGATTGGGAAGAAGGATAAAAAGGGATTGTGGTTCCTCCCAGTCCTCCTGAGGATTGGCAAAAATTAAAAACACCATGACTGGGGCATCGGGAGACAGTGAGTCGGGCAGATCCCCTGGGTGTTTTCAGCACGGTTTATTCCGCTTGCGCCAGGAGAATTGGTTCAGACCATAATAAGGCGGTTGCTCCTGTATCCAGTCCAGCAATAAATATGGGTTCTTCTATAGCTCAGCCTCCTCAAGTAGCCCCTAGAGAAGGAGAAGGCAGTGCAGCACAGGCGGATATGGCACACAGGTTGGATAACCTGGAAAGACAGCTCTCTTTGGTCCTCCCTAAAAAGGCCCCCAATAAGAGGAGGCATTTGGAGCCTGCTTATGAGGAAGAGGATTTATTTGCCTCTTTTGGTTCTGAGGAGGAGGAAGAAATTGATGAACCACTCTCAGAAGGTGAGTTACGCTCCGGTGGGGAGGACAGTAATTCTATCTTAGTTTCGTCTGAGAGTAAGGGATCTTCATCAGAAGAAAATGAGTGTTTGCTGTGTTCGAAATTTTAAACATTACCCCTCCTAAAATGGCAAAGAGGGGGAAGGGTGACCTGTTTAGGCCTGTGAGACAGAGGCGGGTGTTTCCGGAGCAGTTGCATTTCTCCAGGATGGTGTTAAAGGAATGGGAAAGTCCTAACAAATTGCCTGCTGTCCCTAGGATCCTAGATTCAAGGTATCCTTTTCCGGCTGATATGATAAATTTATGGTCATTTCCACCGGAGGTGGATTCACCTGTGTCACCTGTCCAATACTACTATCATGTCGTCTGCTACTTCCTTAAGAGATCCCACAGAGAGACGAATGGATCAGCTGGCTCGCCATGCGTTTGCGATGGTAGGTTCTCTATTGCGCCCTGTTTGTGCCACGGCTATCGTTTCTTTGGCTTCAAGGAAGAAGGTAAAGCAGCTTTTGGCCAGGGCTAAGTCTCGCAGACATACTCAAGAGTCCAAGGAATTTAGGACTTGCTTGGATTTTAATGCATTTGCTATCACTGCTATGGATGATGCGGTCAGGCTAGGTGCCAGAACTTCTGCTCTTCTTGTTGCCTTGGACCACTCTTTATGGCTAAAACAATGGTCGGCTGATGCTGCCGCTAAAAAATCTCTTATAGATTTGCCCTTTTTGGGGAGCAGACTCTTTGGGGAGCGGCTTGACCTTATGGTCAAGGATGACAAGCTTCTTCAGAGAAGAAGGTCGGCTCGTCCCTTTCAGAGGCCTTCATCATATCGGCCCTTTCGGAGCGTCAGAGGCTCCTTCATATCATGTTCCCGTAGGGATTTTTGGGGCAGTAGCAGGGCCCGTAACAAGGCATGAAGGGGCGCCCTCACCCGGGCGGGTGGGGGATGGCTCTTGCAGTTTGCTCCAGACTGGAGACACCACGTGGCGGATCTTTGGATCCAGGAGGTGGTGTCATCAGGCTACAAGATCGAGTTTGCAGCCAGACCGCCCACAAGGTTCCTTTGGTCAGGGGCATCCCGGAACCAGTTAAAGGCAGATGCCCTGAGAGCCTCTGTTCGGCATCTTCTTCAGAAAGGGGTAATTTGTCAGGTACCCTATCAGGAAGAAGGTCAGGGGTTTTACTGCAACCTGTTTACGATTCCCAAGAAGGATGGGTCGGTGCATCCTATCCTAGACCTAAAGCGTCTCAACAAGTTTATCCGGGTGAAACCTTTCCGTATGGAAATTTTGAGCTCAGCAGTAAGATCGATTCAGCCCGGAGGTCTTATGACCACAGTAGACATAAGGGACGCGTATCTGCACATTCCGATCTTTCCAGGGCATGGAAGGCCAACATTTCCAGTTTGTGGTGCTTCCATTCAGCATATTCTCGGCTCCAAGGGTGTTCACCAAGGTTTTGGCAGGTCTCATGGCCATCCTGAGGAGCCAGGGGATATGCATTATCCCATACCTGGACGATCTTTTGATTTCTGCTCTGTCCCTTCAGGAGATTAAGAAGGACACGCAAACTGTATTGTCATCCCTAGGGGAGTTTGGCTGGGTGATCAATTATCCAAAGTCGCATATAACCCCATCGCCAGTAAGGGCCTTTTTGGGAATAACTCTGGACACAGTTCAGGTCAGAGTTTTTCTGCCAGAGCAGAAGCCTCGGTTGCTCGGGAGCCAGATAGAGACCTTACTGGCTTGTCAGCAGCCAACTTTTCGGCTAGGGATGAGACTACTGGGCCTGATGGTGGCCTGCTTCGAAGCAGTGCCTTTTGCCCAGTTTCACATGAGGCCTCTTCAGTTAAATCTGTTGTCAAGCTGGGATCGAGCCCCACAATCTCTGGATCAGTCGTTCTGACTCCCTCAGCCAGACAATCTCTCCTGTGGTGGTTGGATCCTCTACACCTATCGGAAGGCAGGTCCTTTTTAACACCTCAGTGGCAAATCGTTTCCATGGGTGCCAGTCTTACAGGCTGGGGGTGGGGGGTATCTGGCAGACCCAGAGGATCCAGGGGCAGTGGGGTCCGAAGGAGAACCAGTTTCCCTTAAATATCTTGGAGTTAAGAGCAGTCTGGCTAGTGCTCCAGCATCTGACCTCCAGTTTAAAAGGGCAGGCTGTCCAGGTCCAGTCAATCGGACGGCGGTAGCCTATATCAACCATCAGGGGGGTACTTGGAGAAAGAGTGCCCTAAGGGAAGTAAGCTGGATTTTGGTTTGGGCAGAGGAGAATGTTCCCTGCATCTCGGCAGTTTACATCCTGGGGGTAGAGAACCAGGAGGCAGACTCCTTGAGCAGGGGGTCGCTGCGTCGCGGAGAATGGTCTCTCAGTCAGAAGATCTTTCAAGCCCTTTGCCTTCGCTGGGGTTGTCCAGAGGTGGATCTCTTTGCGTCCAGACACAATCACAAACGGCCAAGGTTTATGTCTCTTTTGAGAGATCCTCTGCCCATAGAAACTGACGCTTTGACAGCCCAATGGACAAGGTTCAATCTCCTATATGCATTTCCCCCGCTCCCGCTTCTGAGCCGTGTACTAAGGAAGGTAGCTCAGGAGGGGGTACCAACCATCCTGGTGGCTCCTCGCTGGCCAAGGAGAAGCTGGTTTTCAGACATAGTAAGGATGTCAGTAGACCATTGGCGTCTGCCAGACGATCCAGAGCTTCTCAAGCAGGGGGCTCTTCTGCACCCAAATTTACAGATGCTGGCTTTGACGGCCTGGCTATTGAAACCTCGATCTTGACAGAGAGGGGTTTATCGGCCAAGGTTATTCATACCATGATTCAGGCCCGAAAGACATCTTCCAAGATATACTTCAGGGTCTGGCGGGCGTTCATCTCCTGGTGTGAGTCCAGGAAGTTTTCATGCAGAAGATATTCTGTTTCTAGAATTTTAGAATTTCTGCAGAATGGTTTAGAGTTGGGTCTCCAATTAAGCACCCTCAAGGGGCATGTTTCGGGCCTTATCTATTTTTTTCCAGAAGTCTATCGCTAACAATAGACTCATTAGAACTTCCTTTCAGGGAGTCACCCATGTGCGACGACCGCACAAGCCTATTTTACCGGTGTGGGACTTAAATCTGGTGCTATCTGCTCTCCAGGGTGCTCCCTTTGATTGATGCTCCATTGAGCATTTTGACGCTCAAGGTGATATTCTTGGTGGCAATCACCTCTGTGCGTCGAGTTTCCGAATTAGCCGCCTTATGTATAAAGTCTACTTATTTTGAGTTACACAGAGACAAGGTAGTTTTTCGGTTTAAGCCTGATTTTCTACCTAAGGTTGTTTCTCCTTTTCACCTTAATGAGGAGGTAATTCTACCTGCTTTTTGCCCAGTTCCAGCTAATGCCAAGGAAAGGGCTCTTCACATTCTTTGGATGTAGTCAGAGCCATAAGATATTACATGGCGGCTACAAAATCCTTCCGGAAGTCGGATTTTCTTTTTGTTATATCAGAAGGTGCTAGAAAGGGGCTCCCACCTGCTAAATCCACTGTCAGTAAGTGGATTAGACAGGCAATGGTAAGAGCTTACTTGGCCAAGGGGAAGGAAACCCCTTTCAGATAACGGCCCATTCCACTAGGGCCATTGGTGCTTCCTGGGCTTTTCAGCATCAGGCTTCTGTGGAACAGGTTTGTAAAGCTGCAACCTGGTCTTCGGTTCATACATTTACCAAATTTTACAAGGTAGATGTTAGGGCCTCAGCTGACGCTGTAGTTGGTCGAAAGATTCTTCAGGTGGTAGTGAAATAAACTACCTGCTGTTCCGCGCTAGGGATCTCGCCCATAGATGGCACTGCTTTTGGAGATCCCAAGTGTAAGGAGGGTCTGGAATGGATCAGAAGAAAAAACACAATGAAAATCACCTGTAGAATTGGTTTTTCTGGGGATCCATTCCAGACGCTTCAGCCCACCCTTTTTGGGTCATGCTCTTATCTTTTGATGCTTTTTTGATGGTGTTTAGTCCATTTATTATTTCATTGGCATAAAAAAAAAAAAAAAGGATGAATAAATAATAAGAGAAAGTATATTTTGAGAGAATTCAAGCGGTGTGAGGTGTGAGGTAACATTATCTCCTATAAGGGGGCCTCCCGGCCTGCCTCTGGTTTATGATTTACTGCTTTTTAAGTACTGGTTTTGATTAGAAGGCAGCTGCTAATTATGGGCTGGGAGGGGCCACACCTTTTTTGTTTTGCAGTCACACCCTTCGGGCAAGGAAGTGATCCCAAGTGTAAGGAGGGTCTGGAATGGATCCCCAGAAAAACCAATTCTACAGGTGAGTTTCACAGAATTGTGTTTTTGCTGCAGCATGGGTGGCAGACAAGAGGGGGAATCTTGTGCCATTTGCCACACTCTGATCTGAGGTCTGCTGAGAGCCCACAAAGTGGACTTTACCTTTAAAGTATCAGTGCATTTGCGGCAGTTAAAATATGGGAGTCCCACACTAGCATGGTAAAAATTAGAAATACATGGATAATATATGCAATGAGCAAATGTTTTAGGTACATTTAAATTAGGGAACCTAGAGTTATTAACAAAGAGTGAGTTTACATTTAAAATGCGTCTTAAACAGCCATGGAAAGCTGGAAATAAAAAAAAAAAACTCCATATAACTTACTTGCCCCATTTGCACACATGATACTGAAGAATTGTCAGCACGTACATTTGCTCCTGCATCCACTCAAAGCTAAAATGCCTCCTCACCGATTTTCTAGTGATAGCGGCCATTTTTGAGCTTCCTTTCCCAGCATCTAGGACATGTTGCTGCCTGAATTCAAATGACATGACTGACAATGCACAGTAACAGAAAACCCAGCAGCACTTCCTGTTTCCAGGCGGTGGCAGTTAGAAAAAGGTAAATTAATTGTTATGTGCAGCAGTCTAAATTTCCCTTGGGATGGGTGCATATGAGCACTGTTTGGTGTGTTGGTCCGGTTTAAGTCACTTTTGACTGTTTGTCCATTTTAACTTGATTTTGGGAGTCAATTCTTTTGTTGGCAACTAATTTCCCAGCTGAGCAAACAAATTGATTGTTGGTTAATCTATTAGCAGCTTAATACATCATAAGCCAGTTATTTTAAACTTGATTATGGTGGGCATCAAGTAAAATTTTTGCTACCTCTATCTCCTAACCCAAATAACCTTCAGAACACCAAGGCCTGCAATGCTTCTGACTGCAAAGTAATTTTCCAAAATTATCTTTTAGGATGGCCAGCATGAGAGATGGCTAGAATTTGCCTCCGGCAAGAGACCAGAGAAGCCCCACTCTTGCTGTTCTCAAACTGATTTATGTCACAAAATAAACCAGTTGTTCAAACCTTGCTGGTGGGTAAATACAACCATCTACATCCAAGCATGACACAGGCAATCCTCAATTATTCTATCATCCACACTTCACCTAGGGAGAGTCCAATCGATCCTGCCATGGAAGTATCAGATATCTTCAGATTTTAATGGTTTTCTGGTTCACACACGCACCATCAGCAATTTGGACCAGGTTAGTTAGGAATTATTTACTCTTTTACTCTTTTACACTATACAAATTGAGACACGTTTACAGTCATTCAGTCCCTTATGTACGATGGTTCTCTTGGCCTATGGGTTAGCACAATGAGCAATCATACAATATCCAAAAACTAGGTTAGTTTTTAGAGCTTTAAGAGAATTACAATTTGGAATTCCTCAAGTATTAATCAAGATAGGCTCATGCTTAGATGAATAAATATAATTAAAAATAAAAAGACAAAATAAGACAATAGACATACAAATGGTAGTAAACGGTTATAAAAAATAAATTACAAAAGTCTGAAAAAGTTCAATACATCGCTACGTTCAGAATGGTGTTTTCAGATCCTGAGTGAAAAGAAGATGGAATGGCCACACACCTTATAAGGAATCAACCCTGACACAGAACCAGAAAGATAGATTTTGTTTTGGGAAGGCTGCACTGGCTTTATGTCATTATTTTTCTTGAGGACTGAGCTGCCAACAATTAGGTACAAATGTGACTATTCGTTTTTAGACATCTTATGGCGGTAGCATGTGGATTCTACCTAACTCATATTCAATTTATGTGTGAGGACTGACATCGATGGGGCCTTGAACAGACGATGTGCAGTCTGTTATCGCTCTAAGCCAGCTACTCTCTCTGAGCCACCTAGTATGTGCTTGCGTGTCTGTTGTGTTTATGTGGCTCCCTCATGGGTTCTTCTGTTTTGTTTTTCCTGCCCTTTCACAGCCTTTGGTCTGAATCATTGTGTCTCTTTGCCGCCAGCCCTTTGTTAGCCATGTCCCTTGCTCTGTGTACTGGGGCTCACGCCCTCTGTTGTCTGGACTGGGGGGCCACGCCCTCCGTGGTTTTTGCTAGGCTTAGGCCATCCATTGGCCCACTTGCTAGCTCCTGTCCACTAATACCTGCTGTACTGTAGTCTGTCTGCTTTGCTGTGTACCATCTGCCCTCAAGTCTGCAACTACCATAGGACTGCTCAAGGGCCTAGTGTGCCCTCCACCATCGAGAGCTCTGCTGAAAATGTGAGTTAGTTACGTGCTCTCCTTCGAGTATCAAACCTCCCATGCCCTGGTTGGTCCACGGCTTGGCTCTCTGGGGGCCCAGATGTGTTTCTTGTGATATGTTTATATGTTTTCAGCCTGTGTCTCTGCTCATCTGTTTCTAGCCTGTGACTCCACTCCCCTGCCCCCAGCCTGTGACTCCCAACCACTCCGTTCCTGGTCTTTGCCTGTCGCCTCCCGAGGTCATCCTGTAGTGTCCATTGCTATGGCCTCTATGGAGGTATTGTCTCCCCAGTCTCCATTCCTAAACTTGGACGAAAGTGCTCTTGAGCTAAACACCTAACCCTCCAACTGCTCACTGAGTGTTTGGCCAGCTCACCTCTCCAAGCATGTGTCCACTCTCACTGCACGAATGGGTTAAATGTGGAGGGAAAATTCCTATGTGTGTACACACTATGGCGATGTATGCACATAAAAACATAGGTATCCCACTAGAGGAGTGATGCTGCTGTCTCGGCTGCAGGAAGAGGCTTTTACACCTGGGATTCTTGGATTTTACCTTGCTTCCCTGTGTAACACTTACCTGCATACAAGATTTTCTTATGGCTGTGGGTTTTCTGCTACTGTGCAGATCTAGCTCAGGCTCTTTGGATTTAAGACTTTTAGAGTATCTGCCCCTTTCCTCAAATTTTTGGACCTCTGTTTTATATGCCTATACTTATAAATAATTGTTTCTTTTGGTGTTGCAACTGTCCTAATGGACTGAACCGATCTACTCTTTGCTTCTTGCGTCTTGTGGCACTCTGCACAATAAGTAGAGCAGGGAGGAGGAATGCTTTGTGTTGTACATTTCAATAGAAGACAATAGGACTGCATGCCACAATAATCCTGTCATGACTGCTCCCATTAACCACAAGAGTTATTTTTTCTGGACTGTGCCATTTAAACAATATTCTTAAACAATTATAAGTATACAGCACCTCCTGTTCAGAAGATATTCTTTACTCTTGGGTTATACATCCAGTAGATGGTGCTGGACTGCAGAGACAGAAAAGTGGCTCCTCCCGGCCCCATATACACCAGGGACCTCCTACAAATTCCCCAGTTCCTCTCTGCAGTCTGGGCTGCGATGACTAGAAGATGGCTCTCTCTACTCGCAGGTGAGCAGGGCTATTAGCCTGCGGCCCTGTAGGACTATTCCCACCCGTTTCCTTTTACTGCCTCCCAGCCTAGGCTGCACTGGTTTGGGTGAAGGTAGGCAGCACCGCTGTCAGGTGCTAAGGAGCGCTGCTCCAACCGCAGTCCCCCACCAAAGGGTAAGCGGTACAGGCCCATGGTGAGCCTTATGGGCTGCCCCTCCCGCGTCTTATGCCCCTCGCCCCCTGTCCCCGCAGTTGGCTCCCTTTAGGCTGGCCGTCGCTTCCTCTTCGCTCTCCCTGGTAGATCTCCAGGGGGGAGGGGGGGGCATGTCTTGACTATATTAGTTGTGTGATGATACCTTTTGAATTGGTTGCACTGGTTTCTTTTGCCGCCGCACACTTGTGCTCTGCGTTCGGCGGCGACATCGCCTCAGGCGCTGCTGCGCGATCATTGGCTGGCCTTGTCATGTGGGCGTGTTTTCGCTCTCTTCGGGGGGGCGGGCCTTGCGGCTGACGCGTTCTGCATCACTGTCTCCGCGGCCCGCCCCTCAAGGTATATGCGGGCGCCATTTTAGTTCTTTGCTGCGTGTGTCTGGCGTCTCCCTATCGCGGTCCGTAAGTGCCCCTGCGGGCTGATTTATTTTGTATTTCTCTGTATTGAATATTGCTTATGGGATCTTTTTGCTTATGTCTTGCAGGCAGGTCAAACTTTTGTGGTTTCTCCTGGTCCTATCCCCTCTATTTAGTGTTAACTCTTATTGGAGATCTATTGTATTCCCTTACCTCCCACTTCCCTATCGGGTTATTGGAGCATCCCGGGTTGCTATTATTAGCTTCAATCCCTATTGGCCTGTTGTGCCATGATAATCACCATATGAAGGCTTCTTAGGATAATCTGGTCGGGGTTTCTTCAGGACAAGCCCGGCTGTGTATTGCGTGTGGGGTATCCCCTGTCAGTGATGACGTCGGGGTTTATGTACCCTGCGCCCAGCAGGTACTTGCACTGCAGTCTGGGTTACCTGCGGCTGGGCCTAGTGCTGCTCCCCCTCCGGCTTCGCCCACCCCCCCACGCTTACACCTGACTCCCAGTGAGGTGCATACCAGTGGGGAGTCTCAACCTGATTTGGCTGCCCGGGTAGCCAGCATTGAAAGACATATTGCTGGGTCTGGTCCGCATAAGGCTCCTGCTAAGTGGCGGCATCTGGCACCCGGTGTTACTCTCTCTCCTATGGAAGCTGAGGAGTTTTTTTATATTACTGGATATACCCCCCTGGAAGAGGGGGAATTCTTCTCTGATTCAGAATCATCTGAGGATCAACCTAGGTGTTGTGCTGAGTCTGGGTCTGACCCATGGGCTTCAGATGATACTGACAGACTTCTGGCTCACATTTTTGAAGTGCTCTGTATCTCTCCTCCTGCCGTGCCCCGCGGCAGCAGGGGGAACTGTTTCATACTGTTAAACCACGCTTGGAGTTTCCTGAACAAACTCATTGTAATAATCTGATGCTCAAAGAGTGGGAACGGCCTAGCCAGCTTCCCGGGGTACCAAAGAGATGGTTAAACGTTGGTCATGTCCTCCCGAGGTGGATGCACCAGTTCTGGGGTTGTCCAACACATCCGTCATGCATTCCCCTGACTCTACTACCCTGAGGGATGGGGAGGACAGGCGCATAGATCAGCTGGCTTGCCATGCCTTTGCCTGTGTGAGGACCGTGCTCCGTCCGGTCTGTGCCTCTGCCATTACGGCTGTTGCTATTAAAAGCCTGCTCGGGGTCTCTTAGATGGGGCTCCTTATAATGCAGGTAGTGAAGAGTATAGAGCTCTTCTGCTTTGTGAGGAATTTGTTGCATATGTTCTCTCTGCCTTGGGTGGTACCATTAGAATGTGTGGCAGGGCATCTGCCTTGTTGGTGGCGATACGCCGCTCGGTCTGGCTGCGCCAGTGGGCAGCTGACAACGCTGCTAAGAAGGCTCTCACTGGGTTTCCCTTCAAGGGGCTGCGCCTCTTTGGGGAACGTCTGGACTTGTTTGCTAAGGGAGGCAAGTTACCTCAGCGTAGAAGGCAGCCCCGGTTCTTTCGGGGTTCAGGTGCCTTTTCTCCTTCCTTCAGGGGCTCCAGAATTGGACTTTGCAGGAACCCGTGGAGATTTTTGGGGCAGGGGCAGAGGACGTGGCCGCCCTGGCCCCTCCTGGTGTCCCAAGCCCCCTCAGGCATGAAGGGGCACCCTCACCCATCCGGGTGGGGGGACGGCTTCGGCTCTTGGCTCACGTCTGGAGGCGTCATGTCTCAGACCGGTGGATTCAGTTAGTAGTATCCTCCGGTTACAAGAAGAGTTAACAGCCTGGCCGCCCCCAAGATTCATCAAATCTCGGTTAGCTCAAAATCCCCTGTCAGCTCAAGGTCTGTCCCTGGCTGTCCAAGGCCTTCTGGAACTGGGTGTCATCTGCCTGGTGCCCTTGAGGGAAAGGGGCAAAGGCTATTATTCCAATCTTTTCATTGTTCCCAAAAAAGATGGATCCATCAAGACCCATCCTGGATTTGAAGCACCTCAACAAATTTGTCAGATTCAGACACTTTTGCATGGAGACTCTGCGATCAGCTGTGACTTTCCTACGCCCAGGGGACTTCATGACCTCTGTAGACATCAAGGATGCTTACCTTCACGTACCTATCTTTGCAGGTCATCAGAGATTCCTCAGGTTCGCTCTGGAGGATCAGCACTACCAATTTGTGGCCTTGCCCTTCGGTCTCACCTCGGCTCCCAGGGTATTCACCAAGGTGCTGGCAGGAGTGATGGCTCTGCTGAGATCTCAGGGCATTCGCATTCTTCCCTACTTGGACGACTTGCTTATTGCTTCTCAGTCCTTCCATCAGGCATAGCTGGACACTCAGCGGGTGGTGTCCACACTGGAGTCATTCGGCTGGGTGATCAACCACCCCAAATCTTCCCTGTCTCCTTCCATGGTGAAGTCCTTTCTGGGCATGATTCTGGATTAATCTCAGGTCAAGATCTTTCAGCAGAAGGTGGAGAGTCTTCAAGAGAAAGCTCAGCTTCTTCTGTCTTGTCCTCATCCATCCATCAGGCAGGGAATGCAGCTGGTGGGTCTGATGGTGTCCTGCTTCGAGGCAGTTCCATATGCTCAGTTTCACATGAGGCCTCTTCAGCTTAACCTTTTGTCAGTATGGGATCGGGACCCCGTGTCCTTGGATCAGGTGTTTGTCCTGTCCCCTCTGGTCAGGCGGTCTCTATCGTGGTGGCTGGACTCAAGGAACCTGCTGGGGGGCAGATCCTTTCTGGCCCCCTGCTGGGAGACTGGCACCACGGATGCCAGTCTGACAGGTTGAGGGGGGGATTCTGGAAGTCTCTGAAATTCCAGGGTCAGTGGGGCCCTCAGGAGGCCCATGCCCCTATCAACATTCTGGAATTGAAGGCGATCAGGTTGGTTCTCGCCCACTTAACCCCACACCTTCGGGGTCGGGCTGTACAGGTCTGCTCGGACAACCAGACGGCGGTTGCCTACATCAGTCATCAGGGAGGGACCTGGAGCAAGAGGGCCCTCAAGGAAGTGTCCCTGATACTGTCCTGGGCGGAGGAGAATGTTCCCTGCATCTCAGCTGTGTACATCCCGGGGGTGGGGAATCTGGAGGCAGACTTTCTGAGCAGGGGGATCTCTCGTCTGGGAGAATGGTCCCTCAGCAGCAGGGTGTTTCGCTCCCTGTGCCACCGCTGGGGTCAGCCGGATGTGGATCTGTTTGCATCCCATCACAATCACAAGCTTCCAGTCTTTGTCTCTCTGTCCCAGGATCCTCTTGCCTTGGCCGTGGATGCCCTGGCAATGTCTTGGAAGGGGTTTCAGCTTCTGTATGTGTTTCCCCCTTTTCTCCTGCTGGGCAGGATACTGCGCAAGATAGCTCAGGAAAGGGTGCCAGCCATACTGGTGGCCCCCTGTTGGCCAAGAAGAGTGTGGTTTGCAGACATCGTGCAGCTAGCAGTAGATCATTACGCTCTGCCCTTGGTTCCAGATCTGCTCACTCAGGGGCACCTACGCCACCCCAATTTACAAACGCTAGCTTTGACGGCCTGGCTGTTGAAACCTCCATCTTGATGGAAAAAGGGCTGCCTGCCTCGGTTGTAAATACCATTATTAGGGCTAGGAAAAGGTCCTCTTCTTCCATCTACTAAAGGGTTTGGCGTACTTACATTGACTGGTGCGAGTCTAACTCGCTTTCCTGTCGTGTGTTTTCTATTCCTAGGATTCTGGAGTTTCTGCAACATGGTTTGGATCTGGGTCTTCAGCTCAGTACTCTGAAAGGTCATGTTTCTGCCTTGGCTATTTTTTTCCAAAGATCCTTTGCTCAGCATCCCCTGGTCAAGACCTTCTTCCAGGGGGTTACGTGCGTCCTCCACGTAAGCCTATGTTACCAGTCTGGGACTTGAACTTGGTCTTATCTGCCCTGCAGGGGTCTCCCTTCGAGCCCTTGCAAGGAGCCCCTTTGTCCATTCTTACGCTTAAGGTGATCTTTTTGGTGGCCATCACTTCTGTGAGGCGTGTTTCTGAGTTGGCGGTGCTTTCCATCAATCCTCCTCATTTTGAGAGACACCAGGACAAGGTGGTGTTTAGTTTTAAGCCATATTTTCTGCCTAAGGTTGTTTCTGCCTTTCATCTCAATCAGGACATTGTTTTGCCTTCTCTGTGTCCTAATTCTAGTAATTCTAAGGAGAGGGTTTTACACTCTCTGGATGTGGTCAGGACCCTGAAGTTCTATTTGGTGGCTACTGAATCCTTCAGGAAGACTGACGCTCTCTTTGTGCTCCCGTCTGGACCTAAGAAGGGTCTGGCTCTGGCTAAGTCCACTATCAGCAAGTGGATCCGTCAGGCTGTGATACAGGCCTACTCTGCTAGGGGGAAGGAGCCTCCCTTCCGCCTTACTGCTCATTCTACTCGTGCTATTGGTGCATTTTCAGCACCAAGCTTCTGTTGGACAAGTTTGCAAGGCCGCCACTTGGTCTTCTGTTCATACTTTTTCTAAGTTCTACAAGGTTGATGTTAAGGCCTCAGCTAATGCTGCTTTTGGATGCAAAGTTCTGCAGGCGGCAGTGGTTTAAACTGTCTGCTGTTACTTTTGGGGATCCCACCCTACCTTACGGACACTGCTTTTGGATGTCCCAAGAGTAAGGAATATCTTCTGGAAGAGGACGTGCTGTATACTTAGAATAATACAATTCTGTGATTACTCACCTGTAGAATTGGTATTATATGTATACAGCACGTCCTGTTCCACCCCACCCTTGTTATCATTATTTTTAGTTACCTCTTTATGGTGATTGTTCAATTTTTTATAATGGTTATACTTCTCCCGGTTCCATTTAACTGCTTTTCAATACTGGGGAATTTGTTGGATGTCCCTGGTATATATGGGGCCGGGAGGAGCCACTTTTCTGTCTCTGCAGTCCAGCGCCATCTACTGGATGTATAACCCAAGAGTAAGGAATATCTTCTGGAACAGGACATGCTGTATACCAATTCTACAGGTGAGTAATCACAGAATTGTATTATTTCAACTTACTCCCCACTATTAGTAGTAGTACCCCATGCCCTTACAGATTACTGTTAGTCAGGTTTAAACCGCAACTTTACTACCACTCATATTCAGGAAAAGTGGATCCATTTTGGATTCCACTGTGTTAAAGTGAACCAAAACCCACCGCGATCGGCCCGGGAATCTCTAAGATTCCCAGGACGATAGATTCCCTCCCACCAGGGCATCCAAAATCAGGATGCCCCACTGTGTGAAACATCCCAGGTCACCGCTGTTTCCTGGTCTAATGACGCGAGCCGCACCCACATCCCTTCTATCCCTCTAGCAGGAATTGTGCCCGCACCAGGCATTTTTGAATGGCGCACTCCCTGTTAGAGGGTAGCGGAGAATGCGTCCGTCAGCGCGCTCGGAGCCGCTGGCCTTAGACAACGTGACGTCAGTGGCTCCTAGCGGGAAGAGGTAAATTGACTGTGGCAATCTGGGGGGTTTCGCGCAGCTTCACGGGGTGTCCCAGGGGAAAGGAGCAAAACCCAGGATAGTCAAAATCCTGGGTTTTCGTCTACTTTAAACAAAGGAGGATTGATTGAACATATAAAATTATCATTAGACAAGCCAGAAATGTGACACATTCTCTAAAGCATCTTCAAATAGATGGATTTTGACATTTTTTGCAGCTTTCCCTGTCCAGCCAACAAAACAAAACAAAAAACAATTTCCGCCTTTTGTTACCTGATGCTGAAACCCACAACCAGCTCCATTGTTAATTACCCTGGGACAGATTCAGGACACCCACTGGACATGATTCTCATGTCTCAGTTGATTTTGTAATCTGACATCTTTGGAGATGGTGGGTGGACAGCAGCAGCAGAGTGTTAGATAATGAGTTCCCCAATGTCTCTTTATGCTGCCCCAAGGCCCTTTGTTACCATGCCTGAAACTATGCTGAACATGCTCAGTTGTATGTTCCTCCTCCTAAAGACGGAGGAAGTTAATCGCCTTCAGTCATCTCAAAAGTGATAGACAGAACAGAATCATGGTAAGTACATGAATCAATAGTTCAGTGTGTTTACATGAGGAACCACCCTATTTCTGGCCATTGTATTACTTGTATCTGACATTTCTTAGCAGTTTGCCTCTGTGTATGCTGAACATCTAGTTGCAGTTTTCTCAGACATGGAGGGTGGAGACTAGCTACACTATCCACTGTAGAGTGTCTGCTTTCTATTTCCTATGCTTTTTCTATTCTCCTATGCACTCAGAAATGCACTATGATCACGGAGGACAACATAGTATCCCAAACTGTGCAGTCTCTTAGTGTCTCTCCTGAAAACCTGTCTCACGCACACAAATTTGTCATTACTAATTACTGGCCATGAAGGAGTCTGAGCTGGAATATAGAGGAGTTGGAGTCAGAACTTTGGTTTGCCAACTCCACAGCCCTTGTGTACAGTCGGATTTATTGATTTCGAGCTGATGTTTTCCATCTGGAAATGGGTGTACGATTATCAGATGTATTCTTTAATTGTTTTTAGCATGCACAGCATCGGGAAGTTGTTTGCTTTTCCCATTGTTGATTTTCCAGCAGTTGAAGAAATTCCAACAAATAAACATAGTGTTAGAAATATGCTCTGTTCTAAACTTGACTGATTCATTCATAACTTGCCCAATACTCCAGAAACTCTGCTGTTTCCAAACACATTTATGGTTCTGCATTTCCTGTTGGGTAATCACCAGCATCTTGTGAGGCATAACTGTGATTCTGACTTACGCAATTTATTGCCCAAATCAATAAAAGCCAAAAGCTATTAAAAAGTAATTTATATCTAGTAACGATGAATGTCTTTAGTGTGGGTGCAGAATTGCTCTTTGTTTAGTCTTTGTGTGTGATAATGAAAATACTGTTTGTAATTTAACTTGTCCTGAGTCTGACTACAGCTGCCAGAAACTGGTTGGGTTTCTTTAGGTTACAGTATAGTGTTGGTTCCAGGCAAGGTTTTCATCTAGGGTTTGTCATGCACGGTGTACTATAAGGTTTTTAGTTAAAGCCCAGTTGCTGCTGAAATAATTTTCTCTTTACATCGTTCAGGGCAGCCACGGAGAGAGCAGCTCCTCCCCCTAGAGAGGGAACACAAACTGGGACAGACTAAAATAACCTCACCCCTTCCTCCCAGTCCTCAATATTGTGTTTCCTCTCCAGGAAACTGGCTGGGACCCTGTCATCTCCCATTTTTATCAAGTGGTCTGCTGGAGCACCACAACCCCTTGGCTGGCTCAGTTGTCTGCACTGGTAAGCGTTGCTTTGCGGCAGATCCGTGTGCCATCGGCTTCTCATCAGGCTGCGGCAGTGAAAATTGCGGAGGTCGGCCAACACTGCTTCCAAGAAGACTCTTACCAGCCTCCCCTTTTCGGGGGATTTTCTTTTCCTTGAGCCTCTGGATGCCCTGGTCCAGAAGGCCATGAGTGGGAAGTCACCTAGGCTTCCACGGAATTGGAAACTGAGGACCTTGTTTTGCAATTCGACAAATTTTCGCCCTTTCCTGAAGTTCGGAGGTTCTACAAACTTAAAATGGAGCAAATAAATTTATTATATAAGCTATGCCTTATCCAAAGCAAGAAAGAATGATCATTTATAAGCTGCATATGGTTCTCTCATAGGTCCAATTTTAATTGACACAATTTCAGGACATGTGAGTATCATTACAATTTTAAAAATAACTCTTATTTGATAGCTCTAAAATTAATATTTATACAAATATCATATCTAGATATAAAAGATTGGAAAACTCAAACACTGCACAAGTATGCTATAATTTAGTGAAAGTAAGTGCATTTATAATCAACAAGAAATTATGTCAAAGACAAATGGTTTCAGAATGGGCATATGATATTATGTTTATATTGTACCCAAAGGTGTACTGAGGAAGCAACCTGCGAAACGCGTCTACACCAGACCATGGGTATTAAACCCCTTGCTGCAATACTGAGGAACGCTTGCTACTAACAAAAATACTTGCTACAAATCAACCCACTAACAGACATTTGTACTATGTACTTAAAATGAAAATGTCTCTGTTGATGCCAATTTTTCTCAGAAAGTATAATACAGTCATATTAAGTATATAAGTTGTCACTGGCTTTGAATGTATAGAATATTGAAGCTAACCTAAAAGGACCTGCTATAGGGACCTTTCCAGGCTCCTTCCATCCACTTCCCATTTGATATAGGAAGATAGGACGGAAGGCTGCAGGGAAATCTCTCTCTCCCCCCCATACTTATTTCTATTTCAAAAGGGTCCTTAAACAGGATCAAATGTGCATATTAGGGAGGTAGGATTGGCATGGAACACACCACTATTTAGTGAAGGTGTTTCCACACTGATCCATATATCCCCCCACAAATGAAATATCAGAAGCTTTCATAGAATAATTTTGCTGAGCTACTCTTAGGTCTTGCCCACACCTTCCATAAGCACTACCATTGAAACAATTAAACCTTGCTGAACTGCATGCAGTATCCCACCCCTGGAAACTTAATTTCTTGAATATCCTCTCCATGGGTATTCTGAAGGATGATTGGAGAAAACCGGATGGCCAGGATAACCCTTACAACCCTCTTTTAAAGTGGAACAAAACACACGCCGATCGGTCGGGAAGTCTATAAGATTCCCGGGCTGGCCCTTACAACCCTCCTTTAAAGTGGACCAAAACCCACGCCGATCGGTCGGGAAGTCTATAAGATTCCCGGGCTGATCGATTTCCCCCCCCCCCCCCCCCAGCCATACAAAATCGTGAGGCCCTGCTGTGTGAAAGCTTCGTCTGCATCCCCGCTATCCCTCTAGCAGCTAGCAGGGTATGTGCCCGAGGCAGGCATTTGTGAATGGCTGGTGCGGGCATGCTCCTTGTTAGAGGGAAGCGGAGGATGTCGGCGGTGGCGTGCTCAGAGTCGCTGCCCTTAGACAAAGCCTTAGACGACATGACATCAGCGGCTCTGAGCGTGCTGATTGGACGAGCAGCTGCACATGTGCTGTAGGACCAGGAAGAGGTGATCTGGGGGATTTCACGCAGCGGGTCACCCCTGATCGGGGTGCCCCGCTGGAAAGGACCAAAACCTTTTTTTAAATGTTTTCTTTGTTCCTACTGTTTAATATTTTTTCTTGCACAATACTCAGGACTGGGGGGAGGTGGAGGAGTTTTTAAATACTGTTACTGGTAAGTCTCACAAGGATTTTTGTCATGTTAAGGGCATATTTCCCTGACAAAGGGGAGGGGATCTCTGAAACATGGGGTGAGCTCCCTTTTTATACCTCTTTACTGGGCAAATTTTCTTTTTTTTTCATCAATATATTCTCAGTGTGCCACACACCCCGCTTCCCCTTTAATTTTTCACGAATGGGTTACTCACCGCCAGGTGACGCAGTTGCAGAGAGGAAGTTTTGTAACAAGCCCCCTTCCGGCCTATATATACCTGGTACCTCCCACTTAACACCAGTGTTTTTCTCTCTGCATGACGACAAGACAGAAGAAAGAAGTCTAGTGCTTGCAGGTAGCCGGGGTCTTGCCCCGGCACCCCCTTTGGGTCTATTGCTGCTCAGTTGATAATTTGTTACCTATATGGTTGATGGAAGCCTCCCAGCCCAGGCTGCTCACTGGGCAAATGGTAGATGGCACTATAGGTGCCTAGGAGCTTATCTCCTCCGCTCGACCTCATGCGTGGGGCAATGCGGCTATCCAGCATGGTGATCCGGATTTGGGATGCCCCTGTCCCGAGGTTCCCCTTGGCCCCCTTTTCTCTACCCGTTACGGTCCCTTCTCCCTTCACTACGGGGGGGGGGGGGATGTGTATATTCATGTTGTATTTTTACTTGTGTGTTTAAACTTATGTGTATGTCCATTTTCAGGTCAGCGCCGCTGGATGTGACATGCGGCCTGACCTGCTAACACTTTTTTGTTATCCCCACTGATCAGCGTTTTTTGCGGCTCCACCATTGTGCGGGCCGCGCTGTGGGCAGTTTTGTTCCGCTTTAGGGCGGCCGCGCTGTTGGTGCTTCAGGCGCATGGGGGGGGGCGCCTGAAGCTGCCAGGGACGCTCTCCCCTCCCAATGACTGAGGCCGACGGGCGTCTGGCGGGCCGCGCTATTGGTGGTTCAGGCTTGTGCCTGGAACTGCTGGAGATGCTCTGTCCCTCCCTCCCAGTAACCAAGGGCGTCGGGCGCCCTCTCGCTTTGCGGCACCGCCATTTGGCGCGTCGCTGAGCGGTGTCGACGTGCAGCTTGGCCCCGCCGCACTTCCTCCTTCTTATTAGGAGTCAGGTGCGGGGCACTCAGCTGCAGGATGTGGATTGTCTCTGTTGCTGCTGCGGTCTTAACTCTCAGCCTTGGGCAGGTAAGCGGCCTCGCCTCGTGTGGGGCCGGCTTTTATTTATTTGTATTCATGATTGTTTGAGCTGGCTGATTCTTTTTGACCTCTTAAAGCATTTTTGGGGGTTTTTACTATATGTTGGCATGAATGTTGTACTGCTTGCTGCCCCCTTTTTGTTTCTGGGATCTTACTGTTGTTTCTTTCCCATTCACAGATCCTGGGATTCCCTCACTACAGTGGCTTCCCGGTTCTATTATACCTGGCTAGTCCTATTTCTCTCAATTGGGATATATATATATATATATATATATATATATATATATATATATAAATAAATAAATAATAAAAGGGGATAATTATAATTTAAATCCTCCCTCCCGGGACATTAATTTAAAGGGGCATCCCGGGTGGCTTATGCTCTAGGCTGTGCGGGGGGTGTGGGACTCCGCTCCCAGGCGATGATGTTTTATTATGCATTCCTTTTGCAAAGCAGAATATTGTGCGTCAGTCCGTCGCTCCGGCTTCTGGCTCTTTGCAACTCCCATCATCTCCTACCCCCCCCCTCCCTGTTCTGGACCCTCTGTGACATTGTCAAAAGTGGGGATTCGCAATCCGAGGTGTGTGCACGATTGTCCAACCTCGAGAAGATAGTTTCCGCCAAGGTAGGTCAGAAGGCTACAGCGAAGCGGAAACACCCTTCTCCTGTAGCTCCTGCTTCATAGGATGAGGGGTGCGAAGTTGTGGATTGGTCCGATTATTCCCTGGGCGAGGAGGGGGAACTCCTCTTGGAGGCGGATGAGCCTGCAGATCAGCTGGAGATCGATGCTGTTGGCGATCTGGCTGCGGGGGTATCCCTTGACACCCCCTCCATTTTGGCTCAGATGTTTGAAATTTTGAATTTAGATCCGCCTGAGGCAGTCGCCCTGCCAAAGGGTGAATTATTTGATGTACCTCAGCCACGTTTGGTGTTTCCCAGGCAGCAACACTTTGAGAGGGTTGTGCTTAAGGAATGGGAACATCCCACGCGACTGGCTGGAATCCCTTCCAGTTGGGATAAGCGCTATCCTTTTCCGGTGGAATTGGTGAAGCTTTGGTCAGTTCCCCCTGACGTCGATACCCCTGTGTTAGGGCTGTCTAGCACGGCTATGGTACAGTCTTCTGACACCACTACCATTAAGGATAGTGAGGATCGTCGGATTGACCAGTATGCTCGCCATGGTTTTATCAGTGCCGGATCGACGATGCGGCCGGTGTGTGCTTCGGCGCTTCTTCTATTGGCTGTTAGGTCCGTTATTCAGGATCTATGCACAGATCTTGATCCCGCTTGTAATGAGTTTAGTGCTCTTAAACAGTGTGAGTCTTTTATTTCCTTTGTTCTGGCCGCTCAGGACGATGCGCTGGCAATGAGTAGCAGGACAGCGGCGATGCTGGTGGCTATTCGCCGGTCAGTATGGCTGCGCCAGTGGTCGGCGGACTTAGTCTCTAAAAGGGTCCTTACTGCACTTCCCTTTTTGGGTTTGCGACTGTTTGGTGATAAAATTGATTCAGTTGCAAAAGGTGGTAAAATGCCTCAACGCAAGAGGCCTCGTCGCCCCTTTCGGGATGCAAGTGCCTTTAGACCTTCCTTTCGGCGATTTAGAGCGGGTAGGGGGGTTTCCTTTCCGGCTACCAGAGGTGCTGATTGGACCCGGGTGAGGGGCCGTGGCCGTCCCTCTCAGTCCTGGGGCGCCAAGCCCAAGCCTGCTGGTAAGCCCGCTCAGCAATGAGGGGCTGCCCTCACCCGTGCGGGTGGGGGGACGATTGCGACACTTCTCCCAGGTTTGGGATCAGGAGGTTCCGGACAGATGGATCCGGGAGGTGGTGTCGTCCGGTTACAAACTGGAGTTCGAGTCTCACCCTCCTTCACGGTTTTTTCGGTCGCGGGTGCCAATCGATCCCTTGGCCGCACAGGGGCTCCTGGTGTCGATAAGGAATCTTTTAGAAATGGCGGTCATCCGGCCGGTACCGCGCTTAGAGATGGGCCTTGGTTTCTACTCCAATCTTTTCACAGTCCCCAAAAAGGACGGGTCGGTTCGTCCCGTCCTGGACCTGAAATTACTCAACAGGTTCATCCATATTCGGAGGTTTCGCATGGAAACTTTGCGTACGGCCATCGGTTCCCTTCGGCAGGGGGACTTCATGACGTCCATAGACATCAAGGATGCTTATCTTCATGTTCCCACCTGCCAGCCTCATCAACGTTTTCTTCGTTGGCCTTACCTCGGCCCCAAGAGTGTTCACCAAGGTGCTGGCAGGGGTGATGGCCATATTCAGATCTCGGGGCATTCGTGTCGTACCTTATCTGGACGACCTTCTCATCATGGCTCCGTCCCTCATTCAATCAGAGACAGACACCAGGATGGTGATCTCCACGCTGGAAAGCTTTGGTTGGGTGATCAACTTCCCCAAGTCCTCCCTTGCTCCGGCCAGGGTGGTGTCCTTTCTGGGGATTCATCTGATCCAGGAGTTGGCTCGGGTCCTACTTGCCAATCCTCGGCCCTCCATCCGTCTGGGGATGAGGCTGGTAGGGTTGATGGTTGCCTCCTTCGAGGCAATTCCTTTTGCTCAATTTCACACGAGGATGCTTCAGCTTTATCTGTTGGCGTCCTGGGACCGGCAGCCTCGGTCGCTGGATCAGCCCTTCCAGTTGTCCTCCCGGGTCCGGCAGTCCCTCCAGTGGTGGTTGGTCTCGGCCAATCTCGTGAAGGGCAGGTCTTTCCTGACCCCTCTTTGGGAAATTGTCACCACGGACGCCAGTCTTTCGGGATGGGGGGGATTCTGGAAGGAGCTTCAGTTCCAGGGGCAGTGGGGACCTCAAGAGGCCCACTTACCCATCAATATTCTGGAACTGAGAGCCATCCGTCGGGTTCTTGCCCTTCTGACTCAACACGTTCTGGGCCTTCCGGTCCAGGTTCGTTCGGACAATCGAACAGCGGTTGCTTACATCAATCATCAGGGAGGGACCTGCAGTCTGGGTGCTCTCACGGAGGTGTCCCTGATCCTGTCCTGGGCGGAGGCCCATGTTCCTTGTCTCTCGGCGGTGTACATTCCAGGGGTTGGAGAACCAGGAAGCGGACCGGTTGAGCAGGGGCTCTTCCCGTCTGGGAGAATGGTCTCTCCATCCTTTTTCGCTCACTGTGTCTCCGGTGGGGGACACCGGAGGTGGACCTGTTTGCCTCTCGTCACAATTGCAGGCTCCCGAACTTCGTGTCGCTCTCCCAGGATCCTCTGGCTCTGGCAGTGGATGCAATGTCCCTGAGCTGGGGGGATCTGGGGTTTCTGTACCTGTCTCCTCCGATACCCATGCTGGGCAGGGTGGTTCGGAAGTTGGCTCTGGAAAGGGTGTCCTCCATTCTCGTGGCCCCAAAGTGGCCAAGATGGGTGTGGTTCGCAGACATCGTTCGGCTGGCAGTGGACCAGTTCGTTCTGCCTCTTCGGCCCGATCTGCTCACTCAAGGTCGGTTGTGTTACCCCAATTTTCCAGCGCTGGGTTTGCTATTGCTTGGTGTGAGATTAGATCTTTTCCTTGCAGGGTCTTTTCGGTCTCCAGGATTCTGGAGTTTTTACAATCTGGCTTGGACTCTGGTCTTCAGCTAAGTACTTTGAAAGGGCAAGTTTCTGTCTTATCTATCTTTTTTCAGAAGCGTTTTGCGCTTCATTCTTTAGTTAAAACTTTTCCAGGGGGTTACGCATGTGCGGCCCCCCAGGAAACCATTACTCCCTGTTTGGGACTTGAATTTGGTTCTTTCTGCTCTTCAGGCTCCTCCTTTTGAGCCTTTGCAAGATATTGCTTTGTCTACCCTGACTCAGAAGATTGTCTTCTTGGTAGCTATCACTTCGGTCCGGCGTGTCTCGGAGTTGGCGGCCTTGTCCATTCAGGTGCCTTACTTTGAGAGGCATCAGGATAAAGTGGTCTTTCGGTTCAAACCAGACTTTCTTCCTAAGGTTGTTTCTGCTTTTCATTTGAATCAGGATATTGTTCTTCCCTCCTTGTGTCCTAATCCTAAGAATGACAAAGAGAGGGTTTTGCATTGTTTGGATGTAGTACGCTGTGTTAAGTACTATTTGATTATTGCGTCTCCTTTTCGTAAAACGGATGCCTTTTTTGTTGTGCCCTGTGGGCCTAAGAAGGGTTTGACACCGGCCAAATCTTCCATTAGCAAATGGATACGTCAGGCCGTTATTGTGGCCTATTCTGCTAAGGTGAAAGTTCTCCCTTTTTCGTATCACTGCTCATTCTACTCGCGCCGTTGGAGCGTCTTGGGCTTTTCAGCACCAAGCTTCTGTTGAACAAATTTGTAAGGCCGCTACTTGGTCTTCTGTTCATACTTTTTCTAAGTTTTACAAAGTTGATGTGCGGGCCTCAGCGGATGCTGTTTTTGGCCGCAATGTTTTGCAGACTGCAGTCATTTAAGTTATGCTTCCTTTTTTTGCCTTCGGATACCCATCCCTTGTGGACACTGCTTTTGGATGTCCCATTCGTGAAGAATTAAAGGGGAAGCGGGGTTTGTGGCACACTGAGAATAATACCATTTTGTGAGTACTCACCAGAAAAATGGATATTGTCAATGTGCCACACACCCCGCTTCACCCCCACCCTTTTCGGTATCCCGGTTCCTTTATATGGTGAAGCTTTTTCTTTATTTTGAGGTTACCTTTAGATTACTGGTACCTTGTCTTTCTGCTTTTTAAATCACTGGTGATAAATGGGAGGTACCAGGTATATATAGGCCGGAAGGGGGCTCGTTACAAGACTTCCTCTCTGCAACTGCATCACCTGGCGGTGAGTAACCCATTCGTGAAGAATTAAAGGGGAAGCAGGGTGCGTGGCACACTGACAATATCAATTTTCAGGTGAGTACTCACAAAATGGTATTTTTTATTGAGAATATATGAGAAGTACATTACATTGCAGCGAACTTTACATTTTGTGGAGCAAATAATTACACCCAAAGGGGTGTCAACATATACACAAATTGTAAACATTATCTCGAAAAGCAAAGTATGGGAAGCGTGTGGCAAAAGACCACGTACCTGAGGAAGAAGAACGGAAGACTAGGAGTTGGGGGCAAGAGTGACGGAAATAGTGGGGCAAAGAGCGGGACAGGGAAAGATTTGGAAGTGGGTGTCCAGCCGCCAGTAGACGCGAGATGCATACGACACATCACTGAGATGTGAGGAGGGAACGGTCGAAATTTTTAGGTTGGAAGTGTATAATCCAACCTTCCCAGATGACCAAGAAGGGGGCAAGGTCGCCTTGCATCGAGGCTGCCATCTTCTCGAAGAACATAACTTCATTGATGCAGGGGACCAGGCTCCCACTAGGGATCCTTCTCTTCTTCCATGAATGTGCTATGATAAGTTTAGCGGCTGTAAGGATGTGTCTGATAAGCTGAAATTGTGACCTTGTACATCCAGGGGGTTTCAAATTAAGCAAGGCAAGTTGAGGTGAAGGGGTCAGGTATAACCCTGTTGCTTTCCTTACAAGGTAATAAACCTTAGCCCAAAAATGACGGACCACCCTACATTCCCACCATATATGAATATATGATCCCTGTAGGCGGCATTTTCTAAAACACTCCGATGGGTAGGAGGGACAGAATCTGTGGATCTTATCCGGAACTAAATACCATCGGAGTAGGACTTTTATATTAACCTCCTGGACACCCGTGTTCAGGAACCATGAGAATGAGTTTCGCCAAGCTACTTTCCATTCACTAGGTGACATACTTACACCAAGATCAGCTTCCCACCGGTTAGTGTAAGCTGGGAGGGGTGACTCCTCAAAATTGTTCAACTTCCTATACACTGTGGCAATCATCCCCTTCCCAAGAGGTTGTGATCCACAAACAAACTCAAATGATTAAGATGTTCCTGGGGAAGCCCCCGCCCTAGACTTAGTAGCTATATAATGGGATATTTGTAGGTAGCGGAGGTATTCCCTGTTCGGTATGTCTCTGAGGGATTGAAGCTCGGGGAATGTTAAAATTCCCCTGTGGGAGACGAGATCTTTAATCCTTGTTAAGTTTTGTGATTTCCACCAACTAAACGCGGCAGGTTCCTGAAATGCCGGGAGAAATTCAGGGTTACCCAAAACCGATAGCAGGGGAGGCAGAGGGGAGATGAGGTGGCTTTTGGATCTGTTAATTTTCCAGATTCTGAGTGAGTGCTTCAGGACCGGGTTATCAATGCCCTTGTAAGCTTTCGGGGACAACCATAATAAATTTGAAATGGCTATCGGGGTACAACTGGCCTGCTCGATGTCAGCCCATAATGGACTATCATCTCCAGCATGAATAGCAGCCATTTGCGCAATCTGGCATGCAGAATAATAGCAAGCTATATTAGGGACTCCAAGTTAGATCTGTACATTGTCATACGGTTGACTCTTGGTTTTTGCTGACCCCAGATGAAGGCGTTTAAAGTGGATTGGAGGCCTTTTAGGCATGCGGCCGTAATCGGTACCGGCAATACCCGAAAGACGTAGAGTATTTTGGGAAGCCACGTCATTTTTACAGCAGCTATTCTGCCAAGCCACGAAAGACGCAGCTTGGCCCACGACGACAACAGGGAGCGGAGGTCCCGAAGTATAGCGGGATAGTTAGCGGCGTAGAGGGACTCATAGGTTTCTGTCAAGTGAACACCTAGATATTTAATGTGTCGCTCCTGCCATAAGAAGTTAAAGGAGGCTTTAACTGCTGTCAGCATACTTTCAGGAAGGGAGACGTTCAGGGCTTGGGATTTTGAGACATTAATCTGCAGACCCGAGATCTTGGAAAAGTCATCTAGGGTTTGAAAGAGATTTGGGAGGGATGTGACGGGGTTAGATACTAGCATCAGGATGTCGTCAGCAAATAAATAAATCTTGTGATGATATCCCCCGCCACTGACTCCCGTTATGTTAATGTTGGCTTGGATTAACTTGAATAGGGGCTCGATAGCGAGGGCAAATAATAGGGGGAAGAGGGGACAGCCTTGCCTTGTGCCTCTGCCCAGAATGAACCGCTTAGAGGAGTAGCCTGAGTACCTAACGAATGCCCCAGGCTTAGAGTATAACGAGGCAATCCATGTGGTGAAAGAGGGACCAAGTCCCCATTTTTTCAGTATAAATTGGAGGTAGTCCCAGGCTACTGTATCAAATGCTTTACGAATATCAAGGGTTAGTAGTATGGCTTGTCGACCCTCCTTCCTCACATGATGGACAAGGTTAATAATCTTGCGGATATTAACCCCCCCCCCCCCCCTTTTCGCTGAGGGATAAATCCAGCTTGCTCCTTAGAAATTAAGGATGCAATATACCCATTGAGTCGTGCCGCGAGGATCTTTGCTAGCAACTTGACATCAATATTTAGTAGGGAAATGGGCCTGTAGTTAGACCAGAGGGTGGTATCAACATTAGGTTTAGGTATCATGCAAACAGCTGCAGTAAGTGCCTCTGTACTCCATGAATCACCATTACCGAGGGAGTTAAACATCTGAACAAGGCGTGGGGACAGTACTCGGGAAAACTTTTTATAGTAAAGGGCGGAGAACCCATCAGGTCCAGGTTGCTTCCCAATCCTTGAAGAGTTAATGGCTTCCTGGACCTCAGGGAGTTCAACCGGCCTATCGAGGAAGGTTTTGGCCGCAGGTGGCAGGGAAGAAAGTGAAAGTTGTCCTAGCAACTTTTCTGCGAGGTGTTCGTCTAGCGGATTCTTGGATTTATATAGGTCCTCTAGATGTTTACCGAAGGTTGATACCACTCTCAATGGATTACTAGATAATGTGCCCTCTAGGGTCCTAATGCGCACTGGGTTAACCCTCTGGGTGATGCCTCTAAGCCTTCTGGCAAGGGGGTGCTCGGTTTGTTGCTGATGCGATACCACTTGAACCTAGTCCGATTGATTTGACGTTCGGCCTCACCTGTAAGGCACAGGTTAAGTTGATCGCCTGCTTGGTTGAATTTGATTCTGTTACGTCTGGACGGACGCTCTTTATAGGCGGAAGAAGCTAAATGATATGCATCTAGCAGTTTTTGAAGCTTTTCCTTATGCAAGGCTTTGCGTCGAGTGGATTCCTGGATAAACTGGCCACGCATTACCGCTTTATGAGCCTCCCAGAGCAGGGCCTCAGAACTCACCGACCCCGTGTTTTGTAGGAAGAAGTTCTCAATCTCTTTGCTAAAGCGTTCGAGGAATGCCTCGTCAGACAACATGGGGTCGTAGAGCTTCCAAGACCTCTGGGAGGATCTTTGGGTGAGGGAGATCAGCTCGACAGCAACAAGATCATGATCCGACCATACAATCGGAACTATAGAAGAGTGGGAGAGATGTGGCAAGGAGGACAGCTGCAAAAAGATGTGGTCTATCCTAGTAAAGACCTTGTGTGGGCAAGAGTAGTGAGTGAAGTCCCTTTTGGTGGGGTGGACCTCTCTCCATGCATCAGCGAGGTGGTATTGGTTTAGAAGGGAACGGAACGCTTTTCCTGAGGAGCCTACCCTGGGGCAGTCCAAGGGTTGACCAACCACGTGTCTGTCCAGAGTGGGGTACAAGATTTGGTTTGAGTCACCCGCCACTATGAGGAGCCCCTTAACTTGGGAGTCCAGGGTCCTAAAAACTCCTCAAAAAAAGTGCTCTGGTTCTGATTGGGGGCGTAATAAGTAGCAATAGTAACTAGTTGGTCTTGTACCATACCTGTCACAATTAGGAAGCGACCCAGAGGGTCCTGTATTATCTGCTCCATAGAGAAAAGGAGAGAACGCTTAAAAGCGATAAGGACTCCTCTCTGCTTGGCATCTGCCGATGCCGTAAAGAAGAGAGGATAGTCTGAACTGAGAAATTTAGGAGTGTTCTTCTTGGTGAAGTGAGTCTCTTGGAAGCAGATAATATCGGCATGCAGGGCCCTCATCTGGCGAAACGCCTTCACTCTTTTCTGGGGGGCATTCAGGCCCTGAACGTTCAGCGAGACAAGTTTAACCGCCATTGCTAAACCATAGTATATCTGCTAGTTTAAGGGGGCTGGACACCCGAGGAAGAAGGGAGGGAGAAGGAGGAGAGAAAAAGAAGGGGGGAAACACCAGAGAACATGCTAAATCAAGAACACAATTAGGTACAAGACCTTCCAAAAGAAATGTCCCAGGGGGGTAGGGAGGTCCTCCACCCCACTTGGAAAAGCTACCTGGTTGGAGGGATTTCTAAGGGAAAATCCCTAGGCCAACCAGTGTAAAAAAAGACCCTCAACGGGGGGGTCAGAAAAAAAAAAAACAAAAAACTTCCTAACTCGAAGGGTTCCCGACGAGCAAGGGAGCAAGGAGTGTGCAGGGCCATGAAACCTGGGCGCCCGGCCCGCTTAACCTAAAAACAGAGCAAATAAGCAGCAGCAAGCTAAAAGATGCATGTAACAATCTATAACATAACATTGATGATACATGGCAAACAGAGGGTGAACCAAGTAGGGCTCAGACAGCAAAAAAGCCGCTAGGGTAGTATATTAAAAAAATGTGTGCATAGGGAATGCCTGTAAAATAGAACAGGGGACCAAACAAAGAGCAAGATAGTCCCAAAATTACAAAACGGGAACTTCAAAGGTGGATCCTATGGGTTCGCTGCGATGAGAGAATGAGGGGCAAGATCCCTCGAATAATACACAGGGAATCCAACCCATCATCCCTCCCCCACAGCAGGCTTACCAAACCTGTGGGCCAGCGCTCCAGCGGCTTTGCTTGTTGACTGGATACTTCTTCGTGGGGCATGTCTGTCCTTAGGTACAGGTGAAAATGAAAGAGCTCTCTTCTTTTGCGGGGGAGCAGCTGTTAAGACAACGGGGGGCCTCAAGCCGACCGAGATGAGGACGGCCTCCAGTCCTTGAGGGGTAGACGCCTCATATCGCGGATCCTGGTAGCTAAAAGAAATTTTGAAGGGGAACCCCCATTTGTATCTGATCCCTTTTGCTTGCAGGAGTTCAAGTGAGGGTTTCATGGCCCGCCTTCTGGCGATGGTTTGGGGAGACAGGTCAGCGAAGAGTTGGTACTCAAAGTTCTGGAATTTGAGAGTTCCTTGGTCCCGTGCGGCCAGCATAAGTTGTTCCTTCGTGCAATAGAAGTGGAGCTTTACTAATACGTCCCGCGGAAGCTCATTCTCTTTTTTTCTGCAAGGCACGATGTATTCTATCAAATTCCAGCCTTTCGATAGGGATGGATGGGGCGAGCTCTTGAAAGAGAGCAGTAACGGTGGATTGCAGATCATTGACAGCTTCAGGTACCCCTCTGACCCTGATGTTGGCCCTTCGCGAGCGGTTCTCCATCTCTTCAAGCTTGTGGTGCAAAATTAGGTTTTCCTCCTTTAGGGCCTCTAGATGCGTCCCATAGGAAGATAATTCTTAACCCTGTTCTGTGGATTGTTGTTCAAGGTCATCAACTCTTTGGCCCAGCTGTTTTATTTCAGCAGAGATATTAGCGGTGATCTGGGATGTAATGTTTAGGGCCCACTGCTCAAGGGCTTTTTCCAACATAACTTCATATTTATCATGTGGTGGTGGCTGTGACTTTGGCGGTGAGCCGTGTAGTGAGTCGTCCGCCCAGGACTCGTCCTCTGGTAGGAGGTCCGCAGGAACAAGAGGATCATTTTGGGACGGCGTAGAGGTTTCCATCTTAAGTGAAGCTTGTGAGATCGAGGGTTCCCGAGGCTTGATGGACGTTTCGAGGCAGGTGAGTAGAAAGCAGGGAGGGTAAGGCCGACCCGGATTCAAGGACCACGCCAGAGGCCAGGCGGAGGGGTCTTGTTAACAGCTTAAGTGGGTACCTGAACGAAACTGGTCAGAACGCACAGGGAGGGAGCTGCGAGAGGCACAACTACATCCGAATAAAGGAAGATACGCTGCCCCTTTAAGAAGGCCGGGGAGACCAGTGAAAAATACTATATAGTAAGCAAAGGTTGCGAGGGTCACAAACTCAACCTCACAATAAAGGGTAATAAAAGGTGCACTGCCCCTTTAAAAAGGCCAAGGAACATGAAGGAAGTCACTTTACAGTAAGCAATAATGGGGGGGAGTGAGCTTTCAAGCACACTCGCTGTGAAGGATCTGCAGGGAGAGGACTTCTAGGCCAGCCTGCTGTATTAAGCAAGATGACGCACGTCGTTCACTCACCACCTGTGCTGGTTACGGATCACTTCTGAAAGAGGTAAGGAGGGTCCTGGGGGCGTCCTGAACCTCACTGGGCAAAAACCGCTGCGCTCACCGGTTTGAGGGGGCCGGGGCGACAGGCTTAGCCCCGAGGGATCACACGCTGTATCTGCTGCTTGCACAAGGAAAGAGGATGGGGGCCGTCCCTCACCTCTATGCCGGCCAGCTGTTCCTCGTTCTGGGGGTCAGCGCCGATCACGGCAAAAACAGGTGGGGGGGGGGGGGGGGGGGGTCCCAGAGTCCACCCAAGCCACGGGGGGGGGGGGGGGTGAAATCTCGGGTGCTGCGAGCCGCAGGGGGCCGGGGGCACCAGGTGTCAGCGGAGCTAGGCAGCCATCAGCGCACCGCACGCATGCGCACTCCGCACTTTATACTGGGCAAATTTCATTATGCTTGTATGCAAATAAGTAATAAATGCTGCCTTCATATATATTTTAGGGTGGTCCAGATTCCAAGTATGGAACTATGTATCTTTCTGGGCATTGTAAGGGAGTATTCTGTACCTGCAAGTGCTGTTTTTTGCTACCCAAACTTATTTGTTCAGGGTTTCTGGGGTAAAATGGGGCAGGGTAGGTCTCTAAGCACTTGGCTGAACTGGCTTTTAGGGGGAGGGTTTATCGCTCAAAACGTAATTACTGCTTTGTGGCAGGCCAGTAAAGCTGCTCCCCTCCCAGGTCACTTTGATCATTGAGAGGCACACTTCTGATCTTGAGGCTCTAACATGGGCACCCTATAGGCAGCTTTTAGAAAGGTGATCTTGCCTGTTACCAAGGTGGAGAATGTCTCTAACCTAACACCACTGCTCCCTCATCATAAAGCCCCTATCCAGGCAAACACTGACTTCCTCCCACCTTATATCCCTCGTGAAAAATTTAAAATAAACCATTTCAAAGCATTTGAAATCTACGATTATATTTAAATGGTTTATGTACTTTAAGCGAAGCCACTTTCTCCAACTCAATTTCTTGGTCGTGGTTGACTGGGAACGACATGTCAAGGTGCAGCATTTTGAGTCATGAGCATGCTTAGCTATAGTTGGAGATGGCTGGGGGGACCACTGTGGCTTGCCGTGCTCGCTCATGCTGAAAGCACCAAGGAACAGAACGGCGGTTTGGACTCTTTTTTTGCGTGATCCTAGAGGAATGAAATTGAAAGGAGCAAAACTTAGGAGCCCCCGTTACAGCTTCTACCTAGCTCTACAGGAAATGGAGAAAAGGCACATGGGTCTGGCATCAGTTAAACTGCTTGCTGCCTAATTATTGCTGTTGAGTTCACAGCCCTTCAAATTCTTGAAAAACATGAGAGTATAGTATTATCTTTAGGAGGACCCAGCAACCTTCAGTAAAATCCACTCGGGGTTCGTCCATTACCCCAGATGTGGTGATCTAGTCCTTAATATGCCTCCAATTCAAGTTGTTCTGTTTTAGAGTGCATATATCTTATGAATGTGATAATGGCTATCAGGATCTCTGTGATGGTGAGTGCTTTATGGGGAGAGGGGATTTACATGCATGGAAAAAATCTGCTTAAAAGGATTTGGGGGATGGTGGTGGATTAGAGTGCACCTTTCCATTTTTTGTGCTGTAATGGTTATATGTTTTCTATGATGTCTTCATGTCCAACTCACTTGTGGCCCATCTCTTAGGCCTGGCTCACACTACATTGTTACATTTTGGTTGTAGAACGATTACGAATGCCCCACTGATTGACTATCAAACTCTGTTAACTCTGAAGTAAATCGCCTGTCTGCTTGTGATGTAATGCCAGTCCTTTGCTATCTGTTTCAATTTCTGCTTCTTATTCATCTGCTTTTAGCTCGCCCTCCCATACTGATCACCAGTTCAATTCTAAAGCTTGTGACACCCCCTCTGTTGGTGATACGCTACAGTAGAATCTGTCAGTTCACTTCGGTATACAGTGTGCTTGCATCACTAAACACATCATCTCGGCAATTCTACAAAATTAGTGTGGGGTCGCATTGTGACGGGGGCAGTCATCCAGATTGATGGAGCCCTTCCGATCATAGATCCCCACAATCCTTACCCGAACCATGATCCTCGGGTAAAATACAGCCATAGATTGGCCTCCATGGTATCTTTCCTGCCATCGGTTAAGTTGCAGCCAATCGCTAGGCTGCATTTTGCAGCAGGCTCAAGATTCAGATAAGGGTTGCAGGGGGTCTAAGCATGAGGGGTGGTTCCCTAAACTTCTGTCACAATGCAGGCCCAACAGCCATTATTGAGAACATAGCTATGGGACCACTTAAATTTAAAATCCTACTCTGCCAATTTTGCTTTATTTTTAAAAAGCATAACAAGAACATTGTCATGTGCAGCCCTACACAATGGGGATACTTTTTATTGTGCCCAGACAATGATTTTAAGTCACTACCCATGTCACTGAATGGAGGGGGTGTGGCCACAACCCTTGTGACTGATGGTGGGGGCGCGGTCTGTCATGGAAGTGTCCGAAAAAAAAGTTTCAGGCCCCGAATTGTGTGGCAGGAGCCCTGCTAAAGTGATTGGGTGAGTTCTGGAGCACTGAACCTGCAGTGACCAGCAGAGCAGGGCAAAAGGTAAGTACGCTTTTTGTTTGTTTTTTTCTGGTTGAATGACTTTAATAGGGAATTGCTATCCCAGTGTGAACCCAGCCTCCATGCTGAATGTGGCTCTCATCATAAGAAAGATTTGGGACCCCGACTATAAAAGTACATTATTATCCTCTATTAGTAATGAGCTATATTAATATGGTACAGTGGCACTCTACAATACTTAGAAAATGATTTACTGAAAATACACAATGAACTTACAACATGTATACTGTTGCAATATATACAGTGCACGTTTTAACAGTATATGTTTCAACATAAGATATTGTAAGATAATGCATCATCTGCATTGTCCTATATCATCTTTACAATATTCTAAGTATACAGTACGTCCTGCTCCAGATATAATACTTACACTTGGGTATTCTCCGCCAGATGGCGCTGTGCACTGCAGACATGCAAAAACAGGCTCCTCCCCGCCCTTCAAATACCCAGGGACCTCCCACAAATCCCCAGATTTCTCTGCAGTGCCGACTGCGAAGACATGAAGTATCACTCTCTCGCAGGTGAGCGGGGCTTTTACAGCCTGCGGCCCTGTTGGACTATTCCCACCCGTCCTCCTTGTGATGTGCCTCCCAGCTTGGGCTGCGCTGGTCGGGTGAAGGTAGGCAGCACCATGTGTGCTTAACTGAGCCATGCTCCACCGCAGTCCCCCACCATAGGGTAGGCGGTTAGGCTGATGGTGAACCTCATAGTGGATGCCCCTCCCGCATTATTGCTCCGTGTAGCGGTGGGCCCTATCCAAAGCGTCGCCATCCTCCCTCGTTTCCCCCTGTAGCTTGGGGGGAAAGAAAGGGGGGGGGGGGTTGTGTGGCGGTCTCAACTGTACTGTGATTACACGATTATGGCCTTATTATTGTCCTTGACTTGTAACTTGGTGTCAGAGCCGCGCTGTTTGCTTTTTTATTGTTATCTGCCGCCGCCACGCTCGTCTCTTTCCTTATTGGATGCGCTGCGGCGTCTCAATTGGCAAAAATCATCTATACTATGTGTGTCATACAGTCTGCTTCTCTTTACATTATTGACCCCAGACGCTGCGGCGTCTCCATTGGCAAAAATTATCTATGCTATGTGTGTCATACACGCTTCTTTTTACAATATTTTCTACTGCCTTAGAGCTTCGCGCTCTTCGGGGGGGCAGGGGCCTGGTTTGGCGCGCTCCGCATCACGGCCCGCTCTGGCCCACCCTTCGTGGTTCGCTTGACGCCATTTTGATGCTAGTCACGCGCGCGTGGTAACGGCCCTCCTCCTACCTTGGTCTGTAAGTGCCCTCACGGGCGATTTTCATGATTCCTATTGCTGCGCATGGCTCTGACACCCCTTTATTCCCATTATGTCTTTCAGACAGTTGAATCCAGTGGCTTCCCCGGCCTGGGTTAAATTATAGCGGGCCTTGTAAAGTTCTCCCACCTTCCTAGTGGGTCTTTGGAGCATCCAGGGTTGCCTATTGCGTAAATCCCTGCTGCCATATTGTGCCTAGATAATCACCATATGGAGGCATCTCAGAATTATGTGACCGGGGTCCCTCTGGGACAAGACCGGCTGTGTATAGCGTATGGTCAACCCCATACTGATGCTGACAGGGTACGGGTCTGCGCACCATGTGCCGAGCAAGCACTGGCCCTACAATCAGGCTTGCCAGTGGCTGCACCTCGTTTCAATATCCCTTTTCCCCATGCTTAAATCTCACTCCTGCTGAGTCGCATACAAGTGGGGATTTGCATCCTACGGCTGATCAGATTATGGCGAGGTTGTCAGGGCGCAGGGGCCCTGGTATGAAGTGGCCCTTGACGCCTCCCGTTTTCTGTTGTCCTATGGGAACTGAGGAGTTGACTACTCCGTGTGACTATACCCTTCTGATGAAGGGGAGCTGGTCTCTGACTCAGGCTCATCTGCTGAGAGGCCGAGGAGTCATGGCGATTCTGGCCCTGAATACTGGGGCCAGTGTGAGAATTGTTGATTAAGATCTTTAAGGTCCTGTCTATCTCTCTCCCTGGCGAGGCCTCCAAGCCAAGAGGGGAGCATTTCCATACAGCGACAGCGCGCTTGGAATTTCTAGAGCAGGCTCGTTTCCATGCTCTTGTACTCAAGGAATGGGATTCCCCAGTAAATTCCAGGGGTCCCAGGGGACTGGGATAGGAAATACCCCTTTTCCCCCTGAGGTGGTCAATTGTTAGTCATCACCCCCCGTGGTGGATGCGCAGATCGTAGGGGTTTCTAACCCCCCCCCCTTTATTACAGCCCCTGCTTATAGTACCCTAGCTGAGGACCGGCGCATTGACATGTGGCCTCCCACGCCTTTTCTTGTACAGGGACGGCGCTGCACCCGGTCTGTGCCGCGGTCATCACTGCAGTGGCCGCTAGAACCCTCATCAGAAAGATGCTTGATCATCACCCTGAGTATCTCCCCTGGGATGCGTTTAATGCATTCTCCAGTTGTGATGTATTTGTAAAATTTATCCTATTAGCACTGGATGACACCATTAGAATGTGTGCAAGGACTCCTGCCCTTGTGGTGGCTATACATCGCTTGGTTTGGCTGCGACAGTGGGGTACTGATGATGATGCGAAGATGACTCTTACTGGGCTTCCCTTTAGAGGGCAACGCCTGTTTGGGGCTGTCTGGACCTGTTTGGTAAATAAGGGTAATTCACCCCAACGTAGGCGGCCGTCCCGGCCCCTCGGGGCAGGGTAAAACAAGAACCAGGGGTGTCCTTCCTGGGGGCTCGTGCAGACTCCTGCCCCAGGAGCGGCATATAATGCTCTGGCCCCTCTGGCGGGGCTAAGCCTAAGTCTTCCACCAACATCCCCTCAAGCATGTTGAGGCGCCCTTGCCCGTCTGGGTGAGGGGACGGCTGCGGCACCTTGCTCATGCCAGGAGGTATCACGCCTCACACTGGTGGATTCAGGAGGTAGTGCCCTCCGGATACAAGATAGTTTTGCTGCGCGGCCTCCCCCAAGATTATCGGGTCCCGGGTGCTCCTGGTCCCGGCCTCTGTTCAGATGTTGGTGTAGGCCATGCAAGGCCTGCGGGGTCTGGGGGTCTCTTGCAGATTGCCTTTATTAGGAGGCAGGGGCCGATACACTAACCTTTCCACAGTTCCCCAAAAAGGGGATGGGTCAGTCTGACCCAATCTGGTCTCGCAGATTTTCAGCAATTCGTCAATTACAGGCGGTTTCTGCAATGGATACACTGCGCTCGGCCATCGGCTCCTTGCACGTCGGGGGCTTCTTGCCATCTGTGGAGCTCAATGCTGCTTATTTTTACTTCCCTGCGTCTTCTGGACACCGAGGTTCTTCAGATTCGCGTTGGTTGACCAACACTGATAATCCTGACCTTGTCATCTGGCCTCTCTTCAGCTCCCAGAGTGCTCACCAGGGTGCTGATGGGGGTGTGGTTTCTCATGAGACCAAGGGGCGTCCGCGCGATGACCTACCTGGAAGTCCTCATCTCTTTCCAGTCTCTACGTCTGGCTACGTTGGATACTCGGCTGGAGGGTGTCCATTTGGGAGTTATTTGGAGGGGTGATCAAACACCCCAAGTCCTTATTGTCCCCTTCATTGGTAACTCCATTCCTATTAATGATTTTATACAGTTCAGCCAAGGATCTTCCTTCCTCAGCAATAAAGTGGACAATCTGGTTGTATGGGCTCAGTCCCTCTTAGCTGTCCCCGTCCCTCCACCAGACAGGGGAGGCAGCTGGTGGGCCCGCTGGTGGCGTACTCCGAAGAGGCCCCTTATGCTCAGTCCCCCCTGGGGCCTTCTGCAACTTCTCCTATTTGTCCTACGGGACAAGGACCCGGCATCCCTGGAGCAGGGTGTGTGTGTCTTCCTCCCTGGTGAGGAGGTCCCTCTTGTAGTGGATGACAAGGAACCTGTCTGGGGGCAGTCCCTTCTTGCCCTTTCCTGGGAGACGGTCACCATGGATGCCATCTATCAGGTTGAGGGGGGTCTTCTTCTGGAAGTCCCTACGGTTCCAGGGGAGGTAGGGCCCTTAGAAGGCCTATACACCTATCAATGTTTGAATCTCTGAGCGTTCAAGTTAGTTCTAACTCGCTTGCCTACTCCTGTTCAGGGCCTGCCTGTTCGGGGGAGCTAGGCCTAGCTGACGGCCTTGGCCTCCATTGAATATTCAGGGAGGGACCCGGTGCAGGAGGGTCCTCCGGGAAGTGTCTCCGATCCTGATCTGGGTGGTGGACAATGTTCCCTGCATATCAGTGGTATTCTCTCCGGTGGAAGTCCCTCTGCGACAGGATGTGCTAATCCTTGCGTCACTATGAGGTCCAACCAGTGTGGATCTGTGTGTGCCCCGTCACTATCACAAGCTCTCGGCCCTTGTTTCCCTGTCCCAGGATTCTCTGGCCGTGGTCATGATGATTTAGTAATGTTATGGCAGGACATTCTGTTCTGTATGTCTTTCTCCATGCCTCCTGCTAGGCAGGGTTCTACGCAAAATTGCTCTGGAAGGGGGGACCAGTGGTTCGGGTGGCCTAGTGGAGTGTGGTTCGCAGACGTGGTACTGAGGACAGTAGATCTGTGCGTTCTGCCAGGAGTGCCAGCTCTGCTCACTCAGGGCCCCTTTACATCACCCCGATCTACAGACTCTGGCCTAGACGGCCTGACTGCTGGAACATCCATCTTGATGGAGACAGGCTTATCTGTCTTGGTGATTGAGACTATGGGAAGACTAGGAGCAAGCTTCTTCTTCTTCTTCCATCTATTATAGGGTATGCGTACCCATATTGATTGGTGTGAGTCTAGGTCTCTTCCCTGTCGGGCGTTCTCTGTTCCCAGGGTTCTAGAGTTATTACAGCATGGGTTGGAGTTGGAATTCTCCAACTCAGTACTCGGAAGGGTCAGGTTCTGCCCTGTCCGACTTCCTGTAGAAGTCTTTTGCTCAAGTTTCCTTAGTTAAGGCTTCTTTCAGGGGGTTACTCATGTGCGTCCCCCACGTAATTCTATGTTCCCTGTTGGGATTCGAATTTATTCTGCTTGCCTTGCAGGGTGTTCCCTTTGGACCTGTTCCGGATGCTGTCTGACTGTTCTTACCCTCAAGTTGTCCTAGGGACTGTTACTTCAGTCAGCCGTGTGCCTGAGCGGGCTGCTCTGTTTAGCTAGCCCTCGTTCATAGATATATACACCAAGATGAGGTGGTGTTCCGCTTTACGCCGGACCTTCTGCCTAAGGCGGTGTCTTATGCTCATGTATTCAAGACTTTGTCTTTCTTCTGGGCCTTATTCCTAGTATCGCTGAGAAAAGGGGGTCTACATTGTTTTCCTGGATTGTCTCTCGTCCCTTAGGGGGACTGTTGCCCTTGGGGTTTGCGGGCGTCTCCATCCTGTATGTGCCTGATTTCGTCTGATTCCAGGGATTATGCGGCCTTTGGCCTGGTCTTTACTTGGATGGGTTGTCCCTTCTGGTCCTAGAAAAAGGTTTCAGCTTCTGCCAAGGCTGCTGTTGGCTTTTGGACTTGTCAGGCTGTTACTCAGGCCTGTTCTTTTTAGGGGAAGAATGTTCTTCTCACCTTATTTCTGATTCTACTTGTGCTTCAGTATCTTTGGGCCTTTTGGCACATGGTTTCTGTGGAACAAGTTTGCTAGATCGCTACTTGTTCTCTGTTCATACCTTTTTATGAGGTTGACGCTAGAGCCTTGCTCATGTCACTCTTGGTAGCAAGGTTTGCAGGTGACAGCGCTTTTATCTGTCTGCTGTGCCTTTTTGTTGGGGATCCCATCCTACTTTATGGACACTGCTATTGGATGTCCCAAGTGTAAGTATTATAAGTGTAAGTATTATATCTGGAGCAGGACGTACTGTATACTTAGAATAATACAATTCTGTGAAGTACTCACCTGTAGAATTGGTATTATACGTATACAGTACGTCCTGCTCCACCCCCCTCTGGTTTTTGCATTATTCTGGATCCCCTGTATGGTGATTGGTATCATTGTTGTTGTTACCAGTTTTTGGTGGTTAGTTTCTCCCGGCTTCTTTTTCACTGCTTTTCAATGCTGGGGATTTGTGGGAGGTCCCTGGGTATTTGAAGGGCCGGGAGGAGCCTGTTTTTGCATGTCTGCAGTGCACAGCGCCATCTGGCGGAGAATACCCAAGTGTAAGTATTATATCTGGAACAGGGCGTACTGTATACGTATAATACCAATTCTGCAGGTGAGTATTTCACAGAATTGTATTTTTTTTTAGTTTAACCCTTTCGCTGCCAGCCTACCTGCAGCATTTGCCACTCCCTGTTGCCAGACTGAGTTTGACTGTTTTGCGCTACACATGTTCAACTGTCATTTTCGAAGGGATTTCCAGGGATTTCCCAGGAAAATTATATATTGTTTTTTTCAACAGAGTCTGGGCTTTAACATGAAATGTCTTGTTTGTGTTTTTTAGGTGTATTCTCAACATTTTTGGGTGAAATGTGTGAAAAAAAATAAAAAAAATATATTTTTTTACAATTTGTAGAGTTTTTTTGTAATAAAAAATGTAAGTTTGTCAATAAAATCTTATTGCGTGAGAAACCCCAATTTCTCCCGCTTACAGCGATACCACATATGTATAGGTAGACACCCTTTCCTGCCCAGAAGCCTTTTATAGCTGCTGGATGACAAATGGTTAATTAAAAAAAAAAATGACATAGGGTCCCCCTTCCCGGGGAGGGGGACCCCATTTTTTTTGGGATTTTTAAGGGTTAAAAACCCTTAAAAATCCAAAAAAAAAAATGACGTGGGGTCCCCCTTACCCAAAGTAACCAGCCCGGGACCAGCTATGGGGGCTTGTAGGCACAGAGTGGGGGGGCCAGCTTTGGTGGCCCCCCCACCCTGCAGCCTACGAGCCCACATAGCCTATGTGGGCCCGGGCTCTTCTGCCCCCCCCTGGCCTTTGGGGAGGCAGGTAATGGGGGTGCGGGGGTTAATGGCAATGCCACCCCCCCAGCCATGTGAACTGGTATAAGGGGTCTCATGGACCCCTTACCAGCTCACAAAGGGTTAACTGTAAAAAAAAAAACACCACACAATAAAAAAAAGTATTTTATTAAAAAAAAATAATTTTTTTTTACTGTACTTACCTTCGATTGCAAGCTCTTGTCCCTCGCCGCTCAGCTGACAGATGCCGGTGATCGGTACAGGAGAAGGAGGAGGCAGGAGATCAGAGGATCTCCTGCCACCTCCTTACCCTGTGCCGATCACCGGCATCTGAGAAGTTGAGAAGGGTGAAGCCAGATATCGGGGGCCGGGATGACGTCATAAGCCCCGCCCCCAAGGGGGCGGGGCTTAGCGGCAAGATGGCGGCCGCCATCGAGGATCAAAGGGGAGAGAGCCTCTCAGGCTCTCTCCTGAAGATCGGTAAGTCCTGGGGGGGGATCGGAGGCCCCCCAGGTGAAGAGGAGGGACAGCGGGAGCCAGCGCACATGGAGGTAAGTGAATGTCATTTTTATTTTTATTTTTTTTTTACAGTTAGCAGCTGCTGCTGCAGAAGCGGGGGGGGGGCGGCCTATTCCGGGGGCTCTCCTGGAGCCATCCGACCCCCCACGGGGGATCGGATGGCACCAAATTAAAGGGGAGACCCGGCCGGATCCAACAAGGGGTCAGGTGAGTATTTTTTATTTTTATTTTTTAAACTAGAAGCGATCAAAGTCAAGCACGTAACACCTACGGGCTTGGCACTTAAGGCCCAGCCAAGCCAGCACGTAGGTGTTACGTGCTTGGCACTTAAAGGGTTAAAGTCATATCTTAACTTGGCCAGCTATTGTACAATGTATACATCTCTGACTATGTGGGTTTAGTGTTTTTTATTAAAATTAAATTGTGTGGTTTATTTTGCAGCTGGGGACCAGATGAGTATGTGTGTGATGAAACCTCAATATTTTACATGAGAATGATCAGATTAATAAAACAGAGTTGTATGAGAGTTGCATGACTTTGGGAAATTAAGCACAAAAAACCCAAATCCTGTAAAGCTATTTTTTTTTGTGGAAATGGTCGGATAACTTATACATATTGTTAAATTTTTTTTTTTATTAGTGACTCTTCTGCCCGTTCATTGTGGGAGTCGATAATGAACATGAAGCAGAAGGAAGCAGTGATGGAAGTTAGACGACATCTTGTAGATGCAGCCAGCAGAGAGAAGCTGCCAATTAAAATGAGCATGGGTATGTCTGGTGTTTGATGTGGTGATGTTTACTCTTTGGTTAATGGTTTTTAAAGCAATTAGGAACCAATGGATTTTGGATTTTTTTGGATACCTCCTTTTGCATCTAACTTTATCACATCTAACAAAGAATACAACTTTCACTTGCAAAATGTAAAGTTTAAAAGAGATTTTGCAGTTATAATCCATTTTTAGCATAGTACCATATCTAGGGGCCAAGATGTAGTAGTGTGCTTGTCAATGCAATGTAATGTCCCTACTGATGTTTAGTTTAATTCAGGTCTATTGAGCTTTTTTTTAGTAAAGGTCATGGAAAAAAGATACAGAACCAACAAATGAATGTAACTGTAGCTATGAAGTTAACTCAAAAACGGAACCACCAAATACTACCTGAAAACAGAAGTGCAGAAATTCTTAAACATATGGCTACTAACGTTTATGGGCAGGACTCCAAGTATTGATCATTGTATTAGATCACAGTAGGGTTCTGTCAGTAAGATGGTGGAAAGAATGACTCATTGTGACACTCATATCCAGGAGCTACTGTTTCGCACCAGGGAAAGTTTTGAGCAGAGAAGAGAAAGGTAAGAGAAAATTAGAACAATAAATAAATACAATTTAAAAAACCCAAAGGGGGAAGTGGATCTGAAATCCAGCTAGGCTCCGTTCAGCAAGTGTAGTCTTCAAAAACAACAAAAGAACTGTGAGACAGTAAAGGGGGCCTGAAAAGCCATCCAACCTGTCCAACGCAGCACAAGTTTCCCCTGTGTCCCTGTGGCATCTGATGATAGGTCCTCTATTTGGCAAATAGATTCTGTCTCTGGACAGACATAGCAGTGCGGGTTCTATCTGAGATTCTATTATACACTGATAAACCGAGTCCCAGAGCTTTAAAATGTTTTCTGCATATACACCTCTGCCCGCTGACAATGTTTTAAGAAACAACAAAAATGCACTTATTTAAAACAGAACAAACCCCAGGATTTCAACTTTCCTGGGTTTTGTTCCTTGCCCCCCTGGCATTCTGAATTGGGATGCCCCGTTGTGTGAAACCCCCCAGATCACCCAGGAAACTCACCTCTTACCAGTCCTTTGGGGCTTGTGTGCACATAGCACACAGATGCAGCCGTCTGATGTTTACAGCAGTGAGGGCAAGTGAGTTTTGTGTCGCCCCTGGGGCGGGCAGGGTTCACATAGCAGGGCATCCTGATTTTGTATGTCCCAGGGGAAGGCCATTGGCTGGAATATGCTAGATTCGTTCTAATGTAAAGCATCAGGGAGACCAGGCACTGATGTGATCTGGCTGACAGTGTTAACAGTTTATCTCAGAATGGTGTGGGGTTCTGGGACTGTTCCATAGCAGACCCATGCTTTGCCTCCCTCCAAAATGAAATACTGCTGTAGCATTAATGCGGATCTTTGGTCACTATTGACTAGGGAAAAGTCATTCAGGGTCAAACCTGTTTTCCTGGGAACCACTTGGGGCCTGATTTACAAACCACTTTGCCCGTATTCACCAGAATTTGCCTTTGCCGTATTTACCAAACAATGTCTTCCTTGTGTGCCCGAGTACATCCCTGTTTGCTGGAATTACCATTAATTCTGTGTAGTAGAGGAAGACCTGCAGCACCTGAGTTCTCTTGATATCTCCAACGTTGGCGTCAATGGTTGTTCTCCCTAGATTGTCTCTTTAGGTCATTATTGCCTTGATATATATATATATATATATATATATATATATATATATATATATATATATATATATATATATATATTATTTTGAACTTAAAAAAAATGTTTCAATAGATATGTTTCAAATACTAGCAGTTTTTCAGATATGCAAAGTTTAAGTTTTAAATTTTTAAGGGAAACTTATCATATGGAACTATTCTAAGTATGTCACACACCCCGCTTCAAGAAATTCATAACGTGTGGGTAATACTGACCTGTAGAGGGCGATATGCAGAGATGCCAGGAAAAAAGAGAGCCCCTCCCAGTACATAAATACCTGGGGCCTCCCACTCATTACCCAGTATAAGAACAGCAGTAAGGTAAGGGACCAGGAAGAGCTCAACACAAATCATAACAACGCAAAGTTCACCATATAAAGGATCCAGAATACAAAAGGGCAGGGTGAAGCGGGGTGTGTGACATACTTACAATACCCATTTTACAGGTGAGTATTCACAAAATGGTATTTTTCACACAAACAAGACAATCCCAAAACAACACATCTACATTTTGATACCAATGCCATGCTGAAATGACTTTAAAAAATGTTTAGCTAGTAAGAATTATCTTTGCTTGACCAAATTGGCTGTAACATTTTGCTAGCTTCTTTTTTTTTTTTTTTTTTTTTTTTTTTTTTCTTTCAATGATTTTTATTGAAATTCACAGAAGTATCAAAGACAAAATGGTACTTACAAGACTTTGCAAATATACAACGAGGAAGTTAAACATTCCAAGACATTGCCACAAGGGTAGCTATAATAAAGGCTATTAGATTAAATCAGAGCGTCTGCTCTTGCTTAAAATAATTATCACATCAGGACTGATATTCAGGAAACGATCCGGCCCGCATCACAAGGCTTGCACCAAACCTAAAACTACTCGCTGGCCTGAGCGCTTCCTGAATGTGTTAACTGAAATACATCAAGTATAGATCAAGCCACGGAGCCGCACGAAGAGCTCAGCTGAAAAGTAAGGGGAAGGAGGGGGGAGGAGAAGGGGAAGGATAGTAGGAGAGGAGGGAAGGGTAAGGATCTGATATCTAGCATAACATTTTAAAGTAAACCGGTACCTAAACACTCAAAAGGTCCCAGTCAAACGTGTTAGCAAAAACTTCCCTGATCCAAGGAGCCCACACCTCTCGGAACTCCTCCAGTCTGTCTTCATGGATAGCTGATAGTTTTTCCATAGTTAGTGTGCTATTAACTCTGTTCTTAAATTCCTCAAAACTTAGCGAGGAAGTCTTCCATGCCTTAGCGATGACTGACTTAGCACAGGTAAGGACATGGTACAACAATTGTCTCTGTCTAACCGAGGTTCCTGCTAGAGGTTCATTTGACAATGCAACCCAGGGATCTAAGGTAATATTTGTACCAAAAATCTTACATAGTAAGGTTTGAATCTTATCCCAGTAGTTTCTGGAGACCTCACAACTCCACCAAATATGGCTATTCGAGCCTGGCATGTCGCAGCCGCGAAAGCATTTATTCTGTGCCCCCACCGATACGTGCGCTAATTGCGTAGGGACTAAATACCAGCGCAGAGCCACCTTCACGTTAACTTCTATTGCTTGTACTGAGGCTCTTTTACCAAATGATGCCCGCCACATCCTATCCCAGACTTCAGGGGCCCTTTCTCCTCCCAATTCGGATTCCCACTTTTTCCTATACGTTGGGGTGGCACCATCTAAGTTCTTGCAGAGTGAGTGGTATAAACTAGTAATAGCGCCTTTGTCCCTCGGATTGCGTATACATCGGCATTCAAAACAAGTATAGTCTTCAAGGTTTGGGGCGTTTTTCACTATAGACTTTATGAAATTATGTACTTGGAGATATCCAAAGAAGTCCTTTGGCGAGAGACCAAACTTATCCCTAAGGTGTTGGAAGGAGGCTATATCGGAACCGTGACAGCAATTAAACACGTGTAGGATCCCCGAGTTACGCCACCTACTGAACCTAAGTGGGTCAGTAATTCCGGGGGTAAATAATGGATTTCCCCAAAGCGGCATTAAAGGCATATGTGGAGAGGCCAGCCCGCCTGAAAATTTAATGTCGTCCCACAGCCGAAGAGAGTGAGCCATAATCAGATTGTTCCCCAAATTTCTAGCCTTCGGTGTGAGCCATAGAAGGTCACTAATCGGTGAGGACATGGACATGGCCGATTCGATACGGACCCAACCTGGTATATCAACGGTAGCGTGATATGAGAGGAGCTGCGAGGCTTGTGAAGCCTGATAGTATTTCTCGAATCTTGGCACTCCCATGCCTCCAGCCGACTTTGACCGCAACATAATTCTCCGCACTATCCTTTGTCGTTTCCCACTCCAAATAAATCTAAGGACCTGTCCTTGAATCTCCTTAAGAAATTTAGATGGGAGCCTCACTGGAAGAGTTCTAGCTAGGTACAAAAATTTGGGTAACAAAGACATCTTGACCGCCGCCATTCTGCCCAGCCACGACAAATTGCATTCCTGCCATTGTGTCATTAAAGTATTAAATTTCCTGCGTAAGTGTAAGTAATTTGCTGCGTAGAGAGAGTCGTATGTATTAGTCAGAGCTATCCCTAGGTATTTAATTGCCTTAGCTTCCCAGCTAAAGTCGTAACTGGCCTGTAACTGACGCCAAAGTCCTTCTGGGAGGTTAACATTTAACACCTTGGATTTTGCGGTGTTGACCCGAAGGCCGGATATTGCCACGAATTGACCCAGGATTTGCAATAAATTAGGTATGGATATAAGGGGATTGGAAACACTTAACAGAACGTCGTCCGCAAACAAGCTAAGTTTATGTTGTTCCCCCTCAATTTCCACTCCTAGAACATCTGGGGAGCCTCTTATCATCTGAGCTAATGGCTCCATCGCCATGGCGAATAGCAAAGGGGACAGTGGGCACCCCTGTCTCGTCCCTCTGGGCAGCGGGAAAGGATCCGACCTGAATCCGCAATATTTCACAAAGGCTATCGGTGCTTTGTAAACTGCTTTTAGTATATTCAGAAAATGGGGGCCGAAACCCCACTTTTCCAGTATGTAGAAAAGATACTCCCAAGACACCGAATCGAAAGCTTTTTTGATATCCAGCAAGAGCATCAAAATGGGCAGATCCCTTTCCCTAGTCTCACTCGAGATCTGAAGCATTCTTCTAATATTATCCCCCGCTTGCCTCCCCGGTATAAAGCCTGTCTGGTCGTTATGGATTAGAAGTGGCAAATGTCCAGATAATCTATCTGCTAGTACTTTTGTAAAAATCTTAACGTCCAGGTTAATTAAAGACTGGTCTGAAATTAGTCCAAGTCGTGTGGTCCGAGTCTGGCTTCGGGATCATGCTTATCGAGGCGGTGAGTGATTACTTTGACAAGGACTCACCTCCTCGAACCGCATTGAAGACCGCCGTCAGCCTCGGAGCCAATATAGAAGTAAAACATTTATAGTATGCGGCAGGGAATCCGTCAGGGCCTGGCCTTTTATTAGGTTGTAGCCCAGCTATTACTTTTTGGACTTCTGCAACATCAGCATTTTGCTAGCTTCTAACAGTTTATCTAGGTAAATACTGGTCTCCTAAACATGCGTAGTGCAGCAAAACCGAGCATGCTGGTCAGAAATTGTCAATTTCAATACATTTCAATGGACTTTCCTTTTCTTCTCTTTAAACAGGGTTTTCTTTTAATATTTTTTTTGTTTTGTATCAAATCATTGTGTCACCTCTCCTGGCCTATTTAAATACATTTTTGAAAACTTTTTATTTTTTTATTTTTTAATGCAGATTTATCATTACAGGTCTAGTATTAAAGTGTTAATGTCACAACGTTACAACAATGTAATCCCATGTTTTCGCTCTGTTACAAGTGGATATGTGTTCAAAAATGGACTTTAATCACACAGCTTCTGGCACTCTGGGCTACAGCGACACAATTTTGAGCGCCCGCGCTGTGTGAGGCTGTTTTTTTGATGAATATGGTTTGAGTCACTCACACTGACCAGTCGCTACCGTTCGCTCCCATATATCTCTGTACTGGTGTTATAGCGTCTCACACATCAAATTCATCAATGCCGGCAATGTTACTACTGAAACTGAGGCGCTCTGTAATAGTGACTCACGGCCGATCAGAGCAACCTGCTGTTACCTGGCGCTAGGAATGAATCAGCCTGCCTGTCTATGCTCATGGATACCACTACACGGACTGCCCTGTTTGCTGCTGTGTTTACAAGACACTGTGCGCTAAAGCCTGTGCAAACTGGCAAAAACTAACAATCAGGTCCTATGTGTATACGAAAGACAATGAAGACTGGAAATGATTAGAAAAGGAGTAGCAGTTGAACTCGCAACACAGAGTGCAGATTTTTTCCCCATTGAACTGCGATTAAATCACCTTGTACCCCATCACAGTTGTACCCACCATAAAAAACACCTCATACCATTTTAAGTTTCCCACCAAGCATTACAGTTCGTAGTACTTGATAAATACTTTGGCCTCATTTCAGTAAGAGTTTAAAAAAATTCTTATGGTTGAAAAAATCACTATATGAGAAAAAAGCAAAAAAGTAAAAAGTTCACTACTTTTCTTAGGAGTAAAAAAGCACCAGTGACTTTAATTGTATTCATATCTAGTGATTCAGCAACTAGGAAATTCTCAGTGAATTATTTACTACCATGAGAATTTTTTTCAGCTCTTACTGAATCGAAACCTTTGTCAGCTGATCAATGACCAATGGTGTTATTCACATTTTTGCTAGTTACTAAGGCCTTTTACTGAGGCTGCCATAAGAAAATGGGGGATACTGGAACAAACAAAATGGAATATTGATAAAATGAATCTCAGCTGTAAGATTTCAGAGGCCAAATGGTTTGTCTGGTACCAAGGGTTCAGACATATGTTGCCAAAAATAGCTGTCCATTGCTGATGCGGCAAACCTTTTTTTCTGGCATTTTTCAATAGTAATATAGCCCATTCCGGATGAACGGGATCAAACAAAATGTAAATCTGCAACTATGTATATGTATGCCTCTTTGTAGTTTAATGTATTTATGGATATTTGAAGGTTAAAGAGAAAACTATAGAAGATTTTGTTTCTAATGGTTATGCCTGATTCTAGGGAGGACTTGTCTTCTCTCTCCTTTCTGTTTTCCTCTGTGTATCAGCAGGGAGCTTTTACTATCAGGAAAGGGAACTGCATGTTTTTACAACCATGTGGATTAGGGTTCGGGAGATTCCATTAAAGAAGCAAGGAAAAGGAAAGACCACTTCCACTACATCAAAAGCTAGGAAATAAAAATGGATATGTAAATATTCGGTGGTGGTGGTGGTGTGTGAACAACCAAATATTTCATTCAAATATTCCATCAATGTTTTTCTAGAAAGTCTGTTTGCCATCTGCTACATAGATCTTATAATCGGTATTATTTTTCAAACTGGTAATCTCTTGCCGCAGCAAGATTAGAATATAGATACAGAACACTTCAGGGATTCTAATAAACAAAAAAAAGACAAAAACCCTAAACTGTGCCAGAACTATATACCATATATTCTAAGTGTGCCATACACTCCACTTCGATCTTCATGACATGTGGGTAATCTCCAGTAGAGGGCGAACTTCTGCAGAGATGAATATGCAAAATAGCCCCTCCCAGTCCATATATACCTGGGACCTCCCACCAATTTCCCAGTTCCTTCTGTGCAGGGAAGGCGACAAGACAGAAGATGAAGACTTCTTTTACTTGCAGGTAAGCCAAGCTCGCGCCCGGCCGTTTATTATCCTTATTACTGCCAGGACCCTTTTTAAATTGCCCCTAATTGAGCCTCCCAGCTTAGGCTGTGGGTCCTGGTGAGGGTAGGAGCACCCTATGGGTGCGGAAGGAGCTTTGCTTCACTGTGAGACCTCATTATGGGGTAGGCGGTTATCCAGGTTTTTGTTGATCCTGGTGCGGGATGCCCCATCCCTACATGCTTATGGCCTTATAATGGCAGGGTTCTCACTCCCCCTTCCAGGTCCCTTACTTCCCTCTGGGGGGGGGGGGGGGCTGGAGGGCCGTCATCCTCGGCCTCTCCCTTTTTTCATTTGTTAATATTTATATATGAGTGTATGTGTGTTGGTGTTCACTTTACTTTGTGGTGTGTGTGTGTGTGTGTGTGTGTGGATCTCCTGGAAGTATCCCTGGATGAATTGGTGTATGGGGCCTTCTAGCCTGTGGTGGCTTTCCTGATAGAGATATCTATCTATCTATCTATCTATCTATTATTATAATTTGCTGTATAGTAATGGATATGCCTTATTGTGTGTTGCAGATTGCTTCATTATTGTGCATGTTAAGGGGTTCCTCCTGGTCCTGGGGTCCCTAGTGTAAATTTGATCACCTCAAAACCTTCCCACGGGACTTTTAAGGGGCATCCCAGGTTGCTTAGGCGTAAATTCCCTGCGGTCTTGCGACTGACCACAAAAATCACCATATGGAGGCTCCGCAGGATACTGGGCTCGGGCTCCCTCTGGGACAATCTGGGCCATGTGTGGGGTGTGGGGTATCCCTTACGGGGGAGAATGGGCTGATATGTATACCATGCCCACAAAAGGCCATAACGTGGCAGTCTGGTACCCAGCCTTCTGGGTCGGCTTCTCCAACTTCATTGCCTTCCCCTCCCCGCCTTATCCATACCCCAAGTAACATCGTTGCCAGCGGGGAGTCGCACTCTGATGTTTGTGCTAGGTTGGCCAGCATCGAGAAATTTATTGCTAGCACGGTGGGCAAGAAGGCCCAAGCTAAAAAGAGACATTTGTCGTCGGCCCAGCCCTTGTGGGATGTTGACGACGATTCCGTTGATTTGTCAGATTATTCCCCGTTAGAGGAGGGGGAGTTGTATGAGGAAACAGAAGCTGACTATGTTCAGTCTGGGGATGCCGATGTCGGCAGGCGCTGGGGGATTCCGTAGATACGGCCACTGTTTTGTCACATCTATTGGAGGTGTTGGATATTGAACCGCCTGAGGCGTCCCCTCTCAAGAAGGGGGAATTTTATGGGGTCCGCAAGCCCCGTCTGGAATTCCCTACCCAGGGTCACTTTGATACACTGATCCTTAGAGAATGGGAGAGGCCCAGTCGGCTTCCTGGTGTTCCTCAGGGATGGGATAAGAAGTATCCTTTCCCGGTGGAGGCGGTTAAGCGCTGGTCTTCTCCTCCTGAGGTCGACGCGCCTGTTTTAGGTTTGACCAACTCTTCTGTGCTGAACACCCCTGACGCCACTTCCCTTAAGAATGGCGAGGATAAGCGCAGTTTGATCCAGCTAGCACTGAGTTCGCTACCCTTAAGAGATGTGAATTGTTCATGGATTTTGTCTTGGCTGCTATGGAAGATTCTATTGTCGTGTGTAGTAGGACTTCAGCCTTATTGGTGGCTATGCGCAGATCGGTCTGGCTCCGCCAGTGGACGGCGGACTTTGGGGCCAAGAAGTCGCTCACAGCTCTTCCCTTCTTGGGTACGCGGCTGTTTGGAGATAAATTGGATGATGTTGCTAAAGGAGGTAAGTTACCTCAGCGGAAGAGACAGCGCTGTCCCTTTTGGGGGGCAGGCTCGTTCACTCCTTCCTTTCGAGGGGCCAGAGTGGCTAGGGGTTTGGCCTTCTCGAGTGTCAGGGGCTCGTCCTGGAACAGGGGCAGAGGTCGGGCACGCCCCGCGGCTGCCTGGGGTTCCAAGCCCAAGCCTGCCTTTAAACCGGCTCAGCAATGAAGGGGCGCCCTCACCCGCAAGGGTGGGGGGACGGCTACGGCTCTTCTTCCAGGTCTGGGCCCGGGAGGTCACAGACAATTGGATCTTGGAAGTGGTCTCCTCCGGGTACAAACTGGAGTTCGAGTACTGGCCGCCTCCAAGATTCTTAAGGTCTCGGAAGCCCTCGGGCACTCAGGCTGCACAGGGGCTCCTGTTAGCAGTGAAAAACCTTCTGGACATGGGGGTTATATGCCCGGTGCCTCCGTCGGAGAGAGGCAGGGGTTACTACTCCAACCTTTTCACGGTTCCCAAAAAGGAGGGTTCGTTGAGACCCATTCTAGATCTCAAGGTTCTCAACAGGTTTATCAGAGCCAAAAATTTCTGCATGGAGACTCTGCGCTCGGCTATCAATTCCCTTCGCCAAGGGGATTTTATGACATCCATAGACATCAAGGATGCGTATCTGCATGTGCCGATTTTTTCAGGCACATCAGAGATTCCTCCGGTTTGCGGTGGAGGATCAACATTTTCAGTTTGTAGCCCTTCCCTTCGGACTGACCTCGGCGCCGAGGGTCTTCACCAAGGTCTTGGCGGGAATAATGGCTCTACTCAGAGCTCAGGGCATTCGCAGTGTGCCTTATCTGGGCGACCTGTTGATCTCCGCTTCTTCCCTCCGTCAGGCGGAGCTGGACACCCACCAGGTGGTGTCGACTCTGGAGAGGTTCGGGTGGGTGATCAACCGCCCCAAGTCTTCTCTCTCTCCCCGTCTCATGTGATTTCATTTCTGGGCATGAATCTGGATACCATTCAGGCCAGACTGTTTCTGCCCCAGACCAAGGTGCAGGGGATTCAGGGTCTGATCCGCCTTCTTCTGGCCAATCCTTGTCCCTCTTTCCGACAGGGGATGAAACTGGTGGGCTTGATGGTATTCTCCTTCGAGGCGGTACCGTTTGCACAGTTTCACATGAGATCTCTTCAACTTCACCTATTGACGCATTGGAACAGATGTCCGCAGTCATTGGATCAACCTTTCAGGATGTCTCCCAGGGTTCAGCAGTCCCTTTGGTGGTGGCTGGAATCGAGCAACCTGTTGAAGGGCAGATCCTTTCTGGTCCCTTGTTGGGAGACGGTTACCACGGATGCCAGCCTGTCGGGCTGGGGAGGTTATTAGAAAAGTCATCAGTTCAGCGGGGTGTGGGGTCCCCAGGAGGCTCACACCCCCATCAATGTCTTGGAGCTCAGAGCCATCCGACTGGTTCTGGCTCGGCTGACCTCACATTTACAGGGTCTACCGGTTCAGGTTCGTTCAGCTCACATCGATAGCTTACATCAATCACCAAGGAGGGACTCGCAGCAGGGGTGCCCTCGGGGTAGTCTCTCTGATCCTACACTGGGCGGAGAGCAATGTTCCTTGTATTTCGGCAGTCTACATTCCAGGAGTGGAGAACACGGAGGCGGATTCCCTGAGCAGGGGATCCTCTCGCCAAGGAGAGTGGTCTCTCAACCCCGAGGTTTTTCTGGATCTTTGCCGCAAGTGGGGGACTCCGGAGGTGGATCTCTTTGCCTCGAGGCACAATCACAAACTTCCGGCCTTTGTGTCTCTTTCTCAGGATCCTCTATCTCTGGCAGTGGATGCCTTGTCCCTTGCTTGGAAGGATCTGGGTTTTCTGTACCTGTTTCCGCCCGTCTCCATGCTGGGCAAGGTAGTTCGCAAACTGGTTCTAGAAGGGGCACCTGCGATTCTGGTGGCTCCAAGGGTTTGGTACGCACACGTTGTAAGACTGGCCGTAGATCAGTACCGGCTTCCCTTGTTGTCGGATCTGCTATCTCAGGGTCAACTACTTTACCCCAATTTACAAACGCTGGCTGTGACGGCTTGGCTGCTGAAACTTTCATTTTGAAAGAGGAAGGTTTGTCTGCGGCTGTTGTTCAGACCTTGGTTAGGGCTAGGAAGCGGTCCTCTTCTGGCATTTACTAGGTGTTTTTGATTCCCAGGATTTTGGAGTTTTCTTCAGCATAATCTGGATCTTGGGTTCCAGCTTAGTACCTTGAAAGGACAGGTTTCTGCTCTGTCGGTTTTCTTCCAGAGGTCTTTTGCCTTACACCCGCTGGTTAAGACCTTTTTCCAAGGGGTCGCGCACGTGCGGCCCCCTCGGAAGGCTGTGGTTCCTGTTTGGGATTTGAAATTGGTTCTTTCGGCTATCCAGGGTCCTCCTTTTGAGCTGTTACAGGATATTGCTCTCTCGGTTCTCACTCAGAAGGTTGCTTTCTTGGTGGCTATTGCCTCTGTTCGGTGTGTCTCTGAGTTGGCGGCTCTGTCGATTCAGGCCCCTTACATTGAGGACCAGGATAAGGTGGTTTCAAGACAGATTTCCTTCCTAAGGTGGTGTCTGCTTTCCACCTCAATCAGGATATTGTTCTCCCTTCCTTGTGTCCTAAGCCTAACAATGACAAGGAAAGGGTTCTGCACAATTTGGATGTTGTTCACTGTGTGAAGTACTATTTGGTGACTACTTCTTCCTTCCGCAAGATGGACGCTTTTTTCGTGGTGCCCTGCGGGCCCAGGAAAGGTTTGGCGCCTGCTAAGTCTACGATTAGCAAATGGATTCGTCAGGCCATTGTTGGGGCCTATTCTGCTAAGGGGAGGACTCCCCCTTTTAGGGTCACTGCGCACTCTACTCGTGCTGTTGGTGCATCCTGGGCTTTTCAGCACCAGGCTTCTGTTGAACAAGTTTGTAAGGCTGCTACTTGGTCTTCTGTTCATACTTTTTCCAAGTTTTACAAGGTTGTTGTGCGGGCTTCAGCGGATGCTGTTTTTGGCCGCAAGCTGCAGTGGTTTGAGTTGATACGTTCTTCACTGTTTTCTGGTTCCCACCCATGACGGACACTGCTATTGGATGCCCCACATGTCATGAAGATCGAAGTGGAGTGTATGGCACACTTAGAATAATACCGTTTTGTGAGTACTCACCTTTAAAACGGGTATTATGAGTGTGCCATACACTCCACTTCACCCCCACCCCTTTTTTCAGGTATTCTGGGGCTTTTTATGGTGAACCATTGGTTTTGATTGTTAAGGTTATAATTGGTTCTTCCTGGTCCCCTTACTGCTTTTTTACACTGGGAAATTGGTTGGAGGTCCCAGGTATATATCGACCGGGAGGGGCTTTCTTTTTTGCATATTCATCTCTGCAGAAGTTCACCCTCTACTGGAGATTACCCACATGTCATAAAGATCGAAGTGGAGTGTATGGCACACTCATAATACACGTTTTAAAGGTGAGTACTCACAAAACGGTATTTTTTCACTCCGTAAGACACCATTTTTATAACCTCTACTAATATGTAATAATATATTTTTTGGGAATTTGGTAATAACCATACCATATGGGCTAGGCAACAAATAGGAGAGGTTTTTCGGCATGGCCCATACAGTACAGTTATTTTCAAATTCTTAACAATCATTCTTACTTCATTGGAAAAAATGATGAACCTCACCTGAACAAATGTTCCATTGCAGGTGCAGGCTGTTTGGAAAAATTAAAACATTCTTTTTTTCTGCATTTTCTTGTGTGTTGGCTCTTGCATTTCAAGCCTGTAAAGACTAAGCAAGCCTTGCTTCAGCTAATAATTAGCATGACCCCCAAAATTTATTTCTAGTTCTCCTGAAGGTGCTTGGCAACTTGCCTGTTGTCCTGCAAGTTTCTGAATCCATGCTTGCCCTCTTGGACTGACTACCGGGCTTTATGAAATTCCTGCTGCCCCTACCCACCATTTGCCTGTTTACCCTATTTGAATCTGTGCTTGTGAAATTTGCCATGTCTATAAATTATGCTTCAGCAAACTCACTATTCCCATTTTTCCAGGTAAGGTGTTTACCCAGCCCACATGGGATTTCCTCACTCGTGGTACTCACCTTGCCCATCAACTTAAAAAAATGGTACCGCATGCCTAATATCCCACCCCTCAGTTATGTCTATTTGCTCTTTACATTTTTGCCGAATCCCAAGAACCTCCCTGTCTATATCTAATTAAGGCGCCTCTAACTATGTTTTTGTTCTTCCCCCAACATGCACCCCCTTTATTGATATGCAGACCACCACATTAGTACCCAGAGAAGTATTCCTGCTTCAGCACTATTGTGCCCCTATTATAACTTTTACGTTTGGAAATTTACCTGTAAAATCGTAGCTAAAGTAAATCAATATTAATGTCTCATATCCCCCCATATGCCTACATGGTAAACTATTCTTGGTGTGCCACACACCCCGCTTCACTTCTTAAATATTCATCCATTAATGGGTTAATCCACCGCCAGGTGACGTAGTGCAGAGAGGAAGTCTTGTAACGAGCCCCCTTCTTGCCTATATATACCTGGTACCTCCCTTCAATCACCAGTATTTTTCTCTCTGCTTGCTGACAAGTCAGAAGATGGAAGTCTCCTGCTTACAGGTAGGCCGGGGTATTCTTACCCCGCCACCCCCCTTTTGGTCTATTTCTGCCCGGTTTGAGTTTGTATACCTTTATGGTGGAATGGAAGCCTCCCAGCCTAGGCTGCTCACCGGGCAAATGGAAGATGGCACTTTAAGTGCCTAGGAGCTTATCTCCTACCGCTCGACCTCATGCGTGGGGCAATGCGGCTATCCGGCATGGTGATCCGGAAATGGGATGCCCCTGTCCCGAGGGTCCCTGTAGCCCCTTTCTCTCCTGTTACGGTCCCTTCTCCCTTCACTATGGGGGGGGGGGGTCAGGGTGTGCTTTTTAAGTATGTGTGTTTCACTTGTATCACTTCATTTTAACATGTGTGTGTGTTCATGATTATGCATTCACTGTTGTTCAGCATGTGTATACTTTTGGTTTTGGTCTGCTTGAAGGGCAGACTGCGTGGGTAGGGGCTGGCCACTTTCCTTGGCAGACTATTGCTTTGTGGCCCCCTCCCCCCTCCTCTCTTCCCCGCCTGGCATTTTTTGTGTACTCTTTAGGCTGCGCCATGCGGTCTTTATCCTCCCCCCTCCGCCGCCTGGGCGCACGTGTAGTGGCCCATCTGAGAGTGATTTCCAGCTGATTGGCGTAGGGGGGGGCGGGTCCCATTGACGCGGCATCGGGGGCGCGGCGCAGACGTCATGCGGCGTCTTGCGGCGGGCCCAGCGTTTACTTCCTTTCAAAAGCAGGAAGTCGCGTGTGCGCGCGGCCGCACTTAGTCTCTGTGCTGGCTGCGGGCTGCAGTCTTGCTCCGGCTGCTGCCTTCACTGACCAGGTAAGCTGCCCCACCCGTTGGGGCCGTTAAGTGGGGAATGCATATTTCTTTATAGTGATATAGTGGGGAGTCACTTTTTATTAAGGGGGCATGATTTTGCTCTTATTTAAGGGCGCTTTGGTGCCATGCTTATATGTTTTCTTATACACATGTGAAGATCTGATGGTTTTCTTTTCCTTGCAGATCCTGGGATCCCTGCTTATGGTGGCCCTCCGGCTCTATGTGCCTGGCTAATTATTGGGATATCTATTAAATGTATATATATATATATATATATATATATAGACTAATATATATATATATATATATATATATATATATATATATATATATATATATATATATATATATATATATATATATATATATTATTAAAGGGGACCTTAACTTAAAAAAAAAAAATATATATATATATATATAAATAAAAAATCCTCCCTTCCGGGACATTACTAATAAAGGGGCATCCCGGGTTGGCTTATGCCTTAAAAGTCCCAAGTATTGCAAATACCATAAATCACCATATGGAGGCTTCCGTAATTTCCGGAAACGGTTCTGCTGAGCCGTTCGGGGGGTGCGTAGGTTGTGGGGTTCCACTCCCAGCTGATGATGTCTTTATTTGCATCCCTTGTGCAAAACAGACTATTGCGCGCCAGTCCGTTGCTTCGGCTGCGGGGCCATCGCATCCTTCATCATCTCCTACCTCTCCCTCCCTGTTCCGGACCCCGCATGACACTGTCAAAAGTGGGGATTCGCATTCCGAGGCGGCGGCACAGCCCAGCCCCCGGAAAGTAATGCCCGTTAAAGCAGCGTTAAAGGCCGCTGCAAAACGAAGGCACCTGACTCCGGTACCTTCGGCTCCACAGGACGAGTTTTGTGAACCTGTGGAATGGTCCGATGGATCCCCGGACAAGGATGAATTCCCGTCGGAGTCATATGAGCCGACAGGTCAGCTTGTGGCTGATGAGATTGGCGATTGGTCAGAGGGGGTTGTTTTTGACACCCCTTCTATTCTGGCTCAAATGTTTAAAATTTTGAGTTTAGATACGCCTGAGGCGGCCGCCCCGCCAAAGGGTCAGTTGTTTAAGGAGCCTCAGCCGCGTTTGGTTTTTCCAAGACAACACCACTTTCAGAGGGTGGTTCTTAAGGAATGGGAACATCCCACGCGGTTATCTGGAATTCCTTCCAGTTGGGAAAAGCGTTATCCTTTTCCACCAGAATTGGTGAAGCTTTGGTCTGTCCCTCCTGACGTCGATACCCCTGTACTAGGGCTCTCCAGTACGGCTATGGTACAGTCTGCTGAGACCACTGTCCCTAAAGATGGGGAAGATCGTCGGATTGACCAATACGCTCGACATGGTTTTATCTATTCCGGGTCAGCGTTGCGCCCGGTATGTGCTTCAGCCCTTCTTCTATTGGCAATTAAGTCCTTAATTCAGGGGCTATATGAGGATCTTAATCCCGCTTGCAAACAGTTCACTGCGCTTAAGCAGTGTGAATCTTTTGTGGCTTATGTCCTGGCCGCTCAGGACGATGCGCTGACTATGAGTAGCAAGGCAGCAGCTATGCTGGTGGCTATTCGCAGGTCAGTATGGCTGCGTCAGTGGTCAGCGGACACGGCTTCCAACAAGGTGCTCACAGCTCTCCCCTTTTTGGGGTTGCGTCTGTTCGGGGAGAAAATTGATTCAGTCGCGAAGGGTGGTAAGATGCCACAACGCAAGAGGCCTCGTGTCCCCTTTGGGGGGGCAGGTTCCGGTAGGCCTTCCTTTCGAGGATTCAGAGCGGGCAGGGGTGCTTCCTTTCCCGCTACCAGTGGCGCAGGTTGGACTTGGGGGAGGGGCCGTGGCCGGCCCACTCAGTCCTGGGGCACCAAGCCCAAACCTGCTGATAAGCTCACTCAGCAATGAGGGGCTGCCCTCACCCGTGCGGGTGGGGGGACTATTGCGACAATTCTACCATTGGAACCATGTGGTTCTAGGCAGATGGATCCAGGAGGTAGTGTCGCCCAGTTACGACCTGGAATTCGAGTCTCACCCTCCTTCACGGTCCGTTCATGGGTCGGTTCATCCCGGCCTGAACTCTCATCAAAACGGAGTGTGTCTTTCTTTTGCCCAAATTCACACGAGAACGCTTCAGCTATTTCTGTTAGCGTGTTAGGACCAGCAACCTCAGTCGCTGGATCAGTCCTTCCAGTTGTCCTCCCGTGTACGGCAGTCCCTCCTGTGGTGGTTGGTCTCGACCACTCTTGTGTAGGGCAGGCCTTTCCTGACCCCCCTTTGGAAAATTGTCACCACGGACGCCAGTCTGTCGGGATGGGGCAGATTCTGGAAGGAGACCTTAAAGGCCCCACTTACCCATCGATATTCTGAATCTAAGAACCATCCGTCAGGTGCTTGCTCTCCTGACTCAGCACGTTCTGGGCCTTCTGGTCCAGATGTGTTCAGACAATCGATCAGCGGTTGCTTACGTTGGTCTTCAGGGAAGGACGCGCAGTCTGAGTACTCTCAGAGAAGTGTCCCTGATCCGGACCTGGGCAGTGTTCCATGTTCCCTGTCTCTCGGCGGTTTACATTCCAGAGGTGATGAAACAGGTAGCAGACCGGTTGAGCAAGGGCTCTCCCCGTCTGGAAGATTAGGCTCTCCATCCTCGGGTGGTTCGCTCACTGTGTCTCCAATGGGGGACCCCGGAGGTGGACCTGTTGGCCCCTCATCACTATCACAGGCTCCCGAACTTCGTGTCGCTCTCCCAGGATCCTCTGGCTCTGGCAGTGGACGCCATGTCCCTGAACTGGGGAGCTTTGGGATTTCTATACCTGTTTCCTCCGATGCCCATGCTGGGCAGGGTTCTTCAGAAGTTGGCTCTGGAAAAGGTGTACGCCGTTCTCGTGGCCCCAAGGTGGCCAAGACGAGTGAGGTTCGCAGACATCGTTCGGCTGGCAGTGGACTAGTTCGTTCTGCCTCTTCGGCCCGATCTGCTCACTCAGGGTCAATTGTGTTACCCCAATTTACCAGCGCTGGGTTTGATGGCCTGGCTGCTGAAACCTCCATCCTGAAGGAGGAGGGTCTTTCTGATTCTGTCGTTAAGACTCTGATCAGTGCCCGGAAGAGGTCTTCTTCCATCACCTACTATAGGACTTGGAAAGCCTATATCGCTTGGTGTGAGATAAGATCTTTTCCTTGTAGGGTCTTTTCGGTCTCCAGGATTCTGGAGTTTTTACAATCAGGGCTGGACTCTGGTCTCCAGCTTAGTACGTTGAAAGGGCAGGTCTCTGCCTTATCTATCTTTTTTCAGAAGCGTGTTGCGCTTAAACCTTTAGTTAAAACTTTTTTCCAGGGGGTTACGCATGTGCGGCCTCCCAGGAAACCATTACTCCCTGTTTGGGATTTGAATTTGGTTCTTTGTGCTCTTCAGGCTCCTCCTTTTGAGCCTTTGCAAGATATTGCTTTGTCTACCCTGACTGAAGATTGTCTTCTTGGTAGCTATCACTTCTGTCCGGCGTGTCTCAGAGTTGGCGGCCTTAACTATCCAGGCGCCTTACTTTGAGAGGCATCAGGATAAAGTGGTTTTTCGGTTCAAGCCAGACTTTCTTCCTAAGGTTGTTTCTGCTTTTCATTTGAACCAAGATATTGTTCTTCCCTCCTTGTGTCCTAATCCTAAGAATGACAAAGAGAGGGTTTTGCATTGTTTGGATGTAGTACGCTGTGTTAAGTACTACTTGATTATCACGTCTCCTTTTCGTAGGACGGATTCCTTTTTTGTTGTGCCCCATGGGCCTAAGAAGGGTTTGGCACCAGCCAAATCTGCCATTAGCAAGTGGATACGTCAGGCCGTTACTGCGGCCTATTCTGCTAAGGGGAGAGTTCCCCCTTTTCGTATCACTGCTCATTCCACTCGCGCTGTTGGGGCGTCTTGGGCATTTCAGCACCAAGCTTCTGTTGAACAGGTTTGTAAGGCCGCCACTTGGTCTTCTGTTCACACTTTTTCTAAGTTTTACAAAGTTGATGTGCGGGCCTCAGCGGATGCTGTTTTTGGCCGCAAAGTTCTGCAGACTGCAGTCATTTAAGTTATGCTTCACCTGGCCTTGAGATGCCCTTCCCTTGTGGACACTGCTTTTGGATGTCCCATTAATGGATGAATATTTAAGAAGTGAAGCGGGGTGTGTGGCACACCAAGAATAATACCATTTTGTGAGTACTCACCTGAAAAATGGATATTGTTGGTGTGCCACACACCCCGCTTCACCCGCACCCTTTTCGGCATTGCCGAAGCCTTTATATGGTGAAGCCCTTTTTTATTTGTATCTAAATTGATTTTGAGGTTACCGGTGGAATACTGGTACCTTGTCTTTCTGCTTTTTAATATACTGGTGATTGAAGGGAGGTACCAGGTATATATAGGCCGGAAGGGGGCTCGTTACAAGACTTCCTCTCTGCACTACGTCACCTGGCGGTGGATTAACCCATTAATGGATGAATATTTAAGAAGTGAAGCGGGGTGTGTGGCACACCAACAATATCCATTTTTCAGGTGAGTACTCACAAAATGGTATTTTTAGGTAGAAACAGCTGTCGGTTACTGTACTGGATATGTTAATACATAAATTGTTAAAGCAGAACTTTAGTGAAAAATGACTGTAGTTCCGCAATACTACTTTGCAGCGGGTCAGCACGACCCGGGCTGCCCCACTGCATATCTCTACCATTAAAATAAGAAACCGGATGCCAGGATATTCGCCACTTCCAGACCTCTCTTGCAGCGGCCACGGCACAGCCTATCAGAATTGCGGCACAGCCTATCAGGGATGCCCGTGTTTCTAATATTCTCGCCTGCTGGCCGTGCTGATGGGCTACTCGCGGTCATGTGGAAATATCACCACGCGCAGCCTATCAGCGCGGCGAGCGGGCGAGCCTATCGACACTGGCTGCGAGGCTTATTGAATGCCCCGAGGCCACCACAGAAGAGGCTCAAAAGTGGTGAGTATCCCGGCAGCCAGTTTCTTATTTTAACGGTGGTGACATGTAGTGAGGCAGCCCAGGTTGTGCTGAGTAATACTATAGAACTACAGTCATTTCTGACTGTTGCGCTTTAAGTGGATTTTATAAAGTGCTGTGCTAACCTGTTGTAACGTGTGCCATGAATAGGGGTCTAAGGGTACAGTGGCAAGTGGAGGGACACAACACACAATGTATCACAGACCACTGATATCCTTCAAAAACATACTAACCTGCTGGCAACTAAGCAGGTCACCACCTGGAACTAAGATTATGGTAATGCTGTAAAAAACATGTTATCTTTTTAAAAGTTCTGGCGAGTGATGTCCGGCCTGGGCTACCGCCATCGTGGTTAAGAGTAAGAGACCTTAACCGGCTAGGACCTGCAAGATCCCACGGGGTAATGGCCAGGGGGAGATCCTGGATGGAGCATATAAAAAGAGAGGGGCGTGAGGCCCTGGGAGGAGGGATACCCCACTGTGTGAAACCACGCAGGGTATCCCAGGATGTTGCATACCTCACCAGCAGCGTTCCCATGGTGAAGGCATGGCTCTCCTCCAGCTAGCTTCTTTTGCCAAGCTTAGTAATGAGATTCTGGTTCTGGTGATGGCCATGCATGAGTTGTGGGCTCACTGGAGATGTAAGAATATTGTCCAACCTGTGGGGTTGCACAAAATTAACTCTCATTAACTCTTTATGAAGCCTTAAGATAGTTATACACATAATCAATGGTCAATTTAATAAACACCCCTCACATGCCTAAAACCCTTTCAGGAGGGATGTTGATCCACAAGTGGTCCTTATTAGCAGTGGAAAATATATTGCCAGAGATAGAAAAGATGAATCAGATCTGCAAGCAACACATTTGACCCCACTAGCTTTTACAGATTAGACTTTGGAGGTTTTATACTTAGATTGACGTTTATAAACTAGAATTATTCAATAAAAATACCAAAAATAAATCCAGACGGGTGGTGACTCTTAAGTCAAAAAGCAGATGGGAAGGAAGCCGGCGCCAGGGTACTATGTTGTGTATTTTAGAAAGCCAGATAGCTGATGTAGCCAGCAAACTTGCTGCCAAATCACAGCTTGTGTCCTGGTTTGAGCTGCCAATACTTAGATGCTGAAACAGAGAATAGGTAGACCACCATGACTGCTGGAGGAATCAACTATGCTTTGCCATCCTGTCCCTGTCTGCCAAGTAATGTATTACTTTGTGCCTTTTTTAATCATGGCACTGAAGATCTTTCTGTGAAATTTTTTTGGAACCACTCTAGTTTGCAGTGAGGATTCATGCCCAAAACGTTTCACTACAGTTTATCTATATGTTAATATTACATAGGGGTAGTTGTATTTAGTGCTTGATATAGACCAAATACATTATAGATCAAAGCACTTAGCAAATATTATCAGCAAGACTGCCTAGTTAATGCTCCCCCCAATACTCCACAAAATGCAACGTCATCCATATGCAGTACTAACGTGCACCCAAAAGATTACAAAAAAAATAAAAAACACAGGTTTGTATAACCCAGAGCTCATACTGTTTGTGGATTTTTAGAGCATGCAAGACTGAAAACAATATCCATGGAATATCTCATATAAAGATAAATAGGATGTGGGTGAGCATGCATGGACCTAAAGACAATTTACATTAAAAAAAACCCCAAAACATGCTATACTCACTTTTTCTCCCACACAGACCATCACTCCTGGTACAGGAAAGCAGCTCTTGCCTGACTGCTCTATCCATGTCCTTCACTGGCCTGGGCATTGTTCGTCTCTATTCCTAGTATGTCACACCCCCCACTTCCCGATATTCATGACACTTGGGAACCCGGCCTGCAGAGGGCGATCTTGCAGAGATGACATGGAAAAAGGAGCCCCTCCTGGTCCATAAGTACTGGGTTCCTCCCACTATTCCTCAGTCTTTTCGTCTCTGCAGTCAGCGAAGCATTCAGAAGATGACTCTCCTTCAAGCTGCAGGTAGCCGGGTTTGCTCCCGGCCCTTTTTTTCTCTATTTCTGTCTGAAACTCTTTAAACCTGTTTGGTTATATTGTATGCCTCCCAGCCCTGGCTGTGTGGTTCAGGCAAAGGTAGATACATACACCTTCTGGTGTATACAGGAGTATTACTCCCCCTATGCCCCTGTCCCTTTATAATCCCCTTGTGCCTTATGGGTGATTTTCTATCCCCTCCCCTTAGTTCTCCTTTAACCCTGCTGGGTAAAAAGGAGGGGGAAGAGAGGGGGGGCGTTATCTGGGCTTATTTGTCACCATGCACAAAAAAAGATATATAAAATAAGTCTTTATTTCTTATTTTTATTATGTATGTTTTACTATACTATTTAATAGGAAATGTTTTATTTAGATTTTCTTATCTCTGTCTAGGCAGCATTTTTTGCTTACCTATTAAAGCTCTTTGTTTTCTGCTTGTGTTCAGATTTGAATTTTCCCTCCATTTTTGGCCATGTGATCCTGGAAGTGGGCGGGGCTTAGGCATGCTTTTATTCAGAGAGCACCTGTATGCTCTGTTTGACTTCCTGTTTCCATGTGGCCTTACCTCATGATGTGAGCTTATTGCATGGGCTGTGAGTACCCTTCAGCTTGGCTGAAGGGAGTTTTTTTCTGTCATTTATTTATATTGTGTGCATTTGGTGACTGTTTTTTTTGTTTTCTCTGTAGGTAGAAACTCCTTATTTAAAAAGGGGTTTCTCCTGGTCTTTATATAAAAAGAAAGAAAAAAAAAAAAGCCCTTAAGCCTTATTTGGGGGTCCATTTGTGTTTCAATCCTCCCACTTGGGGCTATTTAAAGGGGCATCCCAGGTAGCAATTGCGTAAATCCCATATATACTTGGCGACTATAATCAATTATAGTATAATACTAAACACCATATGGAGGCATCCCAGGATAACGGGCATGCATTTCCCTCTGCACAGACTCGGCAATGTTTCCCCTTGTTGGGGATAATGCAATTCTTTGCGTCCCTTGTGCACAATTAACTATTATGCAGCAAACTGAGGCCCAGGCTTCAGGGCCTGCGGCTAATGCCTTATCTCCTACTCCGCCGTTTCTTGTCCATACCCCCAATTATATTGTCTTGGGTGGTGAGTCGCATGCTGATTTATGTGCCAGATTGGCTCATCTTGAAAGATTAATGTCTACCTCTGTGCCTAAGAAGGCCTCAGCTAAAAGAAAGCACTTGACTCATGCCGCTCCGGCAAGGGAGTCAGACAATTGTGACAATTGCTTGATTGGTCTGATCCTTCTCAGTTAGAAGACGGAGAATTATTATGAGGAATCAGATGTTTCTGATGAACAGCAATTTGTTGGTACTGAGATTGAGCAGGGTGAAGCAGTGTTGTGGACACCACAAAAGCTCTTGCTCAGTTATTTGAGGTTTTGGTTATTACTCCTCCTGAAGTAGTCCCTCCTCAAAGGGGAATTCTTTGGAGTCTCTAAACCTAGTTTAGAATTTCCAAATCAAAAGCATTTTGATGAAATTATTCTTAAAGAATGGGATAAACTTGCACGACTTCCTGGTATTCCCTTGGGCTGGAACAAGAAATATCCCTTCCCAGTTGATACTGTTAAGCGTTGGTCATCACCACTTGTGGCCACCGCTCTGGGCATGTTTACACTCACTGCACGGATGGGTTAAATGCGGAGGACAAATTCCTATGTGTGCACAAGCATACAATGGCCATCTATGCATTAATATTTAATTAATTTATAGAGAGACTGAATTTTTAAAAAATACTCTGCTCGTGGGTGGATGCCCCTATGCTTAATTTATCCAATTCTTCTGTGTTGCATTCTCCTGACTCCACTACACATAAGGATGGAGAGGATAAGCGTATTGATCAAATGGCGTGCCACACTTTTTTCAGTGTGGGCTCGGCCTTGTTGCCTGTTGGTGCTTCGGCACTCATGACAGTGGCTATTAGGTCTGTTGTGAGAGACCTAATGAATTACTCAGGGCTTGATCCGGCCTCTGATGAGTACGCTGCTCTTAAGCGATGTAAGATGTTTGCATCTTTTGTACTTTCTGCCTTAGATGATACTCTGCTCATGTGCAGCAGAACCTCAGCCTTGTTAGTCGCCATCCGGCGGTCAGTATGGTTGCGGCAGTGGGCAGCTGATATTGTAGCTAAGAAATCGCTTACAGCGCTCCTTTTTGTGGCATTGCACCTCTTTGGAGAAAGAGATACTAGATACTTAGATACTGCCACTAAAGGAGGTAAATTACCTGAGCGTAAGAAACATCGTCGTTCCTTTCGTGGAATAGAGGAAAGGGACGTGGCCCTTTTTTGGGGGTCCAAAACCAAATCTGCCACTAAGCCCGCTCAACAATGAGGGGATGCCCTCACCCTTACGGGTGAAGGGACGGCTGCGGTTCTTCTTCCAGGTCTGGGTTCAGGAGGCATCAGACAATTGGGTTCTGGAGGTAGTCTCTTCCGGTTACTAACTGGAATTCAAGTCCCGGCCTCCTCACAGTTTTTCATGTCCCGGATGCCGTCAGATCCGGCAATTGCGCAGGGACTGCGGGCAGCAGTAGCGAATCTGTTAAACATGGCTGTTATCGGCCTAGTGCCTCCAGTGGAAAGGGGTTTGGTGTTTTACTCCAACCTATTCACGGTACCAAAAAAGGACGGCTCTGTTTGGCCTATCCTAGACCTAAGGAGACTCAATCAATTTTTCAGTTTCGGAAAATTCTGCATGGAGTCTCTGCGATCAACGATCGATGCTCTCCGTCAGGGGGACTTCATGACATCCATAGACCTCAAGGATGCTTATTTGCACATTCCTATTTTCCGGGTCACTAGAGATTTCTCAGGTTCTCGATAGAAGACCAGCATTATCAATTTGTGGCCCTGCCATTCGGCCTTACCTCGGCCCCAAGAGTCTTTATCAAGATGCTGGCAGGAGTGATGGCTATATTCAGGGTCCAGGGCATCCGCATTGTGCCTTTTCTGGACGATCTTCTTATCGCAGCCTCCTCCCTCGAACAATCAGAGTTGGACACCAGGATGGTGGTCTCTACGCTAGAGAGGTTGGATGGGTAATAAGTTACCGCAAATCCTCTCTCTGTCCGTCCAGGGAAATTCCCTTCCTGGGCCTGATTCTGGAATGGTTCTTATTCAGGACTTGATTCATCTATTCATGTCCAACCCTCGTCAGCCTATCTGTCTAGGGATGAGACTAGTGGGATTGATGGTAGCTGCATTCGAGGCAGTCCCGTTTGCCCAGTTTCACATAAGGACGCTTCAGCTCTTCCTCTTGGCAAAGTGGGACAGGTGCCCACTATCATTGATTCAGACTTGTCTATTGTCTCCCCACGTTTTGCAGTCCCTTCAGTGGTGGTTAATATCGCACAACCTCCAGAAGGGCAAATCATTTTTGACTCCGCGTTGGGAACTGGTTACCACGGATGCCAGCCTGGTGGGCTGGGGGGAGGGCTTCTGGAAGAAGCATCAGTTCCAAGGATTGTGGGGGCCTCAGGAGGCTCATTCTCCAATCAGTGTATTAGAGCTTCGGGCCATACGTCTTGTTCTACTTCGACTGACCCATTTCTTACAGGGTCTACCAGTTCAGATTTGGTCAGACAACCGAACAGCTGTTGCCTACATCAATCACCAGGGAGGGACTCGCAGTTGGGGTGCCCTCCGGGAAGTGTCTCTGATCCTTCAGTGGGCAGAGATCAATGTTCCCTGCATATCAGCAGTTTACATTCCGGGGATAGAGAATGTGGAGGCCGACTCCCTGAGCAGGGGATGTTCTCGCCAGGGAGAATGGTCTCTCATTCCAAGGGTCTTTCAGTTCCTCTGTCACAAGTGGGGGACTCCACGGTTGGACCTGTTTGCTTCTCGTCACAATCACAAGCTGCCAGCTTTTGTGTCTCTATCCCAGGATCCTCTGGCAGTGGCAGCGGATGCCATGTCTCTAGCCTGGAAGGATCTGGGGTTCCTATATCTGTTTCCCCCATTCTCCATGATCAGCAAGGTGGTGAGCAAGCTAGCACTGGAGGAGGTGCCAGAAATTCTGGTGGCGCCAAGGTGGCCAAGACGTTTGTGGTACGCAGACGTTGTAAGGCTGGCAGTGGATCGTGTCCATCTGCCTCTTCCAGATCTCATCACAATTTACAAACGCTGGCTTTGACGGCATGACTGCTGAAGTCTCCATCTTGAAAGAAGGTCTTTCTGATGTGGTTATTCAGACTCTTATTAGAGCTAGGAAGAAGTCTTCCTCTGTCATTTATTACAGGTCCTATATTAATTGGTGTGAATCCAGGGCTTTGCCCTGTAGAGTATTTTCTATTCCTAGAATTCTGGAATATCTGCAACGAGGTCTGGATATGGGATTACAGATTAGTACTTTGAAAGGGCAAGTCTCTGCCTTGGCAATTTTCTTTCAAAGATCGTTTGCTCTTCATCCTTTGGTTAAGACCTTTTCCAAGGAGTCGCACATGTGCGGCCTCCCAGAAAGCCTTTACTTCCTGTTTGGGATCTTAATTTGGTGCTTTCGGCTATGCAAGCTGCTCCCTTTGAGCCATTGCAGGATATTCCTCTTCCTATTCTTACTCAGGAGGTTGCCTTTTTGGTTGCTATTACTTCTGTCCGCCAAGTTTCTGAACGGGCGGCTTTGTTTATTCAAGCCCCTTATTTTGAGAGGCATCAAGATAAGGTTGTTTTCCGTTTTAAACCGGATTTCCTTCCTAAGGTGGTGTCTGCTTTCCACCAAATCAGGATATAGTTCTTCCTTCCTTGTGTCCTAAACCTAGTAATGACAAGGAAAGGGTCTTACATTCTTTGAATGTAGTTTGTTGTGTTAAGTATTATTTAGTTACTACCCCGGCCTTCCGCAAGATGGATTCCTTTTTTGCTGTGCCTTCTGGGCCCAAGAAGGGTTTTGCTCCTGCCAAATCTTCCCTTGGTAAGTGGATACGTCAGGGGCCTATATGGCGAAGGGGAAGGTTCCCCCTTTTCGTGTCACCGCACATTCTACTCGTGCTATTGGAGCCTCTTGGGCTTTTCAGCACCAAGCTTCTGTTGAACAAGTCTGCAAGGCTGCGACTTGGTCTTCTGTGCATACTTTTTCTAAGTTTTACAAGGTTGATGTGCGGGCCAGCGGATGCTGTTTTTGGCCGCAAAGTTCTGCAAGCTGCAGTAATTTAAGTTATGCATTATTCCTTTGGGATCCCCACCCATTATAGACACTGCTATTGGATGCCCCAAGTGTCATGAACATCGGGAAGTGGGGGGTGTGACATACTAGGAATAATACCATTTTGTGAGATACTCACCTGTAAAATGGTTATTACGAGTATGTCACACCCCCCACTTCCCCCGCCCTTTTTTGTTCAAGGGATCCTTTATATGATGATTATTATTTCAAATAATTTTACAATTATTGAATATAATTGGCTCTTTTTGCTCTAGGGATCATTTATTTGGTATTATTATTTCAAATAATTTTACAATTATTGAATATAATTGGCTCTTTTTGTTCTAAGGGATCCTTTATTTGGTATTATGATTCTCATATAATTTTACAATGATTGAATATAATTGGCTCTTCCTGGTTCTTCACTGCTGTAAAAAACATGTCATCTCTGCAAGATCGCCCTCTACAGGCCGGGTTCCCAAGTGTCATGAATATCGGGAAGTGGGGTGTGTGACATACTCGTAATAACCATTTTACAGGTGAGTATCTCACAAAATGGTATTTTCTGCTTCTCCGACGTGGGGACGCCCCTCGAACCCCCCCTCTATTCACTGCAATGGAAAGTGTTAGGTGTTCACCTGCCCCTTTCCATTGCAATGACAGGAGGAGGCCTATCGGCTCAGTGACTGATGGTGGGGGGGGGGGGCGTCTCAGCAAGAAGAGATGCATGACGTCTGCGCAAGGGACATGGATGCAGGGATCTGGTAAGGCTGCGTCCCTGGACCCGGAATGTAGCAAAGGAGCAAAGAATATAATTTTTGGGTGGCAAGCAAGGTCCCCAGGCTCTTCCCAGGTTGGGATGCCAAATATTTTTTATAAAAGAGCATTAATATACCCACTTTTTTTAGTACAATTGTAAAATGTGGCATATTCTGGACAACATGGCGCCCCTGCCTACCTTCCTCCCTCAACCCCTTTAATCTTTTTATAACTGCTGGGTAGTTATGGCTCAAACATTACCTGTCCCTATCGAAGGTGAGACTTGTCGAAAAGCTAATGCAGGAGGACAGAATGGCTGAACTCTCTCGTCGTTGTTTCTTTCCGATGGGGCATCCTGCTTCCCCATGGATTGCGCCTTACAGCGATTATGCGGCAAGCCACTCGCCCAGTGGCACTTTCTCTACATTATATAGCTTCCCTAGCTGGCCTATTGGTTTGTGAATAGAACCATTCACAAATGGCTGGCATGGGAATGTGCCTCAGATAGAGGTATGGGGGGAATGCATCGCACATGGGCCATGGGAACACTGGCTTAGTAATTATTTTGGGCAATACCCTAGGTTTCACTTGACTAGGGATGTGGACATCGATCTCACATTGTTGCTCTTTATTGGAGCTGTACTATTTGTAATTATGGCTTAAAGTGGACCAAAACCCGGGATTTTCCCTATCGCAGGTTTTGGTCTGTCCCCCTGGGGCACCCCCGTTGGGAATGCCCTGCTGTGTAAAACCCTGCCACTAGCCTTTTCTCTGTCCATTGGCTCATGCGTGGCTCTCGTCCAGTCAGCCTAATAGAATCCCAGCTGCACACATTGGCGAAGCAGCAGCGCTCACATCCTTTCGGTTCTTTTCAAATTCGGTTGTGGTGTGCATTGCCACATACAGCCAAAATAGGATGCAAGCAGCAGCCAGCTGGTGTACTGTGCATAGTGAACAGATAAGAATTCCGGGTAAAAGGCACAGTTCCACGCATCCCATTTCGGGATGCCCCAGGGAGAGGGAATCAACTGTCCTGATCCCTGCATCTTCCTGTGCTACAGCTACCAATACAGCATTACAGGACTGTGGATTACTGTGTGGTGCAGGAGCTTATATTATGTCGTATGTTTATGACATCATATCATCGTCATATATCCATTCATCCTTGTCCAGAACTTGTATAGTCAAATGTAAGCTGAGCTGGTAATTGTGGGAAGTGATATCGGTCTAATTCTTGTGTAATGATCATTAGGTTATACATTGTATTCCAAGTAACACACCCCGCTTCCAATATTCATGACATGTGGGTTATGGCCAGTAGAGGGCGAACTTTTCAGAGATGACAGGAAAAAAAAGGAGCCCCTCCCAGTCCATAAATACTTGGGACCTCCCACACATTCCCCAGTAATCGTCTCTGCAGACGGTGAGCACGTCAGAAGATGGCTGTCTCCTCCTTGCAGGTAAGCCGGGTTTACACCCGGCCATTTTATTTCCCTATTTCTGCCTGGACCTTGTTTTTATTAAGCCCCTATGCCTCCCAGCCCTGGCTGTTGGTCCGGGTGAAGGTAGGATACACCTCAGTGGTGTGATAACTTGGAGCCATGCTCCTCCGTGAGACCCCCTCCAAGGGGTAGGCGGATACCAGGTTCGGGATCCTGGTTTGGGATTCCCTGTCCGCCATTTTCCCTGCGCTGCATTAGGTGGCTTGGGACTTCCTCCACCCGTTGCTCCCTGTCCCTGGATCATGGGGGGGGGGGGGGGGCATGTCCCTCCAATTTTTACCTTAGACTTTGCCACAATTAGCTGTCAGTGTGGTATGAGTGTATGTGCGTGTGTGGCTCACTTGTTGCTGGGGCGCGTCTGTTAGACGGCGGCCCGTATCACGGGCCGGCTCCGCAACCTTGTGGGAGTGCGGCCATGTTTTTTTGCTTCTCTGTTAGTCAGGAGAGGTGGCCGGGCGCTCGGCGCGCTGATGCGGCCTGCCCCCCTCTCTTTTGGCGCCCACGGAGGTTCCCAGCAATGGCGGGAACTGCGGTTACTCTTCCCAGCAGGAGAGGCGGGGACACGCGCGGCGCGCAATTCGCGCTGGCCCGCCCTCCTTCTCTTCCCCAGGCCTGGCTGATGCTGTTGCTGTTGGGTGTCCGGTCGCCATCTTGCATCTTAACTGTGAGTGCCCTGTGGGTCTCGTTCTATTATCTGCCTTTTTTGTTATGCATAATCGTATTTCTATTGGGGTGCCTTGTATGCTGCGTTATCCTTAACATATACTTTAAGGTTATACAGATATATTGTATGACTGTGATTATATCTGGATGTATGATTGCTGTAATGAGTTCATGTTTATGGTACCCTTTTTTATTATGTTTTCCAGGGGGATTACCTTCCTTGATAGTTAAAAGGGGGTTCTCCCGGTCCTTAGGTCCCTCACTCAAATAGAGGCTTTACAAATCCTCCCACTAACGGACGTTAAGGGGCATCCCGGGTAGCTTACTGGCGTAATTCCCACTGGTCATTGCGACTACCATAAAAAAATCACCATATGGAGGCTTCCCAGGATACCGGGCTCGGGCTCCCTTCGAGGCAACCCCGGCAGTGTGTGGTTTGTGGGGCATCCCTTGCGGGGGATAATGTGTTTATTTGTATTCCATGTGCACAGGCCATTACGCGGCAGTCGGGGTCCCAGGCGTCTGGGTCCGTGCCGCCGGCCTCATCACCTACCCCACCCTGCCTTATCCGTACCCCAAGTGACACTGTCATTAGCGGGGAGTCACAAGATGATGTTTGAAAAGTTGATTTCTAGCTCTGCTGCCAGAAAGGCCCCAGCTAAGAGAAGGCATCTGTCGCCAGCCGCGCCGGTACTGGATTTTGATGACTATGATTCCCTTGACTGGTCTGATTATTCCCCACTCGAGGAGGGGGAATTGTTTGAGGAATCTGATGCTGAGGAGCAGCAGTTTTTTGATACTGATACTGGGCAGGTGCTGGGGGATGCCGTGGATACCCCCAAGATCCTGGCCCATCTATTTGAGGTACTGGATATTTCTCCGCCAGCGGAGACCCCCCCCCGCAGAAGGGGGAATTTTTTGGGACTTCTAAGCCCCGCTTGGAGTTCCCAAATCAGAATCATTTTGATTGCATGATTCTTTAGGAACGGGAGAGGCCTAGCCGGCTCCCCGGTGTTCCTCAAGGATGGGATAGGAAGTATCCCTTCCCGGTGGACGCGGTGAAGCGCTGGTTGTCCCCTCCTGAGGTCGATGCGCCCGTTCTGGTATTGTCCAACACCTCCGTTGCACATTCTCCAGATGCCGCCACTCTTAAAGATGGTGAGGACAAACACTTTGATCAGATGGCATGCCATGCCTTTGCCTGTGTGGGTTCAGCCTTGCGGCCTGTTTGTGCCTCGGCACTCGCGACTGTGGCTACCAGGTCTGTGGTTAGGGACCTGTTGAGTGGTTCCCAGCTTAACCCGGCCAGTGATGAATTCACAGCCATTAAGCAGTATAAATTATTTGTGACCTTTGTTTTATCTGCTATTATGTGTAGTAGAACCTCGGCATTGCTGGTGGCTATTCGCCGATCGGTCTGGCTACGCCAGTGGGCGGCTGACATTGCGGCTAAGAAATCACTCACAGCGCTACCCTTCCTGGGTATTGGATTCAGTGGCGAAAAGTGGAAAGTTACCTCAGCGCAAGAAGCGTCGTCCCTTTCGGGGGGCAGGCTCCTTCAAACCTTCCTTTCGCGGTGCCAGAGCAGGCAGAGGCTTTGCCTACTCTCATTTCAGAGGTGATTCCTGGAACAGAGGCAGAGGATGCGCATGTCCAGGCCTTAACTGGGGTTCCAAGCCCAAGCCTGCTGCCAAGACAGCTCCGCAATGAGGGGACGCCCTCACCCTTGCGGGTGGGGGGACTGCTGCGACACTTCTTCCTGGTCTGGGCCCAGGAGGTCACAGACAAATGAATCTTGGAAGTGGTCTCTTCCGGGTACAAACTGGAGTTCGAGTACTGGCCTCCTCCCAGATTCCTAAGGTCTCGGGTCCCCTTGGATCCCCAGGCTGCGCAGGGGCTCCTGTTGGCTGTAAAGAATCTTCTGGTCATGGATGTCATACGCCCGGTGCCTTTCTCAGAGAGAGGCCGGGGCTATTCTTCCAACCTGTTAACGGTTCCCAAAAAAGATGGATCCATGAGACCTATTCTGGATTTGAAGCTTCTCAACAGGTTCAACAGAACCAAGAAGTTCCGCATGGAGACTCTGCGCTCAGCCATCAATTCCCTTCGTCAGGGGGATTTCATGACATCCATAGACATCAAGGATGCTTACCTTCACGTACCAATCTTCCCAGCACACCAGGGATTTTTCAGGTTTGTGGTGGGAGATCAGCCACTTTCAGTTTTAGGTCCTCCCTCTCGGGTTGACTTCGGCACCAAGGGTGTTCACCAAGGTGCTGGCGGGCATAATGGCCCTTCTCAGAGCCCAGGGCATTCACATTGTTCCGTATTTGGACAATCTCCTCATTACGGCATCCTCTCTCAGTCAGGCGGAGCTGGACACCAGGTATGGTGGTGGCGACGCTGGAGAGGTTCGGCTGGGTGATCAACCATCCCAAGTCTTCTCTCTCCACCTCAAGGGAGATCTTGTTTCTTTGCATGAATCTGGATACCATTCGGACCAGGGTTTTCCTTCCTCAGTCCAAGGTGCAGATGGTTCCGGATCTGATATGTCTTCTCCTGTCCAAACCTCGTCCTTCTATCCGGCTAGGAATGAGACTGGTGGGATTGATGGTGGCTTCCTTCGAGGCAGTTCCCTTTGCTCAGTTCCACATGAGGTCGCTCCAGCTCCATCTACTGTTGGCCTGGGACAGATGTCCGCAGTCATTGGATCGGTCATTCATGATGTCTCCCCGGGTTCGGCAGTCCCTTCAGTGATGGCTGGAACCAAGCAATCTGATGAGGGGCAGATCCTTTCTGATCCCTTGTTGGGAGACGGTTAGCACGGATGCCAGCCTGTCGGGCTGGGGAGCTTTTTGGAAGACTCATCAGTTCAAGGGGCTGTGGGGTCCTCAGGAGGCTCACACCCCTATCAATGTCTTGGAGCTGAGAGCTATTCGGTTGGTTCTGTCACGCTTGACACACCTACGTGGCTTACCGGTTCAGGTTCGATCAGACAATCGAACTGCGGTAGCTTACATCAATCACCAAGGAGGGACTTGCAGCAGGAGTGCCCTCTGGGAAGTTTCTCTGATACTTGCATGGGCGGAGAGAAATGTTCCATGCATCTCAGCAGTGTACATTCCGGGAGTGGAAAACACGGAAGCGGACTCCCTGAGCAGGGGATCCTCTCGCCGAGGGGAATGGTCTCTCAACCACAAGGTATTCCGGTCCCTCTGTCACAAGCGGGTGTTTCCGGGGGTGGATCTCTTTGCCTCACGTCACAATCACAAGCTCCCAAAGTTTGTTTCTCTGTCTCAGGATCCTCTGGCCCTGGCAGTGGACGCCATGTCTCTTGCCTGGAGGGATCTGGGGTTCCTGTACCTGTTCCCCCCCCGTTTGGGATTTGAATTGGTTCTGTCGGCCTCCAGGGGCCTCCTTTTGAGCCGGTGCAGGATGTTGCACTTTCTATGCTCACTCAAAAAGCTGCCTTTTTGGTGGCTATTACCTCGTTTCGGTGTGTCTCTGAGTTGGCGGCTCTGTCCATTTAGGCCCCTTACTTTGAGAGACACCGGGACAAGGTGGTATTTCGCAAAGGGAGCAGGATGAAGGCTGTTGCCTAAACACTGAATAGAAGCTGTATTTTAATCAACTGAAATGTGAGTGCACACTTTTAACAACTTTTTAAGAAAATATATTAAAACGGTGTTACACTAGATATCCTTTATGCTTTTATTTTTATGGCAATACGCCTTGATATTCTTACACTAACCACGTTTGGGAGCAATATTGCTGGATAAGGATTAAATGTTGTGGAAAGAAGGAAATCTACACGGCAGCAGAACCAAAGCTTCATTTGGAGTATTTTACTCCGCATACCATCTGGTAAGAGTAATTTAAACAGGTGGTGGGCACGTGGTGGAAAATTGAAGTGGAGTAATTGTAGCTACTACCAACAGCACAGTACCAGTGCATGCATTTTGGGATACCCACTTTGGACTTAGATGGAAGCCTTTTGACATTACACTGTTAGAGAACAGACAGTGGATGATCTATTGCCTTGGACTTTAACCACGATTGTTATAAGTTTGCTCTGTGTTTATTTATTTTCATATGTTTATGCAACCTAGAGGGATAATAGGTCTACACACGTTGAGCATTGTACCTAACTTTATGAAATCTTTTATTGATAAGGTTTAAGCGCGGGTTTTTCCAATATAAACTATTTGGGGCCTATACTGCCAAGGGGAAGGTTCCCCCTTTTCAGATCATTGCTCATTCGACTCATGCTGTTGGGGCTTCTTGGGTTTTTCAGCACCAGGCTTCTGTTGAACAAGTTTGTAAGGCTGCTACTTGGTCCGCCGTTCATACTTTTTCCAAGTTTTATAAGGTTGATGTGTGGGCCTCAGCGGATGCTGTTTTTGGGCGCAAGTTTCTGCAAGCTGCAGTGGCTTAAAATTTGTGCATTTTTTGCCGTATTGGGATCCCCACCCATGATGGACACTGCTATTGGATGTCCCACATGTCATGAATATTGGAAGCGGGGTGTGTGACATACTTGGAATAATACCATTTTGTGATTACTCTCCTGTAAAATGGGTATTATAAGTATGTCACACCCCCCGCTTCATCCCGCCCTTATTGGTATTTTGGATCTTTTATATGGTGAACCTTTTAGTGTTATGATTGTTTATATTTGGCTCTTCCTGGTCCCCTAACTGCTGTCCTATACTGGGGAATGTGTGGGAGGTCCCAGGTATTTATGGACTGGGAGGGGCTCCTTTTTTCCTGTCATCTCTGTAAAGTTCGCCCTCTACTGGCCATAACCCACATGTCATGAATATTGGAAGCGGGGTGTGTGACATACTTATAATACCCATTTTACAGGTGAGTAATCACAAAATGGTATTTTTCACCTGCTCTACCACCACCCTTGAGTACAAGATGTAACATGGGGTAGCACCTGAGGTAGGGTCAAAAATGTTTCTCTTAATTTTAGAGGAAATCGTGAGTGTACCACAATGCATAAGGTTCTGAGATTTTTCTGGCTTTTCTTGGCAGGTACTTGTATTAAAGCCTGATGCACTCATAGGCTTAATATGTAACCGATGGTCTTTCTAGACGATCTTGTTCTCCAGTGTTTCAGAGTGTCAGCAGTCTGTGTTCTCCTCGAGGAAAATGAAGCTTGCCCAGCACAGCATGAACTACCTTTCATGTGGCAACATTCTTCTTTTAATCTTATTTAAAATATTTCCTTTTTCTTCAGAAAACTAGGACTAAACAAAATATACTTTGTTACTCAAAACGTGTCTGAATCTCTGCACAAGCTTTCAGATTCCAAATTTAGGAGCGATTTACAGATACATTTGAATTGAATTTGTGCTTGAATGTGTAGGTGATTTTTTTGCGTTTGCAGTCGAAAATCACTTTATGACTGGAAAACTCAGTTAAAAAGTGCACAAATTTTCCATTCCCAAATGTGTGCAAATTTCTTTTGACTGCTTACTCCATTTGTAGTGGAGCAGTATGATCCCATTTATTTGGGTGGTTTGTAGATTAAGAGTTCTTTGTTATGACTTTGCTCTGTGGATCCATTTATATGTGAATGTGAGTGTTGCCTGAGTGTTCTCATTAGCATGCAGATATTTGTAACAGTGCTAGTTTGATGTACTATTTCCAAACTTTATTAAATGTTTCTTAGCTGTTGTATCCAGGGCCAGCTTCAGGGTTTTGTGGGCCCCTGGGTGACAGAATCCCAGTGGGCCCCTTGTGTCACATCACTCATGTGGCTCTGTGAATTCCCCTGAGATGACTGGTATACTTGCCACACATATTAACGTGCACCAAAACCCAGGATTTAAAATATCCTGGGTTTTGGTACTCGATATGGGATGACCCACTATCTGAAACCCCGATTTGCCTGTAAAACGTACATGACTGCCAACCCAACGGCACATGCGCAGGCAGTCCCTGCACTTGGCTCCATTCTACTTTGCTCAGCCGTCAAGAGGTCTCATCCGCTAAAGAGTACACTGACGGCTGCATCCCTTTTAGTTTCTAGCTGGGGGCATGCCTGTGCCAGCTATTCACAAATCCTTATTTGGGAGACCCCAGAGTCTTATAGATTCTGTGGCCGCTTTTGTTCCACTTTATTGCAGGCCATAGAATTCTGTTTGTCCACAGAGCACAGCATAGAAAGCAGGGAGTGGACAGCATCCCCGTTTTCCCTCCGACTAGTGTGTGTGCTTTCACACCCTGGCAGTATGGCTGAGCTCCCGCACGAACATGAACTGTGGTAAACCGGGGATGCTTACAGGCAAGGTGAGTATACAGCTGATCCCTGAGAGTTTTACACAGTGGGATGGCCCAGGGATAGGGATTTTACTGGATTAGGCGTTTGTTAGACTCCAGTGCCAGCTAAAATAGGTTTGGGTTCACTTTAATGGGGAATGCCACCCATGTGGTCTGGACCTGAAATATCAAATATTCCAGGGCCGTACGTTGGTTTACCCCCATGGCATCCTGAGTTGGGATGTCCCACCGTATGAAACCCCTCAAAATGCAGTTATTCATTCACTTTATTCCAGCATTGAAGTCGATGAAAGCTGCCAGCCGAATTACATAGTCATGGCAAACGACTCTCATTGGACAAAAGCCTGAGCATGCGTCGTTGGAACAAGGTGAGTGACTAGCGGCATTCTGGGGGATTTCACCCATGGGGCATTGTGGGTTTTGTTCTGCTATAAATTGGACAAATCACAAGGATATTCTTAGTATACAGTACGTCCTGCTCCAGATATATTACTTACACTTGGGTTATCCTCCGCCAGATGGCGCTGCACTGCAGAGATATGCAAAACAGGCTCCTCCCGGCCCCTCAAATACCCGGGGACCTCCCACAAATCCCCAGATTTCTCTGCAGTGTCGACTGCGAAGACATGAAACTATCACTCTGTCGCAGGTGAGCGGGGCTATTAAAGCCTGCGGCCCGGTGGGCTACTCCCACCCATCCTTGATAGAATGTGCCTCCCAGCCTGGGCTGCGCTGGTCGGGTGAAGGTAGGCAGCACCATGTGTGCTTAAGGAGCGTCGCTCCACCGCAGTCCCCCACCAAAGGGTAGGCTGTATAGGTTGATGGTGAGCCTTATGGGATGCCCCTCCCGCATTATTGTCCCATGTCCCGGTAGCGGTGGGCCCTGTGCAAAGGGCCGCCATCCTCCCTCATTCCCCCAGTAGACCTCGAGAGGAAGAGAAGGGGGGGGGGTGTTTGCGTGTGGAGGGTCCTGTGATTACACGCTTATGGCCCTCTTTGTAAGTCTGCTTGGACTGGTATATGTAGCGTCAACCGCCGCGCTGACTTGTCTTTTACACTGTTAAGGCCGCCGCCGCGCGCCTTTTCCTTCATTTGGATGTTCCGCGCCGGGCGGCGACGTCACCTCAGATGCTTCCGCGTCCTCATTGGCTGCTTGTCTGTGGACTTCGCGCTCTTCGGAGAGGCGGGGCCTGGCATGGCGCACCTCGTGTCATGGCTCGCGCTGGCCCGCCCCTGGAGGTTCTCGGCGCCATATTGTCTGGTCGCGCGTGTGTGTGTCCGTGACACTCTTACTTACCGTGGTCCGTAAATGCCCTCGCAGGCGGCTTTATAATTCACTGTAGTGGGTTTCGGTGCTGACACCCTTCTTCTCATTGTGTCTTTCAGAGGGTGAATCCATTGGCTTCTCCCGGCGCGGTTTAATTGATAGCGGGCCTTGTAAATTTACTTTAATTGATAGCGGGTCATTGGGACATCCAGGGTTGCTTTATAGCGTCAACCCCTACTGGCACATTGTGCCTATTAATCACCATATGGAGGCATCTAAGGATAATGTGACCGGGGTCCTTCTGGGACATGACCGGCGGTGTATAACGTGTGGACAACCCCATGCTGATGCTGACAAGACGCGGGTCTGCGTACCTTGTGCTGAGCAAGCGCTGGCTTTGGAATCAGGCCTGCCAGTGGCTGTACCTCGCCTCGCTTCCCCTAATCCCCTTGGCTTAAATCTCACTCCTGCTGAGTCGCACACAAGTGGGGATTCTCAGCCCGAATTGGCGTCTAGACTGCCTACGGCTGAACAGATTTTTGCGAGGTCCTTAGCGCGTAAGTGCCCTGGTAAGAAGATGCTCTTGACGCCTAATGTTACTGTTTTCCCTATGGGATCTCAGGAGTTTATGAATTTGTGTGGCTATACCCCTTCTGATGGAGAGCTCTTTTCTGACTCAGGCTCATCTGATGAGAGACCTGAGGCTCATGAAGACTCTGAGCCTGACCCCTGGGTTCAGGATGACACTGACAGTTTATTGATCAAGATCTTTGAGGTTCTGTCTATCTCCCCCCCTGGTGAGGCTCCCAGACAAAGAGGGGAGCGTTTCCATACAGCATCACCACACTTGGAATTTCTAGAGCAGGCACATTTCCATACCCTTGTGCTCAAGGAATGGGAGTGCCCTGGTAAACTTCCAGGGGTTCCAGGAGATTGGGATAGTAAGTACCCTTTTCCCCCGGACGTGGTTAAATGTTGGTCGTTCCCCCCTGAGGTGTATGTCCCGATCATAGGGCCATCTAACACCCCTTTCTTGCATCCCCCCGACTATACTACCCTTTGGGATGCTGAGGACTGGCGCATTGACCTGCTGGCCTCCCACACCTTTGCATGTGCGGGGACGGCGCTACGCCCGGTCTGTGCCTCTGCCATTACTGCTGTGGCCACTAGAACCCTCATCAGGAAAATGCTCGATCGTGGCCCTGATGATCTCCCTTGGGATGTGTTTAATGCACTCTCCAATTGTGATGTGTTTGTAAAATGTATCCTATTAGCATTGGATGACACCGTTAGGATGTGTGCAAAAACTTCTGCCCTTGTGGTGGCTATACGCCACTTACTATGGCTGCGACAGTGAGGTGCCGACAATGCTGCGAAGAAGACCCTTACCAGGCTCCCCTTTAAAGGGCTGCGTCTGTTTGGGGCCCGCTTAGACCTGTTTGGTAGGAGAGGTAAGTTACCCCAGCGTAAACGGCTGTCTCGGGCCCTTCGGGGCCAGGGCCCCCCTTCCACCCCCCACCATGGTGTTAAACAGGAACCAAGGGCGTCCTTCGTGGGGGTTCCTGCAACTCCCTGGCCCAGGAGCAGAAGACAACACCCCTGCTCCTCTGGGGGGGCTATGCTCAAATCCTCTCCCAAGTCCCCTCAAGCGTGATGGGGCGCCCTCACCCGCCTGGGTGAGGGGAAGGCTGCGGCACCTTGCTTAATTCTGGAGGCACCACGCCTCAGACCGGTGGATTTAGGAGGTAGTGGCCTCCGGCTGCAAGATGGTGTTTGCTGTGCGCCCTCCCCTTATGATTACCGGGTCCCGGGTACTCCTGGTCCCTGCTTCTGCTCAGATACTGGCGCAGGCTGTGCAAGGTCTGCTGAGTATGGGGGTCATTTGCAGATTGCCCTTAACGGACAGAGGCAAGGGACCCTACTCCAACCTTATCACTGTTCCCAACAAAGATGGGTCAGTCTGGCCCATTCTGGTTGCACAGATCTTCAGCAATTTGTCAAGCACAGGTGCCTTCCTCATGGAAACTCTGCGCTCGGCCATTTTCTCCTTGCGAACCGTGGGCTTCATGCCGCTTGGGGATATTAAAGATGCTTACTTTCACATCCTTGTGTTATCAGGACACCAAGATTCCTTAGATCCACGTTGGAGGATCAACACTGCCAATTTGTGGCCTTGACATCTGGCCTCTCCAGCTCCCAGAGTGCTCACCAAGGTGCTGGCGGGGTGATGTCTCTGATGAGGCCAAGGGGCGTCCGCGGGCTGCACTACCTGGACGTCCTCATCACTTCCCAGCCTCTACATCGGGCATAGTGGGATACTCAGCTGGTGGTGTCCACTCTGGAGTCATCTGGATGGGTGATCAGCCACCACCAGGTTCTCGCTGTCCCCTTCTTTGGTAATTTCATTCCTAGGAATGAGTCTGGACACTGTTCAGGCAAGGATATTCCTTCCTTAGCAGAAGGTGGACATCTGCTTGCACAAGTTCAGTTTCTCCTAGCTGTCCCCGTTCCTTCTCCAAGGCAGGGGATGCAGCTGATGGGCCTGATGGTGGCGTGCTTCGCAGCGGCCCTTTGTGCTCAGTCCCCCTTGGGGCTTCTGCAACTTCTCCTTTTGTCTGTATGGGACAAGGACCCAGCATTCCTGGACAGGGTCTGGGTGCCTTCCCCCCTGGTGAGGAGGTCCCTCTTCTAGTGGATGGACTCAAGGAACCTATTGGGGGGCGGAACCTTCTTGCTCCTTCCTGGGAGATGGTCACCACGGATGCCAGTCTATCAGGTTGGGGGGGTTCTTCTGGAGGTCCCTGCGGTTCAAGGAGAGGTGGGGCCCTTAGGAAGCCCATTCACCTATCAATGTATTGAAGCTGTGGGCGGCCAGGTTAGCTCTGATTCGTTTGACTACTCATTTCAGGGCCTGCCTGCTCAGGGGCGCATGGTCACTCTGATGGCAGTTGCCTACATCAATCATCAGGGAGGGACCCGGAGCAAGAGGGTCCTCCAGGAAGTGTCTCTGATTCTGATCTGAGCGGAGGCCAATGTTCCTTGCATTTCAGCGGTATACATTCCGGGGGGGTCCCCTCTGCAACAGGGTGTTCCAATCTCTGTATCACCGTTGAAGCCAACCTGATGTGTATCTGTTTGCGTTCCGTCACAATCACAAGCTCCCTGCTTTTGTCTCCCTGTCCCAGGATCCTCTGGCCGTGCCCATGGAGGCCTTAGTAATGTCATGGCAGGACATTCAGTTTCTGTATGTCTTTCTACATTCCCCCTGCTAGGCAGGGTTCTGCGCAAGATTGCTCTGGGAGGGGTGCCAGTGGTTCTGGTTGGTGACCAAGAAGAGTGTGGTTCGCTGACGTGGTGCAGATGGCAGTAGATCAGTGCCTTCTACCTGGAGTGTCAGTTCCGCTCTCTTAGGACCACTTACGCCATCCCAATTACATACTCGGGCCTTGACGGCCTGACTGCTGAAACATCCATCTTGATAGAGAAGGGTTTGTCTACCTCGTTGGTTGAGTCCATGGCGAAGGCTAGGAAGATTACTTCTTCCTCCAACTGTTATATGGTACGGCGTACCTACATTGACTGGTTGAGTCTTGGTCTCTTCCCTGTTGGGTGTTCTCAGTTCCCAGGGATCTGGAGTTTTACTGCATGGGTTGGAGTTGGTCTCTAACTCAGTACTTTGAAGGGTCAGGTTTTTACCCTGTCTGTCTTCTTTCAGAAGTTTTTCGTTCAGCATTCCTTGATTAAGACTGCTTTTAGGGGGTTGCTCATGTGCGTTCCCCATGACAACCTATGGTCCCTGTTTTTGGGATCTGGAATTGGTCTTGCCGGCCTTGCAGGATGCTCCCTTTGAACCCGTGCAGGTTGCTGCCTTGGCTATTCTTACACTCCAGGGCGTGTTTCTGGTAGCTATCTCTTCTGTCAGGCGTGTGTCTGAGTGGGCGGTGCTGTCCATTCAGCCCCCCTACTTTGAGAGGCACAAGGACAAGGTGGTGTTTTCGTTCAATCCAGAATTTCTGCCTAAGAGTAGTGTCTGCCTTTCATTTGAATCAGGATTTTGTTCTCCCTTCTTTGTGCCCTAACCCTAGCAATGTTAAGGGGAGAGTTTTGCACTCTTTGGATGTGGTTAGGTGTCTGAAGTACTATCTGGTGGCTACTACACCTTTCAAGAACACTGATGCTCTGCTTGTGGTCCCTTCTGGCCCTAGGAAGGGTGTTTGGCTTCTGCCAAGTCTACTATCAGCATGTGGATTCGTCAGGCTGTGATTCAGGACTGCGCTACTAAGGGGAAGAATCCTCCTTTCCCTTTATTGCTCTTGCTTCTCATGCTATTGGTGCCCCCTTGGGCCTTGCAGCACCAGGCTTCTATTGCACCAGTGTGCAAGACCACTACTTGGTCTTTTGTTCATACCTTTTCAAGTTTTACAAGGTTGATGTTAAGGCCTCAGCTGTTGCTGTTTTTTGGCACAAGGTTTTGCAGGCGGCAGTGGATTAAACTGTCTGCCGTTACCTTTTTATTGGGGGATCCCACCCTACCTTACGGACACTGCTATTGGATGTCCCAAGTGTAAGTAATCTATCTGGAGCAGGACGTACTGTATACTAAGAATAATACAATTCTGTGAAATACTCACCTGTAGAATTGGTAGTATACAGTACGTCCTGCTCCACCCCACCCTGTTGTTGCATTATTCTGGATCCCCCTGTATGGTGGTTGTTATCATTGTTATAGTTACCAGTTTTTGGTTGTTAAATTCTCCCGGCTTCTTTTTCACTGCTTTTCAATGCTGGGGATTTGTGGGAGGTCCCCGGGTATTTGAGGGGCCGGGAGGAGCCTGTTTTGCATGTCTCTGCAGTCCATCTGGCGGAGGATAACCCAAGTGTAAGTAATCTATCTGGAGCAGGACGTACTGTATACTTATAATACCAATTTTACAGGTGAGTATTTCTCAGAATTGTATTTTTCACTGTCCTTGCCTTATGGGCATCCTGATGCCCTGCTGTTTGAAACGCCTCAACACCTCAGTAGCTCCAGGTATTGCGTGGGGAGAGAGATTAAAAGACCGAACATAGCATAATATTGTTTGCAACGTGGTCAATTTAAAAAGCTTTATTGCGCTTACCCTTCCGCACATTCATACACGCATGTAAAACCAAATAGGGCTGTCCACATCCACTTCTGCTCCTCCTTGGGTCATCAAGCAGGGAAAATAGACAAAAAACCTTGCCGCCCCGGCCGTGGGCAAAGCAGGTCAAAGGCACCGCTGTTTGAAGCAGTCAGATGAAACGTAGTGACGTCGTAGAGGGTCCCGCCCAACGCGTTTCGTCGTTACTGACTTTTTCATTAGGCAGCGGGCCCTCCACTTCCTCACTAATTTATTCACCTCGCTGGGTGACGTATCAATAGGAGTGTTAACTCTTTCATTACTTTTCTCACACCGCTTTGTGCTTAATCTAAAGCCGGCAGATGTCATTTTCATTATAAATTGCAAAGCATAGCAAAAGCCGCTTTACTTCTAGATGTTAATTTCTCTTAATAGGGGATTTAACTTCTTCACAAGTATCTAATAAATCTTTATTTATACAAAGAGCTATTTCTCTAAATTTTATCATATAGCCCTAAAATTTTTTTTAGAGAAATAGCTCTTTAGAAGTCCTCTACACAAGGGGGTGCTCAGTTAAGATGGATGGATGGTTTTGATTTCCTCGATTCTGGAGGATGTTGCAGAGCATATTCATTATTCTAATCTGATCAGTAGGGAATGGCAGAAGTCAGGTTGTCTTCCGCCCATTCCTAAAGTACTAGATACTATGTATTCCTTTCCTCCAGATCGGATTGAACTATGGTCTCACCCTCCTGTGGTGGACGCTCTGGGGCCATGCCTTTTTAAGATTTTGGTTATGTCATCCTCGGATAGCGCTTCTCCAAAGGATCCAGCGAGTAAGCACATGGATTGGGTGGCATGTCCTGCTTACTCTATTATGGAGTCGACCTTGCGGCCGGCCTGGGCTACATCCATAGCATTTTTGGGAAGCAGGAGGTTGTTAAAACAACTGGACTCGAAGACTCGTAGGGGTCATTCAGGGAAGTCATGCTCCCAGGTGATCAAGACCAGTTTGGCTACAACAGGTATATGATACGGGCTATGGAGGATTGAGCAGGTTAAGTGCCAGATGCCTAGCTCTGGTGTTAGCCTTAACCCTTCTAGTGCCAGCTACATGAGTCTCACATAGCTGCCTCTCCAACCGTTAAGTAAAAAAGATACAGACTTACCTGGGGCCTCTGATCTTCAGGAGGTGGCCCGGAATTGCCCCCCCCCCCCCCCCCCCGCTTCTGCCGCGCCGACATCTAAAAGAAAAAAAAAAATTGATAATGACACAAACTCACCTGCTCACTCACTCTCTCCTCCGATGTCTTCTCTTCACCGGGGGGGGCTCCGATCCCCCCTGGACTTACCACACTTCGGGTGAGGACCCAGCAACGGGCCCTCACCATCCTCTTCGGCCGGCACTTGTGGGAGGAGCGGGATGACGTCATCCCACTCCTCGTATACTGGCACCCGGCTCCGATCTGTCACTTGTCGGTAGCGATTGGAGCAGGGAGGCTCTGATCTCCCTGCCTCCCACCTTCCCTGCTCCGATCACTACTGACAAGTGTCATCTGCAGCAGCGTGGGACACGGGATTAGAGGTAAGTATAAGTGAAAAAAGAATAAAGAATTTTGTGTCTGTCTTTTTTTTTTTTTACTTAACCCTTTGTGAACTGGTAAGGGGTCCATGAGACCCCTTATACCAGTTCACAGGGCTCTAGGGCTGGCAATCACCTGTGGCTAGCGGGTGACTTGGCAAAACCCCCAGCTCCCCATTACCTGCCTCCCCAACGGCCGGGGGGGCAGAAGGGCCCGGGCCACTTAGTGGCTATGTGGGCTAGTAGCCTGCAGGGCCAGTGGTCACCAACGCTGGCCTCTGCGCCCTGTTCTACAAGCCCCCATAGCTGGTCCGGGTCAGTAATGCTGGGTAAGGGGGACCCTACGTCATTTTTTCGGGGGGATTTTAAGGGTTTGCATAGTTGTATCCTATCTGAAATCTCCTAAACTGCTGTTTCAGTTTGGGGGAGTTTCCTGGGCAGGAAAGGGTGTATACCAATACATATGTGGTACCGTTGTAACCGGGAGAAATAGGGCTTTCACACGCAATAATATTTTATTAACAAACTTACGTTTTTTTATTACAAAAAAAGCACTACAAATTGTAAAAAAATTATTTATTTTTTTTTTTTTTTTGCACATATTTCACCCAAAAAAAGGCCAAACAAGACATTTCATGTTGAAGCCCAGACCAGGCTGAAAAAAACAATATATAATTTTCCTGGAAAATCCCTGGAAATCCCTTCAAAAATCAACATGTGTAGCGCAAAAACGTGAAAAGTAGTCTGGCAACAGTGTGTGACAAAAAAAATCTAGGTAGGCTGGCACTTAAAGGGTTAAGGCGTGCTTTATGGCTTAAGCAATGGTCAGCTGAATAGCCTCCAAGAAAGAATGACAGGACTCCCCTTTGAGGTGGGGTGTCTATTTGGGGAGTGCTTGGTTGACATGGTAAAGCATGCTGCTAGTGGTAAATCATCTAATCTGCCACAGAAGCTGATGTCTAATACTGCTTCCTCAGGGCCTCTAATACTCTGGGGTTCCGGTTAGAGGTTCGGCCTCTTCGGGATACCGAAGAGATTTTTGGAATAAGACAAAGTTCCAAATTAAGGCAACAGGTGTCTGGCAGAATAAAGCCAGACCCCCTTCAAGGCCTGTTCAGGCATGAAGGGACGCCCCCCGCACTTGCAGGTGGGGGGGACCGCTTCTGCATTTTGCTCATATTTGGTGGCTTCATGTAACAGATATTTGGATACAGGAAGTTGTATCAATCAAAATCATCAAGTTTGCAGATGATCTGGTAGGCCTTATCAACAACACAGACGAGTCTCCCTACCGAACACAAATAAAAAATCTGGTAACCTGGTGCGAAGAGAATAACCTCATCCTTAACACCCAGAAAATGGTCGAGCTGATTGTCGACTTCAGGCGGTCCCACCCAGCGCACCGTCCCATCTCCATGGGTAAGGATGAGGTCAATATCGCTACCAGCGCAAAATTCCTCGGCACGGTGATAACGGACGACTTGAAGTGGAGTAGGCAAGCCACCGTTGTCCTGAAGAAGGCTCAACAGAGACTTTATTTCCTAAGACAACTTGCAAAATACGGAATGTCTAAAAGGATCCTGAAGACCTTCTACATCGGTGCAATAGGCTCACTCCTGACCTCCTCCTTCACTGCCTGGTATTGTGGGATCACTGCCAAGGACAAGATCAGGCTGAAGAGGATCACCAGGACTGCTGAGCCGATCATAGGATGTCCCCTACCTGACCTAGATGAACAATTCAAGGAAAGGACAAGGGCAAAAAGAATAGTTGGAGACCCCACACACCCAGATCTCCTACCCTCTGGACGGAGGTACCGGGCTATCTCATCCAGGACCTCTCGGTACAAAAACAGTTTCTTCCCACTAGCGGTTAAAACACTAAATAACCAACTCTAAGAATTCTGCAAGAACTTTCGGTCCCCAGCGCATCACCAGTTAGTTAACAGAGTGTTGTATGTAACTAAAGCCCCTTGTATAATATGTATAACTAGCAAATGTTTAAACCCCATTGATGTATATAATATGTGTGTCTAGCAATTGTTCAAGCTCTATCGAGAACCCCCCTTCCAAAAAGTATTCCTTGTATGTATTCTGTACCTACTTGGCGACCAATAAAGTATTCGTATCCTCAGGTTACAAGATCAAATTAGGAGCCAGACCCCTTAGAGATTCTCTTGGTCAGGGGTATCTTGAATTCCGCAGAAATCAGAAGCATTGAGATCTGCCGTATCTCGCCTTTTTAGAGATTGGAGTTGTTGATCCACAGTGAAGTTACTCCAGCTGGGTAGTGTATATATAAGGATACATACCTACATTGCTGTAGGTGGCCTACATCTTCAGTTGTGGCATTACCCTTCAGTCTATCTTCAGCACCAAGGGTGTTTACCAAGGTGTTGGCAGGTCTCATGTTTTCTCTAAGAAGTCAGGGTATACATATAATCCCTTACTTAGAATCTGTTGATATGGGCCCCATCATGTCAGGGGGCCCAGAAGAATACACAGACTGTCTGATAGACATTGGATAATTGAGTATCCAGTCGAATTCTTAAGTCAAATATAATATCATAGCTTCAAGAGTTATTCTTTCTGGGACTGTCATTAGACACGTCTCAGGCAAAAGTGTTTTTTCCAACACAGAAGTGACTCTTACTTCGTTTAACTTACTTAGGTCAGAGTACAGGGTCTCTTGTCTTCCCCTCACTCAACGATTCATCAAGGAATATGTCTGCTGGGCCTGATGGTATTTTGCTTTGATTCGGTACCTTTTGCACTGTTCACACAAGACCCCTGCAGATGGAATTGCTCACAATATGTGATTAAGACCCACACACTCTGGATCACTCTTTTTGCATGACACCCTCAACAAGGCCGTCTCTAGCCTGGTCCTCGGCCTCTTCAGACTGGCAAATCCTTCCTTCCAGTACAGTGGAAGATCATCACCATGGATGCCAGTCTATCGGGTTGGGGGAGTGTCATGGAGTCACCAACACTCCAGGGACAGTAGAGTCTGAAGGAAAGCAAACTCTCCATAAATATCCTGGAACTGAGAGCGATTCTATTGTATCTCAGACATTGGACATACCATCTGAAGGGGCATCCTGTCTGGATTCAAACAGACAATCGGACGGCGGTGGTATATCAACCACCATGGGGGCACCTGAAGCAGTGAAGCCCTCATGGAAGTGAGCTGGTTTTTACTTTGGGCCGAGAAACAGGTTTCATGCATTTCGGCTGTACACATACCTGGAGTGGACAACTTGCAGGTCGATCATCTCAGCAGAACGGTCCTGCATCAGAGGGAATGGTCTCTTAGTCATAGGGTTTTTTTCAATCCCTATGCATGCGCTGGGGGATTCTGGACATGGATCTCTTGTGCTTCACAAAACACGAATCAGAAGGTTACAAGGTTTGTGTTTCGGTCCAGGGATCCTCTAACTATAGCAACAGATGTCCTGACTCTTCAGGGTCAGCATTCAAGCTTCTTTATGCATTCCCTCCGATTCCACTCCTAGGGCGAGTACTAAAAAAGATAGCTCACGAAGGAGTCCCAACTATTCTGGTGGCTCCTCGGTGGCCAAGAAGAAGCTGGTTCTCAGACATAGTAAGGATGTCAGAGGGTAACTCGTGGAGGTTACCCGACGATCCAGATCTTCTCACACAGGGGCCTTTAAGGCATCCCAATTCACATGTTCTGGCTTGGACGGCCTGGCTATTGAATCCTTTATCTTGGCAGAAAGGGCGTTCTTCTGACATAGTCATGCAGACTATGAACTAACTATGAACTAACTCAAATTGAATTAGCAAAAACTAAAAAAATAAAATCTTTCAAGGCTGTTGAATCGCACGTGGGATTTTTGTGAGAAAAATTGCGCCTTTGTCTCAAAAAAAAAAGCCCAAAAATTTGAATTAGATTTTGAATTAGACCTTTAATGAATCAAGCCCATAGTCGAGTTGTTTCTGCCATTGTTGCCTATAGTTTTATGAAGGTCCCTAAGATCAACTTCTACCTATACTGTTTAAAGCAGACCTAAAGTCAAGTAAGCACACCTCCCCAAACCTGGATGCTCTACTGATTAACAAGCCCTAGCGAGTTCAAACAAAATACTGCATTTGCTGTGTCAAAGGATCCCAAAACATTAATTCTTGAAAGCATGTCCTCAGGCTTCCTAGGGGTTGTTAAATGGACTTTCCGGGCATTAAAATATGGGTTACTCAGTAGAGATCCCCAGAATCAGCTTCTTACTGGCCCAGTGCTCAAAAAACTGAAAACAGGTCCCCCGATGACCTGGACTACTGTAATCACTTTGACTGATGCAGGGACGGGACATATATCCTATATCACTGAGGGACAGGCATTCCAGGAATCCTGAGCATATGCACATGCAGGACTCAATTTCAGAAACCGGCACATATCTGGGCATCAGACGTAGACGCCTTTTTTTAAATATTTTCATATATTACACATGTATGTGTTACTATTTTATATTTCCTCTTATTTATTTTTATTCTCCTTTTAAAAAAGCGCATTTAGAACATATAAATACAGGTAAAATAGTGCAGACTTACTCAAAGACGCAACTCTCTTGTTGGTAATACAGTGTCGCCCTTTGAGGATCAGATACAAAAGACCTCCCACTCATTCCCCAGTTTAGTCTCTGCAGTGGGCGGCGAAGGTCAAGATGATGGCTCTCTCTCCTTACAGGTAAGCCAGGCTGCACAGCCCCCGGCCCTATGTCCTATTCCCACCCGTGCCACTTTTACATGCCTCCCAGCTACGGCTGCATGGTCCGGGTGACGGCAGGCAGCACCTATTAGAGGTGTGTTTTTACTGGAGCATAAAAAGGCTCCACCGCAAATCCCCCACCAAAGGGTAGGCGGCACAGGTTGGTGAGCCTGACATGGGATGCCCCGTCCGCTTTAGCCCCTACAACATGTACCCAAATGTATTGCTGGGCTTATCCCCCTTCTCCCTTGTCCGGTTAGTCGGGGGGGGGGGGGGGGGAGTCCGGTGTGCTTGTGAGTGTTTGCCTTGACTCCCTTTGTGATTTAGTGTGTGTGTGTGTGTGTGCTTCATGTTACAGCGCTGGCACTTGCTCAGTGCTCCTTCCCCCTCCATTAGTGCAGCATGTCACTTGAATGAATGGATCGATCGGGCCGTGCGCACGCTCTGCGGCGGCGGACCGGTGACATCATCAGTTGCTGGGGCCGGGTGATAGTCTGCCTGGCCTCCCTGCTCAGTCCCCGTGTTCCTGGGGGGGAGCGGGGCCTGGCACGCTCTGCATCTGGCCCGCCCCCTCCGGAGATGATCGGCGCCATCTTGCCTGCCTAGATCGGGTGTGACTGCGGTTCTGTGAGTGCCCCCAGCGGGCTTTTCTTATTGCATATCTTTATAATGTTTAATGGCATTTTTATGGATATACTTGCATATTGATGGTAATTTTGTCTATGCTTGTGTCTTTCAGGCTGGGACAACCTACTTAGAGGTTTCTCCCGGTCCTGGGCCCTAGGTTAAAATTCCTAAATTGGGGGCTTAATTGTAAATCCTCCCACTAGCAGACACTTAAGGGGCATCCCGGGTAGCTGCACAGCGTAATTCCCACTTGTCACTGTGACTGCTAATTCACCATATGGAGGCTTCCCAGGATATCGTGCTCGGGGTCCTTTAGGGGCAAGCCCGGCTATGTGTGGTGTGCGGGGCATCCCTTGTGGGCGATGATGTGCGGGTTTGTGTACCCTGCGCCCAGGAAGCGCTTTCGCGGCAATCTGGGCCCCATGTGTCGGGATCGGCACCCTCTGCCTCATCCCCCACACCCCCGCGCCTGGTTACGACCCCTAGTGACATTAACACTAGCGGGGAGTCGCAATCTGATTCGCCAGACTGGCCAATATTGAGAGGTTGATTGCTAGCTCTGCAGCCCGTAAGGCTCCAGCTAAAAGACGGCACGTGGCACCCGCTGCGCCGGCCTTTACTTTTGAACAAGACAAATTCCCTGAATTGTCTGACTATACCCCTCTCGAAGAAGGGGAACTTTTTTCAGATTCAGATCTCTCCGACGATCAGCATTGCCTTGGCACTGATGCCGGCTCAGAGCATTGGGATGCTGACGACACCCATAGACTTCTGACTCACATTTTTGAGGTACTTGCCATTTCCCCTCCATTTCCCCTCCTGCGGCGGCACCTAAGCAGCAGGGGGAATTGTTTGGTACCGCAAAACCTTGTTTGGAATTCCCCGATCAGACACGTTTTAATAATCTGATTCTCAAGGAATGGGAACGGCCTAGCCGGTATCCCGGTATCCCTAAGGGGTGGGATAGGAGGTATCCCTTCCCTTCAGATGTGGTCAAATGTTGTTCAACTCCCCCCGAGGTGGATGCCCCCGTCTTGGGGCTGTCTAATACTTCTGTTGTGCATTCCCCGGATTCCACTACCTTAAAGGATAGTGAGGACCGGCGTATTGACCAACTGACCTGCCTCCCACGCCTTTGCTTGTGTGGGTTCGGCTTTGCGCCCGGTTTGTGCTTCTGCTATTATGGCCGTGGAAATTAGGACCTTAATCAGGGGCCTTCTGGATGGCTCCCATGCGGAACCTTCTAGTGCGGAATTTAGAGCCTTGTCACAATGTGAGTTGTTCATCACTTATGTACTCTCTGCCTTAGATGACACCATTCGGATGTGTAGCAGGGACTCAGCCTTGGTTGTCTCTATCCACCGCTCGGTCTGGTTGCGCCAGTAGGCAGCTGACAATGCTGCTAAGAAGGCTCTCATGGGGCTTCCCTTTAAAGGGTTGCGCCTGTTTGGTGATCGTCTGGACCTTTTTGCTAAGGGAGGTAAAAAGCAGCCGCGACCCTTTTGGGTATCCTTTGCGGGACAAAGGGGAGATTTCTGGGGCAAGGGCAGAGGCCGTGCCCGACCCGGATCCTCCTAGGGTGCCAAACCCAAATCCACTCAATCAACAAGTCTCAGACAAATGGATTCTGGAGGTTGTCTCTTCCGGATACAAGCTGACCGGCCTCCTCCGAGATTCCTCAGGTCACGGGTTCCTACGGACCCTTGGGCAGCTCAGGGCCTGTTGTTGGCGGTTCAAAACCTTTGGGGCATGGGGGCCTTTTTGTCAGGTTCCCCCCGGGGGAGAGAAGTCTGTGTTACTATTCCAATCTCTTTACAGTGCCCAAAAAGGATGGTCCTGTCAGACCCATTCTGGACCTAAAGCTTCTCAACAAATTCATCAGAACCAAGCGTTTTTGCATGGAGACGCTGTGCTCCGCTATCCGCTCCCTGTGCCCGACTTCAATAGATAACAAGGATGCTTACCTTCATGTACCGGTCTTCCCAGGGCACCAGCGGTTCCTCAGGTTTGCGGTAGGGGGAACAACACTACCAATTTGTGGCACTCCCCTTCGGGCTCACCTCTGCCCCCAGGGTGTTCACCAAGGTGTTAGCAGGCATGATGGTCCTTCTCAGAGCCCGGGGTATTCGCATTCTTCCTTATCTGGACGACCTTCTCATTACGCCTCCTTCACTCAAACAAGCGGAGCTGGACACCCGGACGGTGGTGGCGACACTGGAGAGGTTCGGGTGGTTCAATTACCCCAAGTCCTCACTCTCCCCGTCACGGGTGACCGCCTTCCTGGGTATGACTCTGGATACCATTCAGGCCAGGATTTTCCTCCCTCAGCAGAAGGTGGACTCTCTTCAAACGCCGATTCATGGCTTGCTGTCCAACCCTCATCCGTCCATCCATCCGGCAAGGGATGCAACTGGTGGGACAGATGGTGGCCTGCTTCGAGGCAGTTCCCTATGCTCAATTTCACATGAGGCCTCTTCAGCTCCATCTTCTTTCAGCCTGGGACAAGTGTCCCCTGTCCCCTGACCAGGCTTTTGCTCTGTCCCCTCTGGTCCGGCGGTCCCTCCTTTGGTGGCTGGACTCGAAGAATCTTCTGGGGGGCAGATCATTCCTGACACCATGCTGGGAGACGGTCACTACGGATGCCAGTCTGTCAGGTTGGGGGGGCCACTGAAGAGCCCACCAATTCCAGGGGCTGTGGGGCCCTCAGGAGGCACACGCCCCCATCAATGTTCTGGAGCTGAGGGCGGTTTGGTTGGTGCTGACGCATCACCTCCAGGGCTTACCGGTTCAGGTTCGCTCCGACAACAGGACTGCGGTCGCTTACATCAATCATCAGGGAGGGACTCGGAGCAAGAGTGCCCTCCGGGAGGTGTCGTGGATTCTCTCTTGGGCCGATGTCAACGTCCCGTGTATCTCGGCGGTTTACATTCCGGGAGCGGGGGACCTCTCGCTGAGGAGAATGGTCCCTCAACAGCAAGGTCTTTCTATCCCTCTGTCACAGGTGGGGGAGGCCGGATGTGGATCTGTTTGCCTCTCGTCACAATCACAAGCTTCCAGCTTTTGTCTCACTGTCCCAGGATCCTCTGGCACTGGCGGTGGATGCCAGGTCTGTCTTGGCAGGGGTTCGGTCTCCTGTACCTCTTCCCTCCGTTTCCCCTTCTGGGCAGGGTCCTACGCAAGCTGATTCAAGAAGGAGTGCCAGCTGTTTTGGTGGTCCCCAGGTGGCAAAGAGAGGTGTGGTTCGCAGACGTCGTGCAGCTGGCGGTCGATCAGTACCTTCTGCCCCTGGTTCCGGATCTTCTCACTCAAGGACAGCTCTGTTACCGCAATTTACAAACGCTGGCTTTGACGGCATGGCTGCTGAAACCTCCATCCTAAAGGAAAAGGGTCTGTCTGATGCGGTTGTTCAGACTCTGGTCAGAGCTAGGAAGAATTCCTCTTCTACCATCTACTACAGGACCTGGCAGACCCACATTGACTGGTGTGAGGCTAGGGCCTTCCCTTGTCGGGTGTTCTCCATCCCTTGGATACTGGAGTTCTTTCAACATGGTCTGGATATGGGTTTTCAGCTCAGCACTCTGAAGGGGCATGTGTCCGCCTTGGCGGTTTTCTTTCAGAGGTCTTTCACTCTTCATCCTTTGGTCAAGACTTTCTTCCAGGGGGTCACTCATGTGTGCCCTCCCCGCAAACCCTTGTTACCGGTTTGGGATTTGAATTTGGTTTTGTCTGCCCTTCAGGGTCCTCCATTTGAGCCTGTGCATGAGGCTGCACTGTCTATTCTCACTTGGAACGTTGCCTTTTTGGTGGCTATCACCTCTGTCCGGCGTGTTTCGCCTGAGTTGGCGGCTCTGTCCATTCAGGCCCCCTACTTTGAGAGACACCAGGACAAGGTGGTTTTCCGCTTTAAACCAGACTTCTTGCCTAAGGTTGTCTCTGCCTTTCACCTCAATCAGGACATTGTGCTTCTTTCCTTATGCCCTAATCCTGGTAATGACAAGGAGAGGGCCTTGCATTCTCTGGACGTTGTCAGAAACTTGAAATACTACCTGGTGGCTACAGCGCCTTTCAGGAAGACTGACGCCTTGTTTGGCACCGGTCAAGTCTACCATTAGCAATTACCAATTAGCTGCGCATTGATGCTCTTTTTGGGATCCCCACTCGTTGTTGGACACTGCTACTGGATGTCCCAGACGTAATGATTATTACTGGAGCAGGGCGTGATACATACTTGGAATAATACCATTCTGTGAATACTCACCTTGTAGAATGTATATAAGTATGCATCACGCCCTGCTCCATCCCACCCTGAGTTTTTATTCTTGGATCCTCTATATGGTGAAGTTTTCCTTGTTAAATATTGTTATTGGCTTCTCCTGGTTCCCTTACTGCTTAATTATACTGGGGAATGAGTGGGAGGTCCCGGGTATATATGGACCGGGAGGGGCCTCTTTTTTGCCATCTCTGCAGTAAAGCGCCCTCTTGTGGACTATATCCCAGACGTAATGATTATTACTGGAGCAGGGCGTGATGCTTACTTATAATATCCATTCTACATGATGAGTATTCACAGAATGACACCAGAAAAAATAGCATTCATTTCTTTTAATTATAAAAAAAAAAAAAAAAAAAAAAAAAAAAATGTTTTTATTAAAGGAAGCAGAAATTACAGCGCTCGGCAACGCAGTGCCACATAAGTACACACAGTACAACCACTAAAAACCACACAGCCTCAAATTCCCATTAGTCAAAAGCACACAACATAAAAATGGGGAGCTACGCTAAGCCCCGCTCCGAGTGTTTCAGACTGCGATGCTGCTTGTCAACGTGCTACAGCAACTGCAACCCATGCCTCCAACCTTCTTTTAATAAGTAAAAGAACAGGGGAAAACGGAACTAATTGGAAACAAGTAACAGAAGGGGAATGGATAAGGGAGGACAAGACAGAAACAGCAGGGGAAGAAGCAGGGGGGGGGGGAAACTAGGGATAGGAAAGGGGATCGGGGGGAGGACCCTCCCCCAAAAAGCCCGACAAAACCATGTTACGCATAGAGGAGAAAATTGGGGGAAAAAATGAAACGGTTCCATTCCTGCCAGGTCCTCCTATGTTTTTCCATGGTCCCCTTTAGCGAGGCAGTAAGTTCCTCCATCCTACAGATGTCCTGAATGATGGCCAGCCACTGCGCTTTTGTGGGGGGGTCAGGGGACTTCCATTTAGCTGGGAATGCATGTTCTGGCTGCGCTCAGGAGGGGAGCAAGAAGGGACCTGCGCCTAGAGCTCATGGATGCCGGTGCTAGGCTAAGCAGGTAACATGCGGGGTCCTCACCCAAGTCAACATCCGTCAGCTTCCTAACGACCTCTCTCACCCCTCCCCAGAAGTCAGACAGCCTCTCGCACTCCCAAAAGATATGTGCCATAGTCCCCCTAGCACTTGAGCACCTCCCAACAGAGGGGGGAAGAAGAGGGAAACATATTCGCCAACAACGCTGGGACCCGATACCAGCGTGAGAGAATTTTGAACGTGATCTCCTGATACTTACAGGAAATAGAGCTCTTATGCGCCAACTGAATCATAGCTAGCTTTTGCTCATCCGTAAGGTTCTGCATAGTTCCCTCTCCCATCCCCTCACGTAGGAGGGAACAAAGCCATCCGGAGGCCTTCAGCAACGAGTAGGAGTATGACAAAGCTCCCCTAAAATGGCCGGAACCTAAACAGGGGCGCTCAAATTGTGTTAGCTGCCCGGATGTATCAGCCGTGCATTCAACCGACTGCTGATAATGCAAAAGTTGAAGGGTTTGCAACTGCGTGATAGGTCTGAGGGCAAGGTCAGCAACCAGGCCTCCGGCCTCCTCCACCCACCACCAGCCTGCATGTGAAGTCTCCTATAACAGTTCTGTCTGATCCAGGCTCTCCACCGGAAAGTCAGGGTGCCCCAAAACAGGTGTCAAGGGAGATGGGGAGGGAGAGAGGCCCGGCCCAGGAAAAAACCTGTCCACCACTCTCCTGGACGGGCCAATTGTAGGGTGCTTGTTCAACCGCGTGAGTTTGTTCAGTGGGATCCATGGTAAACCCAGGAGAGGGCAAGGGGAAGCATCCTGTTCCATCTGAACCCACTGTTTCAGAGCATAGTGGCGGCACCAGTCGATAACCCAGCTCAAATGAGCCGCTGCATGATAGCGCCTCCAGTCTGGCAGGCCCAGCCCCCCCTAGATTTAGAAACCGTCAACAGAGAGGCCTCCATACGATGGGAGCGACCAGCCCAAACAAATCTAGTGCACATACCCGTAAGCTGCTTAAAGAAGGTAGGAGGGATATCTATTGGGAGGGCCTGGAATAGATATAGCACCCTGGGAAGGATGTTCATCTTGATGACACCAACCCTTCCGAACCAAGAAAAAACTCCCCTGTTCCATTTCAAGAGGTCTTCCTCCAACCTCTTTAACAGGGGGGGGAAATTTAAAGCATATGTTTCTTGCAATTTGGAAGGGATACGTGTACCCAAGTAAGTAACAGCCTCCCTCTCCCACTTAAAATGGAAGTTTTCCATGACGTACCGCAGACGCTCCGTAGGAACATTGATGTTTAAGGCAGCGGACTTATGGTAGTTAATTTTATAGTTAGAGACCTCCTGAAAACTCCTAAGCTCGGCGAGAAGGTTTGACAAGGTGATCTCTGGCTTTGAGACAAAGAGGATCAGATCGTCGGCATACGCCAGTACCTTGTGCTCAGTCCCACCCACCCTTACTCCCGAGACGTCCACATTTTGTCTAATCAAGTGTAGGAATGGCTCCAAAGATAGGATAAAGATAAGCGGGGAGAGCGGGCAACCCTGCCGCGTCTCATTAAATAAATGTAAAGCCTGGGAAGGCAGGCCGTTCACTACCACGGATGCCGAGGGGCAGGTGTATGAGGCCAAGATCCTGTTAAGCATCTTATCGCCCAACCCGATGTGACGTAGGGTCTCCTCAAGGAAGGCCCAGCTCACCCTGTCAAAGGCCTTCTCGGCATCCGTGGAGAGAAGTAGTGCAGCCTCCCCCAACCGTCGCGCATGATGAATCACGCTCATGACTCTTGTGGTATTATCTCTCCCCTCACAATTTGGGACGAAGCCCACCTGATCCCAATGTATGAGGTCCGGGAGGAGGGGGGCAAGTCTGTCCGCCAGGATTTTATTGTGTATCTTAAGGTCACAGTTTAACAGGGAGATGGGCCTGTAACCGCCGCACTGCGCTGGGTCCTTGCCCGGCTTAGGAATAATGGCAATGCTAGCCCGGAGAGTGTCCCGAGGGGGGGGGGGGGGGGGGGAAAGCAGGAATCAATAAGGTAATAGAGATAGGAGCGTGGTCAGAGATTGAGATCGAGCCTATAGAAGGCCGCGAAGTGAGATGCATATGCCTATGGGGGACCAGGAACCAATCTATACGCAAATAAGTATTATGAGGGGGGGAAAAGTAGGTGTAGTCCCTCCCCCTGGGATTAACAATCCGCCACACGTCCAAAAGTTGGTGATCAAACAGGAGGGCCTTTATCCTCCTGAGAGCCGAATATGGTATGCTAGAAGTCCCCTTAGAGGTGTCAACCTGAGGGTCAAGAACACAGTTAAAGTCGCCACCTAAAAGGAGAATGCCAGCAGTAAATTCAGCCAGCCTCTCCAGGGTGGACCTCAGAAAGCTAGTTTGGTTCGAGCTTGGACAATAGCAGGTTGCCAGCGTTACCTTCTGAGTGTAAAGAGTACCCCTTACAAAAAGGTATCTACCCTCAGAATCGTGGACCATCTCCTCCAATGTCCAGGGGAGGTAGCCCGCCAGGACGATGGCCACCCCCCTCGACTTAGAGTCAGGGGAAAGGCCATGGTACTGGTGGCGGAAGTGACGGCTGGACAGATTATGCACTCTTCCCGCTTTTAGGTGGGTCTCCTGAAGAAAGGCGATTCCCGCTCCCAGGCTCTTCAACTCACTCAAAAACAGAAGTACACTTGAAAGGGGAGTTCAAGCCCTGAACATTCAACGAAGTGCTTTGGTCATGACAGAGCAAGACGGGCAGCTCCTAACTCAGGGGTAAAGGATACTGAGGGCAAGGAGGTCTCAAGCCAGAAGAGAGACGAAGGAGTAGAGTACGAGGGAAGAAGGAGAAGGGGGAAAGGAAAGGACCCTAGGCGCCTGAAGTGAGCAAAATGCCCACCCAATGAGCCACAGGGTCCTGGCCTACGGTGAGGGCGAAACGGGTCAGAGAGGCAGAGGGGCCCCCCCGGCCATCCTTATTTTAAATTTATTGGGCTACCACCACAGATTACACTGCTGCAGAAGAGCCCCACCACAGGGCAACACCCACAGGAATCCAAAGGATTTAGTGAAGACCAAGCCCAGCAACCCGCCGCATAACGAGGAGCCCGGCAGTGGCCAAATGGCCCACTGAACCAAGGGCCAGTCGAAGCGGACAGGCAGGTGAGCAGCATAAACTTTGCATGAACAGCAATCATTGTAAACAAGTATGTAGCAGGTTCGGAGCTCGCCATGGCTGTCCCCACGAGATGAGCCCCACCACACCCAAGGGACACGCCCGACGCGGTAGGGCAGATTAGGGGGAAGGAACACCGCACCAAAGTGCGCAGCTCCAGACCCCTCCTTCCACAGACAAGAGGGGCGGATGGGGTACCAACCCAGCGAGCCCGAAGCGTGGATAACCAGCATAAACAGTTCAAACGTTTCAAACATTCCAAACATTAACCTGCAAGGCTAAGAAAAGAGAAGAAGAGAGTTACAAATTCCCGGTTAAAGGCACACAGATAGTCAAGGAGTACGCTATAAACAGTTAAAGAACAGGTTCAAGGCTTGTCAAGACTGGCCAAGGGTGGCGAACAACATCACGTCCGGAGCGGGCGCCCAGTACGGAGAGTCAGTCGGGAGGAGATGCATAAAGCACCCGAGTGTATGCCTCCAAACCACACCTCTCATCAAACAGGCTGAGTAGTGGGGGATCAGCCCAACGAGCCCGAAGCGCAGTGAACAAGTATACACAATTGAAAAAGCAATGAGTAAAGATATCACTGATAGCGATAAGGCCCGCCTAAGCCTCATTGGCCAAGCGATGGGGGTCTCTTGGCAGACCACCGTCGAGTCCTCTGCGAGGCGCTGCTCCGCCCCTCGCCTGGCGAATCCTCTGCGGCTGTCCCCCGTGAGGCCGAGGGGGAGAGAGACGTCACGCCAATCCGGGACCTCCACCGGGGGGGGGGGGGGGAGTCCAGGAAGGTGAATAAACCTGAAAGGTCCGCATGAGTTTTCACGGTGAAGGTACGCTGATTTCTACGGACAAGGTGAAAAGGATATCCCCAGCGGTATGATCCTCCGCACTCCCGGATCTTGGACAGCAAGGGTTTCAGGATCCATCTCATCATAAGAGACCTACGCAACACACCTGGAAACAACTGCAAAGGAGCTCCATCAAAACAGATCCGACCATGCGGCAACGCCTTTGCCAGGATGTCCTCCTTCACGGTATAATAATGTAGGCGACAGACAACGTCGCGCGGGTGGGCGAGGTCATAAGATCTGGGACCAAGGTCCCTGTGGCCCCGATCTATCACTATCTCGGCGTTAGGTGGACGACGGAGTAATTCGTTGAAAATGCTGGTAATGGTAGGCCGAAGTTGGTCTGGGCCCGTCGCCTCAGGGAGGCCCCTGACTCGAATGTTATTGCGACGGCTCCTGTTTTCGAGGTCGTCCAGATGTAAGACCGCTGCCTGTGTGACAGCCTTTTGATTGGGCAAGTCCCGCTCCAACGCCTCCAGCCTCTGGGTAGTCGTGGTCTGGAACTGCTCCAGTGAGTCGGCCGATGGCAACATTTTTAGCTCTGCCTTCAGGGCTGCGAGGATGGGATCAAGAGAGGAATGCGTTGGTGCATGGGAAGCACATATGACTTGGGAGGGGACCTTCAGAGGTGCTGGCTCATTTCCCGCACCAGAGGAGGTGTACAGCGTCGATCCCCGGGGACATCACGGGCATGGAAAGCTGGTCCGAGCGGGTCCCTCCCCGCCTGTCGCTCAGGCAGCGCACGTGTCCCCGCCGGCCCATCCGCCGCCACCGCCATCTCTCTCATCACGTGGGGCAGACGAGGGGGGGCAGCTCCTGGCCCTGGCACCCCGATCCACATCAGGGGCCCACGACGGCGAGAGCGACCTTGCGTCCAGTTGTTCCCCCCCCCCCCCCCCCGAAGGCAGGGGGAGGCCCCGCCACTTTGGAGGGACTGTCGTCCCGGCCGTGCGAGCCGCCCCGCTCCATATAATCGCTGATCCTACGCGTGTGGCTGTTTGCAGGTGTCTTGACACCCCTCCGCTTCTTCACCATTATCTGGCTGCAGGATTCCAGGTGAGTAAGTCCTCTAAAAGCTTAGTTTGTAAGGACAGCCAGTGGGAGCTCAGGCAAAGCACGTCCTCACACCTCCATGGCCGGCCACGCCCCCCCCCCCCATCATTCATTTCTTAGCTGTTAGTCGAATTGTTGGTTTCAGCTGTAGGTGCAGTGTCGGAAGAAGGGAAACATCTCAACAGGGTCACATACAGTAATAAAAACACACAAGGTGTTTAACTGAAGCCCACACCCTCCAAAACCTAAAACAAAAGTTCAGGGTAAAAGCTGTGCTTTCAAATTGCGATCCTACGTCTGCAGCTAGCCATTATTACCCTAAATCTGCTTCAAAAAGTAATAACAGCAACAGTACTGTGTAGAAGATTTCCCACAATTTTCCTCTCTTCTCCTGTATATATTGTAGGAAACTAAATGTTGTTGTCGCTTTTTCTGTCCTTAGGATGGTTACGCGGAGGATTTGATACCCCTTCAGAGTAGACATACGGTATCGCCTAAAACAGAAGTCTGTTTTTGTCATGTACCCTTCTTCACACCTTACTTTGCTGCCCTCAGTCCCACAAATCCGTGTACATGTTTTTTGCGCCATGTGTACATGCAACAGGGTCTGCACTGACTCACATTGTGTGATGGAAAAGGTCCCCCCCCACTTGTGGTTAAGCATCCACAGCTAGCCTCCCACTTCTTAGTATCTCCCATAGGGCAGGAAATTATCTTCCACTTGGAGGGGGGAGAGTAATTGTATAATTAACAGGGGGTGGGGGAGTTTAGAAATAGACATTGATTTTACAAGCTAGCCCAAATTTCAGATTTACAGATGCAGTGCAGCTAAGCGCTGGAGAACACTAGTTTACATGTTTTAAGTTTGCGGCCGAGATCCCCACACTGTGCACATTTTATTCTATGTGCTCATACCAAGAATTGCGCATCTGTAAAATAAAAATCACTCATCTTGTCCACACCATCCCCTCTCTTCTAGGAGGTCATGCTCTGCTGTAGTCTCTGCTTCTGGGTCATCTGATTCACAAAGGATCATGAGTCTTATGGCCCATTTCCATAGAACGATTTTTGACCCAAAAAATTGCTTAAGTGGCTGCAATCGGACGACAGATGATCCATGCAAACAGTCACTGCTATTGAGCAATGAACAAGAATATGTTCATTGGTCGGGTGGCATATCATTTTGACGGGTGTAAAAACCCACTATACCATCGGAATGTGGAAACAAATCGAAAACATGTAGGACGTACAGCGCACAGCATGAGCAATCTCGCTAGCAGTCGCTCTAAGCAACAAGTCTTCTGTGTCCAAACGCTTACAATTCAGCCGCATGTTTACTTGCTGAATGTATCTGTTTGTGACAAATGGGACAAATGGGTCTTCTAGATCTGCTCTTGAGCCAGTGATCCTGTTAACTGCCATTTCTTAAAGGAAAATTCCCTTTTTGTCAGGTTTTGGCATTCTGCCTTATTGTTTTCCGATTACTATTTTCCTATTTACTTATCAGCATGTTTCTTATATTCCTGCGTGTCTGTGGTCCTAAAGTGGGAGTGGCTTTCCTGGCATTGAGTAAATACTACTGTCCCAGAATCCTTCAACTGTGACAATCATTGTCACATTTGCTCCTGCTGGCAGCCAACAAGCCATCTGCCTGGAATGCCACGGAGTGCCCGTGCATGCACAGTGTGCTGGCTAGATCGAACCTGATCAGGGGGTAAGCTGTGCCCTCTCCCTGGAGTTTTAGAGCTGGGTTACCCAGGGTTTTGGTCCACATTAAAGTATGTTTTGTGCCCCACACACTTGATATCCTGCCCCTGGCAAGATTGGTGATATCTTACTTGGACAATTAGGAAGTGCCAGCCATGGAGTAGAAGCCTTAAAATCATCAATCCTTTATTTGCATCACTTAAAAGTCCATCACAGCATGGTAATTGATAAAAAGCATACAACGAGCAGGCCCCACGTCGACGCGTTTCGAGCACCAGCTCTTAATCATGACAATGGGGCAACTTACAAAACCTTCATTTATACACGTTAATTATGTAATATATGTAATATATATAATTTCCAATCTGGATTAATGAAATGCAGACAGTAAACATACATTACAATATATATATTATTCATGATATAATTATATGCTACACCATTATTAGGGCATTTATGTATGACTGATCCCTATTTATACTAAAATACTTTTAGTATGGATCAAGGATCAAGTGAATACCGGTACTTTTTTCTTTTTATTTCCCTAATCATGTCAATACCAGGGGAAGGTCTACGGGCCTCAATTGTCTCAATGGCTTATAATTGATGGACTGGCAGAAGGAATATTTAAACTCCTGTGGGTTTAATATAGTTTATATGCTGTTGATGTATGTAGTTATATATTATACATTTTTATATACCCACTTTCTGCTGCTACATAATCCAACTAGGGTTTTCTCCTGAGGATAACATGTAATCTTTTGGTATATATAGTAAGTTCACCAAAACAAATTAATGGGGAGATGAGATGTCAAGATGAGGGACAGCTGCAATTACTTTCAGCCACTGTGGCTTGCAGCATTATGTTGGTCAGCGGTCCTCCTCTAATCTCACACTGTCATCAGACTGCTTTAATGCTTCAGAAAAGTGGTACTTTGCTGGCCACACTGTTGATCCACTGTGCCCTCCGAGGCTAAATATACTTTCTGGCTCTATGGAACTGTCAAAATGTTTTCTGGTTATGTTGAATTGTGATAGTATTTTTTACTTTTTTTTTGTTGAGGCAGAAGAAACACCGAAACCTATTATTGTTTATTTATATAGCGCTACTGTATTCTATTGTATGTGGCACTGACACATTGTTTTTAAACATCAGCCCCTGTCCTGTTTTTCCAGGGAAAGACTAAAAGGGGTCACTGCATCTGTAGTTCCAAGAACTAATAAGAGAGCCTGTCTGAGGGCAAAAAACAGATGTTATTCTCCTTACCCTGATCCTGCAGCGACCTGACAGCAAAAGACTACTTCCAACGCACTCTCCTGCCCCTGGCTCAGGGAATTTGTCCATACTGAGTTCTTTATTTAGGCTTTGCTGACCTGGGATGCCTTAGAGCAGCGATACTCAACTGGCAGACCGGGGTCCAAATGCGGACCTCGGCGCCAGATTTTTGGACCTCTGCCCTGACAACCCTGCACTCAGTTGCTTCTATGTTGCTGTGCTCAGCGCTGCCCCTTTATTCGGCGATTTAGTGCCAGTATCATGGCTACCTGGCACCCAACATTAGGACTGCATGGGTGAAAAGTGGCATTGCAAGGTGCACACAAACTTCATTTCTCAATCATTTTGCCCCATCCAATCCTGTCCCGTTGCCCCAAGTCAGCCCCATCTATCCCTGTTCTGCCATCTCTACCCCATCCACCTCCGCCCCCCGCCCAGGTCAGCCCCATCCATTTCTGTCCACCCAGTTTTCCCCCTTCATTCCCATCCCCCTATTCATTCCTGCCTCCCCAACTCTGCCCCATCCATCCCAGCCCTTTTTAGTTTTGCCTGTGAAATCCATAGCCCCCCCTTCCAGTGTGCAAATTCTTAACTATCCTCCCAAGATAGCCCCCCTGCCTGGACCTTCGCCTCTCACTGGATACCTGTATATGGACCTTTACAAGAAGTGGTTGAGTATCCCTGCCTTAGAGCATTCCCAAGACTTATTATTATAAGACTGCTTATAACAGAAAAAGATCACTAATTTGTTATCTCTTTAACTTTGCAACTTTGTTGATAGGACAATACACATGGGCGACTTTCTACTAAGCAATGCATACAAAATGTAGTATTTGGCATAGCATTAATTATTTTTCCCTCACACCCATTAGGTATGTGGGGGCCATCATGGTTGCTGCTTCACCTTATTCATTATAATTGCCTCTATACCGTGAGCAGAAAAGAAGCAACATTCGTCTCTGCTTTTTCAGTGCTTAGTAGTCTAACTTTAACCAATACAGCTAAAATAAAAATTGTTACCGCATGAGCCATGATGGGCCCTTTTAGTTGAGCCATGATGGGCTCTTTTAACTGTAAATGGTCACATACATTTAGTTACACCCAGGGGTGGACTGGGGCTAAAAAACGGCCTGGGACTTTTTGTGGCACACCGGCCCTGCTGTACTGCTTCTAGCCCAGCATAGTAACTTAACGTCACATTATATATACACCTTATTTTTCGTTCCACAACATGCACCCAAGAAAATATTCTGAACCAAATGGTGTGCTAAATCCCCCCCATTACAGACTGCATGCAGGATCACTCCATTACAGGCCAAGAGCGGCATCCCTCATTACAGCGAGTGAGGGGAGGCATGTTGCGGCATTTCCCATTACAGGCAGTGAGAGGCATCCCTCATTACAGCCAGTGAGAGGCATCCCCACAGTACAGCCACTGGGGGCATCCCCACAGTACAGCCACTGGGGACATCCCTAAGTACAGCTAGTGGGTGGGGGCATCCCTCAGTACAGCCAGTGGGTGGGGGCATCCCTCAGTATAGCCAGTGGGTGGGGGCATCCCTCAGTACAGTCAGTGGGTGGGGGCATCCCTCAGTACAGTCAGTGGGTGGGGGCATCCCTCAGTACAGTCAGTGGGTGGGGGCATCCCTCAGTACAGCCAGTGGGTGGGGGCATCCCTCAGTTCAGCCAGTGGGTGGGGGCATCCCTCAGTACAGCCAGTGGGTGGGGGCATCCCTCAGTACAGCCAGTGGGTGGGGGCATCCCTCAGTACAGCCAGTGGGTGGGGGCATCCCTCAGTACAGCCAGTGGGTGGGGGCATCCCTCAGTACAGCCAGTGGGTGGGGGCATCCCTCAGTACAGCCAGAGGGTGGGGGCATCCCTCAGTACAGCCAGTGGGTGGGTGTATCCCTCATTCCACTCCCTCCCACCAACACTTGACAAAAAAAGGCAGCTGCCCACACACTTACACTGGTTCCCGGCGGGTGGCCGTCTGCCCACCTACCTTTTCTGGTGCCGGCCTACAGGAATTTTGCCCAGTATTCCCTATGGCCAGCCTGCCCCTGGTTACAATCTGGTTTATTCTTGGTGTGCCACACACCCCGCTTCACTTCTTAAATATTCATCCATTATTGGGTTAATCCACCGCAGGTGACATAGTGCAGAGAGGAAGTCTTGTAACGAGCCCCCTTCCGGCCTATATATACCTGGTACCTCCCTTCAATCACCAGTATTTTTTCTCTCTGCTTGCTGACAAGTCAGAAGATGGAAGTCTCCTGCTTACAGGTAGGCCGGGGTATTCTTACCCCGCCACCCCCCTTTTGGTCTATTTCTGCCCGGTTTGAGTTTGTATACCTTTATGGTGGAATGGAAGCCTCCCAGCCTAGGCTGCTCACCGGGCAAATGGTAGATAGCACTTTAAGTGCCTAGGAGCTTATCTCCTACCGCTCAACCTCATGCGTGGGGCAATGCGGCTATCCGGCATGGTGATCCGGAAATGGGATGCCCCTGTCCCGAGGGTCCCCGTAGCCCCTTTCTCTCCTGTTACGGTCCCTTCTCCCTTCACTATGGGGGGGGGGGGGGGGGGGGGTGAGGGTGTGCTTTTAGGATGTGTGTTTCACTTGTATCACTCCATTTTAACATGTGTGTGTGTTCATGATTATGCATTCACTGTATTCAGCATGTGTATATATTTGGGTCTGCTTTAAGGGCAGGCTGCACTGGGTAAGGGCTGGCCACTTCTCTTGCAGACTGTTGCTTTGTGGCCCCCTACCCCCTCCCCCCTCTCCTCTCCCCGCCTGGCATTTTATGTTTTCATTTGAACTGCACCATGCGGTCTTTACCCTCCCCCCTCCGCCGCCTGGGCGCACGTGCAGTGGCCCAGCTGTGAGTGATTTCCAGCTGATCGGCGTCGGGGGCGCGGCGCAGACGTCATGCGGCGTCTGCGGCGGGCCTAGCGTTCTTGCTTCCTTCAAATTCAGGAAGTCGCGTGGGCGCACGGCCGCACTTTGTTTTCCGTGCTGGCTGCTGGCTGCAGTCCTGTTCCGGCTGCTGCCTTTGTTGTCCAGGTAAGCGGACCCTCCCGTTGGGGCCGTTAAATGGGGAATGCTTTCCTTGCAACAATATAGTGGGGAGTCTCTTTGTATTAAGGGGGCGTGATTTAAGGGCACTTTGGTGCCATGCTTATATGTTTGTTTATACACATGTGAGGATCTGATGGTTTTTTGCTTTGCCTTGCAGATCCTGGGATCCCTGCTTATGGTGGCCCTCCGGCTCTATGTGCCTGGCTAATTATTGGGATAGCTTTGAATGTATATATACATAGACTATATATATAAATATAAATATATATAAATATATATATATATATATATATATATATATATATATATATATATATATATATATATATATATATATATATAATTTTATTAAAGGGGACCTTAACTTAAAAAAAAAAAAAAATATATATATATATATATATTAAAAAAAAAAAAATAATACTCCCTTCCGGGACATTACTAATAAAGGGGGCATCCCGGGTCGGCTTATGCCTTAAAAGTCCCAGTATTGCGAATACCATAAATCACCATATGGAGGCTTCCGTGAATTCCGGAAACAGTTCTGCTGAGACGTTTGGGGGGTGCGTAGGTTGTGGGGTTCCACTCCCAGCTGATGATGTCTTTATTTGCATCCCTTGTGTGAAACAGACTATTGCGCGCCAGTCCGTTGCTTCGGCTGCGGGGCCATCGCATCCTTCATCATCTCCTACCTCTCCCTCCCTATTCCGGACCCCGCATGACACTGTCAAAAGTGGGGATTCGCACTCCGAGGTGGCAGCACAGCCCAGCCCCCGGAAAGTAATGCCCGTTAAAGCAGCGTTGAAGGCCGCTGCAAAACGAAGGCACCTGACTCCGGTACCTTCGGCTCCACAGGACCAGTTTTGTGAACCTGTGGAATGGTCCGATGGATCCCCGGACGAGGATGAATTCCCGTCGGAGTCAGATGAGCGACAGGTCAGCTTGTGGCTGATGAGATTGGCGATTGGTCAGAGGGGGTTGTTTTTGACACCCCCTCTATTCTGCCTTAAATGTTTAAAATTTTGAGTTTAGATACGCCTGAGGCGGTCGCCCCGCCAAAGGGTCAGTTGTTTAAGGAGCCTCAGCCGCGTTTGGTTTTTCCCAGACAACACCACTTTGAGAGGGTGGTTCTTAAGGAATGGGAACATCCCACGCGGTTATCTGGAATTCCTTCCAGTTGGGAAAAGCGTTATCCTTTCCCGCCAGAATTGGTGAAGCTTTGGTCTGTCCCTCCGGACGTCGATACCCCTGTACTAGGGCTCTCCAGTACGGCTATGGTACAGTCTGCTGAGACCACTGTCCCTAAAGACGGGGAAGATCGTCGGATTGACCAATACGCTCGACATGGTTTTATCTATTCCGGGTCAGCGTTGCGCCCGGTATGTGCTTCAGCCCTTCTTCTATTGGCAATTAAGTCCTTAATTCAGGGGCTATATGAGGATCTTAATCCTGCTTGCAAACAGTTCACTGCGCTTAAGCAGTGTGAATCTTTTGTGGCTTATGTCCTGGCTGCTCAGGACGATGCGCTGACTGAGTAGCAGGGCAGCAGCTATGCTGGTGGCTATTCGCAGGTCAGTATGGCTGCGTCAGTGGTCAGCAGACACGGCTTCCAACAAGGTGCTCACAGCTCTCCCCTTTTTGGGGTTGTGTCTGTTCGGGGAGAAAATTGATTCAGTCGCAAAGGGTGGTAAGAACGTAAAAGGCCTCGTGGTCCCTTCAGGGGGCAAGTTCCGGTAGGCCTTCCTTTCGAGGATTCAGAGCGGGCAAGGGTGCGTCCCTTCCCGCTACCAGTGGCGCAGGTTGGACTCGGGGGAGGGGCCGTGGCCGGCCCACTCAGTCCTGGGGCACCAAGCCCAAACCTGCTGATAAGCTCACTCAGCAATGAGGGGCTGCCCTCACCCGTGCGGGTGGGGGGACTATTGCGACACTTCTACCATTGGAACCAAGTGGTTCCAGGCAGATGGATCCAGGAGGTAGTGTCGCCCAGTTACGACCTGGAATTCGAGTCTCACCCTCCTTCACGGTCCGTTCATGGGTCGGTTCATCCCGGCCTGAACTCTCATCAAAACGGAGTGTGTCTTTCTTTTGCCCAAATTCACACAAGAACGCTTCAGCTATTTCTGTTAGCGTGTTAGGACCAGCAACCTCAGTCGCTGGATCAGTCCTTCCAGTTGTCCTCCCGTGTACGGCAGTCCCTCCTGTGGTGGTTGGTCTCGACCAATCTTGTATAGGGCAGGTCTTTCCTGACCCCCCTTTGGAAAATTGTCACCACGGACGCCAGTCTGTCGGGATGGGGCAGATTCTGGAAGGAGCTGCGGTTTCAGGGGCAGTGGAGGCCCTACTTACCCATCAATATTCTGAATCCGAGAACCATTCGTCAGGTGTTTGCTCTCCTGACTCAGTACGTTCTGGGCCTTCTGGTCCAGATGTGTTCAGACAATCGATCAGCAGTTGCTTACGTCGGTCTTCAGGGAAGGACGCGCAGTCTGAGTACTCTCAGAGAAGTGTCCCTGATCCGGACATGGGCAGTGTTCCATGTTCCCTGTCTCTCGGCGGTTTACATTCCAGAGGTGATGGAACAGGTAGCGGGCCGGTTGAGCAAGGGCTCTCCCCGTCTGGAAGAATAAACTCTCCATCCTCGGGTGGTTCGCTTATTGTGTCTCCAATGGGAGACCCCGGAGGGGGACCTGTTGGCCCCTCATCACTATCTCAGGCTCCCGAACTTCGTGTCACTCTCCCGGGATCCTCTGGCTCTGGCAGTGGACGCCATGTCCCTGAACTGGGGAGTTCTGGGATTTCTATACCTGTTTCCTCCGATGCCCATGCTGGGCAGGATTCTTCAGAATTTGGCTCTGGAAAAGGTGTACGCCGTTCTCGTGGCCCTAAGGTGGCCAAGGCGAGTGAGGTTCGCAGACATCGCTCGGCTGGCAGTGGACCAGTTCATTCTGCCTCTTCGGTCCGGTCTGCGCACTCAGGGTCAATTACCAGCGCTGGGTTTGATGGCCTGGCTGCTGAAACCTCCATCCTGATGGAGGAGGGTCTTTCTGATTCAGTCATTAAGACTCTGATCAGTGCCCGGAAGAAGTCTTCTTCCATCACCTACTATAGGACTTGGAAAGCCTATATCGCTTGGTGTGAGATAAGATCTTTTCCTTGTAGGGTCTTTTCGGTCTCCAGGATTCTGGAGTTTTTACAATCAGGGCTGGACTCTGGTCTCCAGCTAAGTACGTTGAAAGGGCAGGTCTCTGCCGTATCTATCTTTTTTCAGAAGCGTGTTGCGCTTAAACCTTTAGTTAAAACTTTTTTCCAGGGGGTTACGCATGTGCGGCCTCCCAGGAAACCATTACTCCCTGTTTGGGATTTGAATTTGGTTCTTTCTGCTCTTCAGGCTCCTCCTTTTGAGCCTTTGCAAGATATTGCTTTGTCTACCCTGACTCAGAAGATTGTCTTCTTGGTAGCTATCACTTCTGTCCGGCGTGTCTCAGAGTTGGCGGCCTTAACTATCCAGGCGCCTTACTTTGAGAGGCATCAGGATAGTGGTTGTTCGGTTCAAGCCAGACTTTCTTCCTAAGGTTGTTTCTGCTTTTCATTTGAACCAAGATATTGTTCTTCCCTCCTTGTGTTTTGCATTGTTTGCATTGTTTGGATGTAGTACGCTGTGTTAAGTACTACTTGATTATCACGTCTCCTTTTCGTAGGACGGATTCCTTTTTTGTTGTGCCCCATGGGCCTAAGAAGGGTTTGGCACCAGCCAAATCTGCCATTAGCAAGTGGATACGTCAGGCCGTTACTGCGGCCTATTCTGCTAAGGGAAGAGTTCCCCCTTTTCGTATTACTGCTCATTCCACTCGCGCTGTTGGGGCGTCTTGGGCATTTCAGCACCAAGCTTCTGTTGAACAGGTTTGTAAGGCCGCCACTTGGTCTTCTGTTCACACTTTTTCTAAGTTTTACAAAGTTGATGTGCGGGCCTCAGCGGATGCTGTTTTTGGCCGCAAAGTTCTGCAGACTGCAGTCATTTAAGTTATGCTTCACCTGGCCTTGAGATGCCCTTCCCTTGTGGACACTGCTTTTGGATGTCCCAATAATGGATGAATATTTAAGAAGTGAAGCGGGGTGTGTGGCACACCAAGAATAATACCATTTTGTGAGTACTCACCTGAAAAATGGATATTGTTGGTGTGCCACACACCCCGCTTCACCCCCACCCTTTTCGGTATTACCGAAGCATTTATATGGTGAAGCCCTTTTTTATTTATATATCAAAATTGATTTTGGAGGTTACCGGTGGAATACTGGTACCTTGTCTTTCTGCTTTTTAAATATACTGGTGATTGAAGGGAGGTACCAGGTATATATAGGCCGGAAGGGGGCTCGTTACAAGACTTCCTCTCTGCACTACGTCACCTGCGGTGGATTAACCCAATAATGGATGAATATTTAAGAAGTGAAGCGGGGTGTGTGGCACACCAACAATATCCATTTTTCAGGTGAGTACTCACAAAATGGTATTTTCTCTTCAATATACACAGCTCTATACAGCCTTTAAAGAGAATGAAAAACCCTGGGGCCGGGCTCTGGAATATAGAAGATTCCAGACCCGGGCGCCAGCCTACGCCCGGGAATCCTGCACCGGACGCCTTTCTGGTTGAAACCCCCTCCCTGGTGCACCAGTGCTCTTCCCTGATCCCGGGGAGTCCTGCAATGCGATCTGTCGGTGCCCCATCCCGGGCTTCTACAAGTATGCGGCTGAGAGTGTTCAAACAGGGCGCAGGGGATGCGGCCAGCTGGCTGCTCCTCTTCACAGAGACACATGGGGGGCTGTCCTGAATGATTAGCAGTGGACCCAGAAATGGGTTTCTATCCACTTTAAAGAAGGAAAACCACCCCAGAAATTTACTATTCTTAGTATACAGTACGTCCTGCACCAGATAGATTCATTACACTTGGGTATTACTCCGCCAGATGGCGCTGGACTGCAGAGACATCGAAAATAGGCTCCTCCCGGCCCCTCAAATACCCAGGGACCTCCCACAATCCCCAGATCTTCTCTGCAGTCTGGACTGCGAAGGACAAGAAGATGGCTCTCTCTTCTCGCAGGTGCTTAGGAGCGCTGCTCCACCGCAATCCCCCACTAAAGAGTAGGCGGTATAGGCATTTGGTGAGCCTCTATGAGATGCCCCTCCCGCGCTATTGCCCCTTGCCCCTGTCTATCGGTGGGTCCTGTTAAGTGGCCGCTGTCCTCCCTCGCTCTCCCGTGTAGCCCTCGGGGGAGGGAGGGGGGGTGTATGTGTATTGGCCTTTGTGCTTCACTACATTCATTTATTATGCTTGGTGTCAGTCGCCGCGCTGACTTGGTTGCACTTATTGTCTGTCTCAAAATTGCCGCCGCGGCGTTACCTCAGGCGCTGGTGCGCCGTCATTGGCTGCTTGTCACGTGTATGGCTCCGCGCTCTTCGGGGGGGCGGGGCCCGCTTTTGGCGCGTTCCGCATCACTGTCCCTGCGGCCCGCCCCTTGAGGTATACCCGACGCCATTTTTCTTGGTTCCGGTTGCTACGCGACAGGCTTCTACCTACCGCGGTCCGTGAGTGCCTTCGCGGGCGGCTTTATTTCCATTGTAATTTATTTGTACACTTACGGCTCCCCTTTGCTTATGTCTTTCAGACGGGCCGAATCCTCTTGGCTTCTCCCAGCCCTACCTCTTTTCAGTTAATTAACTTGTGAGGCCTAGCGTTAATTACTCCCACTTCCCTAGCGGGCTATTGGGGAATCCCGGGTTGCTTTATAGCGTCAATCCCTATCGGCCTATTGTGCCGCTATAATCACCATATGGAGGCGTCTCAGGATTATGTGCTCTGGGTTCCTTCGGGACAAGCCCGGCTGTGTGTAGCTTGTGGGGTGTCACCTATTAGCGCTGACAATGCGCGGGTCTTATGCCGAGCAGGTGCTTGCGCTGCAATCTGGCCTTCCAGTGGCTGGGCCTGTGCCTCGTTTCACTTCACCTACTCCCCCAAGCTTAAATCTCACTCCCATTGAGTTCCATACAAGTGGGTATTCTCAGCCTGATGTGTCTTCTAGACTGGCTAGTGTTGAGAAGTTGCTTGCTAATACCTTGGCGCGTAAGGCCTCTGCAAAAAAGCGGCACTTAACGCCTGATGTCACTCTTTTCCCTATGGAAGCTGATGAGTTTTTGGAAATGTCTGGCTATACCCCTTTGGAGGAAGGGGAGCTATTCTCCGAGGGTCGTCTGATGAGAGGCCCAGGGGTCATGACGATTCTGGCTCTGACCCCTGGGCCCCAGATGATACTGATAGACTGTTGGTTCAGATTATTCTAAGCATACAGCACGTCCTGCTCCATCTATAATACTTACACATGGGTAATCCTCCGCCAAAGGGCGCTGTTCACTGCAGACCTGCAAAAACAGGCTCCTCCCGGCCCTTCATATACCCAGGGACCTCCCACAAATCCCCAGATTTCTCTGCAGTGCTGAACTGCGAAGATATGAAGATATCACGCTCTCGCAGGCGAGCGGGGCTTTACAGCCCGTGGGCCTGTGGGACTATTTCCACCCATCCTCTTTAAGAAGAATATACCTCCCAGCCTGGGCTGCGTTGGTCGGGTGAAGGTAGGCAGCACCTTGTGTGCTTGACGGAGCCATGCTCCACCGCAATCCCCCACCATAGGGTAGGCGGTTAGGCCGATGGTGAGCCTCTAGTGGATGCCCCTCCCGCATTGTTGCCAGTGCCCCTCACAGAGTTAGTCCCTGGACACTGGTCCGCTTCTCCCTCGCTTCCTCCCGTAGCTGGGGGGAAAAGAAAGGGGGGGGGGGATATGTGTGGCAGTCCTAGTGCATTATAACATGTTAAGGCCTTGATCTTTTATTATACTTGGGTGTCAGTGTCGCGCTCCTTGCTCCACAGTTGCGAGCCAGTTTGGCATTAACATTAGCTTACTGCCCAGACGGCAGCATTATTTTCAGAGTTACAGCAATTTATGTATGCGCTTTCTATCCACTACTGTCTTTCTTTTCGTTGGTTAGAGCTTCGCGCTCTTTGGGGGAGGCGGGTATTCGGCATGACGCGCTCCGCGTCACAGCCTGGTCAGGCCCGCCCCTCGAGGTTCGCTTGGCGCCATTTTGACAATCTTTGCGCGCGTGGTGCGATCCGCCTCCTCCCTTGGTCATGTAAGTGCCCTCCGGGGCGGCATTGTTCTATGCGTTTATTCGGCTGCGCATGGCACTGACACCACCCCTCTTGTCCCATTATGTCTTTCAGACGCCAGGACGCCTCACATATATTACAGCGGGTCCACATAACAAATTCTCCCACTTCCTAGCGGGTCTTGGGGCATCCAGGGTTGCCTATTGCGTAAATCCCTGCGGGCATACTGCTCAGATAATCACCATATGGAGGCATCTCAGAATTATGTACCCGGGGTCCCTCTGGGACATGACCGGCTGTGTGCGGTGTGTGATCAGCCCCATGCTGATGCAGACAGAGCACGGGTCTGCGGACCGTGTGCTGAACAGGCACTGACCCTGCAATCAGGTTTGCCAGTGGCTGCACCTCCCTTCAATACACCCGTCTCCCCGGAACTAAACCTCACTCCTGATGATTCTCACTCGAGCGGGGATGACCTGCAAGCCGTGCCGCGCGTGCTGCCTGGATTGCCGGAGCGTATGGACCCTGGAAAGAAGCGGTCCCTGACGCCTCCTGGCTCTCCGGTTCCTAACGATACCGATGACTCTGCTGATATGCAGGACCTTGATCCTTCTGAGGAAGGTGAGCTATTTTCAGATTCGGGCTCCTCGGATGAGATGCCCGGGAACTGTGATGATTCTGGGCCCGGTTCTTGGGGCCTGTGTGACACAGATGAAATTCTTAAGATCTTTGAGGTTTTGTCAATCTCCCCTCCTGGAGAGGCTCCCAAGCCTAAGAAGAAGAGTTTCCACACTGCGCCGCCGTGCTTGGAGTTCCTGGAACAGGATCATTTCCAGAATCTTATATCCCAGGAATGGGAATCAGCTTGTAAGCTTAAAGGGGTCCCAGGGGTCTGGGATTGGAAGTACCCTTTCCCTCCTGATGTGGTTAATTTTTGGTCAGCACCTCTTGTGGTGGATGCACTGATTATAGGGGTTACTAATCCCCCCTTTATGACGGCTCCTTATTACCGTACCCTTCGGGATGCTGAGGACCGGCGCATTGACAGACTGGCTTCCCACGCCTTTTCGTGTGCAGGGACGGCTCTGCGCCCGGTCTGTGCCGCGGCCATCACTGCGGTGGCCGCCAGGACTCTTGTCAGAAAAGTACTTGACCACCGACCTGAGGACCTCCCCTGGGGGGTGTTTAATGCGCTATCAGACTGTGATGCGTTTGTGAAGTTCATCCTCTCAGCGCTGGATGGCACCATTAAGATGTATGCTAGAACCTCTGCCCTTGTGGTAGCTATTCGCCGCCTGGTCTGGCTGCGACAGTGGGGTGCTGACGATGCTACGAAAAAGATTCTCACTGGCCCTTCCCTTCAGAGGACGGCGACTATTTGGGGCCTGTTTGGACCTTTTTGGGAAAAAGGGTAAGGCACCCCTGCGCAGAAGGCCGCTCCGGCCTCCCCGGGGCAGGGCCACCCCTCCACCTCCCTACGTTAGTGTCAAACGCGAACCTGAGGTGTGCTTCCAACTCTTCGGTGTGGATTTCCACCATGGGGTGGGCAGGCAACGCCCTGGGCCCTCTGGCAGGACTAGGTCCAAATCTGCCAAGACCTTCCAAGCATGAAGGGACGCCCTCGCCCTTCTGGGTTACGGGGGCTCTGCCCCCCTTGCTGACTTCTTACTTTCACCAGGCAGGATTGCAGCTGGTGGGCCCGTTGGTGGCGTATCAGATGATGTCCCTTTATATACCGAGTCCTTGGGCTCTTCGGCACAGTAGGTTTTGATCCTACATGGGGTTCCAGCACCCCTGGGGCTTGGTCTGTGCTCATCCCCCCTTGGTAAGGTGGTTCCTCTTGAGCTGATCATATTCAAGGGGGCACCCTCGTCTTTGCTTGCATCTTCCTGTGAATGGTCACCTTGGGTACCAAGTCTCGCAGGTAGATGGGGGGGAGGGACTTTCTTCCAAAGCCCCCTGTGGTTCCTAGGTAGGGTCCCTTAGAGGGTCCATCTTACCTACTGGTTGTTGCAACAGTGTGCCTTCCGTTGACTCTATACGGCTGGACTTCTCCTCTTTTAGGACCTGTCTATTTGGCGACCCTTGGTCCGTTGGAAGACAACGGTCTGTTTTATTATTAATCTGGAGCTGGAAGCAGGATGATCCCTCTGGAGGGTTCCTAATCCCGATCTGGGCGGGGGTCTACGCCCCCTGCTCCTCAGCGGTAGTCTACGCCCCCTGCTCCTCAGCGGTATTCGCTCCAATAGATGCCTTTCAGGGGCAGGTTATGCTATCCTGGTGGCGCTCTGAGAGCCAACTATGGTGGCTCTGTTGGGTCTCGCTTATACCACGAGGGCTCCGCCCTTGTTTTTACTGTCCCAGAATATTCTGACTCTGGTCATGGGGGCTTAGTAAAATTATGCATAGGCTCTCTATTTTATATGCCTTCTCTTCGTTCACCCTACTTCGTGGGGTTCTGCGCACAGTTGTGCTGATAGAGAGACCCGTGAGATTGATGGCCTGGGAGGCCTTGTGAACTGTGGTTCGCAGATGCTTCTGCTGAGGTCTGCTGACTTGTACACTCTCTCAGGAGTGCGGTTCTACCCTTGTCAGGCCCCTTCTTTTGTCGTCTCAATCTACAGACTCTTGTCTGGGGCTTGACAGCTGATTCATTCGCCCCTTGGAGACGGGCTTGTCTTCTGGGTGACTTGGTATATGGGGGACTAGGATCAAGCTTCCTTGGCTTCCTCTTCCTCTGTCTATTGTGGTTTATGGTGTACCCATACTGATTGGCATGAGTTTTGGTCTCTTACCTGTTGGACCTTCTTGTTTCCCCGGGTCCTAGAGTCCTTAAAGCATAGGTTGGGTTTGGCTCCCCATCTAGGTACTCTGAAGGTCCAGGTTCTGTCCTGGCTGTCTTCCTGTAGGAGTCTGGGTCTGTCTTCCTTGTGAGGAATTCTCTTGGGGTTTGCTCATGGGCATCTCCCAAGTAGTTTCTGTGGTTCCTGTTGGGATCCATTTTCATTCTGTTTTGCCCTGTGGATTTTTCCCTTGGGACTTATGCTGGATGCTGTCTGAGCTGCCTTGTAGTCCAAGTCGCTTCTCTGGGGGCTCCTGCCTCAGTCAGACGTTGTCTGAGAAGGTGGATCTGATTATTTAGCCTAGGCTCTAGATATATATATATATATATATATATATATATATAATATAATATAATATATTTATATTTAATATAATATATATATCTATATGCACACTATACCGTGGTAGTATTCCGTCTTATGCCGGACCTCTTTGCCCAAGTGGTGTTTTATGATCATTGTTTAAGTCCTTCTAGTCTAACTATGGACCTTATTCCTCATAATGCTGAATAAAGGGTCTACATTCCCTCAACAAGTGTTGCAATTTTTCCTGGTGGTTTCTTGTCCCTTAAGGGACTGATGCCCTTGCGGTCTGCGGGCGCCTCCTATGCGCCTGATATCGCCACTGCGCCCTTTGGATTGATCTTACTTGGATGCCTTCCTGGTCCTGAGTAAAGGTTTCGGCTTCTCGCTAATGAAGGGGTCAGTATTCCCGCCTGTCTGACGGGAGACCAGTTCTCATTCCCCTTAGGGAGAGTTCTAAGTTTTCCACGAGGCTTCTGTTGCCTGTGGGCTGGTTGGGCTGGCCTATTCCTTTACGGGGGAAGAAATTCCCCTTTTTCATTTTATTCCGTTATATTGGTGTTTGGGTACCATTGGCCCTTCAGCACCAGGTTTTTTCTGTTGAATAAGTTACTAGACGGTTGCTTGTCTCTGTTCATACCTCCTCTAAGGTTTTTTTATGAGATTGACGTTAGAGCCTCTGCTCATGTCTTACCTGGTTGCAAAGTTTTGCAGGTGACAGCGCCTTTACTGTCTGCTGTGCTTTGTTTTTGGGGCTCCCACCCTACTTTATGGACACTGCTATTGGATGTCCCATGTGTAAGTATTATAGATGGAGCAGGACGTGCTGTATGCTTAGAATAATACAATTCTGTGAGATACTCACCTGTAGAATTGGTATTATATGCATACAGCACGTCCTGCTCCACCCCACCCTGGTTGTACTTTTTTCTGGATCCCCTGTATGGTGATTGTTATCATTACCTTAGTTACCAGTTGGTGGTTGGTTTCTCCCGGCTTCTTTTCTCACTGTTTTTCAATACTGGGGATTTGTGGGAGGTCCCTGGGTATATGAAGGGCCGGGAGGAGCCTGTTTTTGCATGTCTGCAGTGAACAGCGCCATCTGGCGGAGGATTACCCATGTGTAAGTATTCTAGATGGAGCAGGACGTGCTGTATGCATATAATACCAATTCTACAGGTGAGTATCTCACAGAATTGTATTTTTGAGGTTCTGTCTATTTATCCCCCTGTTGCGGCCCCCAGGCAACAGGGGGATCTTTTCCATACTGCTAAGTCATGCTTGGAATTTCTTGAGCAAGCCCATATTAATAACCTTGTGCTCAAGGAATGGGAACACCCCAGCAGGCTTTCCTGTGTACCTATGAATTGGGATAATGAATTGGCGCATTGATCAGCTGGCGTCCCATGCTTTTGCGTGTGTGGGGACGACGCTGCACCCGGTCTGTGCCTCTGCCATTACGGCTGTGGCTATTAGGACCCTGCTCAGAAGTATCCTTGATGGTGCCCCTGATGATGTGTCTAGTGAGGAGTTTAATGCACTCTCTCGTTGTGATATTTTTGTGACTTATGTCCTCTCTGCCTTGGATGACACCATTAGAATGTGTGGCAGAACCTCTGCCCTTGTGGTGGCTATACGCCGCTCGGTTTGGCTGCGCCAGTGGGCTGCTGACAACGCTGCCAAGAAAGACCTCACTGGTTTTCCCTTCAAAGGACTTCGCCTGTTTGGGGACCGCCTGGACCTATTTGCTAAGGGAGGCAGGTTACCCCAGCGCAGGCGGCAGTCTCGGCCCTTTCCTCCCCCTACCGTGGTGCTAGACAAGGGAGGGGGGTTTCCTTTACTGGGGCCCGGGGAGACTTCTGGGGTAGGGGCAGAGGACGTGGACGTCCTGGCTCCGCTTGGGCTCCAAGCTTAATTCCTCTCCCAAGCTCCCTCAGGCATGATGGGGCGCCCTCACCCATCCGGGTGGGGGGACGGCTTCAGCACTTTGCTCGCGTCTGGAGGCTTCATGCCTCAGACCGGTGGATTCAAGAGGTAGTGTCCTCCGGTTACAAGTTGGAGTTTGCTGCCTGCCCCCCCCCCCTCCCCCCCAAGGCTCATCAGATCCTGGATTCCTCAGGACCCTGTGTCAGCTCAGGATCTAGTGCAGGCAGTGCAAAGCCTTCTGGAGCTGGGGGTCATCTGCAAGGTCCCTTTAAGAGATAAGGGCAAGGGCTTCTATTCCAACCTCTTCACAGTGTCCAAAGAAGATGGGTCAGTCAGGCCCATCCTGGATTGAAGATCCTCAACACATTTGTCAGGTGCAGGCGCTTTCTCATGGAAACTCTGCGCTCTGCCATCAGTCCCCTGCGCCCAGGGGATTTCATGACGTCTGTGGACATCAAAGATGCTTACCTTCATATTCCTATATTTCCAGGTCATCAAAGGTTTGCTCTGGAGGATCAACACTACCAATTTGTGGCATTGCCTTTTGGTCTCACTTCAGCTCCCAGGTTGCTCACCAAGGTGCTGACAGGAGTGATGTCTCTGTTTAGGTTTCAGGGCATCCGCGTGCTGGCCAACCTGGACGACATTCTCATCACTTTCCAGTCTCTACATCAGGCAGAGTTGGATACTCAGCTGGAGGTGTCCACCCTGGAGTCATTTGGCTGGGTGATCAACCACCCCAAGTCTTCTCTGTCTCCCTCCTTGGTAACTTCATTCCTGGGAATGAATCTGGATACAGTTCAGGCAATTTTTCTTCCTCAGCAGAAGGTGGACAGTCTGATTGCGCAGGTTCAGTTCCTGCTATCTTGCCCTCATCCCTCCATCAGGCAGGGAATGCAGCTGGTGGGCCTGATGGTGGCGTGCTTCGAGGCAGTCCCTTATGCTCAGTTCCACTTGAGGCCTCTGCAACTCCACCTCTTGTCAGTATGGGACAAGGACCCTGCGTCCCTGGACCGGGTCTTTGCGCTTTCCCCCCTGGTCAGGCGGTCCCTCTCGTGGTGGCTGGACTCCAGGAACCTGTTGGGGGGCAGATCCTTTCTGACCCCCTCCTGGGAGATGGTCGCCACAGATGCCAGTCTGTCAGGTTGGGGGGGTTTCTGGAAGTCCCTGCAGTTCCAGAGGTGGTGGGGCCCTCAGGAGGCCCACACACCTATCAATGTCTTGGAGCTGCGGGCGATCAGGTTGGTTCTGGCTCAGTTGACTCATCACCTTCGGGGCCTGACTGTTCAGGTGCGCTCGGACAACCAGACGGCAGTTGCCTACATCAATCATCAGGGAGGGACCCGGAGCAAGAGGGCCCTCCAGGAAGTGTCTCTGATCCTGACCTGGGTGGAGGCCAATGTTCCCTGCATATCAGCGGTGTATATTCCGGGGGTGGAAAATCTGCTGGCAGACTCTCTGAGCAGGGGGACCTCTCGCCAGGGAGAATGGTCCCTCTGCAACAGGGTGTTCCAATCTCTGTGTCACCATTGGGGCCAACCAGATGTGGATGTTTGCGTCCCGTTACAATCACAAGCTCCCGGCCTTTGTCTCCCTGTCCCAGGATCCTCTGGCCTTGACCACGGATGCCCTAGCAATGTCATGGCAGGACTTTCAGTTCCTGTATGTCTTTCCTCCATTCCCCCTGCTGGGCAGGGTTCTGCGCAAGATTGCTCTGGAGGGGGTGCCAGCAATTCTGGTGGCCCCCAGGTGGCCAATAAGAGTGTGGTTCGCAGACGTGGTGCAGCTGGCAGTAGATCAGTACGTTCTGCCCAGGGTGCCAGACCTGCTCACGCAGGGTCCCTTACGCCATCCCAATTTACAAACTTTGGCTTTGACGACCTGGCTGCTGAAACCTCCATCTTAATGGAGAAGGGGCTGTCTATCTCGGTTTTGATACCATGATAAAGGCTAGGAAGAAGTCTTCTTCTTCCATTTATTATAGGGTTTGGCGTGACTACATTGACTGGTGTGAGTCTAGGTCTCTTCCCTGTCATGTGTTCTCTATTCCCAGGATCCTGGAGTTCCTGCAGCATGGGTTGGAGATGGGGCTCCAACTCAGTACTCTGAAGGGTCAGGTTTCTGCCCTGGCTGTTTTCTTCCAGAGGTCCTTTGCCCAGCATTCTCTGGTCAGGACTTTTTTCCAGGGGGTTACTCATGTGCGTCCCCCACGTAAGCCTATGGTGCCTGTTTGGGATTTGAACTTGGTCTTGTCTGCCTTGCAGGGTGCTCCCTTTGTACCTGTGCAGGATGCTGCCTTGGCCATTCTTACTCTCAAAGTTGTCTTTTTGGTGGCTATCACCTCTGTTAGACGTGTGTCTGAGTTGGCAGCGCTCTCCCTCCAGCCCCCCTACTATGAGAGTCACCAGGACAAGGTGGTGTTCCTCTTCAAGCCAGATTTTCTGCCTAAGGTTGTGTCTGCCTTTCATTTGAATCAGGACATTGTTCTTCCGTCATTGTGCCCGAATCCTAGTAATGCTAAGGAGAGGGTCTTGCATTTTTCGGATGTGGTTAGGTGTCTGAAGTACTATCTGGTGGCTACTACACCTTTCAGAAAAACTGATGCTCTTTTTGTGGTCCCTTCTGGTCCTAGGAAGGGTTTGGCTCCTGCCAAGTCTACTATCAGCAAATGGATCCGTCAGGCTGTGATTCAGGCCTACTCTGCTAAGGGGAAGAATCCTCCCTTCCGCCTTACTGCTCATTCTACTCGTGCTCTTGGTGCCTCTTGGGCTTTTCAGCACCAGGCTTCTGTTGAACAAGTTTGCAAGGCCGCTACTTGGTCTTCTGTTCATACCTTTTCAAAGTTTGACAAGGTTGATGTTAGGGCCTCAGCTGATGCTGCTTTTGGCCGCAAGGTTCTGCAGGCAGCAGTGGTTTAAACTGTCTGCTGTTACCTTTGGGGATCCCACCCTACTTTATGGACACTACTATTGGATGTCCCAAGTGTAATGAATCTATCTGGAGCAGGACGTACTGTATACTAAGAATAATACAATTCTGTGATTACTCACCTGTAGAATTGGTATTATGAGTATACAGTACGTCCTGCTCCACCCCACCCTTGGTTTTGCATTATCTTGGATCCCCTGTATGGTGATTGTTATCATTGTTATAGTTACCAGTTTGGGGTTGTTTTCATTCTCCCGGCTTCTCGTTAACTGCTTTTCAATGCTGGGGATTGTGGGATGTCCTTGGGTATTTGAGGGGCCGGGAGGAGCCTATTTTGATGTCTCTGCAGTCCAGCGCCATCTGGCGGAGTAATACTCAAGTGTAATGAATCTATCTGGAGCAGGACGTACTGTATACTCATAATACCAATTCTACAGGTGAGTAATCACAGAATTGTTTTTTTGGTCCTCTCTGGCTTGGCATTCCAATTTGGAAAGCCCTGCTCGTTGGGTGTATCCCTCAGGATCGCCCATAAACTCACCAATTTCTACTGTGAATGTAGGGGTAGCTCAGCCAATCAGCAGCACTATTTTCATTCAGAAATGAGAATGAAAAGAGTGCTGAGGGGGCCCACATCCCGCCCCCTTCTCTAGCTCTGGGCCTGACTGCGCTGGCCATTCAGAAAGGCCTGGAACGGGTGTGCGTCAAGCTAGTGGTATGCCGGAGATGCTGGTATGTTGGGTGATTTCACCAGGAAAGCAGGCTGTGGTGCAGGCTCGAATTAAGCAATTTGTGGATCACCAGTCTCGAACGGATCAGCTGAGTGGTGCTACCACTGGGAGGATGTAGGTCAGCTTGTACCTTTTCAGTAGGAAGTTCTCTTTTAGAGGTGAACTGACCCTTTAGGGAGAAGGTAGTGAGCATAAAATACAATTCTGCACAATGTTCCCCCTTTTCTGCAAAATTGCTTAACGGCCAACCAGAAATAAAAAGCGATACGTTTTGGTGAGATCATGGTTATCATGTTACATAAGGCTTAAAACTCTGATGTGGTCGCCTCATATTAATTCTCAGCAGAATTTTAGAACTTTAATATTGCACCGTATTTTTCTTTTTAAAGAAATTTTGCTTACGGTTTGTAAAATCCCATTTTTTCTGCTTTTCCTCCTGTGCGCAGAGCTTTGATTTGGAAGCTTTCCTCCACCACCTGGTCACACTTTCCTCCTGCAGGCTGCAGGAATGGAGATTTAACTGATTTCTGGACAAACGGGAAGTTCAGTTATCTGAAGCTATCATCTGTTCTACAAGCACTAACATAACCACTATGTGTATATTTTAATAGAGCAGAGCACATTAATAGCTGACATTTGGCAGGAGCTCTTAGGAAATATAAAACTTTTGGAGTCTGAGACTCCAGTGAAGGTCAGTTCCCTCCTGCAGGGGCATCCCCTACTGGGATGCCCCGTCCTGTGACACACCGAGTCTCCCGATATTCTTACCTTTTCCTTCTTACCTTTGTCCACAGCACAGCCTCTTCTTGGCTGTGTGTGGCCCTGCCCACAGCAGCTGAAGGGCCATGCACACCGAAGGGAGCCCAGTGATGCCGTATGTCACTCGCAAGTGCGGTTAGGATCCCAGCAGGCTGCTCTAGAAGCAGCGTGGGCTTGAGGAGAGGTAGGTGACCTTGGCGACCTTGGGGTTTCACACAGCAGGGGACAGACCAAAACCTGGGATAGTGAAAATCTCGGATTTTGGTCCACATTTATAACTTTGAAGTTGCTAAGTTAGGAGTTGCATAGACTCTGTAATGAAAATTGAAACCTTAAAATACTGTCAGGGCCACTAACACCATGCGTATATAGTTTTATAGAAATTCTGCTTCTATATTGTAGCTTCGAACAACATTTTAAGCAAGTGCACATAAAGTTAAAACAGCCTACAGGCCTTTTTCCAATGCCCCCTAGATGCCCCAATCTGGGACGCCCATCTGCTTGGGTCCCCCTAGAATGCCCAAATACAGCTCTCTTAGTACTTTCCTGTGGTCACAGCTATGACGATTGCCCAGTCTTTTAAGGGCTATCTAACACTGAATCATTCATTTCTATGTTAAACAAAAAAAAAGTTAATCGTACGCAAAAAATGTTGTTGGCAACCAAATAGATCAAACATAATTGTGCCAAACTTAAAGTGGACCAAAACCCAGGATAGTCAAAAGTTTTGACTATCCTGGGTCTTGGTCCTTTCCCCGACGGCACCCCGATTGGGGTTGCCCCGCTGTGTTAACCCCCTCAGATCGGTGCGGCAACTCGCCTCTTCCCAGGCCCACGGGGTGTCTAAGAGCCTCTCTCTAATAGGGAGCGTCCCCTCGCCGGCCATTCACAAATGCCCCGTGCGGGCATGCGCACTGCTAGAGGGAAGCGGAGGATGCGGCCATCGGAGTCGCTGCTCTTAGACGCGCCGTGGGCCCGGGATAAGGTGACTTGGCTGCGGTGATCTAAGGGGGAGGGGGGGTTCACACAGCAGGGCACCCCTGATCGGGGTTCCCCCGTGGAAAGGACCAAAAGCCAGGATAGTCAAAATCCTGGGTTTTGGTCGACTTTAAAGAGGAACAATGGAGGCCCTGGAGTCCCACTCCACTACATTCTCCCCCCAGAGCCCTAAGCCACATCTCGGCATCAAGGCTGAGCGGGCATGCCCACAGCTAGAAACTGAGCGGGGATTCGTCCCGCCACTAGGCTGCTTAGCCGCAAACCGAAGGGAGGCAACTGAAATTAAGCGTGTTCGGTTTTTCCTGCACCATGGGAATGATAGAAAGGTGAGTTTTTACGGTCCTGGGGGGGGGGGGGGGGGGGTCTTCGTCTGAGGGGGACAATACCTGGAGAGGAAAATTTCCGGGTTGTGTTCCTCTATAATATAAAATACAATGCTTTTTTCCATGAAACACTGCAGCAACATAGCGGTTGCAAAGTCTGTGCAGGCAGCGCCCTCTGGAGTATCAGATATGTGAGATTTTTCTTTTCTTGTAATATGTTTGCTTTTGTTTCTAGAAGGAAATGAAAAGCATATGCTGAAGCTTCCAAAGATTTAATTTCACCATTTTCATGGGGCTCAAGGCCCCTGGATCGTAAGGTATCACTAATTGTTTGAGGCCTCCTGTGTGCATGCAGATTTTATCATAAGGCTGCATTGTAAACGAGTGAAGAACGAGCCATACTGCACATTTCTCAGGGTGATTCTATTTGTAACTGACACTAAGCAATAACCCCCTCCCCCTCCCCAGCCTATGCTCTTTGGTGCAGTAAGCTGCCCTCTAAGTTCCCCTCATTGAGGCTGGGGGTGTTTAGGCTGGCGGCGCCCCCTGACTTGGTCATACTAACGTAACATGCAATGTGTTATTTCAGGTGCTGATTCATGTTTTTAGTTTAAAGAAATGCTGAGATTTCTTTCACTTTGTACATTTTAGTTTGACAGACTCATGTTGAGCACATTTTTTTTTTTTTTTTGTGAAGAAAACTCTTCCGCGGACCACAATTAGTTTTCTCTGAATTTTAGCCATCTTCTCTTTTCAGAGAATAACCGAGTAAGCAGTGGTTTTAAGGACCTGGCTCCAGGAAATTTGTGGTGTTTGTTTTTTGGGTTATAGTTTTCCTTTCTTTACTTTAGTTATTTAAATATGATAAAGGGAAAATAAGCCCTCTGCTTTTTTCCAAGTATACAGCACGTCCTGTTCCAGTAATTCCTTAAGTCTGGGTTATTCCGCCACAAGGTGGCGCTGGACTGCAGAAAGACTTGTGGCCACTCCCGGCCCCAAAAATAGCCAAGTACCTCCCACCAATTCCCAGCGTCTCTCTGCAGTCTGGACTGCGAAGATAGAAGATGGCTCTCTACTGCGCAGGGAGTGGGGCTTTTCAAGCCTAGGGCCCTGCAGGCTTATTTCCACCCGTTCTGGACCCACTGCCTCCCAGCCTCGGCTGAAGGTTCGGGTGAAGGTAGGACAGCACTAGGGTCAGGTGCTGAAGGAGCTTGGCTCCGGGCTGCAAGACCCTGTACCAAAGGGTAGCCGGCGACAGGCTTTCTAAGGTGAGCCTCATTGGAATGCCCCAGCCTCAATCCTTGGGTCTTGGTTCCCTTCACCCTTCTCCCCTCTAGAAAATTGGGCGCGACTCTTGTTGTGGCCCACTCGGTGGGCAGGGGGCGCCTGGGGGGCTGTATTTGTGTGCTTTGTGTGCTTTTTTTTGGTGTTGTGCGGACCGTTGTACGCCTCTCCGCGGTGGTTGGTGCTATGTGTTTTTAGGTTACTGTCATGGCACCGGCATCTCACGTGATCAGTTTCGCACTCTTCGGGGGGACGGGAACTGCGGTTTGACATGTTTTGCGTCATACTCTCGCGGTCCACCCCTCTCTGCTGCCGGCGCCATTTTGTGGCCTCGTCCTTGCGGTGCTGCGACGCGGTCTGGTCTCTGAGCGATCTGTCTGATTGGTCCGTGAGTCCCTTACGGGGTTTTGTTATATTGCTTTACTATGTATACGCTGGGGATGTTTATTGTGTGCTTATTGTGTCTTGCAGGTGGGTCACCTCTGACTTTGGTTTTCCTGGCCCTGCCCCTTACCAATCTCCCACCTTCCCTAGCGAGCTTTGGGGGGCATCCCAAAAAGGGTGGCTATTGCTAGCTGTGTCCCTGTACTGGCCATTACGCCTGTATCTAAATCACCATATGGAGGCTTCCGGGGACGATGTGCTTGGGGTTCCTTCGGGACAAGCCCAGCTGTGTGTTGCGTGTGGGGTATCCCCTGTTAGTGACGGTGTCAGGGTGTGTTTGACCTGTGCCCAACATGTGCTTGCGCTGCAGCCTGGGTCCTCTGCTAGGGGTCCCGGGGCTGTACCCCTTTCTGCTTCGCCTACCCCCCCATGCTTGCATCTGACCCCCAGTGAGGGGCACATTGGCGGGGAGTCTCAGTATGACTTGGCTTCACGGGTGGCCAGCATTGAAAGCATATTGCTGGGTCAGCCCCGCGTAAGACTTCTGTTAAGAAGCGGCATTTATCTCCCGCTGCTTCCCTCTTTCCTGTGGAGGATGAGGGACTTTACTCATTGTCTGGCGTTTACCCCCTCCAGGAGGGGGAATTATTCTCTGATTCATAAGCCTCTGAGGAACAGTCTAAGTTATATGGTGGTACCGGGTCTCCTTTTGGAGAAGACCCATGGTGGTCAGATGACACTGACAGGTTATTGACTCACATTTTTGAAGTGCTTTGTATTTCCCCTCCTACCGTGGCTCCGCAGCAGCAGGGTCAGCTTTTCCATTCTGTTAAACTACGCTTGGAGTTCCCTGAGAAGAATCACTTTAATAATCTGGTGCTCAAAGAGTGGGAACTCCCTAGTAAGCTACCTGGGGTGCCCAAGAGTTGGAACAGGAGGTATCCTTTTCTCGCTGATGTGATTAAGCGTTGGTCATGTCCTCCCGAGGTGGACGCGCCCATCCTAGGGTTGGGTAACACATCAGTCATAGGGGCCTCTGATGACGTGGGAGGTGAGGATTATAGATTTCTCCTACTTTGCTATGAATTTGTCGCATATATCTTTTCTGCCATGGATGATGCCATTAGAATGTGTGGTAGGACTTCTGCCCTGTTGGTGGCTATACGATGCTCTGTCTGGCTACGTCAGTGGGTGGCTGATAATGCTGCTAAAAAGGCCCTCACTGGTTTTCCCTTTAAGGGGCTGCGGCTCTTTGGTGAACGCTTGGACCTATTTGCCAGGGGTGGTAGGCTGCCTCAACGTAGGAGGCCGTCTCGCACCTTTCGGGGGGACCAGTGCTTCTCTCCCCTCCTTCCGCGCTTCCAGGGCTGGTCGAGGAGTTTCCTTTGCTGGGGCACGCAGAGACTATTGGGGCAGGGGTAGAGGACGAGGCCGTCGCGGGCTCTCATGGGGTCCCAAGCCCAAATCCTCCCCCAAGCCCCCTCAGGCATGAGGAGGCGCCCTCATCCATCCAGGTGGGGGGACGGCTTCGGTTCTTTGCTCACGTCTGGAGGCTACGTGTAGCAGACAGATGGATTCAGGAGGTGGTGTCCTCTGGATACAAGTTTGCAGCCTGGCCGCCCTCTAGATTTATCAGATCCCGGATGGCTCAAAACCCCGTCAGTTCAGGGCATGCGGCTTGCGGTCCGAAACCTTTTGGAGTTGGGGGTCTTCTGCCCTGTGCCTCTCAGGGAAAGGGGCAGAGGCTTCTACTCCAATCTATTCACTGTTCCCAAAAAGGATGCATCGCAACAAGTTTGTCAGATTCAAGCATTTTCGCATTGAGACCCTACGCTCAGCAGTTGCTACTCTGCGCCTGGGCGACTTCATGACATCAGTAGACTTCAAGGACGCGTACCTTCATGTACCAATCTTCCCAGGTCATCAGAGATTCCTCAGGTTTGCTCTGGAGCACTACCAATTTGTGGCCTTACCTCAGCTCCCAGGGTATTCACCAAGGTGATGGCTCTGTTGATATCTCAGGGCATTTGCATTCTTCCTTATTTGGATGACATTCTGATCTCGTCTCAGTCCTTCCATCAGGCAGAACTGGATACCCAGATGGTGGTGTCCACACTAGAGTCCTTCGGCTGGGTGATCAACCATCCCAAGTCTTTCCTGTCCCCGTCAGTGGTGAGGTCCTTTCTGGGCATGACTTTGGATACATCTCAGGTCAAGGTTTTTCTCCCTCAACAGAAGGAGAGTCTTCAAGCACAGGCCCAGTTTCTTCTTTCTTGTCCTCATCCCTCCATCCGGCAGGGGATGCAACTGGTGGGCCTGATGGTGTCTTGCTTTGAGGCGGTACCCTATGCTCAGTTTCACATGAGACCTCTTCAGCTACACCTCCTATCGGTGTGGGATCGGGACCCTGTGTCCCTGGATCAGGTATTTGTTCTTTCCCCCCTGGTCAGACGGCCCCTCTCGTGGTGGCTGGACTCGAGGAACTTCTTGGTGGGCAGGACCTTTCTATCCCCTTGCTGAGAGACTGTCACCACAGATGCCAGTCTGACAGGTTGGGGGGGGCTTCTGGAAGTCCTTGAAATTCCAGGTTCAGTGGGGCCCCCAGTAGGCCCATACTCCTATCAACATTCTGGAACTGAGGGCGGTAAGGTTCGTTCTCGCCCAGTTGACCCCACACCTTCGGGGTCGGGCTGTTCAGATCGGACAACCAGATGGCGGTTGCCTACATCAATCATCAGGAAGGGACTCGGAGCAAGCGAGCCCTCAAGGAAGTGTCCCTGATACTGTCCTGGGCGGAAGAGAATGTCCCCTGTATATCGGCAGTTTACATCCCGGGGGTGGAAAACCTGGAGGCAGACTTCCTGAGCAGGGGGATGTCTCGGCTGGGGGAGTGGTCCCTCAGCAACAGGGTGTTTCGCTCCCTGTGCTGTCGCTGGGGTCTGCCGGATGTGGATCTGTTTGCGTCCCGTCACAATCACAAGCTTCCATTCTTTGTCTCTCTGTCTCAGGACCCTCTGGCCTTCGCCACGGATGCGCTAGAAATGCCTTGGTAGGGGTTTCGGCTCCTCTGTGTTCCCTCCGTTCCTGCTGTTGGGCAGGGTGCTGCGCAAGATAGCCCAGGAGGGGGTGCCAGCCATTCTGGTGGCCCCCTGTTGGCCAAGAAGGGTGTGGTTCGCAGACTTTGATGGCTTTGAAGGCTTTGATGGCTTGGCTGTTGAAACCTCCATCTTGAGGGAAAAGGGGTGGCCTGCCTCTGTTGTTAATACCATGATTAGGGCTAGGAAGAAGTCCTCGTCCTTTATCTACTACAGGGTCTGGCATGCTTACATTGCCTGGTGTGAGTCCAAATCTCTTCCCTGTCGGGTGTTTTCTGTTCCCAGAATTCTGGAATTCTTGCAACATGGTTTGGATTTGGGCCTTCAACTCAGTACCCTCAAAGGTCATGTATCAGCTTTGGCAATTTTCTTCCAAAAATCTTTTGCCAGTCACCGTTTGGTTAAGACTTTTTTCCAGGGGGTTTCTCATGTGCGTCCGCCACGTAAACCTATGTTACCAGTTTGGGATTTAAATCTGGTGTTATCTGCTCTGCAGGGTCATCCTTTTGAGCATCTCGACTGATGCTCTTTTTGTTCTTCCTTCTGGTCCTAGGAAGGGTTTGCCTCCGGCTAAGTCCACTATCCGCAAATGGATTCGCCAGGCGTTGGTGCAAGCCTATTCTGCTAAGGGGAAGGAACCTCCATTCCGCCTAACTGCTCATTCCACTCGTGTTATTGGTGCCTCTTGGGCCTTTCAGCACCAGGCTTCTGTTGAACAAGTTTGTAAGGCCGCAACTTGGTCTTCTGTTCATACTTTTTCCAAGTTTTACAAGGTTGATGTTAGGGCCTCAGCTGACGTTGCTTTTGGCCGCAAAGTTCTGCAGGCGGCAGTGGTTTAAACTGCACGCTTTTGCTCTTTGGGGATCCCACCCTACCTTACGGACACTGCTTTTGGATGTCCCAGACGTAAGGAATTACTGAAACAGGACGTGCTGTATACTTGGAAAAATACAATTCTGTGAGTACTCACCTGTAGGATTGATTTTATAGTATACAGCACGTCCTGTTCCACCCCTCCCTTGTTATCATTTTTCCTGGTTTCCTCTGTATGGTGATTGCTCAAGTTTATTTTGGGTTCTTATCCATTTTTTTGATTCTCCCAGCCTACCTTACGGACACTGCTTTTGGATGTCTCAGACGTAAGGAATTACTGAAACAGGACGTGCTGTATACTTGGAAAAATACAATTCTGTGAGTACTCACCTGTAGGATTGATTTTATAGTATACAGCACGTCCTGTTCCACCCCTCCCTTGTTATCATTTTTCCTGGTTTCCTCTGTATGGTGATTGCTCAAGTTTATTTTGGGTTCTTATCCATTTTTTTGATTCTCCCAGCTTCTTGTATAACTGCTTGTCAACACTGGAAATTGGTGGGAGGTATTTGGCTATTTATGGGGCCGGGAGTGGCCACAAGTCTTTCTGCAGTCCAGCGCCACCTTGTGGCGGAATAACCACAAGTCTGTTTTACCACCACAAAGATCATGCATATGGTTGCTTGCAAAATACTTGGGTGGGGAATGTTTTGAATCCCCCTTCCATTAGCGGGTTCTGGTATGGAAGGGACATATCGTTAACACTTATAGTTCTAGTGGAGATCTGTGATTAGACAAAGGCTTTCTATACTGCCCCAGGCTACAGTGCTTGCAGTCAGGTGGCAAGCATTCCAAGCCTTAACCAACTCCACCTTGAAGCAGTGTGGCAGAAGCCTGTTAGGGGTTGAGTCAGCTGGTTAAGGGCAGACCAAATTACAAATGGTTTCAAGGCCTTGCCATATGACCTACAACTCTGCTTCTTTAACACTGCCTAGGACAGAACTCAGTTACCATTGGTTTACCTACAAGGCAATCCAATACCACTCCTGCATCTTTGTTCAGTACCATTGAGAGTCTGAAGGATGCGGTTGCTGACCCAATGCGCTGGCTGGCAGTTTATAATAGGAGACCAGTCAGCCCAGGTCTCTACTAAGTAACATGGCTGTGAGAATCTTGTCTGAGACCCCCACTTCCTCTCTCCTGCTACCCATTTAAATTGGCACTATCGCGAAAAAATGGCCCAATGATAAAAATTCATTTAAATATGCTGGATGGCAGGGGGAAAGGTCACTTATACACCCAGCATCAAGAAATATCCAGCCAGGCTTGTTTTACTTTCTTTTAATGGATGGAAAAGAACATATTCTCGGTGTGCCCCCCCCCCACGCTTCCCTTTTAATAATTACGATCGGGTTACTCCACCAGCCGGTGGCGACGTGCAGGGAGAAGTCTTGAAAACGAGCCCCTTCCAGCCTATATATACCTGGGACCTCCCACTGAATCACCAGTTTTTTCTCTCTGCATGAAGCGACAAGACAGAAGAATGAAGTCTCCTGCTTGCAGGTAGCCGGGGTAAAATCCGGCATCCCCTTTTGGTCTATTTCTGCCCAGTTCTTATGCTTAGTTAAATGGAAGCCTCCCAGCCTAGGCTGCGGGCTGGGCAAAGGTAGATGGCACTTTAGGTGCCTAGGAGCTTATCTCCTCCGCTCGACCCCACTTGTGGGGCAATGCGGCTATCCGGCTGGTGATCCGGATTTGGGATGCCCCTGTCCCGATGTCCCTTTAGGTCACCTTCTCCTGCTTGGCCTTCTCCCTTCGCTAAGGGGGGGGGGGTGTTTAATGTGCATGAGTGCTTTACTGTGAAAAGGTCTTAGTGTCAGCGCATGGACAGGGCTGCTGGGGCCTGTTTTTCATTGTTTGTTTTTCCCTCCCTTTGCTGGCCGGGACGTGCTGTCTCCGGGCCCGCCCCTCGCTTCCCTGGTCTCATTAGAGACCTGGACGCTGCAGCCGGTGGGGGAAGAGCTTCCTTGCTGCTGAAAACTACACAGGTAAAACGCACTCTGCTTTGCCTTGAAATTACATGTGTCATGTATATTTATTCAAGATGTTTAAGCTAGCCATATATGTTTGCCTTATTGGTTATGTATGATTGTAGCTGGGGGACTGACTGTGGTCTCTTTTCCCCCACAGATTCTGGGATCCCCTCACTGCAGTGGCTCCTCCCGGTCTGTTATACCTGGCTAGTCTTAGTTTCTAAATTGGGATTTTCCTAGTTTTAAAAAAAAAAAAAAAAAAAAAAAAATCCTCCCACTTCCGGGACTTTAATTATAAAGGGGCATCCCGGGTTGCTTATTGCGTAAAACCCTGGGTTGTTGCGAATACCATAAATTCACCATATGGAGGCTTCCAATGTTACCGTAAATGGCTCCTCGGGGCCATCCAGGTTGTGTGGGGGCTGTGGGGTTCTGCTCCCAGGTGATGATGTCATATTATGTGTTCCATGTGCTCAGCAGAACATTGCGCGCCAGTCCGTTGCTCCGGCTTCTGGCTTCTCGCAATTTCCGTCATCTCCTATCCCCCCCAACCTAGTCCGGACCCCGTGTGACACTGTCAAAATGGGGATTCACATTCCGAGGTGCATGCGCGGTTGGCCAACCTCGAGAAAATGATCTCCGCTTCAGTGGCTCAGAAGGCTACGGCAAAGCGGAAGCACCTTGCTCCGGCAGTACCTGCCCCGGAGGATGAGGTATCTGAATTTTTGGATTATTCCGATTGTCCCCCTGATGAGGAGGGGGAACTTCTTGAGGAATCTGATGAGCCTGCAGACCAGCTATTGTTTGATACTGCTGGTGATCAGGCTGTGGGGGTGTCCCTTGACACTCCTTCTATTTTGGCTCAAATGTTTAAAGTTTTGGCCTTGGATCCGCCTGTGGTGGTCCCTCTGCCAAAAGGTGTGTTGTTTGATGTACCCCAGCCGCGTTTGGTTTTTCCCAGGCAACAGCACTTTGAGAAGCTTGTCCTTAAGGAATGGGAACAACCCACGCGCCTGGCTGGAACTCCTCCTAATTGGGATAAGCACTATCCCTTTCCAGAGGACTTGGTGAAGCTTTGGTCAGTGCCCCCCGAAGTCGACACCCCGGTGTTGGGGTTGACTGCCCGGCTGCTTTGCACCTTTCTGGCACCACTACCATTAAGGATGGTGAGGATCGTCGGATTGATCAATTGGCCCGCCATGGTTTTATCAGTGCTGGCTCGACACTACGGCCAATTTGTGCTTTGGCGCTTCTTTTGCTGGCTGTTAGATCCATGAATAGGGATCTGCTTGCAGATCTTGATCCCGCTTGTGATATGATTAGCTCTCTCAAGCAGTGTGAGTCGTTTGTTTCTTTTGTCCTGACTGCTCAGGACGATGCTCTTGCGACGAGTAGCAGGACAGCGGCATTGCTGGTGGCTATTCGTCGGTCTATATGGCTGCACCAGTGGACGGCGGACCTTAATTCTAAAAAGGCGCTTACAGCGCTACCCTTCGTAGGTTTACGCCTTTTTGGCGAGAAATTGGATGCTGTTACCAAGAATGGTAAGTTGCCTCAATTCAAGAAACCTCGTCGCTCCTTCAGGGGTGCGAGTTCCTTTAGTCCCTCCTTTCGAGGAGCCAGAGCGGGCAGAGGGGCTTCCCTTCCCGTTACCGGGGCTGTAGGTTGGTCCCGGGGAAGAGGTCGTGGCCGTCCCGGTCAGTCCTGGGGCGCCAAGCCCAAACCTACTGCTAAGCCCACTCAGCAATGAGGGGCTGCCCTCACCCGTGCGGGTGGGGGGACAATTGCGACACTCCTCCCTGGTTTAAGGCCGGGAGTCTCTGGACACACAGATCTGGGAGGTAGTGTCGCCCGGTTACAGACCGGAGTTCGAGTCTCGCCCTTCCTCACGGGTTTTCCTGGAAATGACGGTCATCCGGCCGGTGCCGCACTTAGAGGTGGGCCTCGATTTTTACGCCATTCTCTTCGCAGTCCCCTAGAAGGACGGGTCAGCTTGCCCCATCCTGCATCTGAAGTTTTTTAAACTTCCCAGGTTCCCCCTTGTTCTAGCCAGGGTGGTGTCCTTTCGGGGAATACGGTCGGATTTCGGTCAACACAGGGTGTTGCTCACTCAGTCCCAGGTCTGTCTGATTCAGGAGTTGGTTTGGATCCTTCTTTCCAATCCTCGGCCGTCTGTTCTGGAGCTGAGAGCCTTCCGTCTGGTTCTTGCTCTTTTGTCCCATGATGGTCTGGGCCTTCTGGTTCAGCTACGCTCGGACAGCGGTTACTTACTTCAATCATCAGGGAGGGACTTCCATTCTGGGTGCCCTCAGAGTGGAGTCCCTGATCCTGACCTGGGCGAAGACACATGTTCCTTGTCTCTCGGCAGTCTGCAGTCCGCTCCGGTGGGGGACACCGGAGGTGGTTCTGTTTTTCTTTTGCCACAATTGCAGGCTCCCGATCTTTGTGTCACCCTCCCAGGATCCTCTGGCTCGGGCGGCGGAAGCTGGTTCTGGAAAGGGTGTCTGCCATTCTCGTGGCCCCAAGAGGACCAAGACGAGTGTGGTGTGCAGACATCGTTTGGCTGACAGCGAATCAGCTCGTTCTGCCTCTTCGACCCGATCTGCTCACTCAGGGTCGGCTGTCTTACCCCAGTTTACCAACTCTGGTTTTGATGGCTTGGCTGCTGAAACCTCCATCTTGAAGGAGGAGGGTCTTTCTGACTCGGTTATTAAGATTCTGATCGCTGGCCAAAAGAGGTCGTCTTCTATCACCTACTATAGGACTTGGAAAGCCTATATCGCTTGGTGTGAGGTTAGGTCTATGCCTTGTAGGTTCTTTTCGGTCTCCAGGATTCTGGAGTTTTTACAATCAGGGCTGGACTCTGGTCTTCAGCTGAGTACTTTGAAAGGGCAGGTTTCTGCCTGATCTATCTTTTTTCAGAAGCGTTTCGCGCTTCTTCCTTTAGTTAAAACTTTTTTCCAGGGGGTTACGCATGTGCGGCCTCCCAGGAAACCATTACTCCCTGTTTGGGACTTGAATTGCTCTTCAGGCTCCTCCCTTTGAGCCTTTGCAAGATATTGCTTTGTCTACCCTGACTCAGAAGATTGTCTTCTTGGTAGCTATCACTTCGGTTCGGCGTGTCTCGGAGTTGGCGGCCTTGTCTATTCAGGCGCCCTACTTTGAGAGGCATCAGGACAAAGTGGTCTTTCGGTTCAAACCAGACTTTCTTCCTAAGGTTGTTTCTGCTTTTCATTTGAATCAGGATATTGTTCTTCCCTCCCTGTGTCCTAAGCCTAAGAATGACAAGGAGAGGGTTTTGCATTGTTTGGATGTAGTACGCTGTGTTAAGTACTATTTGATTATTACTTCTCCTTTTCGTAAGACTGATGCCTTTTTTGTTATGCCCTGTGGGCCTAGGAGGGGTTTGGCGCCGGCCAAATTTTCTATTTGCAAATGGATACGTCAGGCCATTATTGCGGCCTATTCTGCTAAGGGGAAAGTTCCCCCTTTTCGTATCACTGCTCATTCTACTCGCGCCGTTGGAGCGTCTTTGGCTTTTCAGCACCAAGCCTCTGTTGAACAAGTTTGTAAGGCTGCTACTTGGTCTTCCGTTCATACTTTTTCCAAGTTTTACAAGGTTGATGTGCGGGCCTCAGCGGATGCTGTTTTTGGCCGCAAAGTTCTGCAGACTGCAGTCATTTATGTTATGCTTCACCTTGCCTTTGGATACCCATCCCTTGTGGACACTGCTTTTGGATGTCCCGATCGTAATTCTTAAAAGGGAAGCGGGGTGTGTGGCACACCGAGAATAATACCATTTTGTGAGTACTCACCTGAAAAATGGATATTATCGGTGTGCCACACACCCCGCTTCACCCGCCCTTTTCGGTATCCCGAATCCTTTATATGGTGAAGCTTTTCTTTATTTTGAGGTTGGATTTCCTGGTACCTTGTCTTTCTGCTTTTTAAATAACTGGTGATTCAGTGGGATGTCCCAGGTATATATAGGCCGGAAGGGGCTCGTTTTCAAGACTTCTCCCTGCACGTCACCACCTGCTGGTGGAATAACCCAATCGTAATTAATAAAAGGGAAGTGGGGTGTGTGGCACACCGATAATGTCAATTTTTCAGGTGAGTACTCACAAAATGGTATTTTGGAGTGACAGACTCTGTCACCCCTCATAGACAAAACCTGTGACCCCTGGATTTGGTTTCTACCATGTGAGAATAAACCACAATCTTGGCGAGAGTTTTTTCAGTTCGGGTGTATAAGTGACCTCTCTTCTCATTAGCCGACGTGTTTATATGGATTTTTAACATTACACAATTTTACAATACTGTTCCTAAGGTAAGCAAATAATGTACATCGTGGCTTGGGGCATGCTACAATGAGTTCCTCCCACTGAAAATGTGAGGTATCAGGGATTGTATCTACTTTGTTCACCACCACTACTCTGTCTATAGCCCCGACTCAGGACATTATAATTTAAGATGCCCCATGGGTTAAAGATTAAAAGGAAGCCCAAATTTAGACAAAACTTGCACGTAAATGAGTGTGGGAAAATGCAATCATTTTAGCAACAGGACCCCAGCAACAAAAGACATGAAGTATACCTTTTACTCTTGTCTATTAAAAATGGCTTCTCAAATGGTAAGTGTGGTGAAAATCTCCCTAACGTTCTGTGGCCATAATAGCCCTGCTACAGCTCCATATTGTTGCTGGAAATGGAGCAGAGCAACTAGAAGGGAGAAAACCATGCCAGCACCCTGAATGGCACACTCAGTGGAAGAGGGAGGAATTGTCTAAAGACAGCATGGTAGGATACATGTGCAAAGACCTGCCCACAAAGGTTTAGCAGTCTATGCCCGCAACCCTTTCAGGGCTGCACCTACCCAAGAACCTCAACTTTATCATCCAGTAACCCTTGATCCGAGGAGCCAGGAAGACAAGGTGCCTGATCAGTGCAGTTATGTGGGTGCTCACTCAGCTGCAGTCATCAAAGGGATCGGGAGGCAAGACACCTGGAGGATACAAAAGTAGGTTAAAAACTGCATTCAAAATAAGATGTATATTGCGTAACATAATCAAGAATTTAACATTGGGTTGTGTTTCTCCCAGGATTGTAAAAAAGTCAGCAGTGCTCATACGATTAAGATTTCCTCTGCCGGACTGGGCAGTGTATGCAAGCTGCATAGTACAAGCCCCACCGGCCCAATTCAGAATGCCCCACATAGAGAGACAACTTCCCCTCGAATTTTATAGATTTGAGGGGGGGGGGGGGTAGTTGGTGCTTGAAGGTGAGGTATGGCCATATACATGTTTCCCAATAAATTTTTCCTTTGAACCGCACCACAGGGTTTACACATTTAAATGTACGTTTTAAGTGCTCTTTATTATATAACTGTTCATTTCTGTTTCTACAGGTAGAGTTACACCTGAGCAGCTTGGATCCTACATCATGCTGTTTAAAGAAAACCCGCAAGCTCTAGAAAACCACTGCGGCCTGCTTCAGCTAGCCTTGGCAACAATCCAGACACTGAAACATCCTCAGTGTTCCAAGTGGGACAGTTTCCTGGCATTTGAAAGATCAGTCTTGCAGGTACTTTTTTACATTTCAAACTGCTCTATGCTAAAACATATCATTTTTAAAAACTGTTTTGACCAATTTGGGCTTCAATCTATCTTTCATGTGCCTTATACGTTTTGCTTTACATCAATTTAAGGCCACATTGCTCCCAATGGACGCATTATGTCCTTTTTTTCATGTTTAATTTTGTTTTATGTAAAATGCTATCTCTGGTGTTCTGACACATACACATTTTGGAATGTGTTAAAACCAACTTGGCATAATTTCTGATCGTGACCCCATTGTGGAGCTACAGCATCTGCAGTGAACTATTCTCTAACCAAAAAAGCTGTGGGTATCACAGGGGTGTCACTGACCACTTTTATATTGTGACCACTGACCACAAATGAAGGTCAACTAAACTATAAACTATAGAGAATAAAAAGTAGAAGGCAGACATTTAAAAAATAGGTGCCCCGCAAGAGCGGCACTGAGAGTTTTACAGCAAGGATAATGCTTTGAAATGTAACAAAGATTGCATAAAAGCTCCAGCATCTGACCATCTTTACCAATTCTTCACATAAGGATTGGTCTGCTTTGTGAAGCTATATTTAGCTTGGTATTAGTCTAATAATAATTTTATTATTCATTTTATATTTCTTCGGGAAAAACTCACTAAATATATAAGGTAAGGAAGGCAGAAATGAGGAAGTGCTATGAGGGGAACAAAAATAAAGATAAAGTTTGAAGGGCGTTTGTCGCCCTCTGTTGCCAGACCATGTTTCACTATTTTGCGCTACACATGTTCAACTGTGATTTTTGAAAGGATTTCCAGGGATTTCCCAGGAAAATTATATATTGTTTTTATCAAGAGAGTCTGGGCTTCAACATGAATTCTCTTGTTTGTCATTTTTTAGGTGTATTCTCAATACTTTTTGGTGAAATATGTGCAAAAAAAAATAAAAAAAATCTATTTTTTGCAATTTGTGGTGTTTTTTTGTAATAAAAAATATAAGTTTGTCAATAAAATTTTATTGCGTGCGAAACCCTAATTTCTCCCAGTCACAGTGGTACCACATATGTATTGATAGACACCCTTTCCTGCCCAGGAGACTCCCCCAAACTGAAACAGAGCTTTAGGAGATTTTCAGATAAAATACAACTGCGCTATGCGCACCTTGCAGTTTTTCCAGAAAAACAACCATTTACATTTAAAATACCCCCCGCAAACTATATATTCTCTGGAAGTACGCACCTCAAGCTTTCTATGCATACCAAGCTTGTTTATGTGGGCTTAGTTTTCTGGAAGTAATCCCTCAATGTATTCTTTGGTTGCACAAAGTTTCCCTAAACAAGAATAAAAAGGAAGAATCAAACCACATTTTCCTAAAAAAAAAAAAAAAAAAAAACTATATGCAAACAAGTAAAATCTCAAAAAGCTGAACAGAACGATACCCAACATGCATAGGTACTTTCAAGGGTAGAGTTGGCAAACACCCCAAAGTAAAGCATGCACATAACAGTAATTTTACTTGAAAATTTCAGCTCTGCAGACAAAATGCACACCTTGCAATCTTTCAACCAAAACTACCCTTTACATTTGGAATACCCCCTATGAACCATATATTCCCTGAAAGTACACATGTTAAGCTTTGTAAGAGTACCCAGCTTGTTGTAGTAGGCTCACCTTTCTGGAAGTAATCCCTCAAAGAATTCTTAGGTTGTACAGGGTTTCCCTAAAAAAATGAATAAAAAAACTGAATAAATAACATGTTTTCCTAAAATATAAATATGCAAACAAGAAAAAACAAGCTAAATCTGAAAGAGCAAGGTCCCCTGAGCAGAATACCCAACATGCATAGGTACGATTAACCCTTTTAATTGCCAACCTACTTGAAGTTTTGTCACCCTCTGTTGACAGGTCATTTTTCCCCATTCTGTGCCATGTTTAACCGTGATTTTTGCCGGAATTTTCAGGAAAATTATAGATATATATTTTGCAGCAGAGTTTAGGCTTGAACATGAAATTTCTTGTTTGTAATTTTTCTACTGTTTTTTTTAATATTTTGGTGTAAAAATAAATAAATATTTTTTAGACAATTGTCTCCTTTATTTTAAATAAAACATTTACTTTATTAGAGAAAAACATATTGCGTGTGAAAGCCCAATTTCTCCCGATTACAACGGTACCACATATGTATCGGTAGCCCCCCCCCCCCCCCCATTCTTGCCTAGGAGACCCCCCAAACTGAAAATAGCACTTTATAACATTTACAAATAAAATACTACTACTATCCACACTATAAACATAAGGGGTTAATTTAAAAAAAAAATGACATAAGGTCCTCCCCACCCGTAAAAATCCCCAAAAAATTGAAATGGGGTCCCCCTTACCCAGCATTACTAGCCCGGGACCAGCTATGGGGGCTTGTAGGAACAGAGTGGAGGGGCCAGCTTTTGTGGCCCCCCACCCTGCAGCCTACAAGCCCACATAGCCTATGTGGGCCCGGGCTCTTCTGGGCTTTGGGGAGGCAGTTAATTGGGGGTGCGGGGTTAACGGCAAGTCTAGTGCTAGCGGCAGATGACTTGCCAGACCCCAGCCTTGTGAACTGGTAAGGGTCTCATGGACCCCTTACCAGTTCACAAGGGGTTAAGTGTAAAAAAGACACTGACACATAAGAAAAAATATTTGATTATTATTTTTTATTCTAAGCATACAGCACGTCCTGCTCCATCTATAATACTTACACATGGTTAATCCTCCGCCAGATGGCGCTGTTCACTGCAGACATGCAAAAACAGGCTCCTCCCGGCCCTTCATATACCCAGGGACCTCCCACAAATCCCCAGATTTTCTCTGCAGTGCTGACTGCGAATACATGAAGTATCACTCTCTCGCAGGTGAGCGGGGCTATTACAGCCTGCGGCCCTGTGAGACTATTCCCACCCGTCCTCTTCGACAAGATGTGCCTCCCAGCCTGGGCTGCGCTGGTCGGGTGAAGGTAGGTAGCACCATGTGTGCTTACGGAGCAATGCTCCACCGCAATCCCCCACCATAGGGTAGGCAATCAAGCCTGATGGTGAGCCTTCAGGGGATGCCCCTCCCGCATCATTGCCTCACGCCCCATGTAGCGGTGGACCCTATGTTAACGGGTCGCCTTCCTCCCTCGTTCCCTCCTTAGTCGGGGGGAAAAGAAAGGGGGGGGGGGTTGTGTGTGTATAGTGGTCTTAGTGTATACTTACACGCTTATGGCTTAACTGTGTTTCACTGGGATTGGGGATCAGAGCCGTGCTCTTACCTTACTGTTTAAGCACACTATATTCTGCCTTCTGCCGCAAGTACGGCGGCGGCTCGCGGACACCCTGGCGTCTCCTTCTTCCCTCCTCCCCTTCTTAGCTTTATCAGCTCTTCATAGGTTGCGCCGGCTTGAGCGCCTGTCTTAATAACAGTGTCTCTGTCACAGACCGGGATTCTTCCCCGACGGGGAGCCGCAGGAGAGCCCGAGTACAGATCTCGGCTGTAACTGCCACGGCTCCGAGCGCCATTTTTTAATAGGCCGTCTGCCTTTTACTTCTCCTGTCTGTACCACCATTGGCTGGTTGCCTTACGAGTGTCAGCTCTCACTCACCGTGTCCCCATTCCCGTGTCGTCCCCGGGCGGCTGGCGGCACGGCTTCCGGCCCGAGGTCCTGGCCGTGCGGGGTCTGCTCGGGCAGAGGCGGCTCGAGCGGTGCCCAGCTCGGCCACACCCCCCGCTCTCAGCTCCGGCTCCAGTCAGCGTGCCCGCGATTAGTCTCCCAATTAATTACTAGTTCCTAGTTAGCACCAATCACACACTCACCTCCCATCATATCTGTTCCTATAAAGGTTTCACCCCATCAGTTACTCAGTGCCTGTGATAGCGCCTTGTACCTTGCTTTGTCTTGTGATATACTGTGATTGATCTCCGTTGCTGACCCCTGCCTGAACCGACTATTCTCAATCTGATATCCGTTGCCTACCCCTGCCTGAACCGACTATTCTCGATCTGATCTCCGTTGCCGACCCCTGCCTGAACCGACTACTCTCGATCTGATCTCCGTTGCCGAGCTCTGCCTTGTACCTTGACCTCGAGCTGCCTCTTTCCTCTGTACCGCTGCGATCTCTAACTTCCCCGTGTCAACCTCTGGTCTGTCTCTGGACTTCCACTACACTCGCTCTTAGCCATTGGTTCTTCAGACCTCTAAACCAGTAAGCTCTCATCCTTTGAGCCATTGAAGTCCTGGGGGCAACCAATCCCGGGCAGGCGTATTTTGCGTCCCGGCAAGCGGGGGCTCCTACAGGTGAAGCTGGCTGCGGAGATTGGGGGTTGAGGGCTTACCTAGAGGGCTGGAGTTAGCAGAGCATGACAACGAGCTTCGCGCTCACTCGAAGAGGGGCGTGGTTTCGGCTTGGCGCGCTACGTGTCACGATCGGTTCAGGCCCATCCCCTGAGGTTCTTCGGCGCCATTTTCTTCTCCCGCGCGCGTGGTGAAGATCGTTCCCTCCTCTCTGTATGTAAGTGCCCTCGCGGGTGACTTTTCTTTACTCTCATCCACCATTGCGCATGGCTCTGACATCCCTTTTCCCCTTATGTCTTTCAGACCGCGAATTCAAGTGGCTTCTCCCGGCCCAGCATAGCTCCCGGTCGCGACCATTTAAACTTACTCCCATTTCCCAGCGGTTTATTGGGGCATCCAGGGTAGCTTACAGCGTCAATCCCTACTGGCAAATTGTGCCGATGAAATCACCATATGGAGGCATCTCAGGATATTGTGAACGGGGTTCCTTCGGGACAAGCCCGGCTGTGTGTAGCTTGTGGGGTCTTACCTAGCAGTGGTGACAATGCACGGGTTCCTTGTGCACAGCAGGCACTATCGGTGCTTCCAGTCTCCTCTGAGGCAGGGCCTGCACCCCGTCGCACTTCACCTACTCCCCCAAGCCTGAGTCTAACCCCCAATACCAGTGGGGATTCTCATCCTGATCTGGCCACGAGGCTGGCTAGTGTTGAAAACTTGATTGCTAATTCCCTAGCGCGTAAAGCCACCGCCAAGAGGCGGCACTTGAACCCTGAATCGACCCTCTTCCCTGTAGAACCTGATGATTTGTTGCATTCCTATGCCCATATCCCCTCGGACGAAGGGGAACTGTTCTCTGACTCAGGGTCATATGACGATGAGTCCAGGGGTCAGGAAGAGTCTGGCTCCGAGCATTGGTCCTCGGATGATGTCGATAGACTGCTGGTTCAGATCTTTGAGGGTCTGCTTGGAGTTTCCAGAGCAGACCCATTTCAATAACCTCGTGCTTAAAGAATGAGAACATCCCAGCAGACTTCACGGGGTCCTAAGAGCGTGGATAGGAAATATCCCTTCCCTGCTGACTTGGTTAAGTGCTGGTCATCGCCACCCGAGGTCGATGCTCCTATTCTAGGGTTGTCCAACACCTCTATTATGCACTCCCCTGACACTACATATTCCTTCCTCAACAGAAGGTGGAGGCTCTGACAGTGCAGGCGAGGTTCCTGCTCTCGAACCCACAGTTCTCCATCCGGCAGGGAATGCAGTTGGTGGGCCTGATGGTGGCGAGCTTCGAGGCGGTGCCCTTTGCCCAGTTCCACTTGAGACCTCTGCAGCTTCACCTTCTGTCAGTTTGGGACAAGAACCCTGTGTCCTTGGACGGGTTCTGTGTGCTTCCCCCCTCGGTCAGACAGTCCCTTGTGTGGTGGTTGGACCACGGGAACTTGACAAGGGGCAGGTCCTTTCTGACCCCATCCTGGGAGAAGGTCACAACAGATGCCAGTCTGTCAGGTTGGGGAGGATTCTGGAAGTCTCTGCACTTCCAGGGGACGTGGGGCCCTCAGGAGGCCCATTTGCCCATCAACATTCTGGAATTACGGGCAGTCAGGTTGGTACTGGAGCGATTGACCCAACACCTGAGGGGTCTGTCGGTCCTAGTTCGCTCAGACAACAGAACGGCGGTTGCCTACATCAATCATCAGGGAGGGACCCGGAGCAAGGGTGCTCTCCAAGAAGTGTCTCAGATTCTGACATGGGTGGAGGCCAATGTTCAATGCATTACGGCTGTTTACATTCCGGGGCCGGAGAACCTGCTGGCGGACGCCCTGAGCAGGGGAATTTCCCGTCAGGGGGAGTGGTCCCTCTGCAACACGGTATTCCAGTCCCTGTGCCACCGTTGGGGTCTACCGGATGTGGATCTGTTTGCTTCCCGTCACAAGCTCCCGGCCTTTGTCTCCCTGTCTCAGGATCCTCTGGCCATGGCCACGGATGCCCTGTCCATGTCTTGGAGGGAGTTTCGACTCCCGTATGCGTTTCCACCGTTTCCCCTTCTGGTGAGGGTTCTACGCAAGATTGCTCTGGAAGGGGTACCTGTGATCCTGGTGGCCCCCAGGTGGCCAAGAAGAGTGTGGTTCGCAAACGTGTTTCAAATGGCAGTAGATCAGTACGATCTGCCAAGCGCACCGGATCTGCTAACCCAAGGATCATTACGCCATCCCAATTTACAAACGCTGGCTTTGACGGCCTGGCTGCTGAAACCTCCCATCTTGATGGAGAAAGGGTTGTCTGCCTCTGTGGTGGCTACTATGGTGCAGGCCAGAAAAAAAGACTTCTTCTACTATTTATTATAGAGTATGGCATTCCTACCTTGACTGGTGTGAGTCCAGGTCTCTTCCCTGCCGAGAATTCTCCGTCCCTAGGGACCTGGAGTTTTTGCAGCATGATTTGGACTTAGGGGGGTCAGGGTCAGGTTTCTGCCCTATCTATCTTCTTTCAGAAGATCTTTGCTCAGCATCACCTGATTAAGACCTTTTTCCAGGGGGTCACTCAACGTGCGTCCCCCCCCGTAAGCCTACAGTCCCTGTTTGGGATTTGAATTTGGTTTTGTCTGCCTTGCAGGGGGCTCCCTTTGAGCCTATTCAAGAGGCTGCTCTGGTCGTTCTCACTCTCAAGGTTGTCTTCTTGGTGGCTATTACTTCGGTTAGGCATGTGTCAGAGCTGGCCGCTCTATCTATTCAGCCTCCATACTATGAGCGACACCAGGACAAGGTGGTGTTCCGCTTCAAACCGGACTTTCTGCCAAAAGTGGTTTTGGCATTTCATTTGAACCAGGATATTGTTCTTCCTTCTCTGTGTCCCAATCCTCGCAACGACAAGGAGCGGGTTCTGCATTCCTTGGACGTAGTCAGGTGCTTGAAGTATTACCTGGTTGTCACTAAGGCCTTCAGGAAGACTGATGCTCTCTTCGTTGTGCCTTCGGGGCCTAGGAAAGGTTTGGCTCCCGCCAAGTCTACCATCAGTAAATGGATTCGTCAGGCTGTGATTCAGGCCTATTCTACTAAGGGGAGGCCTCCCCCGTTCCGCCTTACGGCTCACTCCACTCGTGCTATTGGTGTCTCTAAGGCTTTTCAGCAACAGGCCTCTGTTGAACAAGTTTGCAAGGCCGCTACTTGGTCTTCTGTTCACACCTTTTCAAAGTTTTACAAAGTTGACGCTCGGGCCTCAGCTGATGCCGCCTTTGGCCGTAAGGTTTTACAGGCGATTGTAGTTTGAACTACGTGCCGTTGCCTTTGTTGTTGGGGATCCCACCCTACTTTATGGACACTGCTATTGGATGTCCCATGTGTAAGTATTATAGATGGAGCAGGACGTGCTGTATGCTTAAAATAATACAATTCTGTGAAATACTCACCTGTAGAATTGGTATTATACGCATACAGCACGTCCTGCTCCACCCCACCCTGGTTTCACCTTGTTCTGGATCCCCTGTATGGTGATTGTTACCATTGTTATCATTGTTATTATTACCAGTTTGGTGGTTGGTTTCTCCCGGCTTCTTTTTCTCACTGCTTTTCAATGCTGGGGATTTGTGGGAGGTCCCTGGGTATATGAAGGGCCGGGAGGAGCCTGTTTTTGCATGTCTGCAGTGAACAGCGCCATCTGGCGGAGGATTACCCATGTGTAAGTATTATAGATGGAGCAGGACGTGCTGTATGTGTATAATGCCAATTCTACAGGTGAGTATTTCACAGAATTGTATTTTTTTACTTTTTAATACTTACCTCCCATCCATCCCTGTGTCCCACGCTGATCAATCTGGCTTCCTGCTCTCCTGCTGCAGCTGGAAGCCTTTTATAGCTGCTAGGCGACAGAACACAAAGGGTTAAAAAAAAAGACATAGGGTCCCCCCCTTTTTTTATTTTAATTTTAAGGGTTAAAAACCCTTAAAAATAAAAAAAAAATGAAATGGGGTCCCCCTTACCCAGCATTACCAGCCCGGGACCAGCTATGGGGGCTTGTAGGAACAGAGTGGGGGGGGCCAGCTTTTGTGCCCCCCCCCCCCCCACCCTGCAGCCTACGAGCCCACATAGCCTGTGTGGGCCCGGGCTCTTCTGCCCCCCCGGGCTTTGGGGAGGCAGGTAATGGGGGTGCCGGGGGTTAATGGCAAGTCACCCGCTGCGGCAAGCGGGTGACTTGCCATCCCCCAGCCTTGTGAACTGGTATAAGGGGTCTCATGGACCCCTTACCAGTTCACAAGGGGTTAAATGTTAAATAAAAACACACAGACATAAGAAAAAAAATGATCTTTATTTATTATTTTTTTTTTTTTACTCCGATCCTGTGTCCCCCGATGTTCTGCGATGACAGCCTGCTCGCGTGTTTGGAGGAGAGAGCCTGGGGAGGGGGGGGGGCGATCTCAGCCCTCTCCTCCTCCAGGCACCCGAGCAGACTGATTCTCTGTCTCGGGTGCCGGCATTAAGAGGGCTGCTGGTGACATCACAACGATGGGGCTAGCAGACCCGTTCCAGGAAGTGGGGGGGAGGGCAATTTCTGCCCTCTCCTCGCCACGGAAGAGGCTGGGGGGGGCGATCGGAGGCCCCCCCAGTGAAGAGGACACCCATCGGGAGACAGCGCGGCCTCAGGTAAGTAAATGTCATTTTTATTATTTTTTTTATTTTTTTTTTTTTACAGTTAGCAGCTGCTGCTGCCGAAGCGGGGGGGGGGGGGCTATTCCGGGGGCTCTCCTGGATCCTGGAGCCATCCGACCCCGCACGGGGGATCAGATGGCACCAAACTAAAGGGGAGACCCGGCCGGATCCAACAAGGGGTCAGGTGAGTATTTTTTATTTTTATTTTTTTTACTAGCAGGGGGGAAAGTCACGCACGTAGATTCTACGTGCTTGGCACTTCAGTGGAGTAGAAGCAAGCACGTAGAATCTGAAAGGGTTAATGTATTTGGACTCTTGAAACGGAGCTCTAGTCAAGCAATGATCTGAGAGCATTGTAATATACCCCCAGTCCCCTGTAAAAAAAAAAAAAAAAAAAAAAAAAAAAAAAAAAGGTCACAGTTTCGCCATAGGGCTCCATTCTGTCTGTGCAAAATATCCAATTAGACCGGAGCTTCGAATATTTTTGGCTGGAATCTCGCCTATCATGCCCGCTCCCACCCCCTCCTGTTGTGAGCAGGTTCGAATCGAAAGTGCAGCTACTGTGTCTGCACTGGGGGGATTTCCAGGTGCAGGGGTCAAGTCGCGCTGCCCTGCTGTGCATCGGCACCACTTAAAGAAAGAACTGGCCTTTTAGCTTGCACGTCCAGGGGCTGCACAGTAATGTGTTTCGACTCCGGCCACGCTGATAGGCTGCTCATGGTCACGTGGGATGTGCAACCTGGAAGAGGTGAGTATCCGGACTGCACAGTTCTTTCTTGCAGCGGTTATGCACAGCGGGGAATTTCTGACTGTAGTTCCTCTTTAACCCGTGCATCTGTGAGGAGTTCTGCAAAACCTCAAGTTTTTTAAGGCGATGTCCAGGAAAAACTTCAGCTGAAATAAAAGTACAAACTTTACTTTTTCAGGATTCTTACTATCACAGCATATACTGTGTATATTGCCATTCCAAATTCAGCTAATCTTACAGCATCTTCATCATCTTTTTGACTTCACTCTTCATGCCTTCTGGCTCCACTGGAACTGATCCCAAATAAAGGAGTTGGGGTCCTCTTTCAGCCTGTCACAGATGCCCTATCTCCTTTGGGCTCTCTGCTGGGATAGCAGTCTCTGTGGATGCCTCTCCTGTCTCCTCTTCTGACATTAAAACATAACTCCCCTGATGGATCTGATTGTAAGAACCAAGATCTATAGATCTATGGCCGGATTCCACTTAAATTCTTGCTTACAGATAATCTCATAGTCCCTCCCAAGCATGTGCGACACCTGTTGCCACCACAGTCGGTGCTTGACTCACGGTATCTGTTTAACTGGGACTAAATGGAATTAATTCTCAGTTTTTCCCTCAAAAAGTAACTGTGACCTTTTGGTTGGCACCCAGACCATTAGTATATATGAGACAATGCTGTTTTCCATGGGATTGATCTTGCCGCTGCCATCTAGAGTTGACTTTTTATTGTTACAGATACTATTAAATCTCTCTAGCAATGCATGGGATTCCTATCTAACATCTTATTAGTTAGCAAAGCCTATTGCTCAGAGAGGTTTCTAATCCTTTTTAACTGTTTCTGGTGATTCTTTCCATACCATCACACATGCAACAGAGCCTCACTTATTCTGACATGGGCTGAATGTTTTATTGGTAGATGGGCTTGGATACAGTATCTTACCACTGGAACTTCCACTTCAAAGTCAGTATTTATCCAAACTGATATAGCGATAAATGCTTGTAAATGGTAATATGTTGTTGCTTATAATAGTATATTTGTGCCTGTTGCTAACACACTGAATCATATCAAAAGGTCCTTACATGTGTAAACAAAAAATTTCACATTTTACACCATGACCAGTGTTTATTACTGCAGTCTGTGGTTTAACATTTTTCATAGTATCTGTTGTTTTTATTTCACAAGCGACCAACGTCTGGAATTTTTATGCTCATATGATTAAACCAGCTAAAATGTTGTTGTGTTGCTCCTAAAATGAATGTGAATTCAGTGTAAGCTACCTACTGTATATTTTAGGGCAGCATGGGTGCCAAATGGTTATTGTATGACACCATATGGACTTTAGGGATTAATCTTTACCAAGTATACTATTTTTAAGGATTTTGTACTTTGTTTTTCCGCCATAATATACTGCTGGGTTAACAGACTGTAACAAAACAAGTGTCCCTTAAACAAAGCCTACTGTATTGGGCTATAAAGTAAAAAACAAGGCATGTATAAAAAAACAACCTTGAGGAGGCCTTACCTGAACCTTGCTGTAAGGCCCATTTCCAACTCCCCAAACTGTAAAAAATAGTGCTGCCAGGTCAACACGTCTGGCAGTTGTTCCGTGCCCTCCTCAGGGAGAGACAGACCTGCACCTGGCATCAGGGCTTAATTTTGTTCAGGTTTCTCATTTAGTGAAATGTGCAATATTTGTGCTTGATTACTTAGAGAGAAATCATGCACTGTATTTATTTGGTTTGCTGACCAAACAGGCACCTGAATGCTAGAGACATTTCAAAAGAAAAGGAAATGGGATCGCTGAGCCGGTTATGTAGTTCAGTCATTACTTTTCAGGACTGACCGAACATATTTTGTTATTCGGTAGGTAAAAGTCCTTTATAGAAACTCATCAGGAGATAAATATAGGAGCTGCCATTGTTAAACAAAAATACTGGTAGACTGATTGTCCTGCTCCTCCATGTTTGATAAGTATTATTACCTTCATCGCCAGCATACTGGCTCCAGGTCTGTAGCTAATTGTATGATAGATAGGTCAACGTTGTTACTGTTTCAAAGAAAAACATTTAATATCTTTAAAATAACTGATTTCTCATATTACAATAGTTTGACTGTTGATACAGAAAATGCAAAAAACATTTTCTGTATATTTCAAGTAGGTATTAAAATTTTGTCACCACTATACCCCTGGTACTCCCCTCCTGTTCCCCCCTTACCAGCTCCTCACTTAGGCAAACTCATCTGTCCATGGGGTGTAACTGGCGCAAAGTGCAGCAGATTGTCTTTCATTGTGCTTTCTCTTCCATCCTCTACCCCTGAACCCAACAGAAAGTGAACTTTTATTTATTTATTTATTTTTTGTATCCAAAAGAATATTTGCAAGGTTCTGTCTAATAACCAACCATATCTGATTTACTCAGGGTCAAGCTGCGAGTTCTGAAGGTGGATTTGGCTTTCATATTACTGAAGATTTCCTTGTTTTGCCTGAGTTCCTCTTTTCCTATTGGAGATGCTTTGTGCAGCCTAGCTATGACCCAGAGCAGTCAAATTCAACCCTGCGCAGAGTTTTATTTATTTTAATATTTAACTTTGTGGATTAACTTACTGCAGCTTGCAGGTCTGAAGGCAGCAGACATCACATTGCTGGAGGACCTGCGAGCAGCGGGGCGGTGCAGTCATTCTTATGGGCAGAGTCCATTGTGCAGGCGGCAGATTTAGATTTAGTCTAGACCCTGCCCAGAAAGTCGTCTGCCCCACCCCCTACTCCCAGATAGGCTGAGACCACTTAGGGTGCTGTGCTGGGAGTGATGGAATAGGATGGGGCGGGGCTGATCTGCATAGTGAGGCTGCTGCCTGGCACGTAGTCCAGATCATCCATCCTCCATCACCTGGATAGCAAGTATGATTCCCTGTGTGTTCTTCTGTGTTTTATACATGTACACTGTTATATTACATAGTTATATCATCAATCTGTACCCCATTACCCCTCTCCACAGCAGTCAACCCTCACCTTAAAGTGGACCAACACCCAGGATTTTCACTATCCTGGGTTTTGGTCCACTTCCCCGGGGCACCCTGATCGGGGATGCCCCGCTGCGTGAAACCCCCCAGATCGCTCATATCAACTCACCTGACTGCGGTCCTACGGCGCATGCGTGGCTGCTCGTCCAATCAGCACGCTCAGAGCCCCTGTGGTATGCGCGTCCAACCACAGCGGATCCGAGCTCGCTGGCGGCCACATCTCACGCTTCTCTCTAACAGGGAGCGCACCTGCGCTGGCCATTCACGAATGCCTGGTGTGGGCATGCACCCCCTGCTAGAGAGAAGCACGAGATGTGGCCCGCGCATGCACTGTTGGACCGGGAGTAAGGTTTCTGGGCGTCCTGGGGGATTTCACACAGCGGGGCATCCCGATTTGGGATGCCCCGCAGGGAGGGATCGGATCGGCCTGGGAATCTTATAGATTCCCGGGCCGATCCTACTGGGTGTTGGTGCACTTTAATACCCCCACCCTGCCTTCCAATCTGCACCCCCACCTAAACTCTTTCCCTAGCCTCCAATCTGCACCCTTTGCCCCCTCTCTACCTGCTTACTTACACCCCTACTAAATCCCACGCCGGGATGCCCCACACAGCAGGGCATCCCGATTTTGAATGCCTCGGGGGAGGGAATCGATTGTTCCCAGGGCAATCTACTCCCTCCCCCCGAAGCATCCCAAATCAGGATACCACACTGGAGAGTGAAAGAACGGGGGGTGGGTCATTTTTAAAAGTGTACAGTCTGACAATTAAAGTTAAATATACATTTAGAAATGTCTAGTAAATACTTTATTCTTTAATTTTTTTTAATATTTTTTTTCTAAGTAAAGAAGCTCCTCAGGTTCAGATGTGCATTTGTGTCAATGGGTGGAAAATATGGCGTGGTCGCGACGGGGTGGAGTCGGGGGCATGGCAGGGTGGGGTCGGGGCGTGGCTTGTCCCTCTTTCATATCTTCCGAAGTTGGGAGGTATGAGTGTGTGTGTGTGTGTGTGCAGCTCCCCCGCGCTGCCCCTCTCCCCCCCCTCCCCCTCTCCCTTCCTCCTCTCCCCCCCTCCCTTCCTCCTCTCCCCCCCCTCCCTTCCTCCTCTCCCCCCCTCCCTTCCTCCTCTCCCCCCTCCCTTCCTCCTCTCCCCCCCTCCCTTCCTCCTCTCCCCCCCTCCCTTCCTCCTCTCCCCCCTCCCTTCCTCCTCTCCCCCCTCCCTTCCTCCTCTCCCCCCCTCCCTTCCTCCTCTCCCCCCCTCCCTTCCTCCTCTCCCCCCCTCCCTTCCTCCTCCCCCCCCCCTCCTGTTTCCTGTGTCAGCACGCCATTATATATTTCCCTTTCCCTGGCCGTGTGTGATGATAGTGCAGCGCCGTCTCTCCACGGTCTCCTCTCCGTGGAGCTCCCCCGCGCTGCCCCTCTCCCCCCTCTCTTCCTCCTCTCCCCCTCCTCCCTCCTGTTTTCTGTCTCAGCGGCGCCAGGATGTGCTCTCCTTCCCGGGCCCTGTGTGAAGTGATGAGCTGCCGAGATTGACTTGCTGATAAGAAGATGGCTACAGAAGAAACATGAAGCATCAGAGCAGGTCAGAAGGCAAACTACCATGTGTGTGAAACCCACATTGGTTTTTACTCAACTCCAACAACCCACCCACGGCACATGCACAGGCTAACATTTATTCAGAAAAGATTGTGGTGCATATTATTGACTACAATCTATTCTGAATGTAGCAACCTCTGCTGACTGCTCCTCTGTGCTATGCACAACCACTACCTGCCATTCAAATATGCTGGCAGTGGATGCCACATGAGCTGCAGGAGTAACAGGGATTCACACAGCCAGGAAACCCCTATTGGGATGCCCTAGGAACAAGCTGTAACCCAGCCTTTGAGTGCTTTAGAGCTGTTTTACCAGAGTTTTGGTGTGTATTGAAGTGGATCAAATCCTGATTTGGGATACCCAACTGTGTCAACCCCCCTGGATCAGTGCATAAACTTACCTATCCAGTGATCCAATGGTGCATGTGCGAGCGGGGATGGCTCCATTTGAACTTTAGCCATCATGTTGTTGCCTGCTCTGCACATTCACTGGCCACAGCTCCCATGGCAGCTTTAGATTCCCAGGACAGGTAAAATGTTTAATCCCAAATTGGGATGCCTCATTATCAACACCCACTATTGCCTAGATCCTGCTGCATCACTATTAAACATCCAGAAAAGAACATTTGGTTTCTGAGCACTAGAAAAGAACAGCAGAAAATCACAGACATGATCACTGCAAGGGGCCCAAGGGCCCATCAAAACCCGGAGCCAGCCCTGGCAGGTGTACACAAGGATTTGATAACATATAGCCTTGTGACAGTTTTCCTGCATGTCAGAGGAATTGAATATAAATTAACATGTTGAAATAAAATCTGATGCTCTTTTAGGTTTTATTTGGTGTGCGGAAGAGGACGTAGTCTTATACGGCGAGTATATAACAAACTCTATATTTTGAGTGGAAATGTTGGGGGGTCGTCTTATATGCCGGCAAATATGGTATGTTTACTAAGAGGAGGTTTATTATACTTAAAAGCCAAAGTTGCAACAAGGGACCACATCAGTGTCACTGGCATAAGCACACATTTAGTTCTGTCCGATACCTTTTGGTCTTGATGACTCCTTTAGATTTTCAGATAAAAGACCAAACCCCAGAAAGTAATAATGCTAGAGGAGGTTAAACCGGAACAATGTCCATATTTTAAGTGCCGGAACCCATGTGACCATGGTGGCCAATCACAGCACTGTAGAACGAGGAAAAAGATAAGTTTTTCCCCAATGATTGGCTTTTACATGCAGGGGTTCGACCAGAACAACTTAAACTAAATGAGTGTCCCGGTTTAATGACAAACAAAGCTATAAACTGTCCTAAATCTTTTGCCTTTCTGTTGAAGACTGGAACAGTAGTTCTGGTTTTGAGTTGAGCTTAAGCTTACAAATAAAAAAAAGTTTGTCTTGTGCTGACCATGTCTTTATGGAGATTTATGATTTGAACTTGTAAACGCTTTAAAGACAGTAATTTTTCTAGTTTTACCTATATCAATCTGTAATGAAAGCACCCTAAAATATCTGGATTGTTTAAAAGAATATAATTATATTTATCTATGATGCATAACTCATACGTGACACTTCATTTCCTGTGTTAGGGCAACCCTTATCCTTTTTTTTTTTTTTTTCTTCCCAACTTTTATTATTAAGGAGGTGAACGTGGTTTGGAATGTATCATGCTAAGGATTATTTTATAAAATAATGACAAAGAACACTGGGACTGTTCTTGCAGATGTGTTCCATGTTATTGGACTGCTTCCCAGAAATAACCATTAAGAACATCTCATTAATTTGTTTTATCATCGGCTTTCTATATGTGTGCGATGTGAAGGATCAGGATGCTGGGGCCATACACAATTCTTTAGGGTAACATTCAAACTAACTGTTCATTTAAAGAAAGGAAAGAAGCGCCCAGGTTTATGAACTATAAACCTCCTAAAAGGCACACAGCATAAACTTTAAACACCAGCTTCATTTAGCAAGATTAAATGACCAGAAAGCAAATTAATTAGAATGCATTTGTGATGGACATGTCTGCCCCACCCCACTGGCTGCCAATGGTCCTATGGAGCACTTAAAACATTTTTGGGCTTCCTTTAGGGCTTGTCCGCGAACAGGCAACCCAAATTGTGCTAAAAAAACCTAAATCCACCTAAATCCAACATAGTTTGCAAGGAGGTTGGCTGGAAGGCAAATTTACAGCATCATATAAAAGGTCTCATTAGACCTAGAGTATAAATCGGGCTCCAGCCTTGTGTTTTCAGGTCTAAGAATTCCACCTGTTCCATTTATAGGAAGCACCGCTTTAGCAGCATAGATTCTTTGGCTTTTTATTCAGAGAGTTAAGTGCATTTGCTAGATTAGGGGCCTGGAGACCTGAAACGTGGCATCACAGTCTGATTTATACTCTAGATCAGGCGTGTTCAACCTTATGACAAGCGCGGAGAATTAAATGATTTAGAACTAGGTCATCACCACAATGAATAGGTTAAAAATGTTTTAATTTGGAACAGCATAACAAAGATTTTCTACAACCATTGTCTCAATAAACTCCGCTCCTATGTACTTCCACTACACCCTTACATTTGTATGTAGCAATCCCCACATACTAGCAATGCACATGGCTTACCTCTCTCAATATATTTATATCCCTCCCAATCAGTCCCACATCAGTTCCCAATACTCGAACCATCTAAGCTTCCTCCAATGCCAAGCATACAATTATTATTAAAATTTTTTTTTACCAAATTATTTTTCTAAAGAGTTAACCCAGGGGTGTTGCCATATCAATGTCACCATGTTCCTCCAAGCCACCACTGTCACCACTATTCACCAATGTGCCCCTTCTAGATCACTCTCTGGGTATTCGCCCAAACTTACATTAGCCCTATTTAACTAACATTACTAGTCAGTTCTATTAACCCCTAGCACTTTCCACACAGCAGGTCAGGGGCCATATTAAATGGCTCTGAGGGCCACATGTGGACCTGGTCTACAGGTTGAGCATGGGTGCTCTATATTCAGTGGGGCCCTTTAAATGATTTAGAAGAATTTGTTTTGATTACTTGCTCTGCTGACATACTGAAGCCATGGTTTATCCCAAATTGTGATATGCAAGAAGAAGAAGCACTAAGGGCTCCTGTGGTGGAAGTTAAGCTAGAGATCTGTTTTATAGCCATAATTAAATTTTACTATGTAAATATTCCATTTACCGTTAATATTTGCCAATGTGGCTATTTCTCCAATTAATGCTTTCTTTTCAAGGCCTCCTGCAGGGACAGGTTAACTTGGACTGCATTTAGGGCACCTATGGACTCCCTTTTCTTTACCATGGCACCATACAGGAAAACAGAAAGCAACTCCTACGTAAAACATTTACCTTGATATATTGCACTATTCAGTGAAATCTACTGATGCTTATGTTCAGTGTTCTAGCAGCATGCATTATGTTTTGAAAAAACCTTTTCACTGCAAATATCAAATTACTAACAAATAAAAAATAACTTCAGAGCCAATATTTCCAGAAGAGAACTTTAGAAACCATTTTAAAGTCAAAATGACACAGGCATGGGGGTTGTGTTAGACGACACAGTATGGTTCGCCACTTAACGTGATGTGCTCCTTCCTTGCATGTTTTTGGTAATATCCCCCCCCCCCCCCATATCTTCTTTGGATATACTGAACTTTTATATTCACGGATAACAACAAATGCTTAAAGTTTTAAGGTACTAAAAACCTCAAACCATTCAACACTCCAAGGTTTCCTTGCATCATTGTTCATGGGAATTAAAAATGATGTATAAAATCCCCTTCTATGGCTCCCGGCAATTACTCTTGTCTGGTAGGCAGAATAAAAGGGGGGGAGGGAGCCTGTGTTTCTTTTGTTAAATAGATGGCTGCAGCTGAATTTTCTTTTGACACCCCCCTTCAGAAGACCCGGTCTTTTTATTTTTTACACTGTTGTGAACTTGTAAGGTGTCCAGTGTCCCTATACAAGTTCACAGGGTAGGGCAGCCTGTTGGCCCACCTGCCAGCACTAGATGGTGACTTGGGGCACCAGGGGTGTGAGAGTGCCAGGTTCCCATCCGTCTGGGCCTGGTTTTCTTTCGGGGCCATGGTGGTCCCTAGATCCTGAGTTAGTGGCCAATAAGTCTGGGGCCCAGGCTGGTTGGCCCTGGTGGAGGAACATCTTAAATTTAGGAAATGTAAGCATTTACTAGGTTCCCCCTTACTTAAACTAAATTCTAAAAGTGAGCATTTCATTTGTGTTAAACATTTTGAAGGGAAAACCATATATATTATCTGCCCTTACTGTCTGTGATTTTGATACCTTCTGTGACTGATCAGGAATCTGATACCTTACAAATCACCTGTAATGACTTGGTAAAACAAAGTGAACCCAGTATACCTCACCCCCACCTAGTAAACAGATGCGCCTTAAAGTGGACCAACACCCAGGGGGGATCGGCCCGGGAATCTATAAGATTCCCGGGCCTATCAGATCCCTCCCCGCGGGGCATCCGGAATCGGGATGTCCCGCGGGGTGAAACCCCCCAGGAAGCACACAAATCCTACCTTTTCCACGTTCCAGCGGTGCATGCGCATCCGCCGGGTCCTCCCGCGCGTCCCTCTAGCAGAGCACGCTCGGGGTGCCCCACCGAAATGGACCAAAACCCAGGATAGTCAAAATCCTGGGTGTTGGTCCACTTTTAAAATGTATGTGAATCAGATTATCTCTTGCAGTTGTTTGCCAAGCAGGAGGAATTTCTTCTCAGTCTTGGAAGATGTTTTGTAATCCCTAAAGGATACCAGACAGTTGTGTGATGATGGCAGCTGCTGGTGTGAGCATTGTCACCTATAAAAAAAAAAAAAACAGGTGGTGTAATAGCAGCTTTTTGTGCATGACCCGAAAGGCATTGTCGGGCATCTTAACTCATTTTAGAGCAGTGGCTGGAGCTATGCAAAACATTAGTTTATACCCTGACTAGTTTACTTACCATACAATCGAAGTGGACTGAAAAGAACTATAAATATGGAACTTTTGCTTCCTTTTAGTAAATTTTATGGAAGGTCTCCTAAACCAGTCTTTATTTCTTTCATTATAATCTAAGGTATAGCTTAGGTATGAGATACCCCTACAGCTTTGTTCCTGTTGATAGTTCAGTAATAGTTTGCCCCTATGAACTTTGTTTTGCCGCTTTCAGTCTTTTATATAATATAACCCTGAATTCAGTTAGTGAATGAAATAAAACGGTGCATAGTGACCTCATATGCGAGAGATTGGAAACAATTGGGTGTGGTCCGTAATTTAGAATAACAAGAACAACATGAAATTCCTCAAGGACATTGAGCTGGATGTGTAGAGTAAGGCTTTGCCAAGATCATAAGTGTTTTTTGCAAAAACGGTCATTTTCAATGTAGATAGAACGTTTTCAAAATTGTTTTAAGTTTAACATAATAGACACGTAAGAGCAACCTTGGCAGCATAGTATTTGAGCCACATGTCACTTCTCTCAGCTTATATTCAGATGGCTGCAAGTGGAAAGTGGGCCTGCTGAAATTCTGCAAATTTTAAGCAAAGTATAGTTGTTGTAGCTCATTGTATCCAAATTGTATCAGGATATGCACCAATTTCGACGGGCCTCTCCCTATCACTCGAATTAGCCCTTATTGTCATCCCAATTTTTTGTTTCATTCCATTATTTCCCAAGGAGAGTTTGACAGGAGTGATTTCAACCTCTTTAAATGGGATGTTGTTTTAACTCCCATTTCAGACACACACTAACTTCCTCCCACCTTATCTCCCTTGCTACCAGTGTAAAATGGGCCATTTAAAAGCATCTTAAAATATCAGATTATATACAATTATGTTATGCATTCTATAAACAAAGCCACTTACTTCACCTTAATTTCTGGGCTGTGGCTGAGCTGGGAAGGGAATATCATGGTAGAATCTTGAGCCTGGTCTGCTGTGATCAGAGAACCCTGCAGGACCAATGTGGCTTTCCATGCTCGCTCACACTGAGAGCACCAAGGGACAGAGTAGGGAGCAGAACGCTTTTTCGTGTGGTCCTGAAGGAATGGAATTCAAAGGGTAAACTCTGAAGCCCTGCTTAAGCTTCTACCCTGAATTGTAGGATAAAGAGAGAATACATATAGGACAGGTATCGAGTGAGCTTATAGTCATTCACACAAATGCATATTTTAAGAGGATCTTCTCCCAACAGTTTTCTACAACCATTAAAAAGTACCGTTCATTAAAAATTATTTTTTTGTGTACCTGAAAAAGTCACAAAGTACAAAGCACAATATCAATGTTAATTTGGCTTATTGTTATACAAATTACATATTTCTTATGTACAAAGTTTAGAGAAATATAAATAAAAAAATGTATATGGTATTTATTAATGGTTGTAAGATACTGTTGGTGGGAGGTCCTCTTCAAATATTTATTAAACTAACTAAATATTTTCAAAAGACCAAATTTTAGTTTCTCTGGCTGACTTATCCAGTGGTGTTGCTGGCTTGGAAGCACATTGAGACCACCAGAAGGGTGTACTGTAGGTAGATGATAAGAAAATTCTCATACCACAGGACTAAACAGTGGAAACAAAGCAAATGTTTTAGGTAGATAAAATGTCCCTGCCATTAATGGAAAAAAGAAGAGACACAAGGGAGAAGCAAAGTATAGCCCATAAAGAAGTATAGAGAAGGAAAAAGAACTATACCAAAGACAAGAGAAGAGGAAAGAAGTGGAGAGAGGGAAGCAGGGGGGGGGGGGGGGGCATCAGGGACAAGAGGAGGCTTACAGTATCAATATGAAGCCATCAAAAGATGTCCAGGAATTTTTGAAGCAGTCATTTAAGAGCGTTTACAGCTTCTCGTAGAATATAATCTCATTCAATCTGGGAATCTTACATTGTTTCCTTGCTTTGGTAATCATTACGTTTGGGGAATACGTGCTCCCGAAAGCCTTGGTAACTGCGCCTGGGAAAGAAGATGAGTGGCAAAGTCAAGATTCAGTGTACCCTCTTATAAAGCTCCTCTAGGTACTTATGGAAAGTAGAAGCAATTGCCTAAGGATTGCTCGACAACCTACCATCCATGGTCTTCATGTGGATTGGTTTGAACTCGAGGTCAAGGCTTTTAAGCCTTCTCGCGATCAGGATATCAGGCTTATTGTTGGAGTGGTACCATCTATATTTGGGCCATCTCATCTGAAGCTCTGTTTAATTAGAAAGGCACAGGTTTAGTTTAGGGCTTACTTGGAGGATCTTGATTAAAATTCTGATCCACAGGTTGGTGCTTTTCAAGATCGACTAGCTTCTTTTCGCACAAAGCTTTACCCCAAACAGCAATTTGGATCAAGACTACCTTACAAGTTTCCAGACTGTAATTGGTGAATCAACTGAGCCTCTATTCCTGGCAAAGAAATCCACAAGCTCATCCTGGCTGTGCCCGACAATAGCGGCATCACTAAGTAAAAACATATTAAGCTTCCAAGATGAGGAGGAGGGTTAAATAACCAAAGAGAGGAGTTTAACTACAACAAAGTCGCAGTCAGACCAGACAATGGGGATTATAGAGGCAAAGGAAAGAAGGTGGATTGATGAAGAAAAATATGGTCTATCCTAGAATGTAGCTGGTGCTGGTTTGAGTAGTGGGTGTAGTTCTGCCTCACTGAGTGTACTTCCATCCATGCGTCGACCAAGGAAAACTGGTTGATAAGGTATCTAAAATGCTTATGGGAAGTATTTGAAGCTGGACTCCTGGGCTTTTGGTCAATGTGGGGGGTAAAGGACCTGGTTCGAATAACCACACACCACCAAAAGACCTGAGCAGAATTGGAAAATTGTGAGCAGGAGGCTGGCAAAGAAAGCTTTCTGCCCAGTGTTAGGGGCATAGTAAGTTACAATAGTAACTGGTGAGTGATAGATTTTTCCGAGAATAATTAAGCAGTGCCTGTTCGGGTCCTTGATTTCAGATTCTAGTGTGAATGAGATGGGGTGCTTAAATACAGTTAAGATGCCCCTCCGTTTAACTATGGCACCCGCTGTGAAAAACAGAAACACTATATCTGTGTGTAGGCCTTATAGGCCTGAAAGTTTTCACTCTTCCCTGAGGAACATTGAGGCTTTGCACGTTTTAAAGAAACCAACTTAGTCATAAACTAAAAGGTTGAGGACTGCACAGTCTTTGCTCTGGTGGCAGAGGTCAGGGAATAGTGGGGAAAGAGGCGAAAAGGGAAAGATCAAGAAGAGGAGAAATATATAGGGAAATAATCATAAAATATGTTAAACAATAAAATAAAGCTGAAGCTGGCATCCCTGGTGCCCCAAAAGTGGACATTCAAAAAGCATAGATGGCATGAGGGGGGGGTGGGGGGCTATATCAAGCCCAACCTCACTACGGAACTCCTCACTAACAGAGAAACCCTGAAAGATGACTAGTTGTAAGTGTGGAGAGAAAACATCCCAGGGCACTGCCTCAGGGGTCAAAAAATAACAATACAACAAAACTACTGGAGAACAGGTGTGAGATGTGGAGCTGGAATGGGTGCCGGTTGTGATTCTCGCCCCCGTTTGCTCGCAGAGGAGGACCCACGCCAGCCCCACAGCAAAATGACGTGGCCTGAGAAGAAAAAAAAATATTCTAAGTATGTCTCACACCCTGCTTCGAAAGTATTCATTACACTTGGGTTATGTCCAGTAGAGGGCGAACTTCTGCAGAGATGAATAGAAAAAAAGGAGCCCCTCCCGGCCCATAAAAACCCTGGACCTCCCAAACATTCCCCAGTAATCGTCTCTGCAGACGGCAAGCAAGTCAGAAGATGAAGTCTCCTCCTTGCAGGTAAGCCGGGTTCACACCCGACCATTTTTATCCCTATTTCTGCCCGGACCTAGTTATGCTTAAGTCCCCTAATGCCTCCCAGCCTTGGCTGTAGGTCCGGGTGACGGTAGGAGTCACCTTAACAGGTGTACTGATGGGAGCCATGCTCCTCCGTGAGGCCCCATTACAAGGGGTAGGCGGCTATCAGGTTGGTGACCCTGGTTTGGGATGCCCTGTCCGTTTCCCCATGTTCTACTACTGTAGTTGGGGATCCCTCCCTCCTTTACTTTATTCCACTCTATTCACTATGGGAGGGGGACCTTTGACTTTTCCCTTGTCCAGTTGATGTGAAGCATCGGGGAGTAATCCCTCAATCAATTGGTGTCTGAGTGTGTGTGTGTGATTGTGACATCCGTTTATACATGCGGCGGCCATAGTCAGAGCCGGCCGCCCTGTCATGGCGTCGCTGGGCGAGGAGGCTAAGGGGAGCTTCTCCCTCCCCTTGCTGTGAGGAAAGGGGGGCGGGGCCGGTTGCTCGGCGCGCTGGCGGTGGCCCACCCCACTCTCGCTGGTGCCCTCGGCGGCGCCTGGTTAATGTAAGCGCGTTGCTGGGTGAGGATGGGGAGGGGGCGGGGCCAGGCACGCGATCCGCGCCCGCCCGCCCTTCTTCTCCTTTTTGCCTTCAGACTGGGGATCACCTTTTGCTTGCGGTGAGTGCCATGCGGGGCTTTGCCTTGTACACTGTTGCTTGAGGCGCCTTATCCAGCGCGGTGGCCTAGAACATTGAGGAATCCTGTTGTCCCATCTTGCGGTTTCTTGGTCTTGTTAATACTACTTGCGCATGCATTCTGTTGTACTACATGAAGAAATAAGCATGCCATATTATTCTTATATGCATTACTATTAGTATTATATACTATATTACTTTCAATGTTATATACTTTGTTGTATGTACATATATATATATTTATTTTATATGTTTGCCACACTCCTTTTACTTTCTGCATGTATGAGTGCTTGTCTTGATGTACCTTACTTACGGGGGCCCCCATTTTGTTATGTGTCCTTGGATCCCTTGGGCTTGAAAATCCTCCCACTAACGGACTTAAGGGGCATCCCGGGTAGCTTCTAGCATAATTCCCGCTGGTCATTGTGACAACCATACAAATCACCATATGGAGGCTCCCCAGGATACCGGGCTCCAGCTCCCTTTGGGGCAGTCCCGGCAGTGTGTGGGTTGGGGGGTATCCCTTGCGGGGGATAATGTGCTGGTTGCATACCATGTGTTCAGCAGGCCATAACACGGCAGTCTGGGGCCCAGACGTCTGGGTCAGTGCCAACGGCCTCATCACCTACCCCACCTTGACTTATCCGTTCCCCAAGTGACATGGTCATTAGCGGGGAGTCGCAATCTGATGTATGTGCTAGATTGGCCAACATCAAGAAATTGTTTTCTAGCTCTGCGGCCAGGGAGGCCTCGACTTAAAGAAGGCATCTGTCTCCGGCAGTGCCGGTTCTTGATGATCATGATTCCCTTGACTGGTCTGTTTATATTCTTGGTGTGCCACACACCCCACTTCACTTTTAAATATTCTTCACTTATTGGGTTAACTCGCCGCCAGGTGACGTAGTGCAGAGAGGAAGTCTTGTAACGAGCCCCCTTCCGGCCTATATATACCTGGTACCTCCCTTCAATCACCAGTATTTTTCTCTCTGCTTGACGACAAGACAGAAGATTGAAGTCCCCTGCTTACAGGTAGGCCGGGAGTTGAGCAGGGGCTCTCCCCGTCTGGGAGAATGGGCTCTCTATCCTCGGGTGTTTCGCTCACTGTGTCTCCGATGGGGGACACCGGAGGTGGACCTGTTTGCCTCTCGTCACAATCGCAGGCTCCCGAACTTCGTGTCGCTCTCCCAGGATCCTCTGGCTCTGGCAGTGGACGCCATGTCCCTGAGCTGGGGGGATCTGGGATTTCTATACCTGTTTCTTCCGATACCCATGCTAGGCAGGGTGCTTCGGAAGTTGGCTCTGGAAAGGGTGTCCGCCGTTCTCGTGGGCCCAAGGTGGCCAAGGCGATTGTGGTTCGCAGACATCGTTCGGCTGGCAGTGGACCAGGTCGTTCTGCCTCTTCGGCCCGATCTGCTCACTCAGGGTCGATTGTGTTACCCCAATTTACCAGCGCTAGGTTTGACGGCCTGGCTGCTGAAACCTCCATCCTGAAGGAGGAGGGTCTTTCTGATTCAGTCGTTAAGACTCTGATCAGTGCTCGGAAGAGGTCTTCTTCTATCATCTACTATAGGACTTGGAAAGCCTATATCGCTTGGTGCGAGATAAGATCTTTTCCTTGTAGGGTCTTTTCGGTCTCCAGGATTCTGGAGTTTTTACAATCAGGGCTGGACTCTGGTCTTCAGCTTAGTACGTTGAATGGGCAAGTTTCTGCCTTATCTATCTTTTTTCAGAAGCGTGTTGCGCTTAAGCCTTTAGTTAAAATTTTTTCCCAGGGGGTTACGCATGTGCGGCCTCCCAGGAAACCATTACTCCCGGTTTGGGATTTGAATTTGGTTCTTTCTGCTCTTCAGACTTTCTTCCCAAGGTTGTTTCTGCTTTTCATTTGAACCAAGACATTGTTCTTCCCTCCTTATGTCCTAATCCTAAGAATGACAAAGAGAGGGTGTTGCATTGTTTGGATGTAGTACGCTGTGTTAAGTACTACTTGATTATCACGTCTCCTTTTCGTAGGACGGATTCCTTTTTTGTTGTGCCCCATGGGCCTAAGAAGGGTTTGGCACCAGCCAAATCTGCCATTAGCAAGTGGATACGTCAGGCCGTTACTGCGGCCTATTCTGCTAAGGGGAAAGTTCCCCCTTTTCGTATCACTGCTCATTCTACTCGCGCCATTGGGGCGTCTTGGGCTTTTCAGCACCAAGCTTCTGTTGAACAAGTTTGTAAGGCCGCCACTTGGTCTTCTGTTCATACTTTTTCTAAGTTTTACAAAGTTGATGTGCGAGCGGATGCTGTTTTTGGCCGCAAAATTCTGCAGACTGCAGTCATTTAAGTTATGCTTCACCTGGCCTTGAGTTGCCCATCCCTTGTGGACACTGCTTTTGGATGTCCCAATAAGTGAAGAATATTTAAAAGTGAAGCGGGGTGTGTGGCACACCAAGAATAATACCATTTTGTGAGTACTCACCTGAAAAATGGATATTGTTGGTGTGCCTCACACCCCGCTTCACTCCCACCCTTTTCGGTATTTCCGAAGCCTTTATATGGTGAAGCTTTTATTTTTATCAAATTGATTTTGAGGTTACCGGTGGAATGCTGGTACCTTGTCTTTCTGCTTTTTAATATACTGGTGATTGAAGGGAGGTACCAGGTATATATAGGCCGGAAGGGGGCTCGTTACAAGACCTCTCTGCACTACGTCACCTGGCGGCGAGTTAACCCAATAAGTGAAGAATATTTAAAAGTGAAGCGGGGTGTGTGGCACACCAACAATATCCATTTTTCAAGTGAGTACTCACAAAATGGTATTTTTCCACTTGCGGAAGGGGAGCTGTTTACGGAATCTGATGGCTCTGGGGATCAGCAGTTTTTGGATGCTGATGCCGGGCAGGGGCTTGGGGATGCCGTGGATACCCCCAAGATCCTGGCCCATTTATTTGAGGTGCTGGCTATTCCTCCTCCGGTGAAGTCCCCTCCGCAGAAGGGGGAATTTTTCCTTGAGGCCTCTAAGCCTCGTCTGGAGTTTCTAATATCTGATTATTAAGGAATGGGAAGGACCTAGCCGGCTTCCCGGTTTTCCTCAGGAATGGGATAGGAAGTACGTGGTGAAGCGCTGGTCTTCTCCTCCCGAGGTCGATGCACCCGTACTGGGATTGTCCAATACATCTGTGGTGCACTCTCCAGACACCACCACGATTAAGGATCGTGAGGACCGTCGTATTGATCAGATGGCTTGACATGCCTTTGCTGGCGTGGGTTCTGCCTTGCGGCCTGTTTGTACTTCTGTACTCACGGTTGTGGCTATCAGGTCTGTGGTTAGGGGCCTGTTGAAGGGCCAGCCAGTGATGAATTTGCAGCGCTTATGCGGTGTGTATCGTTCATGACCATTTGTCTTGTCTGCCTTGGATGACACAATATGTATGTATAGCAGAACCTTAGCGTTGATTGTGGATATATGATGCTGTCTGGTTGCGCCAGTGGCGGCTAACATTGCGGCTAAGAAGTCACTTACAGGGCTACCCTTCTGTGTATGCAGCTGTTTGGAGATAAATTGGATTCAGTTGCGGAAGGAGGCAGGCTTCCGCCACGCTAGAAGCGGCGTCGCTCCTTTCAGGGGGGGCAGGCTCCTCTAATCCTTCCTTTCGCGGTGCCAGAGCAGGCAGAGGTGCTGCCTTCTCTATCTTCAGGGGTGATTCCTGGAGCAGAGGTGCACGATAGGCCCATCCAGGACCTGTCTGGGGTTCCAAGCCCGCTGGGCTGCGGCACTTTTTCCAGTTCTGGGCCTGGGAGGTCACAGACAAGTGGATTGTGGATGTGGTCTCTTCCAGGTACAAGTTGGTGTTTGAGTACCGGCCTTCCCCAGATTACTCAGTTATCGGGTTCCCTCGGACCCCCTGGCTGCGCAGGGGCTCCTGTTGATAGGGCTAAATCTTCTGGACATGAAGGTCATATGTCTGGTGCCTTTCTCATTATTCCAACCTCTTTACGGTTCCCTAACAGGATGGATCCATCAGAACCATTCTGGTTTTTGAAGCTTCTCTACAGGTTCATCAGATCCCAGAAGTTCTGCATGGAGACTCTGCACTCAGTCATCAATTCCCTTCATCAGGGGGATTTCGTGACATTTATAGACATCAAGGTTGTTTACCTTTATGTACCAATCTACCCCAACGCCAGAGATTTCTCAGGCTTGTGGTGGGAGATCGGCATTTTCCGTTTGTCGCCCTTCCTTTCGGGTTGACTTCGGTACCAAGGGTGTTCACCAAGGGGCTGGCGGGCATAATGGCCCTTCTCAGAGCCCAGGGCTTTTACATTGTGCCGTATCTGGATGACCTACTCATTACAGCATCTTTTCTATGCCAGGTGGAGATGGATTCCAGGGTGGTGACGACACTGGAAAGGTTCGGATGGGTGATCAACCACCCCAAGTCCCCTCTCTCCCCTTCAAGGGAGATCTCATTTCTGGGCATGAATCTGGATACCAGTCAGGCCAGAGTGTTCCTTCCTCACCCAAAGGTGCAGAGGGTTCAGGATCTGATACGTATTCTCCTGGACAATCCTCGCCTCTCTATCCGGCTAGGGATGAAACTGGTAGGATTGATGGTGGTTTCCTTCTAGGCAGTCCCCTTTGCTCAGTTCCACATGAGGTCGCTCTAACTCCATCTATTGCTGAACTGGGACGGATGTCCCCGGTACTTGGATCAGTCCTTTCTGCTGTCTCCCAGGGTTCGACAGTCCTTTCAGTGGTGGCTGGAGCCAAGTAATCTGATGAGGGGCAGATCCTTTTTGGCCCCTTGTTGGGAGACTGTTACCACGGATGCCAGCCTGTTGGGCTGGGGAGGTTTCTGGACGGATTTTCAGTTCCAGGGGCTTGGGTGGTCCTCAGGAGTCTCACACCCCCATCTATGTCTTGGAGTTCAGAGCTATTCGGTTGGTTCTGTCATGCTGGATGCATCACTTACAGGGCTTACCGGTTCAGGTTCAATCAGACGATTGAACTGCGGTCGCTTACATCAATCACCAAGGAGGGACTCGCAGCAGGAGTGCCCTCACGGAAGTTTTGCTGATTCTTGCATGGGCGGAGAGCAATGTTCCATGCATCTCAGCGGCATTCATTCCGGGAGTGGAAAACACGGAGGCGGACTCCTTGAGCAGGGGATCCTCTAGCTGAGGGGGATGATCTTTTAACCACAAGGCATTCCGGTCCCTCTGTCACAAGTAGGGGCCTCCGGAGGTGGATCTCTTTGTCTCACGTTGCAATCACAAGTTCCCAACGTTTGGGTTTCTGTCTCAGTTTCCTCTGACACTGGCAGTGGTCGCCATGTCTCTTGCCTGGAGGGATCTGGGGTTCCTGTACCTGTTTCCTTCCTTCTCCATGGTGGGCAAGGAAGATGGTGCGCAAGCTGGCTCAAGAGGGTGCGCCAGCAATTCTGGTGGCTCCAGGGTGGCCAAGATAGGTTTGGTTCGTACTTCAGTTTACAAACGCTGGCTTTGACGGCGTGGCTGCTGCAACCTCCTCCATCTTAATAGAAGAAGGTTTGTCTGATGTTGTGCTTCAGACACTTGTCTGGGCTAGGAAGTGGTCTTCCTCTAACATCTTCTACAGGACTTGGAGGTCCTATATTGATGGGTGTGAGGCTAGGGCCTTGCCTTGCAAGGTGTTTTTGATCCCTAGGATTTTGGTCTTTCTTCAGCACGGTCTAGGCCTGGGGCTCCAGCTTAAGTACCTTGAAAGGGCAGGCCGCTGCCCTGGTGGTCTTCTTCTAAGGCCCTTTGTCATTGAAAGCATTGTGTCTGTTTGGGATTTGAATTTTGCATTTTCTATGCTTACACAAAATATTGCCTTTTTGTTGGCTATTACCTCTGTTCGCCGTGTTTCTGGGTTGGCGTCCCTGTCGATTCAGGCCTCTTACTTTGAGAGACACCGGGACAAGGTGGTTTTCCGCTTTAAGCCGGATTTCCTTCCTAAAATGGTATCTGTTTTTCCATCTCATTCAGGATGTGGTTCTCTCTTACTTGTGTCCTTAGTCTAGCAATGACGAGAAGAGGGCCCTGCACTTTTTGGATGTTTGTGTGTGAAGTACTATTTTTTGGCTACTTCTTTTTTCTGTAGGACGGACGCCTTGTTTGTGGTGCCCTCTGTGCCCAAGACGAGTTTGGCGCTGTCAAGTCTACAATTATTAAATGGATATGTCTGGTCATTGTTGGGGCCTATATTGCCAAGGGGAGGGTTCCTCCTTTCAGTTTACTGCTCTTTCTACTAGTACTGTTGGGGCTTCCTGGGCTTTTTAGCACCAGGTTTCTGTTGAACAAGTTTGTACAGCTGCTACTTGGTCTTCTGTTCATACCTTTTCCAAGTTTTTATAAGGTTGATGTGCGGGCCTTAGCAGATGCTGTTTTTTGGCCGCAATGTTCTACAAGCGGCAGGGGTTTCATTTGTGCACTTTTGCCTGTTGGGATCCCTACCCTTTTTGGACACTGCTATTGGATGTCCCAAGTGTAATGAATACTTTCGAAGCAGGGTGTGAGACATACTTAGAATAATACCATTTTGTGATTACTCACCTGTAAAATGGGTATTATAAGTATGTCTCACACCCTGCTTCGCCCTGCCCTGAGTTGTATATTGGATCATCTGTTTGGTGATACTGTTTTTTCTCATAGATTTTATTTGCTCTTCCTGGTCCCCTTACTGCTTTCTTATACTGGGGAATGTGTGGGAGGTCCCGGATATTTATGGGCCAGGAGGGGCTCCTTTTTTTCTTTTCATCTCTGCAGAAGTTCGCCCTCTACTGGACATAACCCAAGTGTAATGAATACTTTCGAAGCAGGGTGTGAGACATACTTATAATACCCATTTTACAGGTGAGTAATCACAAAATGGTATTTTTACAAACCACTACATGTCAATATAAAAGCTAAGGAAAAAGAGTAACCTGTATATCTGCTATGAAAATAGTCCACAGTGATATAAGGGCTCAGCAAAATCCAACATGTAAAGTTGCCATGCAACACAGAAAGGGTTAAATATGAAATATGAAAATTGACCAGAGGCTCCTGTCACCGAGGTCATTCCGATAAAGTGGGAGATAAGGGAAGGGGGAGCAGAAGTATCAGGGCCTACCAAGCCTCCCCAAAAATTAACGGAAGGTGCATAGACACAGGGGACAAAACAAAGAAAGTGATGACATTGGGTCACCCCTCGCCCAGTGGCGCCGGGTCAAATCTCTGAGAGAGTGCAGTGGGGGGGGTAACACTATGCGGATGTGCTTCTCTTCTGGCTCCTTTGCTCTTTCATCACCGGGGAGAAGTGCATGCTTCTTATGAAGTGGGATTGATGGGCCCACTTCAGTAGAACCCCAACCCAAGGATTCAAACACGGGCCTCGCTTCTTCAGAGTTAGAAATAGCATAGGGTTTCCCTGTATAATCAAACAGCAACAGCAAAAATCAAAAGGAAAACCCCATCTGTAGGTGATGTCTCTGGCATGCAGAATTTCAGTGAACAGCTTCAAATACCACCTGTTTATTGTCTGAGGGGCTGATATTTATGTGAGTGGAACACCAGGTCACCTTTCTAATGATTTGCTCTCATGAGTTGTTCTTTCGTGGGGAAATAGTGGAGCTTTACCACCACATCCCTGGTTGTAGGTGATGTCTCTGGCACTCAGAATTTCAGTGAACAGCTTCAAATATCGCCTCTTAGTGATCGTCTGAGGAGCTGATATTTATTCGACTGAAACACCAGGTCACCTTTCTTGCGAGTTGCTCTCATGAGTTGTTCTTTTGTGCAGAAATAGTGGAGCTTTACCACCCTAGGGGAGCTATCAGGACTCTTCCGCTGCAGCGCACTATGAATCAGGTCAAACTCCAGTCTCTCAATAGGCATAGATGGGATAAGCTCCTGGAAAACGCTGTGACTGCTGACTGTAGGTCCATGATGGACTCAAGTAACCCCCCCCCCCCCCCCGACAATTATGTTTGAGCGCCAGGATCTGTTTTCTGCGTACTAAAGTTTGTGGTGCAGTCTCAAATTTTCAACGAGCAAGGCCTGGATCTCATTGTGGTGCTTAGTGATGGTGACAGTATGGTCACTGACGAGGTGCTCCGAAACATGGTGGCCCAGCTCCTTTAAATGTAGGAAAATTTAGTGGTGAGCTGAAGCGTGATACGTGTCCATTGTTCTAAAGATTTTTAAAGTATGGCCTCATAGCCCTCTAGGGTGAGGGGTTGTGACTTTGCTGGAGAGCCATGCAGTGACTTGTCCATCCAGGACTCATCTTCCAGCAGGAGATCTGATGAAGGCTGCAACATTGTTCCTGAAAGTGGGGAGTATATATGATTTCTCCTGTTGTAAGCAATAGAAGAGTGCACATGTGTCAAAAAGTGGCAGAAAAAGAGGCTAGCTTATCATGTACAGTTATTACAATGCTAGCACCTGTGCCTTTAAGAAATTCCTTGTAGGGAATAGTGAAGCCCAGGTAGATCCCAAAGTGCAAAAGGACTGGAAGCCAAAAAATGGTGGGGACTAGCTAAGATATTGAGTGGAGTGGTAACTTACCGCGACGGCTGCGGTGGTCTGGTGGCAGCAAGGCCACACTTCCAGTCAGCCATTCCGGAAGCCATGTGTCTATTTTCCAACATGGTTTTAGGTGTTGTCAACCTATACTTACCACCCAGGTTGGGAACCCCAGTGCTCCCAGTTTTCTCTCGGGAGGCCTAACCTGCAGACACCATCTTGTTTCATTTTGACTGCACTGAATTTGCTTGCTGTCAGATACCACGCTTTTCACATAACATTGTGATTTTATTGCCATAATAAATAATCATCTACTATTGTGTTGTTCCTTTTGTTTAGCTACAGTCAAAATGGGGGATGATGAGTTACTAAATTTGTCCTTGCCAGAGGCCGCTGCGATTAGGCACAAAGGACACATTTTGTGGTTTGGTCAAAGTTTCACAAGTTGGCTTATTTGAAAATCTGACATATTCTCTTGTGTATCCAACATGGCAGATTGAGAAATGTTTTGGATCAGATTAATTAGTAAAAGTCTGTGTGAAATTCAAGTTGATTATTACCTGGCCTCTCCAGGCTTTACATAAATAAATAATGTGACCAGTATTCTTAATGACCTTTCCAATTCGCAGTGTTAAATGATCGTGAGTCAAAGAAAAGTCACCGACCTGGGAAGGGTATTGGGTATCCGCAATGCCTTGGAATGTCTCCGACACACATATATAAACATTTCATTTCCAATTATGTTGTGAACTACATCTCTCTCTATCTGCATGTTTAGCAATATAGGCTGTTAGCTCATTTTGGTTTAGTCATATTTGATTATTGTAAATCCAGGCTATGTTTTTTGATTTTGCTTACAATACACTTAGGATACATTACCATGTTGTACTTCTTCTTAAAGATAAAGGTAAGTTTAACATGCAATTCAACACTTGTCAGCACCCAATTATTCTTCAGCTGGTGTCATTTATTTGAATTATTTGTTTTTTATTATGTCACACCTTGGCATGCCTCCTCCATTGCAGTGAATGGAGTGGGCATGCTGCAATCACTGCGACTAATGCTCAGAGGTCGCTGGTGAATAGTTGATGGGTCTGCATGCCAGAGGACTCAAAGCGAGACAAAACCCGGTAATTTGATGTTCCTGGGTTTTGTTCTGTGCTCCTGGGGCGTCATGAATTGGAATACCTTGCTGTGAGTTAAACTCGTCTCTCCCTGCTCCAATGGCGCATGCGGCGGCTCTCATACAATCTGGGACCTTTGCCTTGTTTATATCCCTCGGCAAAGGGCTCTGATCTCCTTCAATGGGGATTGCGTACATTCCTGGCGGCATGCACACTCCGTACCCCAGCCATTCAGAGCATCGGAGTGCCCCGCTATGTGAAATCCCCCAGATCTCCCGCATCAACTCACCTCACCGCGGTCCTGCGGCGCATGCGTGCCTGCTCGTCTAATCAGAGCGCTCGGAGCTGCTGAGCTATGCACGTCTGAGCGACGTCTTAGCTCAACGGCTCCGAGCACGCTGACGGCCACATCTAGCGCATCCCTCTAACAGGGAGCGCGCCCTGCTAGGGGTATAGCACATGCGCCGTTGGACCCGGGATTAAGGTAAGTGTAGCAGGCGACCTGGGGTTTCACACAGCGGGGCATCCCGATTTTGGATACCACGTGGGGAGGGAATGGATCAACACGGTAATCTTATAGATTCCTGGGCCGATCCAGCTGGGGCTTAGGAATAATTACCTGCAACTTTTTATAAGCCAGAGCTGCAAGGAATCAAGGATTCGGTGGTCAGGCATAGCTGTTTCTTAGGGTGGTGGGTGAACTTTATTAATATTTAAAAGTGACCTAAAGTTAAAAAAAAATGATTTCAGGTTCCTATTTGCACCCCTATGGCATAATGTTAAAGATGCATAGGTGTTTTCCTATACCATTGGAGAGAGTCTTGCTATGAAAATTTAGTGCTCACTGATGGTATAGGTTCGATTATTCTCCCTGTGAACCACAGTCACAGAGAGGGCTTAGGTCTGCTTTCATCTCACTGATACTGGGATAACAAGTCTTCACTCCTCTGCACTGCCCCTCCCCCCTTTACAGCAGCATTTTTTAAATGGTGATGGAAATGCTTTTTTTTTAAATGGAGCTAGCTAATAGTGGCATGTCTTTGAAAATCTGACTCCATATTTATGCAGGGTGCAGGAATAACTTGCCCCCTTCCCACACACTAAATCGCACAGGCAGAGACCCTCCAGTATCCTAGATGTTGGCTCTGGCGCTGACAACATGCTCCTGTGCCAACTTGCCAGCAGGGTGCATGTGACCACTCACTCGTGGATTATAATCCACTGTGGAACCCTCCGGCTAGGATCAGGATCACACTTTTAGCAGCAGAGCCAGCATATTGGCTGGGAAATAAGATTTATCTGCCTGGACTATCCCTTTTTTTTAAATCTCTGATTATTGCATTTAAATGTCACTACGTGTGTTATTATGTGGTTTGGTGTTAATACGGAAATATTATTTTAAATTGCTATGAAAAATAATAAAGAAACCATCTCAGAATTGCTTATATTTTGTATACTAAAAAAATTACAGGCCACCCATACACTGTGGAACATTTTAAAGTGTTTTTTTGAAAAGGTGCAAATGTAAAACACAGCTTTACAAGACATGAGATATGTCATCGTTTTAATTCAAAGCAGTTGATTTAGTCAGCAGTTAAGTGCAGAACAAAACAATTTGTGTCATCAGATCACAAAAGTATAAACCACCTGTGATTGAGATTTTTACAAAAGTGACATGTTCTGCCTTTTTACTCTATACTTACAGTACAGGTTTGGGAACCGCATTGTTAGAACATTTTGATTGCCAGCAAGAGTTACCAGGTTACAGAGAAAAGCATAGTAGCAGTGTCTGGCCCATTGAAGTTTAAAGGAATTGTAAAAGCAACAGAATAAAAAAAAAATAATCACTGTAAAGGAGAAGGCATGTCTGGCCTTTGCATCCACCCCTCTATTGCACTGAAGGGAGTGGGTGTGCTGCAGTCACTGTGACTGATGGTAGTGGGCTATTGTTCATCACAGGCTGACGGTGATTAGGGAGCAAACCTGTCAGGAGACTAACCACGTAATAAGAATATTTGAACTGTCTGCTGTACAGCAGTAAAAGGGTGACAGTTTATGAACTATAGGTTCTCATTTTCATCATATGGCTTTAAAATGGTTACAGTTGTCTCTGGACAAAATGCTACACCCAATAAGTATAGGGGAAAACAACAGCGGTGCTAAACATACAAGTTCTATACAGGTATAGAAAAAGAACTCTTATCTTGTTATAGTGCCAGAGAAGTCACCCGGGGGGGGTGATGATGCTGTAAGTACCTCCATCCTACTCACGTCCCTCATTCTAGACAGCCACATCGCCGTTGTTGGAGGATCGGATAATTTCCAACACGCAGGTATACATGACTTTGCGGCATTCAGCAATGGGGCTAGGAGGGATTTGCCTCTTGTGAATAGAGGTGGGGGCCAAGTTAAGGAGATAACTGGCCGGATCCTCCCCCAGGTCAATCCCGGTCAAGTGTAGTACTATTTTCCGGACATTGTCCCAAAACTTAGTAAGACCGGTACAGTTCCAGAACATATGAAGCATTGTGCCCCTTTCACGCGAGCATCTCCAACATAGGGGGCTGGAAGAGGGCAACATCTTAGCCAATCTAGATGGGTACCAGCGGGTCAAAATTTTATATGAGGCTTCTTGGTATCTGCTAGAAATAGAAGATTTATGAGCCAGCTGAAACATAGCTTGCCTCTGTTCTGCTGAGAAGTTTCTGTTAAGTTCCCTCTCCCACCCCTCCACGCAAGGGGGCACAAACGACTCCGGGGGGCTAATAAGCAGGGAATAGGCATAGGACAAGGGCCCTCTGAAATGGCCTACCCCAATACAGAGTCGTTCAAAAGGGGTCAGTGGTCTATCCGCTTCACCTGGCTGGTCCGCAGATTTCTGGTAATGTGACAGCTGGAAAGCCCGCCAGAAATTAAGTGGCTGAAGCGAGTGCCTAGCAGCCAAATCTCCCGGCCCACACCATCTGCCCCCCCCTCACACATATGCATGAGCCTATAACAATTCCGTTGCGCCCACGTACGGAAGACACAGTCAGACTGGCTCACCGGGAAATCTGGGTGCCCTATCACTGGAGTTAAAGGTGACAGGGAGGGGGAGATATCCTGCTTCGGGAAGACCCTCGCCACCACCTTCCTCGTGGGGCCTGTTGTTGGGTGCTTGTTGAGAGTTTGGAGCTGACCCAGCGGGATCCAAGGGAGTCCCGGAAGGAAGGCAAGCGAGGCTTCCTGTTCATTGTGCGTCCATTGTTTCAGTGTGGAATGCCTGCACCAGTCGATCACCCTGACCAGGTGAGTCGCAGCGTGATACAGCCTCCAATCCGGGAGGCCCAGGCCTCCTCGAGCCTTGGGAAGGATCAGGAGGGATGCTGCCAATCGATGCGCTTTCCCAGCCCAAACAAACCTCGAGCACAATCCCACTAGTCTCTTAAAGAATGTGTGGGGCACCTCTATTGGAAGAGCCTGGAAGAGATATAGCACTCTGGATAGTATGTTCATCTTAATAATACTCACCCGGCCGAACCAGGTGAATGCACTCTTGTTCCACCTCCGAAGATCCTCTTCCACCCTCCTCAACAACGGGGGAAAGTTGAGACCATAAATCTTTTGAGGCTGAGCCGGTATTTGCGTCCCCAGGTAAGTCACCATCTCCCTCTCCCATTTGAAGCGGAAGGTCTTTGAGATCTGCTCTATTCTTTTGGGAGGGATGTTAATGTTAAGGGCTGAGGATTTCTGATAATTTATTTTATGGTTAGACACTGCCTGGAAGTCACGGAGCTCCGCCAGCAGAACGGGTAAAGTGGTTTCTGGCTCAGAGATAAAGAAAATTAGGTCGTCAGCATACGCTGCCACCTTGTGCTCAGCATGACCAACATGTACTCCGGCCACATCCGAGTTCTTCCTGACAGTGCGCAAGAAAGGTTCTAATGTTAGGATGAAAATTAACGGTGAAAGCGGGCACCCCTGGTGCGTCCTGTTTGTCTGATTAAATGGCTTGGAGGGGAGCCCGTTTATTATGACAGACGCAGAGGGGCATGAATAAAAGGCCTTAATCCAGTGGGTCATATATTCTAAGCTTACAGCACGTCCTGCTCCAGATGTAGTAATTACATGTGGGTAATCCTCCGCCTCCGGCGCCGTGCACTGCAGACATGTAGAAAATACAGAGGGACCTCTCACAAATCCCCAGATTTCTCTGCAGTGCTGGAACTGCGAAGACATGAAGTATCACGCTCTCGCAGGCGAGCGGGGCTTTACAGCCCGAGGCCCTGCGGGACTATTTCCACCTGTCCTCATTGTGATATTAATGCCTCCCAGCCGGGGCTGCGTTGGTCGGGTGAAGGTAGGCAGCACCTAGTGTGCTTACGGAGCTAGACTCCACCGCAATTCCCCACCATAGGTAGGCGGTTAAGGCAATGGTGAGCCTTCAGTGGATGCCCCTCCCGCATCAGTGCCCCCACACCCCGTGTAACGGTGTACCCCGAATATTGGGTCACCTTCTTCCCTAGATCCCCCCGTTAGTGGGGGGAAAAGAGGGGGGGGGTTGTGTGTACGATGGCCCATCCCTGCCCTAGTTACACTAGAGACTTATAGCCCTTAACGGTTACAGGGTGTCAGAGCTGCGCTTCACATTTAAGTTTAAGTTAGCCGCAGCGCCTTTATTGTATTTTACTTGGCGCGTACGGCGGCTCTGTTCATGGACGCTACGGCGTTTTATTCCTGTATTCACCGTCAGATTTTCTCTCTGAGGTGTTTTTCCTAGATCGGTTTGTCAGTTGCATAGCTACTGTTTCTTTCTGATTGGCTGCGCGCCTTCGGGCTTCGCTCTCTGGGGGGGGGGGGGCGTGGTTTGGTTTGGCGCGTCCCGCGTCATCACCCGCTCTGGCCCGCCCTTCGAGGTTCGCTTGGCGTCATTTCTTTCTCACATGCGCGTGGTGAAGACTGTCCTCCCCCCCGCTGTTCTGTAAGTGCCCGCATGGGTGAATTTTCCCTAACTTTTTGCTTCTTCACGCCTTGCTCTGACATCCCCATTCTCCTTGTGTCTTTCAGACTGCGGACTTCGGTGGCTTCTCCCGGCCCGGTGTAGCGCCCAGTCCAGACCATTTTAAGAAATCACTCCCACTTCCCAGCGGGTTATTGGGGCATCCAGGGTTGCTTTATAGCGTCAATCCCTACTGGCATATTGAGCTTAATAATCACCATATGGAGGCATCTCAGGATATTGTGAACGGGGTTCCCTCGGGACAAACCCGTCTGTGCGTAGCTTGTGGGGTCTTACCTAGCAGCGGTGACAATGCACGGGTCTGTGTCCCTTGTGCCCAGCAGGCGCTAGCTGGTCTCCCCACCTCTTCCGAGGCTGGGCCCGCACCTCGCCTCGCTTCACCTACTCCCCCAAGCCTGAGCCTAACCCCCAATACTAGTGGGGACTCACATGCTGATTTGGCCACTAGACTGGCTAGTGTGGAAAACGTAATTGCTGGCTCCTTGGCGTGCAAGGCTACTGCCAAGAGGCGTCATTTGAATCCTGAATCTACTATACTTCCTATAGAATCTGACGATTTACTGCTTTCCTATGCACATTCCCCCTCGGAGGAAGGGGAACTGTTCTCTGACTCAGGGTCATACGACGACGACTCCAGGAGTCAGGAAGAGTCTGGTTCTGATCATTGGTCCCAGGACGACATTGATAGACTGCTGACCCAAATCTTTGATGTGTTATCCCTCTCTCCCCCTCCCGCGGCTCCACGGCAAAGGGGTGATCTGTTTCATACCACTAGGGTGCGGTTGGAGTTTCCCGAACAAACTTATTTTAATAGCCTCGTGCTGAAAGAATGGGAACATCCCAGCAAACTCCATGGGGTTCCTAAAGCTGTGGATAAGAAGTATCCGTTTCCTGCCGACTTGGTCAATTGTTGGACATCGCCGCCCGAGGTCGATGCCCCAATTCTTAGTCTGTCCAATACCTCTATTATGCACTCCCCCGACGCTACTATGCTGCGGGATTTGGAGGATCCGCGAGTTGATCAACTGGCTTGTCATGCCTTTGCATTTGGGGGAGCTTCGCTCCACCCGGTTTGCGCCTTAGCCATCACGGCGGTGGCGCTCAGGACTGTGGTTAAGACTGCTCTTGAAGGGGCGGATGACTTGCCCTCTGATGTCGCCAATGCTCTGGCCACCTGTGAGACTTTTGTGAATTATATCCTATCTGCATCGGACGATGCTATTAAGCTGAGCACTAGATCTTCTGCTCTGGTGGTAGCCATATGCCGTGCGGTCTGGTTGCGCCAGTGGGCTGCTGATAACATCGCCAAGAAGGCTCTTATGGGGCTTCCATTTAAAGGGCTGCGCCTGTTTGGAGAAAGGTTAGATATCTTTGCCAAGGGTGGCAAGTTACCCCAGCGCAAGCGTCAGATTCGGCCCTTTCGTGGCCCAAGCTTCCACTCGACCCCCTACCGTGGGACTAAGCAGGGTAAAGGAGTGTCCTTCACTTGGTCTCGCGCAGATTCCTGGAACAAGAACAGAGGACGCCGTCCCAGTTCATCCTGGGGGCCCAAGCCCAAAGCCCCTCCCAAAACCCCTCAAGCATGAAGGGGCGCCCTCGCCCGTCAGGGTGGTCTACAGCACTTCGAGCATGTCTGGAGACGTCACGTCTCAGACCGGTGGATTCAGGAGGTAGTGTCCTCCGGTTACAAGATAGTTTGCTGTACTGCCCCCTACCAGGTTCATGGGGTCTTGGATCCCACAGGACCCTGCCTCGGCTCAGGTCTTGATGCTGGCTGTGCAGGACCTTCTGGATCTAGGGGTCATTTGCAAGGTCCCCTTAAGAGACAGGGGCACGCGGTTTTATTCCAACCTTTTCACGGTGCCCAAAAAGGACGGGTCAGTCAGACCCATTCTGGATTTAAAAATCCTAAACAGATTTGTCAGAAACAAACATTTTCGTATGGAAACTCTGTGCTCGGCCATTGCCTCGTTGCGCCCAGGGGACTTCATGACATCTGTGGACATCAAGGACGCTTACCTGCACGTTCCGGTGTTTCCAGGACACCAAAGGTTTCTCAGATTTGCGCTGCTGGATCAGCATTACCAGTTCGTGGCTCTGCCATTCGGCCTTACGTCGGCTCTCAGGGTGTTTACCAAGGTGTTGGCAGGAGTGATGTTTTTGTTAAGACAAAGGGGCATACGCGTGTTGCCCTACCTGCTCCCTACCTACCTACTCATCACCTCTCGGTTTCTGCGGCAGGCAGAGCTGGACACTCGGTTGGTAGTGTCCACCCTGGAGTCATTCGGCTGGGTAATCAATTACCCAAAGTCCTCTCTGTCCCCCTCCTCAGTGACCCCGTTTCTGGGGATGATTCTGGATTCAGTTCAGTCAAGGATATTCCTTCCTCCACAGAAGGTGGAAGCTCTGACAACGCAGGCGAGGTCCCTGCTCTCGAGCCCTCATCCCTCCATACGGCAGGGAATGCAGTTGGTGGGCTCGATGGTGGCAAGCTTCGAGGCGGTGCCCTTTGCCAAGTTCCATTTGAGAACTCTGCAGCTTCACCTTCTGTCCAGTATGGAACAAGGACCCAGCGTCCTTGGACGAGATCTGGGTGCTTCCCCCCTCGGTCAGAAAATCCCTTGCGTGGTGGCTGGACCACAGGAACTTGACAAGGGGCAGATCCTTCCTGGCTCCCTCCTGGGAGACGGTCACAACGGATGCCAGTCTGTCGGGCTGGGGGGGATTCTGGAAGTCCCTGCGCTTCCAGGGGACGTGGGGCCCTCAGGAGGCCCATCTTTCTATCAATGTCCTGGAACTCAGGGCGGTCAGGTTGGTGCTGGAACAATTGACCCAGCACCTGAAGGGTCTGGCGGTTCAGGTACGCTCAGACAACAGGACGGCAGTGGCCTACATCAATCATCAGGGAGGAACCCGGAGCAAGGGGGCTCTCCAGGAGGTGTCTCTAATTCTAACATGGGTGGGGGCCACTGTCCAATGCATCTTGGCTGTGTACATCCCGGGGGCGGAGAACCTGCTAGCAGATGCTCTGAACAGGGGGTCGTCTCGTCAGGGGGAATGGTCCCTCTGCAACAGGGTATTTCAGTCCCTGTGTCGCCGTTGGGGTGTACCAGACGTGGATCTGTTTGCGTCCCGTCACAATCACAAGCTCCCGAGCTTTGTATCCCTGTCGCAGGATCCTCTGGCTCTGGCCTCGGATGCCCTGTCAATGTCTTGGAGGGAGTTTCGGCTCCTGTATATGTTTCCACCAATTCCCCTTCTGGGCAGAGTTTTGCGCAAGATTGCTCTGGAAGGGGTACCCGCGATTCTGGTGGCTCCAAGGTGGCCAAGAAGAGTGTGGTTTGCAGACGTGGTTCAAATGGCAGTAGATCAGTACGATCTGCCAAGGTTGCCAGACCTCTTAACTCAGGGGTCTCTACGCCATCCCAATTTACTAACTCTGGCTTTGACGGCTTGGCTATTGAAACGGAAAAGGGTTTGGCTGCATCTGTAGTGGCTACCATGGTGCAAGCCAGGAGGAAGACTTCTGCTGCTATCTACTATAGAGTTTGGCGTGCCTACATTTACTGGTGTGAATCCAGGTCTCTTCCCTGCTCAGAATTCTTAGTCTCCAGGGTGCTGGAATTTTTACAGCATGGTCTAGACTTAGGTCTTAAGCTTAGTACTCTGAAGGGCCAGGTTTTGGCTCTGTCTATCTTCTTTCAGAAGACCTTTGCCCAGCACCCTCTGATCAAGACCTTCTTTCAGGGGGTGCGTCCTCCTCGGAAACCTATGGTTCCTGTTTGGGATTTGAACCTGGTGTTATCGGCCTTGCAGGGTGCTCCTTTTGAGCCTATTCAGGAGGCTGCTCTCGCTGTTCTCACGCTCAAGGTTGTCTTCCTGGTAGCTATCACTTCTGTTAGACGTGTGTCTGAGTTAGCTGCTTTATCTATTCAGCCTCCCTACTATGAGAGACACCAGGATAAGGTGGTTTTTTGCTTCAAGCTAGACTTTCTGCCTAAGGTTGTGTCTGCATTTCATTTGAATCAAGATATTGTACTTCCTTCCTTGTGCCCTAATCCTAGTAACCCAAGTAATCCTTGGATGTGGTTAGGTGTGTCAAGTATTACCTGGTTATCACTAAGGCTTTCAGGAAGACGGATGCTCTCTTCGTTGTGCCTCACGGGCCTCGGAAGGGTTTGGCTCCCGCCAAGTCTACTATCAGTAAATGGATTCGTCAGGCTGTGGTTCAAGCCTATACTACTAAGGGAAAGTCTCCCCCCTTTCGTCTTACTGCTCATTCTACTCGAGCTGTTGGGGCTTTTCAGCACCAGGCCTCTGTGGAACAAGTTTGCAAGGCCGCTACTTGGTCTTCTGTTCATACCTTTACAAAGTTTTACAAGGTTGATGTTAGGGCCTCAGCTGATGCTGTGTTTGGCGCAAGGTTTTGTAGGCAGCAGTAGTTTAAACTGCTTGCTGTTGCCTTTTCTGTTGGGGATCCCACCCTACTTTACGGACACTGCTATTGGATGTCCCACATGTAATTACTACATCTGGAGCAGGACGTGCTGTATGCTTAGAATAATACAATTCTGTGAAGTACTCACCTGTAGAATTGGTATTATATGCATACAGCACGTCCTGCTCCAACCCACCCTGGTTTCACGTTGTTCTGGATCCCCTGTTTGGTGATTGTTATCTTTGATATTATTGCCAGTTTTGGGTGGTTGGTCTCTCCTGGCTTCTCATTCTCACTGCTTTTCAATGCTGGGGATTTGGGCGAGGTCCCTCGATATATGTAGGGCCGGGAGGAGCTTGCACGGCGGCGGAGGATTACCCACATGTAATTACTACATCTGGAGCAGGACGTGCTGTATGCATATAATACCAATTCTACAGGTGAGTACTTCACAGAATTTTATTTTTTGCAAACAGAAACTCCCAGCTGACACTGTCAAATGGCTTCTCTGCGTCCGTTGAGAAGAGCAAAGTACCCCCCCCCCCCCCCCACGTGCCTGATGAATCAAATTGATGACCCTTGTGGTGTTGTCCCTACCCTCTCTTGAAGGAACAAAGCCAATTTGGTCCCAGTGGACGAGATGAGGAATGGGGGGCGCCAGTCTATCTGCAATAACCTTGTTAAAAAGCTTCAGGTCGCAATTCAATAAAGAAATGGGCCTATAGCTGCTGCATTGCATCGGGTCTTTGCCCTCCTTCGGGATTATCGTGATGTGCGCTCGAAGTGTGTCTCAGGGCGGGGGGCAGCCGTCTTTCAGGGAGCCGAAGGAGGCAATAAACTGAAGGCCGAGTAGCTCGGCAAATTCCTTGTAATATCCCAGGTTGAAACCGTCTGGGCCCGGTGCCCTTCCAGGTCTAGTGTTTTTAATGTCCCTCAGGTATTCCTCCATCTCAATCTCCCCTTCGAGGGCGCTAATTACTTCTTCTTTGAGTCTAGGAAGCCCTGAGTCCCGAATATAGGAAGCAATACGATTCAAATGAGTAGCCGAACGCTCCTGGGGTAAGTTGTAGAGGCTTTCATAATACTCCTGGAAGGCCTGCGCTATGTCAGACGTCAGGTGTTTCCTGCCACCCCTGGAATCCTGAATAACAGACAAAATTCCTCCCACGCTGAGCTTTCAGCGCCCTCGCTAAAGCTTTACCCGATTTGTTGCCATATTCGTAGAAGAATCTACGACTCCTAGCCGCACATTTTTTAGCCTCAGTGAGGCAGATATCTCTAAGGGACTCCCGAAGGTTCACCAGTCTGGCCCCTAGTTCCCTGTCCAAGGTCTGCTTGTGCCTAGATTCAATGGTCAGTATCTCTTGGGTCAGCCGGGCAATTTGGTCATCTCTTAGTTTTTTAAGGTGCGAGCCATGTTTAATTAGCAGGCCCCTGACCACGCACTTGTGGGCCTCCCATACAGACATCCATGAGACCCCCTCCGTGACGTTTACCGAACAAAAATCAACAATGGCCTTATGCATATCGCCCCTGACCTCAGGGTCCTGCAGGAGCGAATCGTTCAGTCTCCACTGCCCTCTGAGGGGGGGGGGGGGGGGGGGTATCCGGAATGGAGAGGGTGACCGAGACAGGCGCGTGATCTGAGATAGTTATCTGCCCATGTCCATGTTGACCACCAAGTGTAAGAACCTGTGTGGAATCAGGAAGAAATCTATACGTGAGTAGGAGTTATGAGGTGCAGAGAAAAACGTATAGTCCCTCTCCCTGGGGTTGAGTGTCCGCCACGCGTCCATCAGCTTGTTCCTATGGAGTAGGGACTTAAGTGTAGAAAAGGGGATGTGTGAGACCCCCCTAGAAGTATCCAACCCAGGATCTAGGACTATGTTAAAGAAGCCACGAGTGAAGGAACCTGTGTTGATTAGAGTTGGGGCAGTAGCATGTTGCTAGAGTAATTTTTAAGGAGTGAAGTGTTCCCTTGACAAAGAGAAACCTCCCCCCAGGATCCAAGAGCGTCTCGAGATGTGTCCAGGGTAGAGCCTCTGCCAGGAGAATGGCGACTCCCCTAGATTTGGAGTCCGGTGAGGGGCAAAGATATTGAGTTTTGAAATGACGGTCAGTGAGATTATGGGACCTACCGATTGTGAGGTGTGTTTCTTGTAGAAACGCGATTTGAGTGTACATGCGCTTCAGCTCCCTGAGGATGGATGATCTCTTAAAGGGAGAATTCAAACCCTTCGCATTGAGGGATGTGCACTTTACCTTGGACATACTGATATGGGGAGAGAGAACCCGGGGTTAGGTTCCACTGAAGTGAAGACAGAGAAAAAAAAAGGAGAAAACTATAAGAGAATAGGAAAGCACAGGACAAGACAAAGGAAGAACAACCACATGTAGATAAGTACAACACAATTTAACTTCTCCACAACAATAACTACAGGGATGCGTCAAATGCCTCTGGCATTTCTTCTGCGCGAGGTGCTCGCCCCCTCCTCTCGTCGAGCCCCGCGGGGTGGGGGGCCCGCTCTTGCAGTCGGGGAGGGAATGAGTGAGGAAGGATCCAGCCAGTCCGGGACCTCTAGTGCCGGCGAGTCCAAGAAGGCGAAAAGTTCAGGAAGGTCCGCCGGGGTTCTTAAGGCAAAAACACGCTGGTGTCTACTCACCAGCAGGTGAAACGGATACCCCCAACGGTAGGAGGCCCCACATTCCCGGATCCTCTCCAGTAGAGGTCTCAAGAGGCGCCTCATGTACAGGGACCGCCTGGAAACGTCCTGGAACACCTGCAGTGTGGCACCATCAAAGTTCATCCGGTCCCTCTCTCGTGCTTTCCTGAGGATTTCCTCTTTTACGGAGAAGTAATGCAGGCGGCAGATAACGTCTCAAGGGCGGCCCGGGTCAGCAGGTTTGGGTCCCAGGGCTCGGTGAAGGCGGTCAATCACAATTTCCGCAGTGGGTGGATGGCTCAAGATCCCGTTGAAGACACCAGTGACCGTTTGCAGCAGTTGATCTGGACCAGTGGCCTCAGGTAAGCCCCTCAGCCTTATATTGTTACGGCGGCTCCTGTTTTCTAGGTCATCCAAATGTAGGACCGCCGCTTGAGATATGGAACGTTGGGAGGCCATGCTTTTTTCTAGAGCTTCTATTCTTTGGACTTTCGAGATGTGGGACTGCTCCACGCCTGATACCCTGGAGTCCAGATTGCTTATGGCACCTTGTAGATCAGAGATATCTTTCTTAAAGGTACTTTCGACACTTAGTATAAAGGATTCCAGGTCCGCCTTGGTCCGTAGGGCTTTAAGTTCAGCCCTGATATCCGCGAGGACTCCATCGTGGCAATCTTGAGCAAGGGGGGGGGGGGACCAGCAGGGATGGCCAGGCGTCCATCTCAGTAGTCTTGGAAAGCATCCTGAGCAGCCCCGGTCGTCTGCATCTTGTATTGCGCTAGTGCAGACCCCTGTTGAACGGGAGGCGGAGCCCCCCCATGGCACGAGGGGCCCGGGTGCTTGGAGATGAAGGAACGGCCCCGAGATGGGTCATCCCGGTGCTGTGGGGTGCTCCGGTGCGGGACCAGGCCATGGTTGCGGGCATCCCCGCCCCGACTGCCACTCCAAGACTCTCCATCTTGATCTCCTCTGGAGCGCCATGTAGGGGAGGGAGGGGGTTGCATAGGAGCCCCAGGGGAGAACCACATCCCAGTCGGGTTCAAGGAGGCATCATGGAGCGCCCGCGAATTGGGGCTTGGCGGGGACACCCCTCTCGCCCCCATCCCCCCCTCCACCGGCGACATCGTAGATGCCGGGCTCAATTCGCCCGCACTGCCGCTGTATTGTAGGGGTGTCCCCCCTGATTCAGATGCTGCTGGGTTCCCATCCGAGCGCATAGGCAGCGGACCCTGGGCTGCTCCCCACAGTCTCCCGCCCCCGGGTGGGGTGTCCTGTGCAGGGGCATCCCGTGGTCGGGGTCACCAACGGTGGGGTCAACAATGTGGAGTGTGGGAGTCCCTTCCATGTATATAGCGTGTGTGCCCACATGATTATACTGAGCCGGGTCAGACCTCCAGCGGCTCCCGGGCCCCAGCATCAGAACGCGTCTCCCCCGCCTTCCTCCCCTCGGCGGGGAGCTCTCTCCTTCATGTGGCTCCGGCCGCCCGTTCTTCACCGGCGTGCGCAGCGCTCCGGCGCCGCCGGCAGCCATCACGATGGGCTCCGCGTCAGGTGCGGAGCCCGGCACCCGCCGTCCTCCGCCACTCTCCTCACCACCTCCCGGGGACGCAGCTGCAGCGCCCGTAGGTGCCTTCTCGCCCAGACCGCCTGCACTGCCAGAGGTAAAGGGGGCACTCCGATCCTGGGCAGCTCTGGCCTCTCCATCCGGCGCAACGACACGCGGCTCCTCCGCCTCCGGGCGCACCGCTGCCATCTTGCTGCTCCCCGCGACCTCTTCTCTCTGCCTGACAGCTCCAAGGTAAGCGCTGATCTTGCGCGTTTGAGGGGGCGACACTATTCTCTGCCCTCTCCGCTTCTTGGCCATGCTGGATCCAGGTGGGTGAATGCCCAGTAATAGTAGGGTTCCACGGTCGGCCGGAGGGAGCTCACGCCAAAGACAACCTCACTCCTCCATGCCCGGCCACGCCCCCAAACCAGTTCTATTTAACTGTTCCACTTTTGCCACAGCAAATCAGGTGCCACATTAGATGACTTAAACCGGACCTTCAGCATGATTTCATGAATAGCCCAAATCCTTAAAAAAAAAAAACTGTTCCCCAGCATCTAAAATTAATACATTTTTAAGTTTCTAGTCACTTATTATTCTTTCCCCCACCGGGCTGCACCTCTGTTCAAGACTCTAGGATACGGGCGCCGCCATCTTGACTGAGAAGCATCGCACATACTGAGAGGAGAGCAGGATAAAGTGCAGTGGGCAGGTTAAACGGACAGCAGTCCCAGAATGCAGAGCAACAGTCAGAAGACACTTCCTGTTTGCAGGCTGCCTGAAGCCCCATGAGCCGCCATTTTGGATGTTTAACCCTTTCGCTGCCAGCCTACCTGCAGCTTTTGTCACCCTCTGTTGCCAGACTGTTTCACTATTTTGCGCTACACATGTTCAACTGTGATTTTTGAAAGGATTTCCAGGGATTTCCCAGGAAAATTATATATTGTTTTTTTTAGCAGAGTCTGGGCTTTAACATAAAATGTCTTGTTTGTCATTTGTCAAGTATATTCTTAATATTTTGTGGTGAAATATGTGAAAAAAAAATTAAAAAATCTATTTTTTACAATTTGTAGTGTTTTTTTTGTAATAAAAAAATGTAAGTTTGTCAATAAAATCTTATTGCGTGTACAATCCCAATTTCTCCCGGTTACAACGGTACCACATATGTATTGGTAGACACCCTTTCCTGCCCAGGAGACTCCCCCAAATGAAACAGCACTTTAAGAGATTTTTAGATCAAATACAGCCATGCTAAGCGCTATGTGCACCTTGCAGTTTTTTAATAAAGACAACCCTTTACATTTGAAATACCCCCCCCACAAACTATATATTCTCTGGAAATACACACTACAAGCTTTCTAGGCGTACCATGCTTGTTGATGTTGCCACAGTTTTCTGGAAGTTCTCCCTCAATGTATTCTTTGGTTACACAGAGCTTCCCTTAAAAATGGATAAAAAAAGCAGGATCCAAGCCACATTTTCCTAAAAAAACTATATGCAAACAAGAAAAAACAAGTTAATCTGAAAAAGCAACATCCCCCGAACCGAACGATACCCAACATGCATAGTTACTGTCAAAAGAAGAGTTGCCAAACACCAAAAAGTAAAGCATGTGCACAATGGTAATTTTGCTTGAAAATTTCAGCTCTGCAGACAAAGTGCACCTTGTGCTTTTTCTACCAAAACAACCCTTTACATTTGGAATACCCCCCACAAACCATACATTCATTGAAAGTACACATGATAAGCTTTCTAAGCGTACCCAGCATGTTGTAGTGGGCCCATCTTTCTGAAAGTAATCCCTCAAAGTATTCTTTGGTTGCACAGGGTTCCCTTAAAAAATGTATAATAAAGCAGAATAAAAAATAAGTTTTCCTAAAATATCAATATGCAAACAAGAAAAAACAAGCTAAATCTAAAAGCGCAAGGTCCCCCGAGCAGAAAGATACCCAACATGCATAGGTACTTTTAACCCTTTTAACAGCCAGCCTACTTGAGGTTTTGTCACCCTCTCTTGACAGGTCATTTTTAACCATTTTGCGCTATGCTTAACTGTGATTTTTGCAGGTATTTCCAGGAAAATCATATATTTTATTTTTGCGGCAGAGTTTAGGCTTTAACATGAAATGTCTTGTTTGTAATTTTTTTTACTGTTTTTTAAAATATTTTTGAGTAAATTAAACAAAACAAAATAAAAAAAAAATATTTTTTTTTTAGAAAATTGTCTCCTTTATTTCAAATAAAACCTTTTTTTTTTTTTTTTAAAAGAAAACCATATTGCATGTGAAAGCCCCATTTCTCCCGATTACAACGGTACCACATATGTATCTTTAGCCCCCCGTTACTGTTCAGAAGACCCCCTCAAACTGAAAAGAACACTATATAACATGTAAAAATAAAATACAACTACAATCCACACTATAAAGGGTTAAATCAAGAAAAAAATTGGCATGGGTTTCCCCTACCAAGGGGGGAGGGGGGTAATCCCCATTTTTTTTTTTTAATTTTAAGGGTTAAAAACCCTTAACAATTCTAGGGCTTGTAGAACAGGGCACAGGGGCCAGCTTTGGTGGCCCCCCGCCCTGCCAAGTACAAGCCTGCACCGCCTAAATCAGCCCGGGCCCTTCTGACCCCCCTGGGCTTCGGGGAGGCAGGTAATAAGGGGGCCGGGGTTAATGGCAAGTCACCCGCTAGCCGCAGGTGACTTGACAGCCCCCCAGCCTTGTGAACTGGTATAGGGGTTTCATGGACTCCTTACAACTTCACAATGGGTTAAAGTGGACCAATACCCAGGGCTCATCGGCCTGGGAATCTATAAGATTCCCAGACCGTTCTATTCCCTCCCCCCGGGGCATCCAAAATCGGGATGCCCCTCTGTGTGAAACCCCCTGGAACACCCGATACCACTTACCTGAATCCCGGTCCTACGGCCCATCCTCTAGCAGGGAGCGTGCCCGCGCTGGCTATTTATGAATGGCCGGCGCGGTCACGCTCCCTGTTAGAGGGAAGTGGGGGATGCGGTCTCCAGCACGCTCAGAGTGGCTGAGCTTAGACGTCTCTTAGACGTCCATAACTCAGCCGCTCTGAGCGCGCTGATTGGACGAGCGGCCGCGCATGCACCATAGGATCGCGTGAGATGAGTTATTGTGGGCGATCGGGGGGGTTTCACAGAGGGGAAAGGACCAATACCCAGGATAGTCAAAATCCTGGGTGTTCGTCCACTTTAAATGTAAAAATAAACACAAACACACCACAAAATGCTGGAAGCATTTTACACCTGCTGTGTAACAGGACATAAGCGGTTATTTAAAAAAAAATTGACATAGGGTCCCCCCTCCCTGGGGGGGGGGGGGGGGGTGCAGGGGGCATTTTTTGGGAATTTTAAGGGTTAAAAAACCTTAAAAATCCCCCCAAAAATGACGTAGGGTCCCCCCTACCCAGCATTACCGACCCGGGCCAGCTATGGGGGCTTGTAGAACAGGGCGCAGGGGCCACCAATGCTGGAGGCTACTAGCCCACATAGCCACTAAGTGGCCCGGGCCCTTCTGCCCCCCCCCCCCCCCCCTGGCCGTTGGGGAGGCAGGAGGTACTGTACTTACCTCCGATTGTAAGCTCTTGTCTCTCGCCGCTGTGCTGACAGATGCCGGTGATCAGTATCCCCGGGCACCGATCACCGGCATCTGACAGCTGAGAGAGCTGAAGCCGGTGATCGGGGCCGGGATGACGCCCAAAGGGGCGGGGCTTAGCGGCAAGATGGTGGCCGCCGTCGGAGGAGCAGAGGGGAGAGAGCCTCCCGTGCTCTCTCCTGAAGATCGGTAAGTCCTGGGGGGGGGATCGGAGGCCCCCCAGGTGAAGAGGAGAGACAGCGGGAGCCAGCGCACATGCAGGTAAGTGAATGTCTTTTTATTTTTTCTTACAGTTAGCAGCTGCTGCTGCCGAGGCGGGGGGGGGGGCCTATTCCGGGGGATCGGATGGCACCAAATTAAAGAGAAGACCCGGCCGGATCCAACGAGGGGTAAAGTGAGTATTTTTTATTTTTATTTTTTTAACTAGCAGCGGGGAAAGTCAAGCACATAACACCTACGGGCTTGGCACTTAAGGACCAGCCAAGCCAGCACTTAGGTGTTACGTGCTTGGAACTTAAAGGGTTAAAAACCCTTAACAATTCCCCCAAAAAGTGACATGGGGTCCCCCTTACCCATCATAACCAGCTATGGGGGCTTGTAGGAACAGAGCACAGGGGCCAGCTTTGGTGGCCTCCGCGCCCTGCAGGCTACAAGCTGCGTGGGCCGGGCTCTTCTGCCCCCCCTGGGCTTTGGGGAAGCAGGTCATTGGGGGTGCCGGGGGTTAATGGCAAGTCACCCGCTAGCTGCAGGTGACTTGCCAGCCCCCAGCCTTGTGAACTGGTATAGGGGTCTCATGGATCCCTTACCAGTTCACAAAGGGTTAAATGTAATAAAACACCAAAAAAATGACTTTTTCTTTACTCACCTCCAATCCTCCTCTGTCCCCCGGCAATCCCCAATGACAGCTGCCGTGTGCTTGGTGGAGGGGAGCGGGTGGGACGAGGGATCACAGCCCTCTTCCCCCTCCGTGCTCTCTCCTCCAAGCACCCGGCAAGACTGATCATATCGGGTGAGGGGCAGAGAAGCCGGCTGTCAGGGGACGTCACTGTGAGGGCGGGCGGGGCGAGGGCGATTTCTTGTTTGCTGTATCTTGATGATCAAATGCAAAATGGGCCTCAACAGATAATTTAGTACTCAACTTCTTCTTCTTCTTCTAATTCTGTAATGATGGGTTACATCCTATTGTCTTCTGAACGGACACTTACCGTATTTTTCGCCCTATAAGACGCACCTAGGATTTGGAGGAGAAAAATAAGAAAAAAAAATTCTAAGCTAAATGTTGTGCTAAAACACCCCATTACAGGCATTCCCCCATCCCATTCCCCATGGGCAGTGTGGCATCCCCCCATCCCATTCCTAATGGGCAGTGTGGCATTCTCCCCTCCCATAGGCAGTGTGGGATGCCCCCATCCCATAGGCAGTGTGGCATGCCCCTATCCCATTCCCATATACAGTGTGGAATGCCTTCATCCCATTACCATAGGCAGTGTGATATTCCCCCCTTCCTATTCCCCATATAAGCAGTGTGGCATTCCCCCCATACCATTCCCCATATAGGCAGTGTGGCATTCCCCCCCCATACCATTCCCCATATAGGCAGTGTGGTACTCCCCCCTCCAATTCCCATATAGGCAGTGTGGCACCCCCCCCCCCCCACATTCCCATATAGGCAGTGTGGCATTCCACCCTCCCATTCCCACATAGGCAGTGTGGCATTCACCCCAATTCACATATGGGCAGTGTGGCATTCATCTCCCCTCCCCATTCCATATAGGTAGTGTGGCATTCATCCGCCTCCCCATCCCATATAGGTAGTGTGGCATTCATCCCCCCCATCCCATATAGGTAGTGTGGCTGGCGCCGCAGAGAGGAGGCGATGGGGGCAGCTGTATCTGCCGCCTTCTCACTGCGAGAAGGCGGCAGATACAGCTGCCCCCATCGCCTCCTCTCTGCGGCTCCAGCATAGAGTGAACACTTGGCTTGGTATAGCGGTGGGCATGGCCGACGCTCGAGCATCGGCCACGCCCACCACTGTAACAGGCTGGGTGTCTGGCTCTGCAGAGAAGGCTGCCTCCGCCGCTTCAGGGACAGCACGAGCAATAGAAAGGTGAGTTAACTTTTTGCCCACCTTTGCCCGATAAGACGCACGGATATTTTCCCCCAACTTTTTTGTGTCTTATATGGCAAAAAATACAGTAATAAAGGTCGTTCCACCTGGGCACATAACTCACTCCTCCAATGGACAGTCCATTTGTAGCAAGTAGCATCAATATGGAAGACCATCTGCCGGTACATCAGCTTCCCATCCTGTGCAGCTTCACACAGGATGGGAGCCATGTTCTCCATAAAAAGAATTATCTTTTTCTTTTAATAAGGAAGCACAAATTGTTGTGGGTTCTGCTCCTGAACAAGAAGTTGGTTTTTCAATAAGGCTTTCAGACAACTGTCTGCGGAGTCTCGAAGGCCTGCATGATTTGCAAAGGAGGCCACTTAGACAAACCACATTAGAGTAATTTTACTTTATTCATAGCCTCAAATAATTTCTTTGCAAGTTATGCTGGAAATCAATACCAACCGTCAGGTCAACTTGGGCCTTTTTCCCAAAGTTAGTGCTTCGGATCTAATAATTTTAGTATTACCACAAATCGGAGAGCCACAAAGAGAGACATGGGTCTAGCTGTTTCTTACCTTTCCACAGGCTTATTTTCTAGTGACACCCCTAAAACATCTCTCTTTAAGTCCTTCAGCTTGGTCACTGCCACTCTTAATTCTACTTAGGAAGCACAATTTGGTTTGACAATCTACCGATGATTGTTCATATATCGTTTCACAAAATGTCAGCTCCCCTCCCCCGTTCTTATAGAGAAGCTCGAAGTTTACTAACAGAGTGTTCTCATTGGGATCTATCGGCGTATCCATACACAGGAACTTTCATGTAGGGAGGCACCAATCTAAGTGCTCCGGAAACAGGTAATGCCCACCCACCTGTCTGGCTTCTCATACTAGTGCTAGCAGTGAGCAATGATCATCTGGCATGTAAGCCTGTAGCATTGTCATTTGCATTGGCAAATTCAAAGTGGAGTTCTTTCCCTTAAATATATGCCCAGGTGCAAAAAATAAGCCACATTTCCAGATCTAGTCTACAGACAGGATTTTTATTTGGTAACTTTAACAAGTGTAAACAGCTAATAAGATAGTACTCTCTGCTTCTGGCGAGGTGTGTGCAGGCCAGGCGAGTACCAGAATAGCCAACCACAGCATGGAAAAAATATCATAAAAGTACATTATAGACCATGTTATTGTGGCTTAGTGTTACTTTTTTAAAAAGATTCCACAGGAAGTCATGTAATGGCAGCATTACAGTGGCACATCTATTTTCCATTGACACTATACTGACTCTGAACGGGATTAGGAAATTGGAGGCACACATTTTTATTTAGGCCACAAAAGTGTTGTGAAATTGACACTGAGGAACAAACAAAGAGGCAGTAAGCAGTAAGGGAGAGAGGTCATGTGGGCGGGGGGCAGCAGAGAGAACAAAAGAGGGTTTATGCAACTGCAGAAAAGCCTTGGGATTTTAGTTTTGGGCATTGGCAACTTTGCAGGGGACAGCAGGGACTAGAACTGAAATTTTAGTATCCAAATATATGCTGAGGACCAATTGAAAGAAAGCCACTTGGATGATTTGTGACACATCTTCAAGACACAGCGAGTCCATATCCTTAAAAAAAACACTTACTGTAGTAATAAAAAAAAAATAAGAACTAAGCAGTACTTCATTATTTGTTTAGATCTTTATAGCTATTTATAATTTCTTTGGTTTTTTGACACAAGGAAGTAAAATATATGGACACCATATGTTGCAATCCAATTATTAAATAATTAAAATGGAACTTCTCATATGGAAATGATATAAAAACCATGCAGTATAACAGTCTATAAAATGTCTGATTAGCATCTACAATACAAATTTAGCAGGCAGAATGTTTACTGAAACTCATGAACTCTTTTCCTTTATTTTAAAAGTCAATAAGCTCAGTGTAGGCCCCCCACCAATGCTGCACTGAATATATTTCTGTGCATACCACACGTTTTCAAGATAGCAGAACACGTTTTCCAGCCTCCTATAGGGTCTGTCTTACAGCCCTCTGTACATCGACAGCCTATTTAAACTGAAGATGTGCAGATACTGTACCCAGTTTTAAATTTACAAGTGAATGTTCGCGACCCAAATCGGGATGTCCCCAGGACTGGGAGCAAGACTGGAAAAATCCATTTTTTTCCCCAATTTAACTGGTATATAAAAATAATTGAACTACGGAATTTTCAATGTACATTGTGTGATATTTGTAGCCATTTATGAGCATATGATGTGGGATGTGAGTGTGCAAGGCACGGCTATGGAGGGATAAAAACCGCCAAGGAAATCTATCAAGAGAGGATCCCTTTTACAAAAGGGGCAGAGAGATGTTGGCAAATCATAATGAATGGGAGCAGACCCCTTTTCGGGTGGAAAACCCCAGGCCCCATTACCCACAACAAGTACCATCTATGAAGGACAGGTGGAAACCAAACAGCCCTCCTACACTGGACAGGGGGTCGTTAAAGAGAAAGGGGTGGGACGAAGGGGAAGACGAGGAGGGACAAAGCACAAGAAGAACCCGCTGGCATTAGGCCAGGGGATCTTTAACTTGAGCTCTGTGCAATTAAGTGTGAATGAGCTAAAAGCTTTGGATCTAGGTTTGAAGTATGCGCCTCCTAAAGACATTAATAAGTTCAATGTGCATATAGATTTTCTAAAATATATGCGTAAGTTAAATATAAAAAAGTTTTTCCTAAATAAAGAAGGCTCTGCTACTGGTCAGATCGAGCCTGTTGTAGAAGGGTCAGCCCCCCCTGTAGGTGATGTTACGGATACCCCAGTATTTAAACATACAGGGTTAAAGAACAAATCCGTGTTTAACCCATTGAATACGTCCAACTCAAGATTGGAGGTGTTCAAGGGAGCAGTCATTAAGGATCTGAGAGGGATAAAGGTGAGAAAACGGAATCAGTATATTTCCCAAACCAGAGCTATCAAAAACTTGGAGAAAAATACTGAAATTGTGGTGAAGCCTGCAGATAAAGGCGGAGGCCTGGTGATCTTAAATAAACATGATTACGTAGCAGAGCTAACACGGCTGCTTTCTGACGCCGAAACGTATGTGAAATTGGATGCCGACCCACTTGCAGAGTATCGACAAGGTTTAGTGGATCTTTTACAGGGAGGTTTGGATCTAGGAATACTAAACGAGAGGGAGTTTAAATATTTAAATATTAGGGAACCTCGGACCCCAACGATCTACCAGCTCCCAAAGATCCATAAAAATCAAACGAAACCCCCAGGGCGTCCCATAGTTAGTGGTGTCGATTCACTTACATGTCGTTTGGGCGCATATGTGGACAATTTTCTACAGCCCTTGGTTGTTTCATTGCCGGCATACCTGAGAGATTCGGGACAGGTCCTGACCATATGTCAAGAAATGGAGGTCAGTGAAGGGTGCCTATTAGCTACAGCAGACGTCACGTCGCTTTATACCGTAATCCCGCATGAATTAGGGATTTTAGCGGTTAGGCATTTCCTGGAAGATCAATCGGGTCTCCCCCCACAGCAGATTTATTTTATCATAGCCTGTCTCAAGTTCTCCCTCGAACACAATTATTTTTGGTTTGGGGACGACTTCTATTTACAGATTAAGGGCGTAGCCATGGGGGCTAAATTTGCCCCAAGCATGGCCAATTTGTTTGTGGGATTATGGGAGTCGAGATTTATTTTTGGAAGACCCTGGCCGTGTCTGAGGCTATGGCGCCGCTATATTGACGACGTCATAGTCATCTGGGAGGGATCACATACGTCACTAAAGGTTTTCTTTGAGTCTGTGAACTCTAATGAGTTTAATCTGGAGTTTACTGCGGATATTAATGATTCACAAATACACTTTTTGGATCTAGTAATCAAACGTGAAACTCCCACTCTTAGTACCTGCACATATTTTAAAACAACAGACAGGAATGGGTATGTCCCAAAGGCAAGTTGTCATCATCCCAACTGGCTACGGGCCATACCCAAAGGACAATTTGTTAGACTTAGGAGAAATTGTAGCAGTCTAGCAGAATATGATGTACAATCTCTGCAACTCCAAAAAAGATTTGAGGAAAAAGGTTACCCTTTGAACGATATTGAGATACAGAAGAACCAAGTCAGGGAGTTGGATCGGTCTCTACTTCTTAAACGGCAGGAAGGGCCCCCCAAACATGATAAGAAAATTGATTTTGCGTTTTTAACGGATTATAACCTCCAGCATTGGAAGGTTAAAAAGATTCTTAACAGGCATTGGCATATTCTTAGGGATGACCCTGTGATTGGTTCGGTACTGCCTGCAAAGCCAGTGTGTATCTTTAGGAGGGCACCTAACTTAAAAGATTTCTTGTCCGGAGTTATGTTGATCCACCAAAACCAGTTCAGTTAGTGAGTAACCCTCCCCTTGGTTTCTTTAGGTGTGGGACGTGCTGTGGTTGCAAAGTGGGAAAGAAATTAAATAAATCTATGTCTACTTTCCATGTGACAGGTATGACCACTCCAATAAAAATAAAGCACCTTATAACATGCAGTACTAAATTTGTGGTGTACGTCATATGGTGCCCTTGTGACTTGATCTATGTTGGAAGGACCACTAGACCACTAAAGACACGCATTAGAGAGCATGTTTATAACATCAAGAAGGGGTATGAAGGTCATAATTTATCAGCGCATTACAAGAAATGCCATGCCTCGGATCCTAGCTCTTGGTCTTTTATTGGTATAGATAGGATTAGGGCCCATTGGCGTGGCAATAATATGGTGAGGGATCTCTCTCGGCTAGAGAGCCGTTGGATCTTTGATCTAAATACTCTGTCACCTCGTGGCCTTAATATAGAGTATGATCTAAATTGTTTCATCGATGATTCCTGATCTTCAAACCATGATTTACATAGGTTGAGACATTTTACAGGGAATTATATGCAGTTATGTGTTATTTTTTTTTATTGTATAAGTGCATTTGTGGAATGTAGTTTTTATTGACTCTCACCCAGAGGACTCCCCTCCCTCCTTTTTATTGGCCACATACAATTTGGAGATTTGTCAAATGAATGTAGGATCGGCTAATGGATCTGGGTAGGTGAGGTCTGCATCTCCGTGTGTTGTGTTTATTTTGCGCATACGTAGGTTTTTTTAACTATTAGCCTTCGATTCTAGTATAAACACTGCCAGGGTTTTATTGTTAGTTTTATCTTTGATGCATGTACTGTTGATTTAATTGAGCAACTAGAGGTATTTTTAGTTGCAGCTGGCCCAGGCGCAGCTGACTTTGTGCTATGGCTTCCCTTAAAATAATGGGCGCGCGCTTTAAAACAACGGGCGCGAGCGCAGGAGATACGGGCAGTGTGCTGCAGGTGTTCTATATTGGGCACATACGCAGTATCAGCTTGCTTGTTTACGGTGTGCGCGTGCGTAGCATAGGCTGTGCCCGTGGTTTAAGAATTAATGGTTCCTTATTGGGATCGCGTTGAACTTAGACAAACTGGACTTGATTTGGATGTATTAATAATTGGCAATCCGCTGATAGCTAGCTAGCGCATGCGCAGTGCTATTCTGGTGATCGTTGCGGCCATTTTTCTTTATCTTTTATTGTCTTTAGCAGTGTGCGCAGGCGCAGTTGAAATAGACTGAGAGGTGAGGTGCATTATTGCTAAGCAGTTGGCGCATGCGCAATACCGGCCGTGCGCGCAACCCGGAAGTGTTTTTGATACACTTCCTGACACTTGAAATCTCTGAGCTATTTAAACGCTCATCTAACCTACTGCTGCAAACCTGGTTAAAGCCCCTCTTGGGGTGAAACGCGTTGGTGAGCAGCACCTTTTTTCATCAAAAACAGCTCTTATTTGGTCGAGCATATCGGTGGATTGGGAGCCCTTGCGGTGAGAGTCACCAACGCTCTGTAATATCTAGATGTGCCTTTTATCTATGAATGGAAATGTGAGTGCAAATGATGATAAAGTGGTTTTTAAACTAGCGTTTTTGCACTAGATTATTTTCTTCTTCATCTCTCCCTGCATGTATTTTGGATCTATAACTTATGTCATTCTGAATGTGGAGAGTTGGAGGATTGCATATAAGGGAGAAAATTCCATGCTAAACTGCTGATGAGTTAACATAATAATCTGAGACCCCTTGATGATTAAAAGCTTAATGTCCTGGATGTTCTGGTAAGCCTTCCATTTATCAGGTGGTGGATTTGCACTGGATGAATTGATCACAGGGTGATATTGAAGCTTTGAAGATCCTTCTCTTTTTTTGTAAAAGACTCTTGAAGGACTATAATCTTTAGCTCTGTGCTTTTGTTTTAAATATCTGACGGCTATAATATAGGAAGTTGTGCTTGTTTCCTTAAATGTGTGTGTGTGTGTGTGTGTGTGTGTGGGGGGGGTGTAAACACTGAAGAATAGAACCAACCAACATTAAATAAAAGCATCTTTTCATACAATCGGCTTTGTGTGTCTTTAGTATGACACTGTTGGCGGGAAACAGGCAATTACCACCATATGTAAAAAAATACATAGTGAATGAAGCACAGGGTTAGAATAAAGCAGCCTCTGCATTTGTTAAGCAGATGTGGAATAGCAGAAGACTGATGTGTGTGTTTGTCATATCCCAGAGCACCAACTAAGAAACAGAAAGTAACCAACCTTGCTTTGCACATGCCTAATTTATCTTCTAAACTTTACAGAAACCCCAGGTGGTACAGCACCACATATGCTCTCAAACTGGAGTTGTACAATCTACTTTTAAGATGTAACCTGGGTTTTATTTCTTAGTCTGCTTTGATTTTAAATTAAAGAAAATCAGTCATGAAGCTAAACACCTGTCTTAAAAATACAATTCTGTGATTACTCACCTGTAGAATTGGTATTATGAGTATACAGTACGTCCTGCTCCAAATCTAATACTTACAGTTGGGATATACTCCGCCAGATGGCGCTGGACTGCAGAGACATCGAAAATAGGCTCCTCCCGGCCCCTCAAATACCCAGGGACCTCCCACAAATCCCCCAGCATTGAAAAGCAGTTAAGGAGAAGCCGGGAGCATTAAACAATCCAAACTATCAACTATAACAATGATAACAATCACCATACAGGGGATCCAAGAAAATGCAAACCAAGGGTGGGTTGGAGCAGGACGTACTGTATACTCATAATACCAATTCTACAGGTGAGTAATCACAGAATTGTATTATTCTTAGTATACAGTACGTCCTGCTCCAAATCTAATACTTACAGTTGGGACATCCAATAGCAGTGTCCATAAAGTAGGGTGGGATCCCCAAGAAAAATTAGCAGCAGCAGTTTAAACCACTGCCGCCTGCAGAATCTTGCGGCCAAAAACAGCATCAGCTGAGGCCCTAACATCAACCTTGTAAAACTTTGAAAAGGTATGAACAGAAGACCAAGTAGCAGCCTTGTAAACTTGTTCAACAGAAGCCTGGTGCTGAAAAACCCAAGAGGCACCAATAGCACGAGTGGAGTGAGCAGTAAGGCAGAAGGGAGGATTCTTCCCCTTAGCAGAGTAGGCCTGAATCACAGCCTGATGAATCCACTTGCTGATAGTAGACTTGGCAGGAGCCACACCCTTCCTAGGACCAGAAGGGACCACAAAAAGAGCATCAATTTTCCTGAAAGGTGCAGTAGCCACCAGATAGTACTTCAGACACCTAACCACATCCAAAGAGTGCAAAACCCTCTCCTTAGCATTGCTAGGATTAGGGCACAAAGAAGGAAGAACAATATCCTGATTCAAATGAAAGGCAGACACTACCTTAGGCAGAAAATCAGGTTTGAAACGAAACACCAACTTGTCCTGGTGCCTCTCATAGTAGGGGGGCTGAATGGACAGCGCCGCCAACTCAGACACACATCTGACAGAAGTGATAGCCACCAGAAACACAACCTTTAGCGTAAGAATGGCCAAGACAGCATCCTGCACAGGTTCAAAGGGAGCACCCTGCAAGGCTGACAGAACCAAGTTCAAATCCCAAACAGGCACCATAGGTTTACGTGGGGTACGCACATGAGTGACCCCCTGGAAGAAAGTCCTGATCAGAGGGTGCTGAGGACTTCTGGAAGAAAATAGCCAGGGCAGACACCTGACCCTTCAGAGTACTGAGTTGGAGCCCCATCTCCAACCCATGCTGCATGAACTCCAGAATCCTGGGAATAGAGAACACACGACAGGGAAGAGACCTAGACTCCACCAGTCAATGTAGGCATGCCAAACCCTATAATAAATGGAAGAGGAAGACTTCTTCCTAGCTTTAATCAAAGTATCCACAACTGAGGAAGAAAGCCCCTTCTCCATCAAGATGGAGGTTTCAGCAGCCAAGCCGTCAAAGCCAGAGTTTGTAAATTGGGATGGCGTAGTGGGCCCTGAGTGATCAGATCTGGCACCAAGGGCAGAGCGTATTGATCTACTTCCAGCTGTACCACATCTGTGAACCACACTCTTCTTGGCCACCTGGGGGCCACCAGAATTGCTGGCACCCCCTCCAGAGCAATCTTGCACAGAACCCTGGGGGGAAGACATACAGGAACTGAAAGTCCTTCCATGACATTGCGCATCCGAGGTCAGAGCCAGAGGATCCCTGGACAGAGAGACAAAAGCTGGAAGTTTGTGATTGTGGCGGGACGCAAACAGATCCACATCTGGTTGGCCCCAACGGTGACACAGAGATAGAAACACCCTGCTGCATAGGGACCATTCTCCCTGGCGAGTGGTCCCCCTGCTCAGAGTCCGCCAGGTGATTTTCCACCCCTGCGATGTACACAGCTGAAATGCAGGGGACATTGGCCTCCACCCAAGTCAGGATCCGAGACACTTCCTGGAGGGCCCCCTTGCTCCTGGTCCCTCCCTGATGATTGATGTAGGCAACTGCCGTCTGGTTGTCCGAGCGCACCTGAACAGGCAGGCCCTGAAGATGAGTAGCCAAACGAGCCAGAACTAACCTGATCGCTCGCAGCTCCAAGACATTGATAGGAGTGTGGGCCTCCTGAGGGCCCCACCTCCCCTGGAACCGCAGGGACTTCCAGAAACCCCCCCAACCTGACAGACTGGCATCCATGGTGACCGTCTCCCAGATAGGGGCAAGAAAGGATCTGCCCCCCAACAGGTTCCTTGAGTCCTCCACCACAAGAGGGACCTCCTGACCAGGGGGGAGAGCACACAGACCCTGTCCGGGGACGCTGGCTCCTTGTCCCATACAGACAATAGGTGAAGTTGCAGAGGCCTCAAGTGGAACTGAGCATAAGGGACCGCTTCGAAGCACGCCACCATCAGGCCCACCAGCTGCATCCCCTGCCTGATAGAGGGATGGGGGCAAGCTAGGAGGGACTGAGCCTGTGCAATCAGAATATCCACCTTCTGCTGAGGAAGGAAGATCCTTGCCTGAACTGTATCCAGATTCATTCCTAGGAATGGAATTACCAAGGAAGGGGACAGTGAGGACTCGGGGTGGTTGATCACCCATCCAAATGACTCCAGAGTGGACACCACCAGCTGAGTATCCAACTCTACCTGATGTAGAGAATGAGAAGTGATGAGGATGTTGTCCAGATAGGGAAGCACGCGAACGCCCTGACATCTGAGCAGAGGCATCACGCCAGCCAGCACCTTGGTGAACACCCTGGGAGCTGAAGTGAGGCCGAAGGGCAAGGCCACAAATCGGTAGTGTTGATCCATCAGAGCAAACCTGAGGAACCTTTGATGACCTGGGAACACAGGAATATGAAGGTAACCACAGAAGTCCAGGATGGGCCTGACAGAACCATCCTTTTTGGGTACTGTGAATAGGTTGGAATAAAAGCCCTTGCCTTTTTCTCTTAAAGGGACCTGGCAGATGACCCCCAGCTCCAGGAGGCCTTGCACTGCTTGCACTAGCTCCTGAGCTGACACAGGGTCCTGAGGAATCCGGGATCTGATGAATCTTGGAGGGGGATCGGCAGCAAACTCCAACTTGTAACTGGAGGACACTACCTCCTGAATCCACCGGTCTGAGACATGAAGCCTCCAGACGTGAGCGAAGTGCGACGGCCGTCCCCCTACCCGGATGGGTGAGGGCGCTTCATCATGCTTGAGGGGGCTTGGGAGAGGATTTAGCTATGGGAACCCAGGAGGAGCCAGGATGTCCACGTCCTCTGCCTCTACCCCAGAAATCTCCCCGTGCCCCAGGGAAGGACACCCCCCTTCCCTGTCTTGCACCGCGGTAAGGGGAGGAGAAGGAACCCTGAACCCGAAAGGGCCGAGGTTGCCACCTGCGCTGGGGTAACCTGCCTCCCTTAGCAAAAAGGTCCAGGCGGTCCCCAAACAGACGCAGTCCTTTAAAGGGAAAACCAGTGAGGGCCTTCTTGGTAGCGTTGTCAGCAGCCCACTGGTGCAGCCAAACCGAGCAGCGTATAGCACACATTCTGATGGTGTCATCCAATGCTGATAGGAAAAAATTTACAAAAACATCACAACTAGAGAGTGCATTAAACACCTCACAAGGCAAATCATCAGGGGCACTATCGAGCATATTTCTGATAAGGGTTCTAGTGGCCACAGGAGTAATGGCAGAGGCACAGACCGGGCGCAGCACCGTCCCCGCACATGCAAAGGTGTGGGATGCCAGCTGATCAACACACCAGTCTTCGGCATCCCGCAGGGTAGTAGAATCAGGGGAATGCATGACAGAGGTGTTAGATAGCCCTAGGATCGGGGCATCCACCTCGGGGGGGGGGGGGGGGGGGGGGATGACCAACATTTAACCACCTCAGCAGGAAAGGGATACTTCCTATCCCAACTCTTTGGAACCCCGGGAAGTTTACTGGGGTGCTCCCATTCCTTGAGCACAAGGTTATGGAATTGTGCCTGCTCTGGAAATTACAAACATGATCTTGCTGTATGGAAAAGCTCCCCTCTTTGCCTGGGAGCCTCAACAGGGAGAGAGTGGGCAGAACCTCAAAAATCTGGGTCAATAATCTGTCGGTGTCATGCGGGGCCCAGGGGTCAGAGCCAGAATCGTCATGACCCCTTGTCCTCTCATCAGATGAGCCTGAATCAGAAAAGAGCTCCGCTTCATCAGACGGGGTATAGCCACACAGATTCATAAACTCCTCAGTCCCCATAGGGAAAACGGTGACATTAGGCGTCAAGTGCCGCTTCTTAGCAGGGGCCTTACGCGCTAAAGACTTCGCAATAATCTGTTCAACAGTAGCCAGTCTAGAAGACACATCAGGCTGAGAATCCCCACTAGTATGCAACTCAGCAGGAGTGAGATTTAAGCATGGGGGAGTAGGTGAAGTGAAACGAGGTGCAGCCACTGGCAGGCCAGATTGCAATGCAAGCATCTGCTCAGCACAGGGTACACAGACCTACACCTTGTCAGCGTCAGCATGAGGCTGCCCACACGCTACACACAGCCGGTCTTGTCCCGAAGGGACCCCGGTAACATTATCCTGGGATGCCTCCATATGGTGATTATAGCGGCGCTATACGCCGATAGGGAATAACGCTATATAGCAACCCTGGATGCCCCAATAACCCGCTAGGGACATGGGAGTATACTTTTTACAAGGCCTACAAGTAATATACTAAAAACAGGGCCGGGAGAAGCCAAGACATAAGCAGACAAGACCTTAAGTACATCGTAACAAAAAGTGATGCAGATAAAGTCGCCCGCAAGGGCACTTACGGACCGCGGTAGGTAGGCGTCCGTCGCGCGTAGGCCAGGAACACGCCAAAGACGGGCCCCCCCCCGAAGAGCGCGAAGCCAGAAGGCTAACAAGCAATGATGGCGCACCAGCGCCTGAGGTAATGCCGCCGCCAAGCGCGGAACAAAGTCAGCGCGGCGGCAAATTTAAAAGCAATAAAGGCAAGTCAGCGTGGCGGCTGACACAGGAATAAAGACATGTGAAAAGTGAAAGCAAAGACTGCATAACATACATATCTATACACATACCCCCCCCCCCCCTTTTCCCCCGAAGACTACAAGGAGGATGAGGGAGGACGGCGGCCACTTAAATAGGGCCCACCAATAGGAAGGGGGCAATAGTGCAGGAGGGGCATCCCAAAGAGGCTCACCATAAGCCTGAACCGCCTACCCTTTGGTGGGGAATTGCGGTGGAGCAGCGCTCGTAAGCACCAACGGCGGTGCTGCCTACCTTCACCTGACCAGTGCAGCCAAGGCTGGGAGGCATATTACTAGTGGAATAGGTGGGAATAGTCCTACAGGGCCGCAGGTTAATAACCCCGCTGACCTGCGAGTAGAAAGCCAATTTGTCGTCCTTCGCAGCCAAACTGCACAGAAATTCTGGGGATTTGTGGGAGGTCCCTGGGTATTTGAGGGGCCGGGAGGAGCCTATTTTCGATGTCTCTGCAGTCCAGCGCCATCTGGCGGAGTATATCCCAACTGTAAGTATTAGATTTGGAGCAGGACGTACTGTATACTAAGAATACATGTGGTGGACACTACGAGTATCAGGGTCGCACAGTGCCAGGGTACAAAGAAGTTCTCTTCTTTTACATTTATACAACGTAAATTAATTTTCTAAGAAGTATTCCCCCAAGTATTCCCCATAAAGCCCATCCACGGGGTCTAAGTGGTAAACAGGTGAACAACCGGTGGTACACAAAATCATATTAGGTGGTGTCCCTTTGTGTCAAAGCTACCTGATTATTCTTTATGTTTATCAATGCTTCTACAGATAGCCATTGATTCACATTAGCCATATACTTGCAATGCTAACAGCACCGTCTACTCACGCTTTTACAGATGACAGCCTCTTCAGAATAATGCGTGCATTACATTTGTTTATCAATTAGCAGCTGGATAAGTAATACCTTTACTCCACCTAGCATGAACCCGGCTAGCTCAGCTAAGCTGTTGATATCTCTGGCCTGCAGTTTCTCAGATGCTCCTGGTTCTTAGTCCAACCCTTCTTCTAGCTGGAAACCATCTTTGCTTACAAACAAGCATTTCTTATACGCCGTCTTGCCAATCCAGTGCCATTCTCCTCTTCCAGCCTTTGCATAGCATAATCTGTAAGTCCTATATATTCTATACAGTAGTCTTCACTAGGATGTAGATATATTTTAGGTTGATATCCTTCTGTGTTGCAGTTAATCCCCATATGGTCCCAGATATGTGCTTCTGTCCAAGTCCCTGCCCAGGTATTAGGGCATCCCTTTTTCCATCTGGCATGTTTAGTCATATCTAGTGTATAGCAATGTTGTTCAGACAAGAACAGTTACTGATCATTTTTTATTTTTATACCTACCCTTTGAATGGAAGGGAAGGAGTTAGCTGGCTGCCATCACACTCTGCCACAAGTGAAGGGTACCCCAATCGGATCTGTTTCTAGCTATACTATGCCCAAGCCCAGGGCTGTGGAGTCAGGAGTCTGAGTCAGAGCTAGTTTTGGCTGGAGTCAAAAAAAAGGAACCGACTCCAGAATAAAAAGAAAATCTCTTCCTAATATTGTATAATGAATAAAAATGTCATAGGAAGTTTATAAACCTTAATTATAACAAATAAGTGATAAGCAGCATCACAGGGTGTTCTAGTGGTGATATATAATGAGTTCTCCGATCTCCCCTGTCCCTTATACCCCGTGTCTTCCTTCTGCTCCAAGGCAAGGGTGCAGCTAATGGCCATGGGAGGCAGCCGCCTCAGGTGGCACTGCAGAGGGGGGCAGCAATTGCCCAACCTCCATTCACCAGATTGCTCTACTGTGGAGTGAAGCTGAAGTTTTGGGAGTGCCTTTCTATAATTTGCCTCAGGCACCAGAAAGACTAGGATCACCCTCACTCCAAGGCCATTAGTTACAATAGCTGAAGCTAAAAGGAATGTAAAATTAGTGTCCAGGAAAAAGCAAAGAAAAAAGTCTATACTCACCATGCAGGTTTGGTGTACCCCCACATCTCCTCCATGCAGTGCCGACCTCTACATACTTACCAATGGCAGGCAGCAAGTGATTCCATCTTCTATTGCCAGCGGCATTTACAGAGCTTTATTTACCACCCCACAAGCCTACTCCATTTATTGCAATGGAGGGTTTACCCAAAAGCGAGTTCAACACACCTGGCCTCGGCACGCCATGGCAGTAAATTGAGTAGGAGTGTTGGGGAGGTAAAGCCATATTGATGGACGTCGCCATGTCTGCCCAGCGATATAGAGAATGGAATCATTGGTTTTCTCTCATTGGTAAGTATGAAGATGCCAATGTTACATGGAGGAGCTGAGGGGAGTATAGACTTTTTTATGTTATTACCTAAACCAGGCGTTCCCAACCTTTCTTCATCAAGTAATCAAAATACACAAAACATAAATTAAAAAAAACCTGCCCGAATTTGTGTGCGATTCATTCAATTTAAATGGCTGTTGGGAACCCCAGGCCTAGACAGGAATTTTAGGGACATTCCAGGCAAAGGGTTAACTTAGCCTGTTTACTCTCCATACTGAATGTGAGGGCCTGCATTTTTATTCAGCCTCCCTAGTGAACTCCCTCCCTACTGATGGGCCTCCTCCACAGCAAAGCATGACTTATCTATGCATTCTTTAGTGTAACAGTCTCCTCCAAAATGAATTAATTTTGAGGACTGAGAAAGGGGAGTCAGCAGAAAGTAGAAAGTTCAGCAGGGTTTTTCAGGGAACGCTGCTGCTGAGTGAAAGATGCTGCCCCTGAAAGCCAGCATGAAACAAGCAAAATGCAGCTATTGTAACCCTTTGTTTGGAAGGTCGCTTTAAGTCACATATGCTTAAAGCGGACCTTCTTCCTGAATAAGAGCATATCTTCTATGTTTCCCACACCCTGTACATATATATTGCTCACGTAAAAAAATCATCCTATCTGCATCTACTGCATGTTATGAGCCTTTAACGATTGACAAGTGTTTAGATGCAAATAATTCTTTTGAATAGGACGCTTAGCTGTATGGTTTCTTCTGAGGCTGACATAAAATGGTCTCATAATAATTAGCCGCAGTATGATCAATTTTTCCAAGCTTAAAAAGCTTGTAGAAATCAGCAGAGTATGTTGTTGAGGCTTGTGGCTGCCATTCTATCCTGGGATGCCAGTTCCAAAATGTCTCCCGATTGGGCTGGCATTCAAGGATCAGAAGCTTTTTTGACAAGAATTAAAGCACATCTTCTAGCTGTCTCTCACCCCAAAACAATCCCAGAGCTTGTGTGCCGTCTGTATGCAGTTTTTAATGTAGCAAACCCCTCCACCCTTGCCTCTGTTCTTTTAACTCATGTCCTGTCTTAGTGATGTGAGGGGCATCTGAAAGAGATTAAAGAGTCTCTTTAGACATCTGAACTTTTTCTGGATGGATTTTTTTCAGCCCTATATTTCCTGCTTCTCAGAAGACGGTAAGGATCCCAATGGAAGATGGTATCTGCTTGTTTGGCTTGTCACACTCCCTTTCTGGGTGGCCACAACCTTAAAGGGATTCACCAAGTGTATGGCAGCTATTATGGTGGTTTTGAGATAGCAAGGGATCATTGTATTCCTGTTCCTAAATCATCTTCTGAGGACTCTATCCCAGGGCAATACAGGGCTTTAGTGCCCCTATTATTTTGATTTTGATTAATTGATAAACATATCTGTGCTTTGTTGGCACAACACCTGCACTTGCTATAGAATAGTAGCAGTCAAAAAACAGTGGTAGACTACAAATTCAAAAGTGTATTAAGATGTGTTGCACTCACTTTATATATGTGCCATGAGAGAACCAGTGTTGCTGACCTAGGTAGGTAGGTAAGAAGATTGCGTCGAATAATTAGTAAAATCTAAGCAGGTTTAAATTGATATGATGAGGCTGTCCCTGTAAAAACATCATTCACATGCTAATGTCTAAGTGGAAAACACATTGTATATAAAGTGTAATAGAGTCCTCCTGTTTGAGGTGGCTTTTGAATTAATGCTTTTATTGTGTCAGCTTTTTATTTATTTGAGTTAATCATCAGACTGTTGATAGTTAGAAGATGGAAATGAAAGAGTGTTTTGAGTAATAATAAACCTAACTGTTTTATTTAGTCGCTAAATTTAAATTAGTTGGTTACGTCATTGTAGATTTATATGCACAGATGGAGTTTTGAAAGTTTTCCATTGCTTTTTTTATTCATTAAAAGGTTTGTGATATTTATAATCATATTTATCGCTTACCTTTTTAAACTTAGTTATGCAACCCTTATTATAAACATGTGCATAACAAAACGGAATTGCTGTCGTCATTGAGTGATGACGTTAATGACCTGATCTGTTGGTTTGTGGTATGGGGGTGTTTATATTTTCATGCATGTGAATTTAATTTGCTAATTTTACTAAGCATTGCCTTGATGCTGTAGGATCTAGGGTTTAAAGAGGTCTGCTACTGTGTTTCCAATGATCCCCCTTCCCCATACCCCCTACCGCCCCTACCTTCACATAGTATTGTAAGCAGTGTCTCTGCTGAACAGTATTGCAGGCCTATACGCTGTAGGACTCTATTTAATCTCTGGATCTGGTAAGTTCAATCAGACTAGGATGGAATGGCTGCAGTGGAAGAAAAGAGTCTTATATAATGGTACCACATATATTGGTAGGCACCCTTTCCTGCCCAGGAGACACCCCAAGCAGAAATGATCCCTTGCAGGTTTTCAAGAAAGACAATGCTTTACATTTGACCCCCCATTACAAATACACACACACACACACACACACACACACACACACACACACACACACACACAAAATCTATCACCAAGATTTCTAGGTGTACCAGACTTATTGTCGTGGGCACAGTTTTCTGGAAGTAATCCATCGATAAATTCTTTGATTGCACATGGTTTCCCCCCAAAAAAGAATAAAAAAAATAATCAAAAACTTATTATGCGAAATAAGCAATATACGAACAAGAAAAAACAACTTAAATCTGAACAGAACAATACCCAATATGCTTAGCTACCTTTAAGGGTAGGGTTGCCAAGCCCCCCAAATTAAAGCATGCGCACAAACCATATATACTGCTTGAAAGTACACACCTTAAGCTTTCTAGGTGTACCCAGCCTGTTGTAGTCTGCACATCATCTGGAAGTAATCCCTCAATGAATTCACTGGGTTCTTTAAAAAATGTATAAAAAGCGGAATTAAAAACAATTTTTCCAAAAATATCAATATACAAACAAGAAAAAAACAAGCTAAATCTGAAATTGCAGTAAACTCTTTTTTTAAGAATACTATATTGCATGTAAAAGCCCAATGCCTTCTGACTACAACGGTAAGTCATATGTATTGGTAGCCTCCCCATTCCCAGGAGCACCCCCACTGAAAACGGCGCTCTATGACATTTTCAAATTAAATATAATGGCTATTCGCTCTATTAAAAAAAGTCAGTGGGGCTCCCCTCTTTGGGGTGGCTGGGGCTCAGGTTCCTCCATTTCCTGCAGCGCAATGTAGAAGCCGTACCAAGGCACCAAAGTTTGCCCAATTCCATTATTCCATGACCCTTCAAAAAAACTGGTCTAACGGCCGCACTGTCCCCTGGTGCTCTTGGCACGAGTGAGCAGGGCAAGCCACAGTGGTCCCACTGTAATCTCTGAGCACAGCAGATCATGCTTGTGAATCCTAAAGCTGTGCCATGTCACGACTCAGAAACTGGATCAAAGGAAGTGTCTTCAATTAAAATGCATAGGGTGTTTACATATAATTGGAGATTTTAAGATGCTATTAACTCTAAGTCTCATTTTACACTGTTTAATAAGGCAGGCAGAAGTTAGTGTGTGCCTGGTCTAAGAAGCAGGAGTCCTCATCACTGGACTTAAGTACATTGCACGCTGTTGCACACAACTGCTATGACTTTAATCTTGTCACCACCACCATGGTTTTGGGCCCAACATGGTGTTGATATTAGAATATTTAAAGCAAAATTGAAAATGTTTATACGAAGGCTGACAATGTTACACTGTGGAATCAGGAAGGTTGTTTATACAAAAATGAAATGAGGAATTTTAAAGCTTTTGTCTGATTTATATGACAAGGTTTTCAAATAAGCTAAAATGATTTCTATAGGGTATAAAAATGTTTGCATGGTTGCTAGTAAATAGCCATATACACTAAGCTCCACATTTATGGAATATTTCTGGAAAAGGTTATATTTATGGCATGTGGAATCAATGATTAGTGTTCTAGGTTGTTAAAATAAAATGGTTGTAACAAATGAGCAATATTTTCCAGGATTTGTTATTGTTAACAGTGCACAAAATTGCATCTTGCCATACATATAACATACAAGTAATGGAAGGTAAATGTTCCTTACGCCGCCTTTTGACACATTCAAATACATTATATAAAACAAAAAGATAGAGTTAAAGTGGACCAAAACCCATCACAATCGGCCCGGAAATCTAAAAGATTCCTGGGCCGATCGATTCCCTCCCCCCCGGGGCATCCAAAATCTGGATGCCTCGCTGTGTGAAACCTCCCAGGTCGTGCATACACTTACTTTGTTTCCCGGTCCAACGACACATGTGCAAGCCGTGGTTGCATCCCTGTTGTCCCTCTAACAGGGCGCATGGCCGCGCCAGGCATTTGTGAATGGCCGAAGTGGTCACGCTCACTGTTAGTGGGAAGTGGGGTACACGGCTGCCAGCGCGCTCGGAGCCGCTGGCCTTAGACCACGTGACGTCAGTGACTCAGTGTGCTGATTGGATGAGCGGCCTCACATACACCATAGGACCGAGAAGAGGTGAGTTGGTTTCAGTGATCTGGGGGGGTGTCACACAGCGGGTCACTCCGCTGGTCAAAATCCTGGGTTTTGGTCCACTTTAAAACTGCAAGAGAATGGGTTACTTATATACCCTGTGTGCAAAGCAGTTTAGCTTTATTTTTCATCTACTGGGGAAAAAAGGCAACAGGTTTTGAACATACTATAGAGGAGGGCTCTCAATCCCTTGTCTACTGAGCCAGCCTGTGAGGAATGCTGTATCCCCCAATCTCCCTGTGTATCCCGATGTGAGATGCTTGCCTGAGGATAACCCCTGCAGCCTAAAAAACACTTACCTTCGTCTTGTGTCCTCCAGAGTTTTCTGATCTGGGATGTCTGGCTGAGGAATATCCCTGCAGTACAAAACTTCACCTATTCCTGATAGGGCTTCATCCAGCACACTGCAGTTTTATGCCTCTATTGGTGGAGATGTGCAGTCGAGAAATGGGTGAGGTTTACGGCGATCTCCAGGGGTACACACAATGGAGCATGCCAAATCGGCAGAGCCCACTCCAGGACTAATAGAGAAATGGCCCAATATTGTAAAATGCTACCTTCCATTTTCCCTAACCCAATATAGCAAACTGAAATAAAAATGTACTCTCTAGCCTGCACTGGGAGTCCCTTTCTTGGCCTAGATTGTATAGGTAGACATTTGTCATAACTGATTATAGTGAACCATTTGCTATCCTCAGAGTTTTTTTTTTTTTCAATCAACACAACTTGTGCAGAATCCTGAAATCTAGTCTGCCCCTGGTGCAGCATGTAGCTCAATGCCCCGCTGTGTGAAACTCCTGGGGTCGTCGGCAAACTCACATTTACCTGCCGCTACTCTGACACTGTGATCACTGGCTGCCGCACACCTGTAGCTGTGAGTGCTCTCTCTCCGATAGGATGGGTGTGGGTGCGCGTGCTTGATCATAAAACCGGGGATGCGTCCAGCCGGCTGCACAAAAGCCATCTTTGAAAAAGCCCCCCCCCCCCTTTTTTAACAAGGGGTTCAACTGGAGGGGGCGGCAGGTTTTTATTGTACCATTCCACTTTTAGGCAGAGAATTGCTGACTTGTGATGCCTGTATCAGCATGTGGGGACCAGTGGCATTAATCACACCTGGATCGATAAGTTGCTGTAGTACCGCCGCTGCTTGTCGGAGGGAGGGGGGGGGGCATTAGCAATTGAACCTAGCTCATCCCTGAGCCTCATCCTTGCTCTTTTTCTTGGGGCTGGGCTTACATAAGTGCTATACAGATGGGGCATCAAAATCTGAATGCCCGCCCCAATGATTTAGAGGGTGTGGCATTGCATGATGGGTAACTGCATCTACACATGCCAGAGGAATTTCAGTTGCAATAAGCTTTTATTCCATCTTAGGATACTCTAGGACAGGGGTACTCAACCACTTCTTTTAAAGGTCCATATACAGGCATCTGGTGAGAGGTGAAGGTCTGGACGGGGGGGGGGGGGGGGGCTGTCGCGGGGGGAGCTTTAGTTAGAAATCAGTGCACTGAGCAGGATGCTATAGATTCCACAGGCAAAAAAGGCTGGGATGGATGAGGCAGAGCTGAGGTGACGGGGATGGTTGGGGCAAAGCTGGGGGAGAGGAATGTATGGGACAGGGATGTGTGGGGCTGAGCTGGGGCAGCGGGAAAGGACTGGATCAGGCAAAGAGAAACAAAGTTTGTGTGTACCTTGCAATGCCACTTCCCACCCGTGCAGTACTTACATTGTAATGCTAGGTGCCAGGCACTGGCAGGGAAACTAAGCACTACATTGACGATTATGTAAAGGAGCAGTGCTGAGCATGGCAACACAGAACCAACTGTGTGCAGCGCTGTCAGGGCAGGGGTCCAGAAACCTGGCACTAAGGTCCGCTTTCGGACCCCGGTACGCCATTTGAGTACCACTGGTCTAGGAAGTTGGCAGTTAGAATTTTTCAGTTCTTCCCTGTAAAAGTGAAGTGGTACATTTAAAGATATGCCACCCACGTTTATGGTTTAATAGAATTATTTTCATTCTGAGAAGTCGGTAAGCCAAAGTCCTACTTAGAACTAAAAAGCATATTTACTGGAATACAATTTATGAACAAATAACTTAAAGGAACATTCCAGGTAAAGTGTTAAATGAATGAGGGATAAAGGCTGGCCTCACCATCTGGTTATAGATGTTGTAGAAAAATGCTGATTGCAATAGTGATAATTAAACAAGATCATTTTATTTACATTTCAAGTATAGATCAATTGTGTGTACAGAATTTCCATATTATTAATCAGCATTTTTCTTGTACAGAAGAAAAATAACAACGGGTTCAGCAGTACTCTCAATGTAGTTTACTAGGTCTTATTAAAGTGCACCTATACTCAGAAAGGAACTTTGTGGTCACCTTCCATCCCCAACCCAGTGCCCCAAAATAGCCTGTGTTTTCTTTTTTAGCCTTTGCCCAATATCCATAAAACACCAGGAAAAAAAGGAAGTAGTATTATGGTGAATGGCCTATCATATGCTAATTAATTCAGTTACAACCAAACTGTCACATAATGGTAGTTAGGTTGAAGTGCTCCCCATTGCTGAGCTGTGTGTGCTCTGATAACTGATTGCATTATCACTTGGGGGTGGGGCTGTTCAGCCAGTTATGAATATTGGGCAAAGGCTGAGGTAAGTAAAAGAAACACAGGCTGTTTTGGGGCACTGGGCTGGGGATAGGTGCACTTTAAGAATTATAAAGCAGACGGAATAAAATGTGCTGCAGCCCCCCACATTCAGAATAAAGAGAGAAGAAAACAGGCTAATTCAACCCTTTTCTGGAATGTCCCTTTCAAGCTCCCATCCAGGCAATAATATAAAAAGGTCTACACTCACCTTTTGTCCCCCCAATGCTCCTCTGTGGAGGCCAGGCATCTTCTTAACTTACCAGTCAGGGAAAACAAGGGATTCCATCCTTCACTGCTTGGCAGACATAGTTGCATCGATCACTAGGGCTTTACTTCCTATAACACTCCTGCTCCATTTATTGTTTTTGCCTGGACAATCCCTACTGTAAGTTTCAGGCAGTGTTACTAAGGACCTTGGAGCAGCCTATCTATCACCACTAGGACACCCAGCTTCTTATCACTGATTGTTATACATAAGGGCCTTATATTAAAAGAACAAAATATATATATGATTAATGATAATAAACGTGCAATAAAAGTTAGTTATTATACAATATTAGTAAAAGATTTTATTTTTGATGTGGAGTCAGTACCATTTTTCAGACTCCGACCCCAGCTCAATCTAGCTCCGACAGCCCTGGTATATACAGTAAGTAACTTACCTTGCCATCTGGGTTTTGCAAATGTTTATTTGCTTTAATGCGGAACAAAACCCTGCACTGCTGGCCCTGGAATCTAAAAGATTCCAGGTTCTGCTGCTGACCTTCCCCCACGGCATTTCGAATCGGGATTCCCTGTTGTTTGAACCCCCTCACCGTGCCACAGAACTCACCTGATTCCTGGTTCCCTCACCAATGTAAACATTGGATCCACAGGTTGCACGTACACATGGGCTTGGTGTTAGAATACACATAGAGACTTCGTGGTGTTCCTATATGCTTTATTATTATATCTTTATTATTATTATAATTATTTTAGATATTTATTCTATATTTGCTTCTTTCGCTACTTTATTATTTACTTTTTTACTGTTCAACATGAAAAACAATTCCACCCATCCTTCCTCGGCCTTCTAAAATCTAGCTCATGGATCCTGGGGATGTATTATAAAGTGTATTAAATTGCTCTGTGGTTGGACTAATTTCTCTGCATGTGGTCTTTTATTTAATAAAGGCATTCTGGAAGGGAATGGTTCCCAGTGTCAGATTCTGGCGTGCTTTGTACCCTGGGGGATACATTTTTATTAAATATAGGCAGTTAATGCATGCAGCTTCAATTTCCTCCTTGCTCTGGTTGAGTTTTACTTGCCTACAGAAATAGTAAGCGTGTGACATGAATGTTGCTCCGTGCATTTGTACTTATTGTACCAATTTGTAAATCTGTTGAACCAAACCAACACTCATTTATTAAAATATAAGATCCCACTTGATTGCGGAGCGATGGGAAAGGACATCACAATTGCCGTGGACCCCCTCCCAGTACATGCCCCTCTGCAATCCCATTGGGGAACCAAGAGTGCCATGAATTAAAACCCATGCAAATGCTTTGAGTAGCCTTGTTCTGCAGGAGATGTGAAGCAGGGCAGGTAGTGAAGTGCGCCATTGGTGTGGGAGGCAACATCACTGAAGCCACAAGGTAGGCAGGTAACTGCCATTCATTTTTTCCAAGTCATCCTTCAGCTTGACCACATGGAGATTATGCTCCACCCCCTGGGAGGAAACACAAAACAGGAACAGAGTTTTAAAGTCCCACCCCTTCCTCCCCACTTAAGTTCTTTGTGTTTCCTCCCTGGGAAACCTTGGGACAGAGTGTGTGCTGATGTTTTAGTAAACGGCCAGTTTATTGTTTTAGTTTATTGTTTTATAGCCTCCATAGTTTGGAGTTAGCCAGCTGCACCAGATATAACCCACAGGAGGCCTTGTTGGAGACTGGATGCACCTGGGGCTATATCCCTCATAGTTACTGGAAAAGGCACAGACAGTGCTATTTTCACTTTTAAAATCCTGCTCCATTATGGAGTAGGTACGCTGGAGTGGCATGGTGATCTGAGAGTAATCTCTGAGGAACGGTTGTGCTAGTTATACATAGTTCGCTAGTTGGGAACTTTTTCCATCCATTGTTTTAAACTTGGAGGTGTGTCTCTGATATCATCGGCCATCACTTCCTGTTTTCGGCAGGAATCGGGAAACAGGAAGTGGAAACCAGCATGGTTCACTGATCAGGCGAGGATAGCATCGGATCGGCTGGAAAAGGAGGGACAGCAGCAGCCAGGCCGGATTCCCCACAAACCCCACCAACGCTGAAACAGATGCTGCAGGTTTGGGTCGGACACGACCGATGGAAGCCAGCAAGCGGTAGGACCGCAAGGTTCACTGTTTCATGATTATTATACATATAGAGATATGAGTACTAAGGTTGTCTATGTATGGTATATATATATATGTATAATACAAAGGGACTTCAGTATATACATACACATGTACAGATTTGGTATTGGATATATATATATATATATATAATGTATGTATGTGGATATATATATATATGTGTATGTGTGTGTGTATATATATATATATATATATATATATATATATATATAATATATATAATGTTTAGTGTGGGTATATATATTTATATAATCTGGTCTCTTGCTATTGCATATATAGCTAATGCCATCACAGAGAGCCAGGTCAAGGGAGTTATTTAATAATTTGAATACTCAAAAAACCTCCCACAACCACTATCCAAATGAATCAACAAGGACTTCGGATGTGGTTCGGAGAAGTATGTCTAAATGGATAGACAAAATCAAGGCTCAAAATGAGTTCCTCATCTAGAAAATTGAGGTTCTCCCAACATTATACAGAGCCATGTTTTTACACATGCTTGTCAAAAAATCATCAGAGCCTCAGCTAGGGGACGGTGTCCGTCGGGCAATCGGGCTAAAGATCTGGGAACAGTAGTTCAAAAAAAAAAAAAAAAATATATATATATATATATATATATATATATATATATATATATATACTGTGTTCCATTCTTTTCAGGGTAGAAGATTGTTGGGGAACACTTAGATAACATTACAACAATATTCACAGAATCAGGAAAGAGATTTCCTGTTAAAAAATACATTATATTCTTTCAGGTCAAGGTCAGGAAGAGAGGGAATTCCCATTATCTCACTGAGGATCTAGACTTAATGTTAAATTACAGAGAATTCTTAATTAAACAGTATGAAGAATCTTTCCCAATTAATTCAGTGTTATTTATTTATTTTAGGATTTATTTAAAACTGAATGGGATAACCCTGGGAAAAAAGATTTTTTTCTCCCGAAACTTAATACCCCTTTAAGGGTACTACTCTCATTTTTTTTTTCTGGTAATAAACCATCGGGGAAAAACAGAATTGTTCGGCAAGAGGTTCAGAATACAATCAATCTACCGTATATACTCGAGTATAGGCCGACCCGAATATAAGCCGAGGCCCCTAATTTTACCACAAAATAATGGGAAAAGTTATTGACTCGAGTATAAGCCGAGGCCCAAAAAGTGGGCTGAAAAACTTGGCTTATACTCGAGTATATACGGTATATATATATATATATATATATATATATATATATATATATATATACACACACAATGTACACACACTGACCGTATGTACACATATATACACACACATAAATGATATACAGTACATACATATGCACACTATACACACAAATACACACAATGTACTCACACTGACCGTCTGTCTATGTCCAGCTTGAGGTGCTTCTGGCTGATGCTCTTCTGCAGGCAGCAGGTCTGGCCGAGGAATGGCGCGGAGGGGGGCGGCGGCCCATCCCGGCTGTTCTCCGTGCTGAAGCCGTTCATGCCGCCTCTCTGTCACCCTCCAGCGGGCTCCAGACATGCCGGGCCTTACCCGGACACACTGCAGCAACCGAGGAATGGCGCGGAGGGGGGGCGGCGGCCCATCCCGGCTGTCCTCCTCCGTGCTGAAGCCGTTCATGGCCGCCTCTCCGTCACCCGCCAGCGCGCTCCGGACACACTGCAGCAACCGACCCTGACAACGGAAGTCCCGCCCCCAACCTGCTACACGTCCAGTGGCCGTCAAGTCAGGTGGGCGGGGTTCACCTGTGCTAAGGCGAGTGAGGATTGGCTGGCACTGGCGTCAGTCGCGATGGATGGAGTCACGCCTTTTCTGACAAGTTTGTGCAGCTCAGCTCCTCAGTTAGGTCACAGGACATTAGTGATTGACTCGAGTATAAGCCGAGGCGGCTTTTTTCAGCCCAAAAAGTGGGCTGAAAAACTCGGCTTATACTCGAGTATATACGGTACTCTGTACGGCGCAATATACAATACAATACAGAGTACTTCCATTTAACCTGTCTGCCTCTCCCAGAGTCTCTATGAAAATATTAGCAGAGTCTATGGCACTCCTCAGACAACTAGGAATCAATGTAATTCCATATCTGGAAGATCTTCTGATTCTAAATAAGTTTCAAGGATACACTGTTAGTACATTTGGTAAAGACTATAACAGTCCTAAGGGATCTGGAATGGGTGTTAACCTGGAGAGGTCCAGTCTAATTCTCTCACAGCAGTGCAAATTTCTGGGTTCCCTAATAGACAGCACCCAGAGGAAAATAATTCTGCCTGAAGCAAAGTCACTAAGGATAGTGAAGGAGGTGGTTTACTGGCAAAAGAGCCAAGATTAACCCTAGAAGCAATAATAAAGGTGCTAGGACTAATGACTTTAACCATCCAGCAGTACACTGGAGGGCTCTGCAGAATTACTGCTACTAAAGTGGAACAAAGAGCAGAGGTCAATGATCAGTTGGTGCAGTCAAGCTCAGCAGTCCTAAGGGATATTCTCTGGCAGACAGAGGCCAAAAACTAACAAGGGGCAGAGAATGGAGACAGTCCAATCCAGCAGTACTAAAAGCAGTTGGGGCTGGGGGCCATACCAGGAGACTTACCAAGGGAAATGGCCAAAATAAATAGCAAGGAAGTCCTCAAATGTCATGGAGTTTATACCAGTAAAACCAGCACTAAACATCTTCCAGAAGGAAAGAGGGGGGGAAGAGGTGCAGATTAGGTCAGACCATATTACAGGAGTAGCCTACCTAAACTTTCAAGGGGGAACAGGGTCAAAGACATGGATCACACTAGTGATAGGTCTGTTAACTCCTTTACAGAAACGGGTAGATTCCTTAACAGCAAACTGAGGTAAAGTGCATCAAACAGAGTGGTGTATGAAGTAAGACATTCGGTTTGAGCACGAGTACTTGGGGACAACCTCAAATAGACCTGTTTACAAACAAAAGAGAATGTAAAAAATTCTTCTCTCTAGTGAGGGAGGAGGGAGCAGTAGCAATAGAGGCGCTTCCTCAAAAAATGGAACTTTCATCTTGCCTATGCTTTTTCACCCTTCAGAATCCTGCCGCAGGTGATATGGAAGGCGGCCCAGGAGAAAGCAAATAGAATACTCTTCGCACCTTACTGGCCAAGAAGAATGTGGTTTGCAGAATTGACCAGGATGGGGATAAGAGGTCCTCAGGATCTGTCGGAAGTTGTAGACATCATACATCAGAAGTACTGCATCCGAATCCAGCAAGTATTCGAATGACAGTATGGATCCTGAAAGGGCCCCAATGCGGATGAAAGAGTGGGTTCCCCGAGAGGGATAGAAATATTCTGCAAAATCGTTATATACAAGGAAAAACTAAAATTGATGTCAGTGATAAATCAAAGACCCAGAACCGCGCTAAAATATTTAACCAAACAAATTTTTTTACAAAGGTGAACTGCTCGACGTGTAAAAGTCCTTATCTCAAAAAAAGACCCAAAGTGTTCAAAAATTCAAGTAAAAAACACAGAGCACACAGTGACATAAAGGTTCTAATTCTCACTTAGTGAGACATAAACTAGTCAGCCAAAAAAGTCCAAAACTTCAAAAATTAAAAAAGTGAAAAAAAGGCAGATGTCCCACGGTGCATGCACTTCACTTAAACGTGTGCAGAAACCTCCACCAAACGTGCAAACTCTTACCGACTCCACAGCAAAAGAAAGCCTTCAAATAATATTATTCAACGTTGCTACCCCCAATGGGCTTCCGCGTGGGTTAAAACTCAAGCGTTGTTCAAACTTTATATGGTGATTCCAATTAGTGAATACATAAAAACACCGCTTCAAGGAGACCACAATCTCAGTAATAGTCAAATTTGACTCAGGTGATAACAATTCATTTCATGGATGTAAAAAACAAAGAAAGAGAGATATGGTGTAGTACTGCTAAAAAATTCTCTCCTTTAATGTGAACTCAAGAAATACACTCACATGATAAAAGAATAAAGTAAGCATTAAGCATGATAACGATCTCACCGGCGCTGGAATCAGTCTCTCACTGCGTCCCAAAAGCCTGGCAATATAATTCCAAATGGTAGATTAAAATGAAGAAATAATGATCCTAGATCCACCGCTCGCCACCGCCGACGCGTTTCGTTAGGCTGAGCCTAGTTAAAGTTGCCTCACGGCAACGAAACGCGTCGGCGGTGGCGAGCGGTGGATCTAGGATCATTATTTCTTCATTTTAATCTACCATTTGGAATTATATTGCCAGGCTTTTGGGACGCAGTGAGAGACTGATTCCAGCGCCGGTGAGATCGTTATCATGCTTAATGCTTACTTTATTCTTTTATCATGTGAGTGTATTTCTTGAGTTCACATTAAAGGAGAGAATTTTTTAGCAGTACTACACCATATCTCTCTTTCTTTGTTTTTTACATCCATGAAATGAATTGTTACCACCTGAGTCAAATTTGACTATTACTGAGATTGTGGTCTCCTTGAAGCGGTGTTTTTATGTATTCACTAATTGGAATCACCATATAAAGTTTGAACAACGCTTGAGTTTTAACCCACGCGGAAGCCCATTGGGGGTAGCAACGTTGAATAATATTATTTGAAGGCTTTCTTTTGCTGTGGAGTCGGTAAGAGTTTGCACGTTTGGTGGAGGTTTCTGCACACGTTTAAGTGAAGTGCATGCACCGTGGGACATCTGCCTTTTTTTTTTCACTTTTTTAATTTTTGAAGTTTTGGACTTTTTTGGCTGACTAGTTTATGTCTCACTAAGTGAGAATTAGAACCTTTATGTCACTGTGTGCTCTGTGTTTTTTACTTGAATTTTATATACAAGGAAAAGTTATCGAAAGAAGTTTTCTTCTTTTGGGAGCTTCACAATCTGAAGGTAAAAGATGTAGTTGCAGTGCTAGATTTGTTAAAAGGATTCGAAAATGGACAGGATGTAAGTACCCTGAAGACTCCTGCATTATCAGTTTGTTCGGGATCAAAAACTTGGACAGAATGAATATCTCTAACCCTATGTTACCTCTAACCCTAGGCTACCTCTAGCCCTAGGCTACCTCTAAGCCCTAGGCTATCTCTAGCCCTAGGCTGATCTTAACTCTAACCCTAGTAACAAAAAGGGTTAATTAATTCAAGCATAATTAAGTATAGGAATTTTATTGGGGCTATACTTCCAGATAAAATAATTCTAGACCCAGTCCTTTATTTTTTGCCTAAGATAGCAACTTCTGATAACAGGTAGCAAGAGAGAGTTCTTCCAACACTGCCAGGTGCAGTTGGTAAGGAGGAAGATCTTTTGTTGCTGGCATTTAACATAGCAAATGCTAGTAGCATTAAGGGGAAAAAATAAAGGTCCAGCAGCCTCGAGGGCTACTATTGCTAGATAGGTTGAAACTGACTAGTGCAAAGTCATATGTTAGTAAGGGAGTGACTCCCCCTGAAGTGTCGGTTCACTTCACAAGGGCAATGGGCACATCTTGGGCAGAAAGAACTGGGGCTCCTATAGATGTAAAGCTCCCATATGGTTTTCGCCCCACACCTTCCTTAAACACTATAGACTTGATCTACTATCTGCAAACATCAGTCCTTTGGTAGACGTGTACTCCTTGCAGCATCCCACCCCTAAGGTATAATTACTTGCCTAATCCTCTCCATGTGGTCAAGCTGAAGGATGACTTTTTAGGAATCCTTCAGCTTGACCGCTTATGACCCACCCAGATGTCAATGGTTTAAGTTTGGTTACTGTCCTATAACTGAAGTGGGGAGGAAGAGGTGGGGCTTTTAAACTCTGTTCCTGTTTTGTGTTTCCTCCCAGGGGGTGGAGCTTAATCTCCATGTGGTCAAGCTGAAGGATTCCTAAAAAGGACGTTACCGGTAAGTAACGGAGGTTTTTTTTTAATGCCTGGACGATGACTTTAAATATGCTATAAAATTATATTTACCCTTCAAGGACAATTTGTTTCCAGTTTTTGATATTGGAACTGTTGGTGACCCTAAGTGATTTAATTATGCTTTATGCTGGGTCACCCAAAAAACAAGAGATTGAAGTCCCTTTCCAGGCACACACTAACTTCCTCCCACTGTATATCTTTTGCCAACAATATAAAATGAGCCATTTGAAATGATTTATAAATCTCTGTGTATTGTGTATTCTAAGCAAACCCACTTTTCTGGGTTGTAACTGAGCTGGGAAGGTCATTTCATGGAGCAACTATATGGGTCACGTGTGTTCTCTGCTGTGGACAGAGTGTCAGGCTACCGGGTGTGAACCCTGATTGCGGAGACTAAGAACCGGCTCATCTATTGACCGAGAAGCCTTGAATCTAAGGACCAACCTGGTTTTCACTAGAGCCTCTAATGGTGAGGATAGACTGGGCTGCAGAAAGGCCCCAGGTCAGGAAACCTAGGAGTGGATTTTGCCAAGTTCTGGGTAGAAGACAGACCAGAGCTGGACTGGAACGTAGAACAAGCCGGGGTCATGGACAGGCAGATCAGGATTGGAGTCGTAAACAAGCCGAGGTCGTGGGCAGGCAGGTCAGGATCAGAGTCGTAAACAAGCCGAGGTCGTGGGCAGGCAGATCAGGATCGGAGTCATAAACAGGCCGAGGTCGTCAGGAGAGTAGTCAGGATCAAGCCGGAATGGACGACTGGAACTCGGGAACAAGCAGGAGAAATGACCAACTGGCAATGGAGCTCCAGGTTCGCCAGTACTTAAAGGCCCCTGCATTTTCGCGCTTCTGCAAGGCGCATGCGCACGCATTATCGCACATGCGCACAAATCCATTGGCTCATATGGTGCACAAATGCACGCACATATTCGCACGCTTACTGGCCCTACTATTTCTATTGCGAAAATGCGAGCGCACGGGGAACCTTGCCGCCCTCTGCTGGGAAATCATAGGAACAGTCCACCTGACACAGAGCCACCTGGGGGACCACTGTGGTTTTCCGGGATCATCCTTAGGCATGGTCCTGGAGGAATAAAATTGAAAAGAGGGAAAACTTTGGTACATTGCTGTAGCCTCTATCCAGCACTGCAGATGTAAATGCACAGTAAAAGGAAATTAAAGTCCCTCTAAAGTGGACCAAAACCCATTTTTTTCAACTTTATATTTGGGATGCCCTGCTTTGTTTGCCCCCTACCCGATTGGCGATAAAACATACCTAGCCGCCAATCCAACTGTGTGGGTGTGCAGCTAATCAGTGGGCTCTGCGCCATTTGGCTTCTCTTTGCTGATGTGATATTGTGTTGGCTAGGGACCAGATGGAGCTGAACTCTCCACCAACGGCATCCCTACTAGCTTCTAGCTGGGAGAGTGGCCACGCCAGCCTTTTTTAAATGGTGCATGCACAATTTTAGCTAAAGGTATAGTAGGACCCATGCATGTGCCGTTAGATCATCTCATAGGTACGTTTATACGCTAATCTGGGGGTTTCACACAGCAGGACATGCCCAGTCAGGATGCTCCAATGAGGGGTAATAAGCTGGCCCTGGAGTCATTTAGACTCAATTGCCAGTTTTGGTCCATTTAAACTCCAGCCAAGACTATTCCTATTTTTCCAGTAGGGGAGAAAGTAAGGCGAATATAGGCTGTTTTTTCTTTATTACATTACAAGGGTTTTAAGGTTCGAACAAGAAATAAGACGTGGGCTAATGTTTATAGCTATTTTGTGAATGACATGATAACATTCTCATTCAACAGTTCCTAGTAGGTAAAGTCGGCTGAGTTTAAATCCCACATGTTGCTACATTTTGAGAGAATATCTAGAGACAGTTGGATTCACAGATAAGAAAGGATGTTGAAGTTGTCTCTGTAGGAGTAGCTGGGACACAGCCAAGAGGGGGTTTATTAACCGGAATGGCTTTATATGTAAAAACATAGTCATTAACCCTATCATGAACCCTCCTCTTCATTTACTAGTGAATCTCCTCTGTCATCAGAAAGGCTTTTTATCCTAGTGAGCCCATTCTGACAAAAGAAGCCTCCACTGCCACCTTGGATTGTTTAAGCTAGCATTTTGGGTCCAGTCCACTATACCATAAAATGCTTATTTTGGGATCTAAACGATTAAAACCAAATGCGTTTTAAAAGTACTAATATAACAATGTTTAAGCTCCCTTTTTAATATCTCATGCCCAACCACCTGTCCTCCCCCCACCTGCCATGAGGGGGCCCCAATGGGTTGGGGAAAATGGTCCCCCCATCCATGTGCCATTATGGGGGCGTAATCAGGCTTGTGCACAGGGTCAGACTGGAGCACCTTGGGCCCACTGGAGGAATTCGGCTTTGGGGCACAGCAGAGGAATTTGGCTTAGGGACCCAGCAAAGGACATCGGTTTAGTGGCCCACCAGTCTAACATTGCATGCACAAAAGGCTCCCCTTAGTAAAATAAAAAAAATTAACAGAAGAAGAAAAAAATCCGACCTTACATCCGTCTCGCCGCCGAGTCCGCCCCACTGCACTCCAGGATCCAGTCTTCCATGTACATGGCAAATGGTGGAGGTGTCAAAGTAGCGGTTTAAAAGATCGATGAGCCAGGTTACTTCATTCAGGATGGCTTGGTAAGGATAGAGTTTAGTAGAGGGAGGCCAGTTAGTAATAGGTTATAGTAATCAAGTCTAGTATAGATCAGGGCAACAATGAGGGTTTTTTTTTTCCACTGTAAAAATAAAGATATATTCTAGAGATGTTTCTGGGGTACAGATGGCATGAGGTTCTCAGGTACAGTCAAGTGTGACACCTGGCAGCTGGCGTGCTGTTTTGGGGTTATGATGGTGCCACACACTGAAAGGGAAATGCCAAGTTTAGGTTGGTTAGAAAATGGTAAGAACACAAGTAGCTCTGTTGGGTGTCATCAGCATATAGATTCTACTGAAAGTCAAATCTACTGATCGTCTATCCGATCGGGGCTGTGTAGAGAAAAAAGAGGAGAGGTCCTAGGACTAAGCCCTGAGGAACTCCAACATTAAGAGCTCTACTAAGAGATCCAGTTTTTGAAAGCTAAGAGAATTACTTTATAAACTACATAGTTCAGGTTAAGTTTAGGTTAAGCAAGAAAAAAAATGTGTCTTATTAGGTTTAGCCTACTTTCAGTACTCAACTATTCAATTGCTAGTTCCACTGGCTGACTGATATTTTGGGCTTGACTTCCACCACTCCCTTTTGACTTTTGCCTGAGTTTAAAGTATTCTTATTGGATGTCTTCTTATATAATCCTATTTTAATAATCAGATTCCACCCTGCTTTCCCCTATGACAAGTAATTATTGTTGCCTTAGGATCTCTTTATTCTGCAAAAATAACAGGATGGAAAGTATTATAAGCTGCTGATCAAAATGTCGGTTTAGAAAGATGATTTTTCAAGGTTTTATTGATTCCTTTGAGGTTCACACCCTGATACATTTTAGTGGGGCCAAAACCGTATCCAGGAAAATATTATATGTCCCTTGTTAAGGTTCATATGATATTTCATTGCGTTATTGGATCATTCTTAGCCATGTAAATGCCTCCGCATGCCAGAACTAAGATATATCTGGTGATAAATAAAGAACTACTCTCCAACACCTACAGGTAGTTGGCTAAAATCATTCAAGATGAGTAACCAGCCCATCAATAACCTTCCTAGTGAGGTGTCACATTTGAACATCAATGCTGTATAAATATGTGCCTGAATTACTGGTCGGTGACCTGATCAGACATAGGAAGACAAGGATAATGCACTTCTGGTTTATATTCAAACGTCTGAGTGTCATTCCCAACATTTTATTTCCCCGCCTCCATCAACATAGTAAATCCTCCACGCTATCTAAAGCGAAAGGTCATATTTATTTAGACCTCTGTATTTTTCCACAGTGCAATGATTTGTCTTCTGATAAATATAATTCAGAAATAGATTTTACTATAGCACACCTTGGTTTAGCAAAATGTACAGGACAGATATATTAGACTATGGGGGGAATGGCACTTTCTACAGGAACATTTTATGTGTCTCCAACATTAGATTTCCTTCTGGTGTTTAGATCCATACATTTTCTGCACGGTCATTTTAAATCTCTTGATAAAGGAGTTTGATAACCATTTTTTTTAAAATGACAAAGCTTTAACTGTTAGACACTATTAAGTTACGTTAAGTTAGACACCATTTAGTTCATGGTACTCAGCATACCACATTAACTGAACAGTAGCTTGCAGCAGCCATATGAATAAAGAGTCACCCCTGGGCCACATATATTTACAGACCATGTGCATTAATCAGCGTTACTGTTTTAAACCAAGTTTAGATCAAGCAGTCAGTTCTTCGGATTTTTGGCAGAAACTGTATCACTTTTCAATATTACACTTTACTGAAAAAAGAATTGAACTACATAATATTATTCTTGCACAAGAGATCCTGGCATTGATGCAGCTCTGAACTGGCATTTCTGCAGTGTAGTTCACTCGGTGAATGACTCCTCAGTTATCTTTATTGCTTACACTGTGTCTTTCAAAAAAAAATTGCCACGTTTCTTGCAAGCGTAAAAAGGTCTAAAATGTCCTAAGGAGGGAGTTTCATTTACTCTTAGAAGGAGACATTTCATAAACTAGTGCAATACTGCCATCTGTCGCTGAGTCCCATAGTTTCTACTCCAGTCTCCGTCTGACCACCATCATAACCCCTGTGCAGTTTTATAGAACTCCCTCTACTGTCACTTTTTGTCCACTCATTAAAAGAGCTGTAGAAATTAGACTCAGCATTTTCAGCATAATAACTAAGCATGTCTGAATAACAACATAAAAAAAGCTTTTGGATATTTTTCCATGTATTCTATGCAGTAAAAAAGAAAATTTCTAGTGCCTAAATTCCTCTTCTTCTTACATTGCAGAGCGCTTGGGAAACACAGAAGGTGATCTGTGTTGGATGGTTTACAAATTATTCTAATACAGCCTTTAACTGTGTAATTAAAGAGGAGATAAATGAATGGCACGGTTGGTGGGCTCTGGTTGGTTGGGAGGGAGACATTTGCGGGATTCCCCAAACTGCATAACATCCCCCCATCGCCAAGAATGGTGATTCCCCCATACACACACACACACACACACACACACACACTTAACACCATTAGCCCATTAGAGTTAACCTTATCTGCACCTTGCTCCACCGGCGAAATGCATCCTGGCAGTCACGTTGTTTGGACTCTATTGGCGGCCAAAAGCTGTGTGGATCACATGACCACAGACCAAACATGGGGCTGCATTATGCTGATGGAATAAGGAGCAGATAAATTTATCTTGGGCTGGTGGTGAATGTGTGGTGTGGGTATCAGCAGTCAGGATGCCCCACCCTGCGCTGGGACCAACACCCATTTAGTGGTGGGTGTTGGTCTAGAGGACTCATCTAAATGACTTAGATCCTTTTTAAAAGCACCCTGATTTGTGAATGCACCACTGCGTGAAACCCACTGGTTCTCCAGATACTCATCTTCTTCCTGGCTCTCATGGCACGTGTGGATGTGGCAATAAAGGAATGTGCAAACTGTGATTCGTGAAGGGAGATGCTGTGAAAGTGCCACTTCCAGCTGTCTTCAAGTAGACCAAGTCTCCTAAAAATGAGTTGGCTCTGAGTTGTGAGCTGAGTAGCAGATACAAGGCAGGCACCAGCAAGTAGTGTAGAAAAGTGGGAAAACAGCTCATCAACTTGAACGGTTCCTGGAAAGGATGCTTGTGATCAGAAGTCCATACTATGCATATGTTCTAGCACCAAAGTGATAATACTTAGAACTCCATAGGTCTGATATGCATCAGCTGAACCCTGTTATAACCCAATGAAGGACTTTGGAGTACGTTGTGCGTTTTACTAGCATTGGAGTACATATAAAGCTTTAATTTGAAATTTGGGACTGGCACTTGTACATTGTAGGCTCTAGAAAGGTTGCCTTCAGACGTTCAGTTTTGGTTTCAGGATCACTTAGCGACGCACGGTACTCTTCCTCATCAAAATAAACTCCAACACAAATAGTAATTCTTCCTTCAGCACAGCGGTAGCAAAACATAACAGTGGTGCTCACTCAGTCTTTTCAAACCTTCTTCAATACATACAATACCAGCTGGCCAAGTTTCTGTCTGCGCTCAATTTGCATGCTCTTCCCTTTTTATTACATCAGATGTCCTACCAAGCAGCCTTGAAATCCTGGTTCGTAGCACAGAAGTGGCCATCCCACCCAGCTTATATTGCCACTCCTAAATCCTGGACCTAGACATCCAGGCAAATAACTGCTGTGCATTAAATATATCCTGAAAGTAAATCTTTTGAGAATTTATGCCACTGAAATCTACAGTCTCAGTGGCACATACTTACCATCCTGGATAACCCCCTTCAGTTTGTTTACACAGTTTTCCTTAGGGACATCCCAATTTTGAATGTCCTGCAATGTGCAACTCACATAAACTCACCTCAGTCCTTGATCACACGACTGAGACTGAGGCTGTGCACCCCACAGCAACCCCCATTCCCCCTGACCTGTGCAGCCCCACGGCAAATGCCATGGTGGGGGGGGGGGGAGCGCTCATGCTCTTAAGGGACTTATACTGATAAACCAGAGGGTTTCACACTGGGGAATGGCATTCTGACTATGGATGACCCAAAGGGAAGGCCTCAACCGGACTAGAATTTTTTAGACTTTAGTTTGTAGGGTTTTGGTCCACTTTCAGCAGCGCACACTCTCTAGCTGCCTCCCTGCCTTCAGTCATGGGAGATTTTTTTTTTGAAGCCTCCACAGTGCTGGATGAGCTTCCTGAGAGTTTAAGCTACAGATTCCCTTTATATTTTTTTTTGTTTAACTGCTGATCATATATTTTGAGAAAATGATTCTATTTTTTTTTGTTCTGTGATCCTCTATCAGGTTTCTCATTTCCATATGGAGTCTATAGAAGTTTCTGTCTTCCTTGCTTGAGGCATAGCCGCGGCATCCTCAGAGACTTGTCAAGCTGCCGGTACGTCCTCAGGTAGCCTTGCCGGCTGGTTAGAAGTTGCTGCTCTGATGAATCGAGAAAGGCAGTCAGCAATTCAGGGACAAATTAAGGATCTTAAAGGGAAAATCATTAGGAGACTACAGCAATCTCTTGAATCTGTAGATGTTTTTCATGGGAAGATATTAGAGCTGAACAGACATCGCTTTTGTGTTGACGTAGCTGCAGCTCTCAACGTCTCCAGCTTGATTCTGAGAAACGTCTTCATTCACTTGCAATGTTGAACTTGGCAAAAGCTGGACCGCAAGGCTAAGCTGAATCATTCTGCCTCATTTTTGGGCTGAAAAACAGCCTTGCAAAGAATGAACAAAGATGAATGTGGCAATGACTAGACTAGGCCAAAAAAAAAGTTATTTAAGCCAGATTTTGGTCCAGGATCACATCAAAAAGCAATTAAAGAAAACATTAACAGTATATAGTTATGCTTTGGTTGTGTTTGGGGCATCTTTATTTTAGTATTTGTCAACAAACTGCTGTAATATCTAATACACTATTTATGTGGCTTCACTAGGTAATATCATATTTTGTTATAGATAAAAATGTGTAAAATAAAACCACCACCTTCAAGCTTAGTTGAAAAAAGTTAAATGTTTTCAAGGTTGATATTTTAGGCAGATGAAAAATGATATAAGGCTGGAATGGTTTAAAAATGATTCATTTTCAATATTTCACATATTTCCCTGTCAAGCTGTCCACACAGACACCACTTCAGTAGTTTTCTCCCCCTTTTTTTTCTTACAGCTCATCTGCACGAGTTGAAATTTTGAGGGTTAGTTGCCGTCACCTGACAATTTTTTTTCCCTTTACCTCTTTAGGTTGTAGGATTACAAGCATGCTGTTTTGGAGGCAGGGGGCTCTTGCAATTCTTCAGTCCTCCCCTAAGGCCTGTGTTCTGCCCCATGCTCTTTTGACCCATTTTACACCTTGCACAAGTTGCACTTACACTTTTTTATATTAGTTTCTCACTACTGAGTTGACCCTACATGTTGGGCACTGCTTTTTTACATCCTAATCCTGATGAAGCAGTGTCCTTGTATGACAGCCTGACAAGGAAAATTCAATTTTTGTACATACCTTGAAAAATGGATTTCTCTTCTCCATACAGAATACTCCTTTTTAGAATCCTCGCTAAGTCTCAACTGCTTGTGTACTGGGAATCCTACCAAGATGCAGTGGCGGAGCTGGGAGCCACTGCATCTTTTTCAGCGTACGCTGACGCAAACACTCGGCTGTCAGCGCACACCTGAGAGGCAATGGCAGCGCAGGAAGTCAGAGTGGCGACATTCTGCTGACTCCTTCTTTTGTAGTACCCCCAATTAATTCATTTCTGAGTGGATCTTCACCCTCAGCCCCTGACATCCATCATGGTAGTTATTTAACCTTTTGCCTGAAATGTCCCTTTTATGGATGATCGATGACCAGTCAAATACTTTAAAGGAAAGTATAATTTGCAGAGTCTTATGGCAGCCAGATAAATATATTTTCATCACAGACCGTTCTCTGCCTCTCCACCTGCAGATAAAGCAACAACATATATATATATATATATATATATATATATATATATATATATATATATAACCTTGCAGGTCGGTAGGCTTCCCTAGCCTCCATAAGGAACACGACAGGATACGTTTTTTTTTTTTTTTTTCTTCAAGAGCTGTACTTTTTTCATGTTTTTTTTTTTTTTTTCTTGTATTATTTGTAAATGCACAAAAGGATCCGGGCAGCACTAGCAGCAATGTCCTCACATCCACTGCCTCCGGAGACAAAAGAAAATTATGTCATCAGCCGGGGCACAACAGGCGTTGAGGCGGCGGAAGATTCAGGTGTGAGGGCTGTTTCAGGACCCATCCCTTGGGTTCCATGCTCGTCTGACAGCAGTAGTTAGTCAGGTCTACTGGCTTAAAGAGTCTAAGTTCCCTTTACTCCCAAGGGCACTCGGCTAGAGGGGGCTAGCTATTTATTTTATTACATGCATGGGGATTTGCAGTATGGTGCTTCAGGCAGCAATTCAGTCCTCCAATACCAAAGTCACTTTTGCCACTTTTATCAGAATTCACATTTTTGTGTTAATTCTTACTGGTGGGGTGCCCCTTCTTGTTTGGCACTGCTTTTCTACATCTCAATCACAACTAAAGCAGATCAAAACCCTTCGGCTGATCTGAAGTTTTCCAGATGCCATAGGCATGATCGCATTGCTGGATTTTCTTTTGTTGTCCATGCAGAGACACTAAACCACCCAAGGGTGTGGCTACTGTGCCTTATCTGATAGCCATTTGCAATTACCCTTTTTTTTTTTTTTTTAAACTATTCTTTGGATTCCTTCCTCATACCCGGTCTCAACCGTTTGTATACTGCCCGGTCTTATACCTGCACATGGGTTCTGTCACAGCTCTCGTCCCGTCTCTGGCTCTGAGCAATACCCAATCAAAAGCAGAAGCGGTGTCCTTGTTTAGGCAACTAAGGAAAATCCGTTTTACAACATTTTTATTTTATCATACAGTGTACCAGTTTATCTCAATGTAACAATCAGTCAGCTGTGTCTACTCTGCAGCAGTAGAATGTAATTAGCTGAGAGGAAGAGAACTCTCTGTGATGAAAATATATTTAGCCCTTCACCAGATGAGCTGGCACATATTTGTCCTTTAGAATACTATCAGAATATTTACAATATTATTGCTATGTACTCATGAATGTGAATATTTTTTAAATCCCAATTTATTTTGTTAAAATAATTAGAGGTTCTCTTAAATCTACACAGACTTAATCCATTTGATTAGTGGTTATTGTGTAAAATGGGCACTAGCTCTATTTTCTTTGTCGCTTTCATGGCGTTCTGTTCCAGAACCGACTTCTATGTTTTCATAACACTCACAAACAAGCTTGTGGAATTTCTGCAGAGCATCATTATGGTGCACAAAGCATAAAAATACACTGAGTTTCCTTGGCGGTGCACGATGGGATGCTGTTTCTGCTTCTATGAAGGGTATCCGAGGCATAGCTCTTAATTACAGTTTACAGGATGTAGCTAATTAGAGCTCAGTGACTACCACTTGAGGTATTCTCCCTGGCAATTCCAGCCTCATGGAACCGTGATTCAGCCAGCGGTAATAGTATGTACTCCTATTAATTCAAGCATAAAGCAAAGTAAATAGTTAGGGGTAAATCAACAATTAACCTTGAATGTGACTCACTGTCCTGTAATTGGCCCCTTCCTGATTATAGGCAGGTCCGAGGGGTAGGAAACATCTTCTTCTTTCTTTTGTACCCTTTGTTCTTCATTCTCAGTATTTTTTTTTATTTTCTAGGCTTCAACAAATTACATAAACAAGGACCAGAGTGGCTGGCAAATGTAAACTGAAATTGAAAAAATGTGTTAAATAATCAGTAAATGCAACAAAAAAAATCTCTTTCTGTATTGGGGAGCACATAGCCTACATTGAATGCCTTAAAGTGTACCAAAACCCACCCTGGAGTCTGAGACTCCAGGGCATGCTTACTCCCTCCCCCCTGTGTAAATCTCCCAGGTTGCCCAGTAAACTCACCTTCTCCCCTTTCCAAGGGCACGAGCAGCGGCTGCCGTCTGCTATAACTTTAGCAGGGTGCATGCCCGCACCAAGCATTTGTTAATGGCCAGCGCGGGCACGCACCCGGTTAGTGGGTAGTAGGGATGCAGCCATCAGCATACTGATTGAACGATTAAACGAGAGGACATGCCTCCCAGGGCAGTTGTTTTTATGTAAACTGCCTCCCACCCTCTTATATAATTTGCTTGAAGATACTCTAAGGATTCTCAATAGATTTGTGGCGACCACACCATAAGTTTCTCTCCTTTTATGCCTATAGCGGCCAAAGATTCAGAGGTATTTGCAGCATAAGATGGTGCATTATAAGATTATTTTGGTACAGAAAGCATGGTGGTTATTTTTGGACCATATATGATCAGTCAAAAACTAATTTTTACACCTTCAGCGCTCTCCCCGTTATTCTGGCCCAAAACATGACTCCCTGCACCTACTTGCTAACGTCGCAAACTTTTTGGTACGTGGTGGCATACCACCAACCAACCACTACTACAGCCATCTGGATTATCCAGGTTTGCACAACACTCCAGTAACCAAGACTGAAACTTTGTCTTCATGAATGTCTAGGCCCACTGATACCATTTCTGCTTGTGAACACTGGCTATGGGTAGCCGAATAGCAGGTCATACACAACTGCAAGCCTCTGGAGAATTATACACCTTGAGGTTTAGGGAATTTAAGAGGCACTAGCAGCTTCGAATACCTGTTTTTTTGCTTTGAAATGGCATTTTTAGCTGCTGCTTTCTTAATTATGAATTTGGCTGGCAGAAACCTTCCTTATTATGCCTTTTTCTGAACAAACCCTTCTGTGCTTTGAATCGTCTGCAAATCTCCTCACAGTAAGATGATCACGCTTCCTTTTTTGTGAAATATCTAATGTTTTCATACCTTATCCAAGCCATGGCCCTATTCCAATGCTTTTTGGAAGCAGAGAGATACTTTTCCTTTCCAATATAGCTTGAAACCTGTGGCCTGCTTAATACTGTGGAACATGCTCTTTAAATAGTTTTGCTTTATTTAACTAATTATCCCACTTAAGTTTGAGATTGATTTTAGTGATTTAGTGAAGAGCCCCATATGTGGGATGCAGTTCTTAATCATATGAAGTTCTTTGAACTAGTATTTGCCCTTGCCAGTTTTGTCTTTCTATTGCATATTTGTCAGAAATTATTTTTACACTAAATTTAGTATACACTATATTTAGTAGACCTGACCAAAAGGGAAGAGAAACAGACTAGTGGTATATGGGGAAAACAGCAAGTGTAAGAAATGTGAATCACTCCTGCAATTCAAGAACAGTAGTGTATACTGCTGTTTAATTGGGTCATTGCAAAAAAAGCTTGAATAACAAGCTATTCCAAAGCATCTGAAAATCTCTGACTACGCTTAAATACCTTATATATACTGAGTAAAGAAGCTGGCTTTGCTTCTGTTTTTGTCTGATTGGATGGAGAGAACCTGCCATGTTAGTAAGCCCAACTGTAAGACAGGGTCCATATTCTTCTAGAGCAGAGGTTACCTACCAGTTGTACTCCAAATGCTATCAGGTGGTACATGGCAAGGCTGCAGACTCACATGCACCTGACCTGAACATCTGCCATTTATACTTTACCCAAGCCTGTTTTGTTTCATAGGTACCTAACTGCTCCAAAGATAATAAAAACTATTAGCATTTTTTTAATTTAAATGTTTTGTGTATTATTTATTATATTATTGTGAAATATCTATCATACCTCATCCAAACCATGGCCCTGATCCAATGCTTTTTGACAGCAGAGAGATATTTTTCCTTCCCCATATTGCTTGAAACCTGTGGCCTGCTTAATACTGTGGAACATGCTCTTTAATTAGTTTTGCTTTATTTAACTAATTATCCCACTTAAGTTTGAGATTGATTTTAGTGATTTAGTGAAGAGCCCCAAGACACAATACCACCCATATGTTTTATTACAAAACAAAAATTACATGTATATACCACCTAAATCCAATTTGTATAATAATTGGAATTCAGGGTATCTATATTTGTACTGTATATTTAAAAAAATAAAAAAAAAAAAAGTATTTTCTTTGGCTGAGATACTCAAAAAATGAATGCATGTTCTTTTGTGGTGGTTTCCTGAATTGTTGTAACCAAATAAAACAATTGGTTTAACGTGTGTGGAGTAAAACCTGAGATGCATATATTGTCCAGTGCAGTGTAATATGGGTTTTATACTTATTTATAGGCTTTTAAAATGAGTGATGTTCTCTTCAAAAGGGCCCACTGCAGAGCACATGTTCTGACAGTCTTGTGTATCTGTCTGTGAGATGTAGAGCTCTACTAATGAAGTGGCACAGAGGTAGCTAACTTACATTGCCGCATGAGAAAACAAATCAAAATCTACTTATGGTATGAAACACTGATCAGACTGGCAGGACTCGCACCATTAAACTTACTCATAAAAGCTAGAGAAGAACAGGACATCAGGCCCAGATTAAGGATTCCTTTCAGTCTGGCTTGCACTGCAGACTAAAAAGGAAACAGGTCATTTATTATTCCAAGAATATCTGGAAGGGTTAGTATATAGATATTTCATATGTGGGATGCAGTTCTTAATCATATGAAGTTCTCTGAACTAGTATTTGCCCTTGCTAGTTTTGTCTTTCTATTGCATATGTGTCACAGAAATTATTTTTACACTAAATTTTGTATTAGACAAAGTAGACCTGACCAATAGGTCTAGTGGTATATGGGGAAAACAACCAAGAGTGTAAAAAAAATGTGAATCACTCCTACAATTCAAGCACAGCAGCAGGTAACATTTTCTCTGTTCCCAAAGTTTGCTATGATAAATATTTAAAGCATTGTATAGTGCTGTTTAATTCGGTCATTGCAGAAAAAAAGCTTGAATAACAAGCTATTCCAAAGCATCTGAAAATCTCTGATTATGCGCAAATACCATATATATATATATATATATATATATATATATATATATATATATGCTGGCTTTGCTTCAGTTTTTGTCTGTTTGGATGGAGAGAACCTGCCATGTTATTAAGCCTTATTGTAAGACAGGGCCCATATTCTTCTAGAGCAGGGGTTACCTAACAGTTGTACGCCAAATACTATCAGGTGGTACATGGCAATGCTGCAGACTCGCATGCACCTGACCTGAACATCTGCCATTTTTACTTTACCCAAGCCTGTTTTGTTTCATAGGTACCCAACTGCTCAAAAAGCTAATGAAAACTATTAGCATTTTTGAATGTAAATGTTTTGTGTATTATTTATTATAATAATATATTATTATTTTAATTTTAGGTGAGTGGCAAGCCATACCTCAGCTGCTACCGGAAGTGTACAAATGAATGGGTTTAAATGAGTGTGCCAAGTATTTTTGCTTTGCGCAAAAATCAATGGTTGATATATTGGTTGCACTTGGGCACAATTTCTAAGACTCAATGAACATCTTTATCCTGGACCTTAGACCAGAATTTTACAGAGCTCATGAATCTACCAACATACTTGCCACTTGTTCAATGAGAAGTGCTCTGTACACCGACCACTCCCACTTGCTGGCCTGGATGCTAAAACTGGCATTGCTGGTCGGATGGTTGGGGGTGGGGGGGAGGGATATGTGGAGTTTTACAAACTCTGGCACATTTTGGTCTGATGTCGTAATGAAAGTCTATGAAGGTTGACTTTCTGTTTTTTTTACAGTCATATTACATTTAATGCCCCTTCAAATAGGTATCTACCAATACTACCTAATATTAAATGGCAAATGCAGTAAAAGGAAGTCTAATTTCTTTCTTAAGCGCCTTTTATGTAATTAGAACTATCTATGTAAGTATGTGACTACTTACATTTTTTTTTTTAAATGTGGAAAAAATAACTTATTTACATAGAAATCCGTCAGATTTTCCTTTTAGCTAAGCCACCACCACCTAATCCTTTTTAATGAGCTTTTCCACCCTGCTGGAATAACAAGCACACTGCCAACCTCCTTCCTTCACTGGTGATTTAAGCAGAGCAGCTGGTATGGTGCTGAGACTGCCCAGTACACCAGTGACCAAATACTAAACACTTAACTGTGTATAGACTAAAACTTTGTTTTTTTTTTCTGGGAAAATACAGATTCCTGGTAGGCTGCTTATGTGCCCAAGTAGAATAGGTGAGGATCAAATTATGTTTTCTGTGTGTCCCCTTTTTGGGCCACAGGCATAATTAAAGAACAGAAAGCTTAACTGTCTTTTAAATTATAAGCGTCACTGAAGGACAGGAGTTGTGTTAAGAGGTTTCTGTCTGGTTGGTGGGAAAAATACCGATCAGCACACCAGTATATTTTATAGAACTGTTGTCACTCTGGTTGATTCTCTGTGGCATTTGAATACATTTTGCTAACACATTTTTGCCTGCCTTCTGCCAGCGGAGACATGTGGGGAAGTTTAAAAAGTCCAGCTGCTTCTAACCAAAAAACTCCCCAAAAAGGTGCACAGATGGGGGACTGTAGCTTTGTAAAACAAATGTAAAAGAACAACATCACCTAAGGTAAGTTGTTCAAGGCAGAACGGCAGTTATTCATAATAATAATAACAATAATAATAAATCCACAACTAAGCTGCATAGTAGACAGAACCTACACAAAACATAACATGATAAAGGCAATTAATAAATTGTGTATTAATAGAAGTCTATCCCTGTAAATAATAGGTTATGCAGGTAATCAGGTGGGGGGGTAGGTTTGGTAGGTCACTCCTGATCTGTGAACTGGTGTAGGGGTCCCAAGGGACCTCTTACCAGTTCAAAAAGGGATAGGTGAAAAAGACACACACACACACACACACACACACACACACGTGTTCTTATTATTTAGTCACTTTAACCCTTCTACCTCCATCCTATCTTTTATACTGGCAGTGTTTTTTTTTATGTGGGGGGGGGGGGGGGAGTGCTCAAAAGTCGAATGCACTTCTAGCACTTTTTCCCTATATCCAGTCCAGGTCTTCCCAAGTGATGACATGTGGTAGTTTGCCCCTAGGGGGCGCTTGACTGCAAGATCAAAGATGTAGCTCCTCCCTGCCCCCTATAGAGCAGGTGTCCCTCTATCATTCTCCAGTTGTTCATCTTGCAGTCTTGGCTGCAGAAGATCGTCTGACACTCTCTCCGATAATGGCAGCAGAGCGGGGCCACCTAGCCCGTCGGCCACTGCTGGCCCTATTTCCACGGATCCCATCTGACCCACTCCTGCCTCCCAGCCTTTGGCTGCTACGGAATTGTGATGGTAGGGTGAACGCCGGGGTCTGTTGGTGTTTGGCAGAGCTTGGCTCTGGGCCGCAGACCCTATACTGAAGGGTAGCTGGCCACAGGCTTATGGTGAGCCTGGGTGGGGGGAACCACTATATTCTGTCTTGTAATGTACCCTCCCTGCCCACAAGCTTTATTGGTGTCTTGTAACCTTACTGATTTTGACCTTTTTTAATCACCTTAATGGAGGCATCAGGGGATAGTGATCTGGGGGCCCCATTTGGGCAGGAAAGGCTCTGCCCTTTTTGCAGTAGGAATCCTCTGGGTGGATTCAGCACTGTTTGTACCACTTGCGCCAGAGTCATTAGTATGGACCATGAATGGGAGGGCGTGCCTGTGGCCTCTCCGGACCTTCCGCTGCTGCACTCAGCCCCCAGTGCGGGGGGAGCCAGCAGGGGGTCTCATGCTGACTTGGCGCATAGGCTGGCCAATCTCGAGAGACAGATCTTGCGGACTGCTCCCAAGAAAGCCACGAGTAAGAAACTGCACCTCGAGCCCTTTTACTTGGATAATGACGATCTTTGAGTTGCCAGATGATTAACAATCCACTGTGGATTTTTCTGCTGGCGATGACAGTATGTCTGGTTCTTCCTTGGACGAGGATGCGTGGCTCCCGGATGATGCGGAGAAATTGCTTACCTCAGTCTTCGAGACACTACACATTGTTCCTCCTAGAGCGACTAAGAGGAAGCAGGGAGATTTGTTTAGGCCCGAAAGACAAAGGCGGGTCTTCCCGGAGCAGACCCTTTTTTCCAACATGATTTTCAAGGAATGGGAGAGGCCTAACAAGTTACCGTCTGGACAGGCGGTACCCCTTGGTTCGGCTATGGTCTCGCCCTCTCGAAGTGGATTCCCCTGTGTCGGGGTTGTCCAACACTACTGTTATGCCGTCACCTGATACTGCTTCCTTACATGACCCGGCTGACAAGCGCATGGATCAGCTGGTCTGTCATGCGTTCACCTTTGCTGGTGCCCTTTTTCGCCCTGTGTATGCCTTGGCGATTGTCTCTCTAGCCTTCAGAAAGAAGGCGAGACACCTTGTAGATAGAGATAAGGCTCGCAAGCGGGCGGAGGAGTATAAAGAACTCAAGGCCTGCTTGGATTTCATTGGCTTTGTTACTGCTGACATGGAAGATGTGGTCCGGCCTGGTGCCAGGATTTCGGCCCTGCTTGTGGCTCTCCGCCACCCGCTCTGGCTGCGGCAATGGTGGGCTGATGCGGCTGCCAAGAAGTCGCTTACGAGTATCCTCTTTGTGGGGAACAGGCTGTTTGGGGAGCGCCTGGACCTTTTGGTCAAGGAGGTTGACTCCCTCTGCCTATCGTTCCTTTCGAGGAGGAAGAGGCTCTTCATTTCCAGGTGGTCGCAGAGATACCTGGGGTAGAGGTAGGTCCCGCGGCCGATCCAATGCCTCCTGGGGAGCCAAGTCCAAGCCCCCTGCCAAGTCCCCTCAGGCATTAGGGTGGGGGGGATGGCTTCTGCTGTTTGCTCAGATCTGGAGGCGACATGTCTCGGATTGGTGGATTCAGGAGGTAGTGTCCTCCGGTTACAAGATAGAGCTGGCAGTCAGGCCGCCCTCAAGATTTCTCCGTTCACGGATATCCAAAACCCACTAAAGGCGCAGGGCTTAAGAATGGCTGTGCAACGCCTACTGCGGTTAGGTGTGATTTGCCCTGTACCTCGGCAGGAACGGGGTCAAGGTTTTTAGTCCAACCTGTTCACGGTTCCCAAGAAGGACGGAACGTTAAGACCAATCCCGGACCTGAAGGGTCTCAACAGGTTTGTAAGAGTCAGACATTTCCGCATGGAAACCTTACGGTCGGCGGTGAGATTGCTTCGGCCCGGCGACTTCATGACTATGGTGGACATCAGGGATGCTTATCTGCACATCCCGATTTTCCAGGGGCATCAGAAGTTCTTGAGGTTTGCTCTGGAGGATCAGCATTACCAGTCAACTACCCCAAGTTGTTTATCACTCCTGCAACAGTGAGATCCTTCCTGGGAATGTCGATAGACACCGCTCAGGTCAAGGTTTTTCTGCCACAGCAGAAGGTTTTGGGTCTCCAGGTGCAGGCCTTGCTGTCTTGTCAGCGGCCATCAATTTGTCTGGGGATGAGATTGGTGGGCCTAATGGTGTCCTGCTTCGAAGCAGTGCCCTTCGCCCAATTTCGCATGAGATCTCTTCGATTGAATCTGCTGACTGGCTGGAATCGGATGCAGGTGTCTCTGAAACAGGAATTTTCGCTGTCCCCTCTGTCCCTCTTGTGGTTGTTGGACTCCTGGAACCTGCTGGTGGGCCAGTCCTTTCTGACTCCCCATTGGGAGATAGTTCACACAGATGCCAGTCTGACAGGCTGGGGAGGCACTTGGCTGACTCAGAAGATCCAGGGTCAATGGGGTCCGCAGGAGAACCGCCTACCCATAAATCTCTTGGAGCAGAGAGCGATCTGGTTGGTGCTTCTTCGCTTGACTTCCCACTTAAGGGGTCGTGCGATCCAGGTTCGCTCGGACAATCAGACGGCTGTTACCTACATCAATCACCAGGGCGGGACTCGGAGCAAGAGAGCCCTCAAGGAGGTGACCCAGATTCTGACTTGGGCAGAGGAGAATGTTCCCTGCATCTCGGTGGTCTACATTCCTGGGGTAGAAAACCTGGAGGCAGACTCCCTGAGCAGGAGCGCCTTGGGGACGGTCTCTCAGTGGCAAGACCTTTTAGGCTCTGTGTCTCCGTTGGTTTCAGCCGGACATGGACCTGTTTGCGTCCAGACACAATCACAAACTTCAAGGTTTGTCTCCCTCTCAAGAGATCCTCTGGCCATTGCAACAGACACTCTGGCGATTCCTTGGACGTTGGAGTTCAAATTCCTGTATGCATTCCCTCCGTTTTCACTCCTGGGCAGAGTGCTGCACAAGATAGCCCAGGAAGGGGTACCAACTATCCTGGTAGCTCCTCACTGGCCGAGAAGGAGTTGGTTTGCGGACATAGTTCAGATGTCAATAGATCACTACATCATGCCCGACGACCTAGGGCTTCTCACACAGGGGCCGCGGGGGCACCCCAATTTATGGACACTGGCTTTAACAGCCTGGCTATTGAAACCTCAATCCTGTTGTGCATACCATGATACAGGCACGGAAGAAGTCTTATATTGCTTGGTGCGAGACCAAAAGTCTCCCTTGCTGCACATTTTCTATTTCTAGGATTCTGGAGTTTTTGTAACACGGCTTAGACTTGGGTCTCCAGCTGAGCACCCTCAAGGGTCAGGTCTCTGCTTTAGCCATCTTTTTCCAGAGATCCATTGGCAACCATAGGTTGATCAAGACTTTTTCCAAGGAGTCACCCATGTCCGGCCACCGCGTAAGTCAGTATTACCGGTGTGGGACATGAATTTAGTACTTTCTGCTCTTCAGGGTCTTCCCTTCGAGCCATTGTGCGATGCTGCATTGTCTATTTTGACTCTCAATGTGTTCTTTTTGGTAGTGATTACCTCGGTGTGTCGTGTTTCAGAGCTGGCCACTTTTTGCCTTAGGACGTTTCTCCCTTTCATCTTAATGAGGAAGTCGTCTTACCTTCTTTGTGTCCAGCACCTGCTAATTCCAAAGAACGGGTCCTCCATGCCTTGGATGTGGTCAGGGCCATAAAGTATTACCTGGCTGCAACTGAATCATTCAGGAAATCGGATTCGCTCTTTGTCCTAACAGAAGGCTCTAGGAATGGTTTGCCACCAGCCAAGTCCACTCTCAGTAAGTGGATCAGACAGGCGGTGGTGCAAGCATATTCTGCCAAGGTGAAAAAAAAAAACCCTTTTCGGATCACAGCTCATTCTACCAGAGCTATTGGTGCCTCTTGGGCTTTTCAGCACCAGGCATCGGTTGAACAAGTTTGTAAGGCCACCACTTGGTCTTCAGTTCATACTTTTACAAAGTTTTACAAGGTGGATGTCAGGGCCTCAGCTGACGCTGTTTTTGGCCGTAAGATGCTTCAGGCGGTAGTGAAATGAACTACATGCTGTTTCACACTGGGGATCCCGCCCAAATGGACACTGCTTTTGCATGTCCCACATGTCCCTCATATCACTTGGGACGACCTGGACTGGATATAGTGACAAATACAATTCTGTGAAACTCACCTGTAGAATTGTTTTTGATTATATCCAGTCCATGTCGTCCCACCCTGTCCTTGTTGTTCATTGTCTCCTGTTTGCCTGTTATGGTGATCACCATTTTTTTTCATTGGGCTGGTATTCCCGGCCTGTCCTCTTTTTGTCTACTGCTTTTTAACCACTGGAAAATTATAGCGGGACACTTGCTTTATAGGGGGCCGGGAGGAGCTACATCTTTGATCTTGCAGTAAAGCGGCCCCTAGGGGCGAACTACCACATGTCATCACTTGGGACGACCTGGACTGGATATAATCAAAAACAATTCTACAGGTGAGTTTCACAGAATTGTATTTTTAGCTCTTTATGTCTATGGTACAATCAAAAATATATATTTAGTTGCCATATACAGTTATTAATTAATGGTTCTTTCCCTGAAGTGCAACAAAACCTAGGACTCTAATTCCACACTATGTGAACCCTCGCTGGTCACCCGATATACAGAGCTGACCAGTGATCCTACGGCACAGACATGGATCTTCTCCAATGCTTTTTGGCCATGCATATAAATTAGCGGCTAAAAAAGCTGAATGGAAGCTTTGCCACTCGTGATCAGCAGCAGCAACCTCTGCATTGTTCTATGAGGTACCGCCAACTTCTTCAGGTGAATAGTGGGGTTTCCTTTCTAGATGCTAGGTCTGGTTTTTGGTCCTCAAAAAATGAAAAGTACAAAGGATGGAAGGTGTATAGAAAAAAAATCATCCTTTGTGCCTGTATCATGTGTCTTAATTAACTTAAACTACATTTTTGCTTTTAAATCACTGACTGCAGATTACTAAAAAAAAAAAATAAATAAATAAATCCTAAATGGCACCCCTGGAAGAGCACTGAACCCATACCGAAGGGCATAAGAGCTGGTATACTGGCAGGACCAGGTGCTGGCCTCTGAGTCCTGGGTTAAGTTTGTCAATTAGTGATGGCTGATCTCTTGCTCTAAGTTGCAAGCTTTGATCAGGCAGAAAATGCTGGCACACAAAAACAACATCCTTGCACAAATGCTCCATTCAAAACGCTCTCTGAATCACGAGTTTACTTTTTGAGAGATTTTACATGTGATATCTTGCACTCTAAAAAATAAAAATAAAAAACTTTCACCCCCCCAAAAAAAAATCTGTTGAATTGGGACAGTGAAGAGTGAAATGAGTTTTACACATGAACAAAAATGTGCATAAATGTGTCATTTGAAAGAAAACAAAGTTACCCTTGTTTGTTTTTTTTTCTTCATTATTGTCTGACTTTGATATGGCATTTAGAAAAAGTAATAGTATACCTTGCAACAAATTTTGGGACATTGAACATTTGGAGCAGGAGTATCATATAAATTGTCAACACTGATTAGGCTTCTAGATTTTCTAGTGATAAATGGCTGCTTAATGTTATAACCAAGCCACAAGTTGTAGGAACGGATGTTGTGGATGCTGCTTGCTTTTGAGAGATTTCCAACATAAATAAATATACACGGAGGTTGAAATGAAGCCATCAGTTTTTTTGTTTTATGCTTTTTTGAACACCTGCATTCCAAATCATTATGCATATTTTTATGGATTTATATTTCTTATAGAGTAGATGTAACTTGTCAATGCTGCAAATGACTATTTTCAGATCTTTAGCATTTATAAAATGTAATGAAACTCTTGTGCTTAATAATAATTTTGAACAGTGCATTATGAGTGTTTTATTTGTGAAAAAGTACTGTTATCATTGGGAGGTTTGCTCAAAAAATATATATACTCTGTCAGTTGATGACTTGAACATTTCCCTGACAGTCATTTGCATTGAATATTTAGGAAAGGCAGAGAGCAATACTTTTTGCATAATAATTTGGAATGCTGTGTATATTACTAACTAAATAATTATACTGACAATACTGCAATATTACAAAAAAAAAAATACATGCTTTGGGTTTTTTGTCCAACACTTTACTGCAATGCAATTGGTTTGCCAGGAAGGAACAAGACTTGGTGGCTGTTTATCTAACTAGAGCAGAAAGTAGTAAATCTATTTGGACTATAACTAGTTTTAATCGTAGGTGCATCTGATGGGGTGCCACAGGCTGGTTAAGTCCCGCAACCAAGGACTTCTTAAAGCGGACCAACTATCTAAAATGACTTAAACCAGGCCAGTACAACAAACAGTGCTCATATGCACCCTCACCAGGGAAATTTAGATTGCTGCACATAAAAATTAAAATTCCTGCTGTAATGAATTTTAGAAACAAAATGGGGGCTCATGCATTTGCAGGTCAACTTCAAACAGGAAGATCTGCTTGGCTTCCTGTTACTGTGCATTGTCAGTTATGTCAGTTGAATCCAGGTGGCTCATGGCTGAGATGCTGGGAAAGGAAGCTCCAAAAAGGATCTTGACTAAACTTTGACATATCAATCCCCTGGATACCATTCTAGCAGATAGCTCTGTCCTCTTCCACACCACAGCCAGATTACCCCTATTCTTAATAGCCCCCCTTGATTATTCTACCAGGCGGACAGGGTTGGTGAGGTGGGTCAATAGATTTCCCACCCTGAACCTAGAACAAATCCTAAAGGGTTTGCATTTTGCATGGAACACCACTCCGGCCTTCACCTACAAAGAAATGTGCCTGCATGTTATCTATGGTATATTTCCCAACACAGAAACACAGAGATTCTCTAATAGCTCATACAGAAGATAGCACTGCTTCAGCTGACTTATTATACCAGCTCAGGAGTTGCCTGCCTAATATGTTGACCATTTAGTGGTAGGCAGAAAATGTATATTGCGGCACTGATCTCCTTGGAAGCCCCCTCACTGGGACTATTTCTCAGTAAATTAAATTACTTTTTTTTTTTAAATGAAGGGGATTGCAGCCTCCCTCATCAAGGAACAATGTGCCAAAAATGTTTTTGAAACATGGAAAAGCTATATTGCAGTACTCTCTTAAGAGAGCCTTGTGGCCTGCTTCAGATCGGTATATGGCATGGTATTACCAGAGCGATATGAGCATGGGATTTCCAGACATATAGTAGGCAATCTGAGGGTTGCCCCACTGGAGAGGGACAATACCTGAGATAGTGAGAATTCTGGATGTTGTTCCTCTTAATGGCAGGCCAAAAGGAAACATGAGATATATGGCAATGCTTTCAATGGCAATCTGACATGTAAATTATAAGCTAAACATAGATATTCCAAGTGTGACATACACTCCGCTTCAATTCTTCATGACATTTGGGTTATTCTCCAGTAGAGGGCGAACTTCTGCAGAGATGAATGCAAAAAAGGAGCTCCTCCCAGTCCATAAATACCTGGGACCTCCCACACATTCCCCAGTTTTCTTCTCTGCAGGAGCGGTTGACTCCGTTCCTGGGAATGATTCTGGATACGGTTCAGTCAAGGATATTCCTTCCTCAACAGAAGGTGGAAGCTCTGACTGCGCAGGTGAGGTTCCTGCTCTCGTCATATGACTTGACTCCTCGTCATATGACCCTGAGTCAGAGAACAGCTCCCCTTCGTCCGAGGGAGTATGGCCGTAAGGATGCGACAACTCATCAGATTCCATAGGGAAAAGAGCAGAGTCAGGGGTTAAATGCCGCCTCTTTGCGGTGGCCTTACGCGCCAATGAGCTAGCAAGCAATCTTTCAACACTGGCCAGTCTAGTAGCCACAGCAGGATGAGAATCCCCACTTGTATTGGGGGTTAGACTCAGGCTTGGGGGAGTAGGTGAAGTGAGGCGAGGTGCAGGCCCAGCCACTGAAGAGGCGGGAAGAAGCGATAACGCCTGCTGTGCAGAAGGAACACAGACCCCTGCATTGTCACCGCTGCTAGGTGAGACCCCACAAGCTACACACAGCCGGGCTTGTCCCGAAGGAACCCCGTTCACAATATCCTGGGATGCCTCCATATGGTGATTTAATCGGCACAATAGGCCAGTAGGGATTGACGCTGTAAGCTACCCTGGATGCCCCAATAACCCGCGGGGAAGTGGGAGTAAATTTAATAGTCTCAACCGGGAGATACACCGGGCCGGGAGAAGCCACCGGAATCCACGGTCTGAAAGACATAAGGGCAACAAGAATGTCAGAGCCATGCGCAAGGGAGTAATACAGGTAATATAAAGTCGCCCGCGAGGGCACTTACAGACAGAGGGGGGAGGACGGTCTTCACCACGCGCGCGAGTAAAAATGGCGCCAAGCGAACCTCGAAGGGCGGGTAAGAGCTGACCGTGACGCGGAGCGCGCCAAACCGTGATGCGGAGTGCGCCAATCCAGGGCCCCGCCCCCCGTAGAGCGCGAAGCTCCAAAAACGTGTAGCCAATAGAGAAAACAGGCCAGTGACGCCTGAAGGAAATTGATCGAGTGGATTACCGCAGCAGAGCCACTACAGGCTAAAAAGGAGACGCCGCAGCATCAGCAAAGCCACAGCCGCCCGTGCAGTAGAACCATATAGGAAAGGTGCGGCGGCGACCAATACAAGTAAAAAGTAAAACGGCGTGGCTCTGACACTCATTCCCAGTCAAGCGCGATAATAAGGCCATAAGCGTGTAATAGGGTACACTGAGGCCGCCATACTCACAAACCCCCGAGGGAGGATGGCGACCCTTTACACAGGGTCCACCGCTACACGGGGCGTGGGGCAATGATGCGGGAGGGGCATCCCCTAAAGGCTCACCATCAGCCTAAACCGCCTACCCTTTGGTGGGGGACTGCGGTGGAGCAGGGCTCCATAAGCACGCATGGTGCTGCCTACCTTCACTCGACCAGCGCAGCCCAGGCAGGGAGGCACATCACAAATAGGACGGGTGGGAGTAGTCCAACAGGGCCGCAGGCTGTAATAGCCCTGCTCACCTGCGAGAGAGTGATACTTCATGTCTTCGCAGTCAGCACTGCAGAGAAATCTGGGGATTTGTGGGAGGTCCCTGGGTATATGAAGGGCCGGGAGGAGCCTGTTTTTGCATGCCTGCAGTGCACAGCGCCATCTGGCGGAGGATAACCCAAGTGTAAGTATTATATCTGGAGCAGGACGTACTGGATACGTATAATACCAATTCTACAGGTGAGTACTTCACAAAATTGTAATACTCCCACTGGGGCTTTTAAGGGGCATCCCGGGTTGCTTATTGCTTAAATTCCCGGTGGTCTTGCGACTGACCACAAAAATCACCATATGGAGGCTCCGCAGGATACCGGGCTCGGGCTCCCTCTTGGACAATCCCGGCCATGTGTGGGTTGTGGGGCATCCCTTATGGGTGAGAATGTGCTTATTTGTATACAATGTGCACAAAAGGCCATATCACAGCAGCCGGGTGCCCAGCCTTCTGGGTCGGCGCCCCCCGCTTCATCGCCTTCCCCTCCCCGCCTTATCCGTACCCCAAGTAACATTGGTGCCAGCGGGGAGTCGCATTCCGATGTTTGTGCTAGGTTGGCTAGCATCGAGAAATTTATGGTTAGCGCGGTGGGCAAGAAGGCCCAGGCTAAAAAGAGACATTTGTCGTCGGTCCAGGCGACTTGGGATATTGATGATGATTCATTTGATATGTCAGATTATTCCCAGTTAGAGGAAGGGGAGTTGTATGAGGAGTCAGAGGCTGAGAATGTACGGTTTGGCGAGGCTGATGTTGGGCAGGCGCTGGGGGATGCTGTTGACACGGCCACGGTTTTGTCACATCTTTTGGAGGTTTTGGATATTGCGCTGCCTGAGGTGCCCCCTCTCAAGAAGGGGGAATTTTTTTGGGCCCACAAGCCTCGTTTAGAGTTTCCTACCCAGGGTCATTTTGATGCATTGATCCTTAGGGAGTGGGAGAAACCTAGTCGGCTTCCAGGTGTTCCTCAGGGTTGGGATAAGAAGTATCCTTTCCCGGTGGAAGCGGTTAAGCGCTGGGCTTCTCCTCCCGAGGTCGATGCACCAGTTTTGGGGTTGACCAACTCCTCCGTGCTTCACACCCCAGACGCCACTTCCCTAAAGGATGGTGAGGATAGGCGCCCTGATCAGATGGCATGCCATGCCTTTGCCAGTGTTGGGTCGGCCATGCGGCCTGTTTGTGCATCTGCGCTTGTGTCGGTGGGTGCTAGGTCTCTGATTAGGGACTGGTTAAATAATGCTCACCTTGATCCGGCCAGCGCGGAGTTCACTACGCTTAAAAGGTTTGAATTGTTCATGGATTTTGTTTTGGCCGCTATGGAAGACACTATTGTTATGTGTAGTAGGACTTCAGCCTTATTGGTGGCCATGCGCCGATCTGTATGGTTCCGTCAGTGAACGGCGGACTTTGCAGCCAAGAAATCGCTCACAGCTCTTCCCTTCTTGGGTACGCAGCTGTTTGGAGATAAGTTTGATGCTGTGGCAAAGGGAGGTAAGTTACCTCAGCAGAAAAAACAGCACCGTCCCGTTCGGGGAGCAGGCTCTTTCAATCCTTCCTTTCGAGGCGCCAGAGCTGGTAGAGGTTTGGCCTTCTCGGGTGTCGGAGGCTCTTCCTGGAACAGGGGCAGAGGTCGGGCCCGTCCCGCTTCGGCCTGGGGTTCCAAACCCAAGCCTGTGGGTAAAACAGCTCAGCAATGAAGGGGCGCCCTCACCCGCTCGGGTGGGGGGACGGCTGCGGCTCTTCTTCCAAGTCTGGGCTCGGGATGTCACAGACATTTGGATCTTGGAAGTGGTCTCCTCCGGGTACAAACTGGAGTTCGAGTACTGGCCTCCTCCAAGATTTTTAAGGTCTCGGGTGCCCTTGGACCCTCAGGCGGCACAGGGGCTCCTGTTAGCAGTAAAAAACCTTCTGGACATGGGAGTTGTATGCCTGGTGCCTCCGTCGGAGAGAGGCAGGGGTTTCTATTCCAATCTTTTCACGGTTCCCAAGAAAGAAGGTTCTGTAAGACCCATTCTGGACCCTTCCCTTCGGGTTAACCTCAGCGCCGAGGGTCTTCACCAAGGTTCTGGCGGGCATAATGGCCCTATTCAGAGCTCAGGGAATTTGCATTTTGCTGTATCTGGACGACCTATTGATTTCAGCTTCTTCCTTCCGTCAGGCAGAGCTGGACACCCACCAGGTGGTGTCGACCCTGGAGAGTTTCGGGTGGGTGATCAACCGCCCCAAGTCCTCTCTCTCGCCATCAAGGGTGATTTCATTCCTGGGCATGAATCTGGATACCATTCAGGCCAGAGTGTTTCTACCCCAGACCAAGGTGCAGGGGATTCAGGATCTGATCCGCCTTCTTCTGGCCAATCCTTGCCCCTCTATTCGACAGGGGATGAAACTGGTGGGATTGATGGTGGCCTCCTTCGAGGCGGTCCCGTTTGCGCATTTTCACATGAGATCTCTTCAACTTCATCTATTGACGCATTGGGACAGGTGTCCGTTGTCATTGGATCAACCGTTCAGGATGTCTCCCAGGGTTTGGCAGTCCCTTCGATGGTGGCTGGAGTCGAGCAACCTGTTGAGGGGCAGATCCTTTCTGGTCCCTCGCTGGGAGATGGTTACCACAGATGCCAGCCTGTCGGGCTGGGGAGGTTTCTGGAAAAATCATCAGTTCAGCGGGGTGTGGGGTCCTCAGGAGGCTCACAACCCCATAAATGTCCTAGAGCTCAGAGCCATCTGGCTTGTCCTGTCGCGGCTGACGTCGCACTTACAGGGTCTTCCGGTTCAGATTCGTTCAGACAATCGGATGGTGGTAGCCTACATCAATCACCAAGGAGGGACTCGCAGCAGGAGTGCCCTCAGGGAAGTGTCTCTGATCCTGCATTGGGTGGAGAGCAATGTTCCTTGCATTTCGGCAATCTACATTCCGGGAGTGGAAAACACGGAGGCGGACTCCCTGAGCAGGGGGTTCTCTCGCCAAGGAGAGTGGTCTCTCAACCCCGGGGTTTTTCCAGTTCTTTGTCGCAAGTGGGGGACTCCGTAGGTGGATCTCTTTGCCTCACGGCACAATCACAAACTCCCGGCCTTTGTGTCTCTATCTCAGGATCCTCTAGCTCTGGCGGTGGATGCCTTGTCCCTTGCTTGGAAGGATCTGGGGTTTCTGTACCTGTTTCCTCCCTTCTCCATGCTGGGCAAGGTAGTTTGCAAACTGGCTCTGGAGGGGGCACCAGCAATTCTAGTGGCTCCAAGGTGACCAAGAAGGGTTTGGTACGCAGACGTTGTAAGGCTGGCGGTAGATCAGTACCGGCTTCCCATGTTTCCGGATCTGTTATCTCAGGATCAACTACTTTACCCCAATTTACAAACGCTGGCTTTGACGGCTTGGCTGCTGAAACCTTCATCCTGAAGGAGGAAGGTTTGTCTGAGGCTGTGGTTCAGACCTTGATTAGAGCTAGGAAGCGGTCCTCGTCTGGCATTTACTATAGTGCTTGGCGGTCCTATATTGACTGGTGTGAGGCTAGGGCCTTGCCTTGCAGGGTGTTTTCAATCCCTAGGATTTTGGAGTTTCTTCAGCACGGTCTGGATCTTGGGTTCCAGCTTAGTACCTTGAAAGGGCAGGTCTCTGCTCTATCTGTTTTCTTCCAAAGATCTTTTGCCTTACACCCGCTGGTTAAGACTTTTTTCCAGGGGGTCACTCATGTTCGACCTCCTCGGAAGGCTATGGTTCCTGTTTGGGATTTGAATTTGGTTATTTCGGCTCTCCAGGGTCCTCCTTTTGAGCCATTACAGGATATTGCTCTTTCTGTTTTCACTCAAAAGGTTGCCTTCTTGGTGGCTATTACCTCTGTTCGGCAGGTCTCTGAGTTGGCGGCTCTGTCAATTCAGGCCCCTTACTTTGAAAGACACCAGGACAAGGTGGTCTTTCACCTTCCTTCCTAAGGTGGTGTCTGCTTTCCATCTCCATCAGGATATTGTTCTCCCTTCCTTGTGTCCTAAGCCTAGCAATGACAAGGAGAGAGTTTTGCACAATTTGGATGTGGTTCGCTGTGTTAAGTACTATTTGGTGACTACTTCTTCTTTCCGCAAGACGGATGCCTTTTTCGTGGTGCCCTGCGGGCCCAGGAAAGGTTTGGCGCCTGCCAAGTCTACCATTAGCAAATGGATTCGTCAGGACATTGTTGGGGCCTATTCTGCTAAGGGGAGGATTCCCCCCTTTTTAGGGTCACTGCGTATTCTACTCGTGCTGTGTGTGCGTCCTGGGCTTTTCAGCACCAGGCTTCTGTTGAACAAGTTTGTAAGGCTGCTACTTGGTCTTCCGTTCATACTTTTTCCAAGTTTTACAAGGTTGATGTGCAGGCTTCAGCGGATGCCGTTTTTGGCCGCAAGGTGCTGCAAGCTGCAGTGGTTTAAGTTGGTGCATTCTTTACTGTTTATGGTTCCCGCCCATGACGGACACTGCTATTGGATGTCCCAAATGTCATGAAGAATTGAAGCGGAGTGTATGTCACATTTGGAATAATACCGTTTTGTGATTACTCACCTTTAAAACGGATATTATAAGTGTGACATACACTCCGCTTCACCCACCCTTTTTTGGTATTCCGGATCCTTTATATGGTGAACCATTGTTTCTTGGTTGTTAGTATTTTTATATTTGGTTATTCCTGGTCCCCTTACTGCTATTTTACACTGGGGAATTGGTGGGAGGTGCCAGGTATTTATGGACTGGGAGGAGCTCCTTTTTTGCATTCATCTCTGCAGAAGTTCGCCCTCTACTGGAGAATAACCCAAATGTCATGAAGAATTGAAGCGGAGTGTATGTCACACTTATAATATCTGTTTTAAAGGTGAGTACTCACAAAACGGTATTTTTACAGCCCTTATACAGTCAGTAGTAAGTATAATCGCTCATGGCTCTTACAGAACAGGGTTACAATAGCATAGGGATTGCACAATCTCTTCACATTGTGTTTTAAAGGTTGGACATAAATGTATTATTTAATAATTAGTTGGACCACTGGCTATCCTGTTTGTTATTGTACAGTTTGATTGAACACTTTGTGCACAGGTATTAGGCAAGCTGTATTTTGAGGATTCATTTTAATATTCAATAACTGCATTACTAATTGCCAATCCAAAATATTAATACATCTCATGCACCGTTCTCCCACCACAAACCGCTATTCCCCTGCTATTGCGTGCTCCTCCTGCCCATTCAAGTCAATGGGGGGGGGGGGGGGGCGGCATTCTGTGCTTTCGCTTTCTCTACAAGAAGTTAGCGCCCAGGACCCAGAAAGCCAGGTGAATAGCTCTGGGTCCTGGGCAAGGTACGCTTTTTTCTAACCCCCCCATCAGCACCGGGGGGGGGGGGGGGGGGTTGGCAAGGTGGGGGGGGGGGGGTGTTGCAGGACACTAGGCATTTGCTTTAAAGTAGAAATGATAAAACAAATAACTTACCTTCCCTCCATACTGTCATCTACTCTTCACAGGAGTTTGTCTTGCAGATTCATATGACAGGATTGTACATGTTCCTCCTATGTTGTTCATCTCTGTATAGGGTCCAGATTACTTTTAAATATACCCTAGTACACTAAAATCCATCAGAAGGCATTAATGGATTAATTTCTTAATGAAATAGCTGTCTGTTTTTACTAAACATTGAGTGAGGTTTCTGTTTAATGGGGTCACAGACAAAAAGAAACGCACTTTACACTGACCTTAAACCGAGCTCTGCTGATCTAGCCCACACACACACACACACACACACACACACACACACACACCCAAGCATCCAGGCGATACTGGCAGCTAGGTGGTGGACAGGTTTTCAACCACCAAGGCCACGTACAACCAGGACCTTCTGAGATCGCCAAAGGGCCGATTTCAAAAGGGCCGGGTGACTTGCAAACGACGGCTAGCCGCATCCCCAGCTTTCACACTGGGAGTGCCCACATCCAGTTTTTCAGATAGGCTTGGCATAGGAACGCACACAGCTACAGACAAGTTGAGTAAATAGTTGTTTGTGATTGCAGCGGCGTGGTAGCCGCCGGTAAAGGTCAGTATACCTGTGACCCCAAGGGTTACGGATGCCCCGGGGGTAGGCTAGCCCCATGGGTTATGTTCCGCTTTATGTCCGCTTTAACTAATCAAAGACAAAGGTATGTTTTTGTAAAAATTGTGTGGTAATCTTTTATTTCTTTTGAAATCATCTTGGTGGAGTAAAAATATACATATGCTGGAGTGTAAAGGTCTGTAAAAACATAGACTTTCTCCAGGAAAGCAGGAATATTGCAAAACAATGTTTTTGTTTTTATGTTGTGACATTGTTACTCTGGCTAATCTTGTAAAACTAAAATGCCAGTGAGAGGAAAACACTGCCTAAGCTTAACTGCTCAATTAGGCGTGTGGATCTTGTTAGTGCGAATAACAGGTCAATGTAACCCCATAATGATGTGTGTACATTTTTTATTACAACTGTTAAAGATAGGGGTTCAAGGTTGTTCACAACCACACACAACCCATGCTTAAACTTTGGAAGTTTACAAGACAAACCAGTTTGGCTCTTGACTCAACTACATTAAAGGCTGAATCACTTCCTTTGTTCCTGCTCTGATGTAGCCAAACATATTTGTTATTTTTTTGGAAGTGAATGTACAGCATCCAGGCCGTTCTTATCATTTTATTCACATCCTGTTTTGCTGTTGTGGCCTCCAAACTTCATTAAAAGCAGTACCGCAACAGCTGTAAACCTACCGGGGCCTTTTAGTAATATAGGATGAGTGTCCTGAAGTTAAAACCAATGTGACTTGCACTTTCTAGAATGCTGAATAGGGCCTCATCTGTGTACTCCGTCATGTTACAGGTTTGCGGGTAACAACAGTGTGAACAGAACTGCTGTCATGAAAGAATGTTTTTCATGTACATGTTATTTCTGCAATTTTTTAAAATATCATTTTCAGTATATAGACACCATGGGGTCGATTTAGAGCTAGGTGAGAATTTTTACTCCTTTTTTAGCAGAGAAAACTGCTATTGACTTTCATTGTCTGCTGGATGTAAATTTTCACCTGGCTCTGAATCAGCCCCAAGGTAGACAATGGAAGTCAATGGCAGTTTTCTCTACTAAAAAGGTGTGAAAATTCAACCCCCACATGGACAGAGCACTTTAATCCTATAGTACTATAGTCCTATTTGCAGTCAATATCAGTTTCCATGTGCCGATGGTAATGCGACAAACAAAACGCAATGAGCAAATTCTAGATTTCGCAGCAGGCATTTCCATTGGTCAGTCATCATCTGGATCCTGTCATTGCAATTATTCATTCACGAAATGGGCCATAATAGAGTGTCTAGAGCCCCCAGACCCCCCTGAAAAAGTCAGTGTGTGCACAGCTCCTAAAAGGAAATCAAGAATAATCCGCATATCCCCAAACTACAAAAATATGCAGCGTTTAGGCAGCCCAGAAGATGAATAAGTTTATCGTTTGTGGATCTCCTCTTGGCCCCTCTGAATTCTATATGCAGTGTGTTCACAGTGACCCCATGACAGGGTCCCCCACCTTGATCCTGAGACCAAACAAGAGACCATGCCGCAGAAGCGCAAGAGGTCACCAACTCCAAAGACATTCATATACAGCAGTCAGCTGGTACAGTCAGGGCAACAGATTTTTGGGACACAGAAGGAGTTCTAATTACTAGAATTCATGGTAATCAAGACAAAAATTAATGGAGACACCTATGCTTTAACAATGAAGGCATTACATGTGGCAATCAAAATGAGGAGTTGTCAGCAGGTGTGTTGCTGCTTCATGACAATACGGCAGCTTACAAGTCTTAACAATCCACAAGCTGATTTTAGGGAATATGGCTTCATGGAGCTTAACCATCCACCCTACAGTCCAATACTGGCTTCTAGTAATTCCTTTTGTTTTGTAATATGAGGAAACTCCAGCATGGTCAACAGGTTCCTAAGATAATGCAGTCAAAGAGGCAGTAATGGGGGTTCTATCAGGCGCAAGAAGTCCTGTTATATTCAGAGGGCATATGATCACTGGAGGTGAAGTGGATTAAGTTTTCTGTAACAATGTTTCCCTGTTGCGGTGTTCTCTACGTTTGTTTAATGCTCCCATTGATTTACATTGCATTCTATTATCTACCTACAATTCTATTGTAGTGACCTTTTTCTGAATTGCAGCCGCTGTTCATAGTATAATTTACCACAGTTATTTTACAACAGTCTTTAAAGTGGACCAAAACCCGCAATTGTGACTATCCTGGGTTTTGTTCTTTGCCCCCATGGATCCCCGCTCTGCCAAACTCCCCACGCTGCCCAGTAAAACTCACCTTTCCCCGGTCCTGCGACACATGTGCGGGCTCTTATCCAATCAGCGTGTTCTGCTGCACTCATCTAACTCGAAATGCCTGGTGCATGCCCTGCTAAAGGAATAGCTGATGACATCCACGGCTCATGCTTGTACCATTGGATGGTGAGGAGGGTAGGTTTTTTAGGGGACGCGAGAAATCCTGAAACGCAAGGGGGGTGGAATCAGATGGTTCTGGAATCTGGATTCGACTTTGGTCCACTTTAATGAGCATGCGCAGTCTACTCAATTTGTCCTCCATGCCACCATACTCCCATCGTCTTTAGGGGTCTCTAGTGCAGCCCTTCCCTGTCCTAGCAGACATATTCTTCAGAACTTTGAAGCTGTGTGGTCTTTCTGAAAGCGGACCTTCACTCTGAATAAGAGCTTATCTTATATGTTTTCCACACCATGTACATACAGATTGCTCACATTAAAAATCATCCTACCTGCATCTACTCCCATGTTATGAGCCTTTAAACATCCAAGATGCCGGCTCATGGAACATCAGGCAGCCTGCAAACAGGAAATGCCTTCTGACTGTGCTGCTCTGCATTCTGGGATTGCTGACCTTTCCTGGGCCCTAGTACAGCTACTAAGTGCTATTTATCATACTTCTACTACTAGCTGTTATGTGGACCCATTTTTTATCTATGTTAGAAAACCACATGCCCTTAGATTTCAGCTCATCTCCCGTCATGTAATCTGCCATGCAGCCTGTATTACAACTTGTTATATTTGCATAACTAGGTTCAGTTTTGCTGTATAATGGCTGTGATTCTAAGATTATACTCTATAGTAAACTGTATTTTCTCCAGTTTTACACAAAAAAAAAAAGGTTAAACAACCCTGCATTGACTTACTGCATTTGAGTGGAGGAGTTACCTGGCGCCAATCCCCCTCCCCCTCCATTCCACTGATGTTTGAGGGTGACCAAACAATATCAAGAGGATCTTGTTAAAATCAAGAGGATCACACTGACAGTAGAACTTTTCTCAGAAAATGTTTTCTTTATATTCAGGTAGATAACTTGTTGCTCACCCCTTGTACAAAGCATTGGGCTTCACTGGGGCATAGGGATGATAGGGGGTAATTATATTTAACACTGTAGGTTGGCTTTCAATAGAGAACAGCGGGTACAGCACTCTCTGCCTCATAAGATGCTAATTTACATTTAGTATATATTGTCGATGCAGTAAACGGTGTCAAATTGAGTTGAGAAGCCTCTTCGAGAAAGATACAGCATGTTCAGTTGCTTGATTACTACAAATATACCTGTCCCTAAAGTCTAAATATCATCTACTATAATCCCAAATCAGGATGCCCCGCAGTGTTTAACATTAAAGAAATATTCTAGGTTTCTCATGTAGCTGTAAATGCAGCAGCACCATCCTTCTCCGCTAACCATTTGATTGGCAGCCATATAATGAATAAGGAAGTAATAAGCTTTGGCTGACTTGACTTGACCTCCTCTTACTCTTATTTTTACCATTTAGTGAAAAGAAAAGAAAAATGCTGTAAATAACTCAACAAAATCCCCTGAAGTTGCTTATTCTTGTGTAAAATGGATGTAAAGAAGCTGAGAGCAGGGTGGAGACCATAGCACTAGCTGCTGTTGGCTGGGATTTGGATCTCCCGACTGTCATCTGTGTCTGGAGAGGTTTTGTTGCTTCCTATTACTTTTTTCCAACTATTAAGGGCGAGGTTTTATTTTTTTCATAAAATGTCATTTTATTAGGATGCCCTGGCCGTGACTTCACTGTTCAGTGTGCACCTTCAGGGATGTAAATAAAGCACTTTTAAAAGATCTTAGCATCCTGAGCTATTAGGTATTTTGGGATCCTCTGTGTAGGTTGCAAAATCCCTTTCTGCCCTTAAAAGGTCAGATTCCTGTGCCTCCCATATTTTTGTTTAAATGTTAAATAGTTTGGTGAAAAACAAAGCTTATATACCCCCCTTCCTCCCAAAGCAATTGGCAATGTCTGGCTCTATAAAAGTATGCACGTCTTGGAAACTTACTGCATGCATCCTCACATGTGTTCTTCTGGGGTCCCCCACTTGCAAGAAAATTCCAGAATCTCTAACTCTAAAGCTATAGTCACACTAAATGGGATATGTGCCTCTCCGTAGACCTTAGCCTTATGTAAATTAATCTTCTTGAACTATTATATTTTCTCTCTTTTTAGGCGCGGAAACTGACTGCAGTGGGTTCAAGGCAGGACATTAGCTTGGCCCGTCCGAAGCTTTAATTTTGTTTCTTATTGATTTGGTCCTAGACTTGCTTTTGTGTTACAGATTGCTGATTTGCTGCAAAACTAATTACTTAGAGTAAGCTTGCATACAGATGACTTTTCTGAATTCTTAACTCCTTCAATAATGACAGACCAATTTCTAAGACGAAAAGCATTCAGCCACAGGCCAGGGACAGAGGTTAAAGTGGACCAAAACCCAGGATGTTGACTATCTTGGGTTTGGTCCACTCCCCTGGGGCCCTGCTATGTGAAACCCCTCAGATCATCCGCATCAACTCACTGCACCGTGGTCCTACGGTGCATGTGCGGCTGCTCGTGTAATGAGCGCGCTCGGAGCCACTGAGCTATGGACGTCTAACCCGACGTCTTAGCACAGCGGCTCCGAGCGCACTGGTGGACGCATTTCACGCTTCCCTCTAACAGGGAGAGCCCATGCCGGCCATTTGTGGATTTTTGACTATCCTGGTATTCTAAGTGTGCCATACACTCCACTTTGATCTTCATGACAAATGGGTAATCTCCACCAGAGTGCGAACTTCTGCAGAGATGAATATGCAAAAAAAGAAAGCCCCTCCCAGTCCATATATACCTGGGACCTCCCACCAATTCCCCAGTTCCTTCTCTGCAGGACGTCGAGCAAGTCAGAAGATGAATATCTCCTCCTTGCAGTCTGCTTGGAGAAAGGTAGCCGGGTTACCCCGGCATATTTTCCTATTACTGTCTGGACCTCTTTACCTTAACCTATATCATGCCTCCCAGCTTTGGCTGCTCTGGTCCGGGCGAAGGTAGGATACACCTCCTTGGTGTGTTAGGGAGCTGGCTGTTATCCCTCATGAATTTGGTTGCACGCTCGGTTCTGCGGGGGAGATTCTCCCCCTCAGGCATGGATTCTCTTCTGAGGGGCAGGGCGGGGCCTAGCGCTTGGCATGTGGCCCGCCCCCTCTCCTCCTGGCACCTGAATGGAGCCCAGCCACGGGCTGGGAGCGCGTTTCCATGGTAGCGGGGGGGCGGGGCCGGGTGCTCGGCATTCTCGCGCGGCCCGCCCCCCTCTCCTTCTGGCGCCTGAATGGATTCCAGCCACAGGCTGGGAGCGCGTGTCCATGGTAACGGGGGGGGGGGGGGGGGGCGGGGCCGGGCGCGTCCCACGTTCTGCGCTGGCCCGCCCCACTTCTTCCCAGGCTTGTTCTCCAGCTTGTCAGGGGGACGCCATTGCTGTGCCGTGAGTGCCCCTGCGGGCCCTTCCTTATTATTCTACTGTGTGCGCCCTGTCTGTAAAATTGGCTGGGCGCTTGATTTTTGTTTGTCATCACACGACCTTTGGAATGTATGTTTTATGTACTATTTGGAGTTCATGGCCTCCCTTGGTTGTGTCCTTCAGAAGGATCCCTTTCACTTGTATTAAGGGGGATTCTCCCGTTCCTAGGGTCCCTTGGGTCCAAATTGGGTATCATTCAAATCCTCCCACGCGGGTTTTCAAGGGGCATCCCGGGTTGCTTACCAGCGTAATTCCCTCTGGTCATTGCGACTACCATTAAAATCACCTTATGGAGACTTCCCAGGATACTGGGCTCGGGCTCCCTCTGGGACAATCCGGGCCATGTGTGGGGTATCCCTTACGGGGGAGAATGTGCTGATCGGTATACCATGCACACAAAAGGCCATAACACGGCAGTCTGGTACCCAGCCTTCTGGGTCTGCTCCTCCCGCTTCATCGCCTTCCCCTACCCGCCTTATCCGTACCCCAAGTGGCATTGGTGCCAGCGGGATTCGCACTCTGTTTGTGCTAGGTTGGCCAGCATCGAGAAATGTATTGCTAGCACGGTGGGCAAGAAGGCCCAGGCTAAAAAGAGACATTTGTCGTCGGCCCAGCCCTTGTGGGATGTTGACGACGATTCCGTTGTTTTGTCAGATTATTCCCCGTTAGGGGAATTGTATGAGGAAACAGAGGCTGACTATGTTCAGTCTGGGGATGCCGATGTCGAGCAGGCGCTGGGGGATGCCGTGGATACGGCCACTGTTTTGTCTCATCTACTGGAGGTGTTGGATATTGAACCGCCTGAGGCCCCTCCTCTCAAGAAGGGGGGATTTTTTGGGGTCCGCAAGCCCCGTCTGGAATTCCCTACCCGGGGTCACTTTGATGCGCTGGTCCTTAGAGAACGGGAGAGGCGCCAGTTGGCTTCCTGGCGCTCCTCAGGGATGGGATAAGAAGTATCCTTTCCCGGCGGAGGCGGTTAAGTGCTGGTCTTCTCCTCCCGAGGTCGACGCACCTGTATTCCTAGTATGTCACACACGCCACTTCCAAATATTCATGACACTTGGGAACCCGGCCTGTAGAGAGCGATCTTGCAGAGATGACATGGAAAAAGGACCCCCTCCTGGTCCATAAGTACTGTGTTCCTCCCACTATTCCTCAGTCTTTTCGTCTCTGCAGTCGGCGAAGCATTCAGAAGATGACTCTCCTTCAAGCTGCAGGTAGCCGAGTTTGCTCCCGGCCCCTTTTTTTTCTCTATTTCTGTCTGATACTCTTCAAACCTGTTTGGTTATATTGTATGCCTCCCAGCCCTGGCTGTATGGTTCAGGCAAAGGTAGATACATACACCTTCTGGTGTATACAGGAGTTTTACTCCTCCGTGAGACCCAAATGTGGGTAGGCGGTTTCCGGGTTGGTGTTCTTGGCATGGGATGCCCCTGTCCTTTTATAATCCCCTTGTGCCTTATGGGTGCATTTCTATCCTCTCCCTTTTAGTTCTCCTTTACCCTACTGGGGTAAAAAGGAGGGGGAGGGGCATGATCTGGGCTTATTTGTCACCATGCACACAAATAATAAAAAAAAAAGATATATAAAATAAATCTTTTACATATATATTATTATGTATGTTTACTATACTATTTAATAGGATATGTTTTATTAAGATTTTCCTATTTCTGTCTAGGCAGCATTCTTTTGCTTACCTTTCAAAGCTCTTTGTTTCTGCTATGATCAGATTTGAATTTCCCTCCATTCTTGGTCATGTGATTCTGAGGGTGGGCGGGGCTTAGGCACACAGCAATCATTTCATTCTAAAGAGCACCTGGGTGCTCTCTTTGTCTGCCTGGCTCCTGTTGCTTCCCTATGGTCTTCCCTCATTGTGCTTGCTTTGGCAGCACATATACTAAGATTGGAACAATACAGAGAGGATTAGCATGGCCCCTGCGCAAGGATGACACGCAAATTCATGAAGTGTTCCATATTTAAAGGTGCTGTGAGTACCCCTCAGCTTGCTGAAGGGAGTTTATGCCATTTTTTTCATGCTTTGTCATTTATTGTATTGTGTGCATTGGTGACGGTTTGTTTTCCTTGTAGGTGGAAACTCTTTATTTTAAAGGGGTTTCTCCTGGTCTTTAGCCCTTAAAGCCTTATTTGGGGGTCCATTTGTGTTAATATCCTCCCACTTGGGACTATTTAAAGGGGCATCCCGGGTAGCAATTGCGTAAATCCCATATACACTTGTCGACTATAATCAATTATAGTATAATACTAAACACCATATGGAGGCATCTCAGGACAATGGGCATGCAGTTCCCTCTGCACAGACTCGGCATTGTTTTGGATGTGGGGCATCCCTTGTTGGGGATAACGCAATTCTTTGCGTCCCTTGTGCTCAATTAACTATTATGCAGCAAACTGGGGCCCAGGCTTCGGCATCTGCGGCTTCTGCCTTATCTCCTACTCCGCCATGTCTTGTCCGTACCCCCAGTGATATTGTCATGGGTGGTGAGTCGCATTCTGATTTATGTGTCACATTGGCTCATCTTGAAAAATGAATGTCTAGCTCTGTGGCCAAGAAGGCCTCAGCTAAAAGGAAACATTTGACTCAGGCCGTTCCGGTAAGTGAGTTGGATAATTGTGAAATGCTTTATTGGTCTGATCCTTCTCAGTTAGAAGAAGGAGAATTATATGAGGATTCAGATGTTTCTGATGAACAGCAATTTGTTGGTACTGTGATTGAGCAGGGTGAAGCTAGTGTTGTGGATACCCCTAAGGCTCTTGCTCAGTTATTTGAGGTTTTGGTTATCACTCCTCCTGAAGTAGTCCCTCCTCAAAAAGGGGAATTCTTTGGAGTCTCTAAATCTCGTTTAGAATTTCCAAATCAAAAGCATTTTGATGAAATTATTCTTAAAGAATGGGAGAAGCCTGCACGGCTTCCTGGCATTCCCTTGGGCTGGGACAAGAAATATCCCTTCCCAGCTGATACTGTTAAGCGTTGGTCATCACCACCTGTGGTGGATGCCCCTGTGCTTAATTTATCCAATTCTTCTGTGTTGCATTCTCCTGACTCCACTACACTTAAAGAGAGGTTAAGCGTATTGATCAAATGGCGTGCCACGCTTTTTCCAGTGTGGGCTCGGCCTTGCTGCCTGTTGGTGCTTCAGCACTCATGACAGTGGCTATTAGGTCTGTTGTGAGAGACCTAATGAATTACTCAGGGCTTGATCCGGCCTCTGATGAGTACGCCACTCTTAAGCGATGTGAGATGTTTGCATCTTTTGTACTTTCTGCCTTAGATGATACTCTGCTCATGTGCAGCAGAACCTCTGCCTTGTTAATCGCCATTCGGCGGTCAGTATGGTTGCGGCAGTGGGCAGCTGATATTGTAGCCAAGAAATCGCTTACAGCGCTCCCTTTTGTGGGATTGCGCCTCTTTGGAGAAAATTTGGATTCTGTCACTAAAGGAGGTAAATTACCTCAGCGTAAGAAACAACGTCGTTCCTTTCGTGGAGTGGCCTCTTTTAACCCTTCCTTTCGGGGGTCTAGATCCGGTAGAGGATCGGCCTTTTCAGCCCCTAGAAGGAATGCATGGAATAGAGGAAAGGGACGTGGCCGTCCAAGTCAGAATTGGGGATCCAAAACCAAATCTGCCACTAAGCCTGCTCAACAATGAGGGGACGCCCTCACCCTTACGGGTGCGTGGATGGCTGCGGTTCTTCTTCCAGGTCTGGGGTCAGGAGGTATCAAATAATTGGGTTCTGGAAGTAGTCTCTTCCGGTTACAAACTGGAATTTGAGTTCCGGCCTCCTCTCAGATTTTTCATGTCCTGTATGCCGTCAGATCCGGCAATTCCGCAGGGACTGCGGGCAGCAGTAGCGAATTTGTTAAACATGACTGTCATCTGCCTAGTGCCTCCAGCGGAAAGGGGTTCGGGGTTTTACTCCAACCTATTCACGCTACCCAAAAAGGACGGCTCTGTTCGGCCTATCCTAGACCTAAGGAGATTCAATCAATTTATCCGTTTCAGAAAATTATGCATGGAGTCTCTGCGATCAACGATCGATGCTCCCTGTCAGGGGGACTTCATGACATCCATAGACATCAAGGATGCTTATTTGCACATTCCTATTTCTCCGGGTCACCAGAGATTTCTCAGGTTCTCGATAGAAGACCAGCATTATCAATTTGTGGCCTAACCTCGGCCCCAAGAGTCTTTACCAAGATGCTGGCAGGAGTGATGGCTATATTCAGGGTCCAGGGCATCCGCATTGTGCCTTTTCTGGACGATCTTCTTATCGCGGCCTCCTCCCTCGAACAATCAGAGTTGGACACCAGGACGGTGGTCTCTACGCTAGAGAGGTTCGGATGGGTAATAAGTTACCCCAAATCCTCTCTCTGTCCCTCCACGGAAATTCCCTTCCTGGGCCTGATTCTGGATACATTTCAGGCCAAGTTTTTTCTTCCTCAGTCCAAAATGGTTCTGATTCAGGACTTTATTCGTCTTTTATTGTCCAACCCTCGTCAGTCTATCCATCTAGGGATGAGACTAGTGGGATTGATGGTAGCTGCATTCGAGGCAGTCCCGTTTGCCCAGTTTCACATAGGGACGCTTCAGCTCTTCCTCTTGGCAAAGTGGGACAGGTGCCCACTATCATTGATTCAGACTTGTCTATTGTCTCCCCACATTTTGCAGTCCCTTCAGTGGTGGTTAATATCGCTCAACCTCCAGAAGGGCAAGTCATTTCTGACTCCGCGTTGGGAACTGGTTACCATGGATGCCAGCCTGGTGGACTGGGGGGGCTTCGGGAAGAAGCATCAGTTCCAAGGATTGTGGGGGCCTCAGGAGGCTCATTCTCCAATCAATGTATTAGAGCTTCGGGCCATACGTCTTGTTCTACTTTGACTGACCCATTTCTTACAGGGTCTGCCAGTTCAGATTCGGTCAGACAACCGAACAGCTGTTGCATACATCAATCACCAGGGAGGGACTCGCAGTTTGGGTGCCCTCCGGGAAGTGTCTCTGATCCTTCAGTGGGCAGAGATCAATGTTCCCTGCATATCAGCAGTTTACATTCCGGGGATAGAGAATGTGGAGGCAGACTCCCTGAGCAGGGGATGTTCTCGCCAGGGAGAATGGTCTCTCAATCCTAGGGTCTTTCAGTTCCTCTGTCACAAGTGGGGGACTCCACAGTTGGACCTGTTTGCTTTGACGGCTGGCTGCTGAAGTCTCCATCTTGAAAGAAGAAGGTCTTTCTGATGTGGTTATTCAGACTCGTATTAGAGCTAGGAAGAAATCTTCCTCTGTCATTTATTACAGGACTTGGAGGTCCTATATTCTAAGTATACAGTACGTCCTGCTCCAGATATAATACTTACACTTGGGTTATCCTCCGCCAGATGGCGCTGTGCACTGCAGACATGCAAAAACAGGCTTCTACCGGCCCTTCATATACCCAGGGACCTCCCACAAGTCCCCAGATTTCTCTGCAGTGCTGACTACGAAGACATGAAGTATCACTCTCTCGGAGGTGAGCGGGGCTATTACAGCCTGCGGCCCTGTTGGACTATTCCCACCCGTCCTCCTTGTGATGTGCCTCCCAGCCTGGGCTGCGCTGGTCGGGTGAAGGTAGGCAGCACCATGCGTGCTTAACGGAGCCATGCTTAGGCTGATGGTGAGCCTCTAGTGGATGTCCCTCCCGCATTATTGCCCCATGCCCCGTGTAGCGGTGGACCCTGTGTAAAGGGTCGCCATCCTCCCTCGTTTCCCCCCGTATTCGGGGGAAAAGAAGGGGGGGTGTGTGTGTGTGGCGGCCTCAGTGTACTGCGTTGTTATGCTTATGGCTGTAGTTTTGCCCTTCGCGGCAACCGGGTGTCAGAGCCGCCCTGCATTGCTCTTTTTATTTGGCCGTCACCGTCTTTGGCTTCTCACTTTTTCATTATAATTTACTGTGCTGGGTGGCGGCATCATCGGACTACTAGTATCCATTAGCAGATGCTTTTAACTAGCATATCCTATACTTGGCTTGTCAAGCCTGGACGGCTAACTCAGAGCTTTGCACTCTGAGGCGGGGACCCGGCGTGGCGCACTCCGCATCATACCCAGATTGAGCCCGCCCTTCGAGGTTTGGTTGGCGCCATTTTGTTGCTCTTCGCGCGCGCACGTTTGCGGTCCTTCTCCTCTCCAGGTCGGTAAGTGCCCTCGCGGGCGATTTCATCCTTAATATTTTTTGCTGTGCATGGCCCTGACACCTCTTATTCCCCTTCTGTCCGTCAAAGATTCCGGTGGCTTACTAAATTCTCCCACATTCCTAGCGGGTCTTTGGGACATCCAGGGTTGCCTATTGCGTAAATCCCTACTGACATATATTGCATTAAAAATCACCATATGGAGGCATCTCAGAATTATGTGACCGGGGTCCCTCCGGGACAAGACTGGCTGTGTACAGCGTGTGGACTGCCCCATGCTGATGCGGACAGAGCACGGGTCTGCGGACCCTGTGCTGAACAAGTACTGGCCCTGCAGTCAGGGTTGCCAGTGGCTGCGCCTCGTTTCAATACACCTCTCTCCCCGTGCTTAAATCTCACTCCTGATAAGTCGCACTCGAGCGGGAATGACCAGCAAGTTGTGCCGCGCAGACTGCCTACGGCCGATCAGGTGATTTCGAGGTTGGCAGAGCGCTTGGGCCCTGGTAAGAAGCGGTCCCTGACGCCTCCGGTTTCGCCCATTCCTTCTGAATCTGAGGAGTTCACTGCTGAGCAGGGTTTTGCTCTTTCTGATGAAGGTTGGCTATTCTCTGACTCAGGCTCATCTGACGAGGGGCCGAGGAGTCATGATGATACGGGCCCCGGTTCTTGGAACCTGTGTGACACCGATGAATTACTGATAAAGATCTTCGAGGTCTTGTCTATTTCTCTCCATGGTGAGGCTTCCAGGCCTAGAAGGGAGAGTTCCCATACAGCGCCGCTGCGTTTGGAATTTCTGGAGCAGGATCACTTCCAGGCTCTTGTACTCAAAGGATGGGAATGCCCTAGTAAACTTCCAGGGGTTCCAGGGGACTGGGATTGGAAATACCCCTTTCCCCCTGATGTGGTTAACTGCTGGTCATCACCTCCCGTGGTGGATGCACCGATCATTGGGGTTCTTAACCCCCCCTTTATTGCAGCCCCTACTTATCGTACCCTTCGGGATGCAGAGGACCGGCGCATTGATAGGCTGGCTTCCCACGCCTTTTCTTGTGCAGGGACGACTCTGCGCCCGGTCTGTGCAGCGCCCATCTCTGCAGTGGCCGCTAGGACCCTCATAAGAAAGATGATTGATCATCAACTTGAGGATCTCCCTGGCAGGTGTTTAATGCACTCTCCAGTTGTGATGTATTTGTAAGATTTATCCTTTTAGCGCTGGCTGACACCTTTAGCATGTGCGCAAGAACTTCCGCCCTTGCGGTTGCTATACGCCGACTGGTCTGGCTGCGACAGTGGGGTGTTGACGATGCTACAAAAAAGATTCTTACCGGTCTTCCCTTTAGAGGGCGACACCTATTTGGGGCCGTCTGGACCTGTTTGGAAAAAAGGGCAAAACACCCCTTTGCAGAAGGCGGTCTTTGCCTCCTCGGGGCAGGGGCACCCCTCCACCCCCCTATGTTAGTGTCAAACCCGAACCAGGGGTGTCCTTCCAGCTTTTTGGTATAGATTCCTGCCCCAGGAGTGACAGACAATGCCCTGGCCCCTCCGGCAGGACTAAGTCCAAATCTTTCACCAAAACCCCCCAAGCATGATGGGGCGCCCTCGCCCGCCTGGGGGAGGGGATGGCCGCAGCACCTTGCTCCTATCAGGAGACGTCATGCCTCGTTCTGGAGGAAGTTTCCTTTGGATGCAGGATAGTGTCTGCTGGGCGGCCCCTTCCCGAGCGGCCTGCAAGGTCTGGGGTCACCTGCAGGTTGCCCTTAACAGACAGAGGCAGGGGCCTCTACACCAACCTTTCCACATTCCTCCAAAAAGATGAGACACTCTGCTCATTATGGTCTTCTATAGGTGAGGCAATTTACATTCACAGGCAGTTTTCTGCATGGTTTCTCTGAGTTGGGCCGCCAGTGCCCTGTGTCCAGGGATATCTTGCCGTCTGTGGGGATCTAAGATGCTTATTTCATTGCCATTGTGCCTTCCGGGCACCAAGGATCTTACAGGTTAGTGTTGGTGCTCCGACACTGCTGATTGTGGCCTTGTTATCTGGCCTCTTTTCTGCTCCCAGAGTAATCGCCAAGGCGATGACGGGGGGTGATGTCTCTGCTGAGACCAAGGGGGCGTCCGCGCGAGGAACTGCCTGGTCGTTCTTCTTTGCTTCCCAAGCTCTACGTCAGGCCGAGTTTGTTACTCGGCTGGTGGTGTCCTTTGGGAGTCTTTGGATGGGTGCTCAATCACCTCAATTCCTCTTTTTCCCCTTATTTGGTATCTCCATTCCTAGGGTTGAACTTGGATTCGGTTCAGACGGGAACCTGCTTCCTTGACTATAAAGTGGACAATCTGGTTACATGGGCTCGGTCCCTCTTTGTTGTTCCCGTCTCTTCACCAGGCTGGATTGCAGCTGGTGGGCCTGTTGGTGGCTGTTCACAGGTTGTCCCTTATGCTCAGTGCCCTTGGGCTCTTCAGCAACTTATATTGTAAATGCTGTGTACCCTTCCACCTTGGTACGGTGGTTCCCCTTGAGACTGTTGTACTCAAGGAACCAGTCAGGGAGCACCCCCTCCCTGCGTCTTCCGGTAGATGGATACCAAATCTATCAGGTTGATGGAGGGGGGATTTTTTCTTCTAAAATCCCCTGTTGGTTCCGGGGGAGGTGGGACCTTTAGGGGTCCATTCACCTGTCTAATTTTTGAAGTGTTAGGCTGTCAGGTTGGCTCTATCTTGCTGGACTTCTCCCTTGCGGGATCTGTCTATTCGGGGCCCCTTGTTCTGTCTGAAGACAGGGACTGTATTAATTATCTTTGTGGACGCGGAGCAGGCTGATCCTCCAGGAAGGTATCTGACCCTGATCTGGGTGGAGGACAGCGTTTACTGCATATCAGCGATATTCGCTTCGGTGGATGTCCTTCTGCGACAGGATGTGCTAATTCTTGTGTCACTATGTGATCCATCTAGGGTGGATCTTTTTGGGCCCCGTCACTTCTTGGGTTCTAGGCCCTTGTTTTCCCTGTCTCAGATTGTTCTGACCTTGGTCATGAGACTTAGTAACTTTATGGCTGGACATTCTATTCTGTATGTCTTATCTTCATTTACCCTGCTAGGCAGGGTTCTGCGCAGGTTGCTCTAAAAAGGGGGAACTAGTGATACTGGTGGCCCCTGGGTGGCCTAGTGGAGTGTGGTTTGCAGATGTAGTAGAAGGCCCCCTTTGTTATTTCACCCTAATCTACAGGCTCTGGATGGCCTGACGGTTGATTCATCCACCTTGATGGAGACGGGCTTATCTTCTGGGTGACTGTGACTTCTGGAAGCCTAGGAGTTGGCTTCTTCTTTCTCTTCTTCTGTCTATTGTGGGGTATTGCAAACCCATATTGATGGGTGTGAGTCCTGGTCTCTCCCCTGTTGGGCGCTCTCTGTTCCCAGGGTTCTAGAGTTATTACAGTATGGGTTGGAGTTGACTCTCCTACTCGGTACTCTGGAGGTTCAGGTTCTGCCCTGTCCGCCTTCCTGTAGAAATCGTTACTCAGTTTTTGCCTTGGTTGAGCGTTCTTTCGGGTATTGCTCAGGTGCATCCCCCACGTGGTTCTAGGGTCCCTGTTGGGATTTTATTCTGTTTGCCTTGCGGGGTGTTTCCCTTTGGCCCTATTCTGGATGCTGTCTGACTGTTCTTATCCACAAGGTTGCCCTTCTGGGGGCTGTTACTTCAGTCAGATGTGTGCCTGAGCGGGCGGCTCTGTTTAGCTAGCCCTCGTTCTTTGATATATACACCAAGATGAGAGGTGTTCCGCTTTACGCCGGACCTTCCTGAATTGTCTCTTGTCCCTTAGTGGGACTGATGCCCCTTGGGGTTTGTGGGCACCTACATCTGTATGTGCCTGATCTCGTCTGCTTCCAGGGGTTAAGTGGCCTTGGGCCTAGCCTTTACTTGGATGGATGTCCCTTCTGGTCCTAGGGAAGGTTTGGCTTCTTCCTGGGCTATTCTTAGCATTTTGATCCTGTCAGACTGTTACTCAGGCCTATTCCCTTAAGGGGAAGAGTTTATTCTCACTTTATTTCTGATTTTACTGGTGCCTTGGTATTTTTGGGCCTTTTCAGCACCAGGTTTGGTTGCACAAGTTTGCTAGACCGATACTTGTTTGTTGTTCGTACCTTTTCAAAGGTTTTTATGATGTTGACGTTAGAGCCTTTGCTCACGTCCTCTTGGTAGCAAGGTTTGCAGGTGACAGTGCTTTTTCTGTCTGCTGTGCCTTTTTTGTTGGGGATCCCACCCTACTTTATGGACACTGCTATTGGATGTCCCAAGTGTAAGTATTATATCTGGAGCAGGACGTACTGTATACTTAGAATAATACAATTCTGTGAAATACTCACCTGTAGAATTGGTATTATACGTATACAGTACATCCTGCTCCACCGCACCCTGGTTTTTGCATTCTTCTGGATCCCCTATATGGTGATTATGATTGTTATCATTGTTATCATTACCAGTTGTTTTTGGTGGTTAAATTCTCCCGGCTTCTGATTCACTGCTTTTCAATGCTGGGGATTTGTGGGAGGTCCCTGGGTATATGAAGGGCCGGGAGGAACCTGTTTTTGCATGTCTGCAGTGCACAGCGCCATCTGGCGGAGGATAACCTAAGTGTAAGTGTTATATCTGGAGCAGGACGTATTGTATACATATAATACCAATTCTACAGGTGAGTATTTCACAGAATTGTATTATTGATTGGTGTGAATCCAGGGTTTTGCCCTGTAGATTATTTTCTATTCCTAGAATTCTGGAATATCTGCAACGAGGTCTGGATATGGGATTCCAGATTAGTACTTTGAAAGGGCAAGTCTCTGCCTTGGCTATTTTCTTTCAAAGGTCGTTTGCTCTTCATCCTTTGGTTAAGACTTTTTTCCAAGGAGTCGCGCATGTGCGGCCTCCCAGAAAACCTATACTTCCTGTTTGGGACCTTAACTTAGTGCTTTCAGCTATGCAGGCCACTCCCTTTGAGCCCTTGCAGGATATTCCTCTTCCTATTCTTACTCAGAAGGTTGCCTTTTTGGTTGCTATTACTTCTGTCCGCCGAGTTTCTGAACTGGCGGCTTTGTCTATTCAAGCCCCTTATTTTGAGGCATCAAGATAAGGTTGTTTTCCGTTTTAAACGGGATTTCCTTCCTAAGGTGGTGTCTGCTTTCCACCTAAATCAGGATATAGTTCTTCCTTGTGTCCTAAATCTAGTAATGACAAGGAAAGGGTCTTACATTCTTTGGATGTAGTTCGTTGTGTTAAATATTATTTAGTTACTACTTCGGCCTTCCGCAAGACGTATGCCTTTTTTGTTGTGCCTTCTGGGCCCAAGAAGGGTTTTGCTCCTGCCAAATCTTCCCTTAGTAAGTGGATACGTCAGGCCATCATTGGGGCCTATATGGCTAAGGGGAAGGTTCCCCCTTTTCGTGTCACCGCTCATTCTACTGGTGCTATTGGAGCTTCCTGGGCTTTTCAGCACCAGGCTTCGGTTGAACAGGTTTGCAAGGCTGCGACTTGGTCTTCTGTGCATACTTTTTCTAAGTTTTACAAGGTTGATGTGCGGGCCTCAGCGGATGCTGCTTTTGGCCTCAAAATTCGCCAAGCTGCAGTAATTTAAGTTATGCATTATTCCTTGGGGATCCCCACCCATTATAGACACTGCTATTGGATGTCCCAAGTGTCATGAATATTTGGAAGTGGGGTGTGTGACATACTAGGAATAATGCCATTTTGTGAGTACTCACCTGTAAAATGGCTATTACGAGTTTGTCACACACCCCACTTCCCCCGCCCTTTTTTGTTCTAGGGGATCCTTTATATGGTGATAATTATTTTCAAACTATTTTTCAATCATCGAATATAATTTGCTCTTCCTGGTTCTTCACTGCTTTTTAAAAAGACTGCGGAATAGTGGGAGGAACCCAGTACTTATAGACCAGGAGGGCTCCCTTTTCCATGTCATCTCTGCAAGATCGCCCTCTACAGGCCGGGTTCCCAAGTATCATGAATATTTGGTGTGTGACATACTCATAGTGTGGTGTGTGACATACTCGTAATAACCATTTTACAGGTGAGTACTCACAAAATTGCATTTTTAGGTGTGACCAACTCTTCTGTGCTGAACACCCCTGACGCCACTTCCCTTAAGGATGGCGAGGATAAGCGCCTTGATCTGATGGCGTGCCACGCATTGGCCAGTGTGGGCTCGGCACTGCGGCCTGTTTGTGCGTCTGCCCTGGTGTCGCTTGCTACCAGGTCTCTTATCAGGGACTGGCTGAATGACGCTCAGTTTGATCCAGCTAGCGCTGAGTTCGCTACCCTTAAGAGATGTGGTAGGACTTCAGCCTTATTGTTTGCTATGCCCAGCTCGGTCTGGCTCCGCCAGTGGACGGCGGACTTTGGGGCCAAGAAGTCGCTCACAGCTCTTCCCTTCTTGGGTACGTGGCTGTTTGGAGATAAATTGGATGCTGTTGCTAAGGGAGGTAAGTTACCTCAGCGGAAGAAACAGTGCCGTCCCTTTCGAGGGGTTTGGCCTTCTCGGGTTTTAGGGGCTCGTCCTGGAACAGGGGCAGAGGCCGGGCACGTCCCGCGGCTGCCTGGGGTTCCAAGCCCAGCCTGCCGTTAAACCGGCTCCGCAATGAAGGGGCACCCTCACCCGCCTGGGTGGGGGGACGGCTGCGGCTCTTCTTCCAGGTCTGGGCCCCGGGAGGTCACAGACAATTGGATCTTGGAAGTGGTCTCCTCCGGGTACAAACTGGAGTTCGAGTACTGGCCGCCCCCAAGATTCTTAAGGTCTCGGGTGCCCTCGGACCCTCAGGCTGCACAGGGGCTCCTGTTAGCAGTGAAAAACCTTCTGGACATGGGAGTTATATGTCCGGTGCCTCCGTTAGAGAGAGGCAGGGGTTACTACTCTAACCTTTTCATGGTTCCCAAAATGGGAGGTTCGGTGAGACCCATTCTAGATCTCAAGGTTCTCAACAGGTTTATCAGAGCCAAAAAGTTCTGCATGGAGACTCTGCGCTCGTCTATCAATTCCCTTCACCAAGGGGATTTTATGACATCCATAGACATCAAGGATGCGTATCTGCATGTTCTGATTTTTCAGGCACATCAGAGTTTCCTCCTTTTTTGCGGTGGAGGATCATCATTATCAGTTTGTAGCTCTTCCCTTCGGTCTGACCTCGGCGCCGAGGGTCTTCACCAAGGTCTTGGCGGGCATAATGGCTCTGCTCAGAGCTCAGGGCTTTCGCATTGTGCCGGGAGGGTGATCGACCACCCCAAGTCTTCTCTCTCCCCGTCTCGTGTGATTTCATTTCTGGGCATGAATCTGGATACCATTCGGGCCAGAGTGTTTCTGCCCCAGACCAAGGTGCAGGGGATTCAGGGCCTCATCCGCCTTCTTCTGGCCAGTCCTTGTCCCTCCATCCGACAGGGGATGAAACTGGTGGGGTTGATGGTATCCTCCTTCGAGGCGGTACCGTTTGCACAGTTTCACATGAGATCTCTTCAACTTCACCTATTGACACATTGGGACAGGTGCCCGGGGTCATTGGATCAACCGTTCAGGATGTCTCCCAGGGTTCGGCAGTCCTTTCGGTGGTGGCTGGACTCGAGCAATCTGGTGAAGGGCAGATCCTTTCTGGTCCCTTGTTGGAAGACGGTTACCACGGATGCCAGTCTGTCGGGCTGGGGAGGTTATTGGAAAAGTCATCAGTTCAGAGGGGTGTGGGGTCCCCAGGAGGCTCACACCCCCATCAATGTCTTGGAGCTCAGAGCCATCCGTCTGGTTCTGGCTCGGCTGACCTCACATTTACGGGGTCTACCAGTTCAGGTTCGTTCGGACAACTGAACGACGGTAGCTTACATCAATCACCAAGGAGGGACTCGCAGCAGGAGTGCCCTCAGGGAAGTCTCTCTGATCCTGCACTGGGCGGAGAGCAATGTTCCTTGCCTTTCGGCAGTCTACATTCTGAGAGTGGAGAACACGGAGGCAGATTCCCTGAGCAGGGGATCCTCTCGCCACAGAGAGTGGTCTCTCAACCCCGAGGTTTTTCTGGATCTTTGCCGCAAGTGGGGGACTCCGGAGGTGGATCTCTTTGCCTTTGTGTCTTTTTCTCAGGATCCTCTGTCTCTGGCAGTGGATGCCTTGTCACTGGCTTGGAAGGAGTTGGGTTTTCTGTACCTGTTTCCACCCGTCTTCATGCTGGGCAAGGTAAGTTCTAGAAGGCGCACCAGCGATTCTGGTGGTTCCAAGGTGGCCAAGCAGGGTTTGGTACGCAGACGTCGTAAGGATGTACCGGCTTCCCATGTTGCCGGACCTGCTATCTCAGGGTCACATACTTTACCCCAATTTACAAACGCTGGCTTTGACGGCTTGGCTGCTGAAACCTTCATCTTGAAAGAGGAAGGTTTGTCTGAGGCTGTTGTTCAGACCTTGATTAGGGCTAGGAAGCGGTCCTCTTCTGGCATTTACTATAGGACTTGGAGGTCCTATATTGATTGGTGTGAGGCTAGGGCCTTGCCTTGCAGGGTTTTTTCGATACCCAGGATTTGGAGTTTCTTCAGCATAATATGGATCTTGGGTTCGAGCTTAGTACTTTGAAAGGACAGGTTTCTGCTCTGTCGGTTTTCTTCCAGAGGTCTTTTGCTGTACACCCGCTGGTTAAGACCTTTTTCCAAGGGGTCGCGCGTGTGCGGCCCCCTCGGAAGGCTGTAGTTCCTGTTTGGGAATTGAATTTGGTTCTTTCGGCTCTGCAGGGTCCTCCTTTTGAGCCGTTACAGGATATTGCTCTTTCAGTTCTCACTCAGAAGGTTGCTTTCTTGGTGGCTATTACCTCTGTTCGGTGTGTCTCTGAGTTGGCGGCTCTGTCGATTCAGGCCCCTTACTTTGAGAGACACCAGGATATGGTGGTTTTTTCGTTTTAAGCCAGATTTCCTTCCTAAGGTGGTGTCTGCTTTCCTCCTCAATCAGGATATTATTCTCCCTTCCTTGTGCCCTAAGCCTAACAATGACAAGGAGAGGGTTCTACACAATTTGGATGTTGTTCGCTGTGTGAAGTACAATTTGATGACTACTTCTTCCTTCCGCAAGACCGGCGCTTTTTTCATGGTGCCCTGCGGGCCCAGGAAAGGTTTGCCGCCTGCTAAGTCTACGATTAGCAAATGGATTCGTCAGGCCATTGTTGGGGTCTATTCTTCTAAGGGGAGGACTCCCCCTTTTAGGGTCACTGCGCACTCTACTCATGCTGTTGGTGCATCCTGGGCTTTTCAGCACCAGGCTTTTGTTGAACAAGTTTGTAAGGCGGCTACTTAGTCTTCCGTTCATACGTTTTCCAAGTTTTACAAGGTTGATGTGCGGGCTTCAGCGGATGCTGTTTTTGGCCGCAAGGTTCTGCCAGCTGCAGTGGTTTGAGTTGGTACTTTTTTACTGTTTCTGGTTCCCACCCATGACGGACACTGTTATTGGATGTCCCATATGTCATGAAGATCGAAGTGGAGTGTATGGCACACTTGGAATAATACCGTTTTGTGAGTACTCACCTTTAAAACGGGTATTATGAGTGTGCCATACACTCCACTTCGCCCCACCCTTTTTTTCAGGTATTCTGGGGCTTTTATATGGTGAACCATTGGTTTTGATTGTTAAGGTTGTATTTGGTTCTTCCTGGTCCCTTTACTGCTTTTATACACTGGGGAATTGGTGGGAGGTCCCAGGTATATATGGACCGGGAGGGGCTTTCTTTTTTTGCATATTCATCTCTGCAGAAGTTCGCCTTCTAGTGGAGATTACCCATATGTCATGAAGATCGAAGTGGCGTGTATGGCACACTCATAATACCTGTATTAAAGGTGAGTACTCACAAAATGGTATTTTTTGGTCCTTGGCCCTGCGGCACCCGGATCATGGGTGTCCCGCTGTGTGAAACCCGCCTGAACTAACCCCTTCTCCCCAGTCCTACAGCGCATGCTTATGGCGCCTGTCCAATCAGCGTGATCTGATCCGCACCAGCCTACTCATCTAAGACTCCAGCTGAGTCCTGATGAGCGGACCCCAGTGCGCCGGCAGCCGCATCCCTGCTACCCTCTAACAGGGAGCATGTCTGCAACGGCCATTCACTAATGCCCGGCACAGGCACGCACACTGCTAAAGGTAAAACGGGGAGCGGCACTGCTCGCACATTTGGACCGTGGAGAATGTGAGTTTACTGAGCAGCCTGGGGGGTTTTACACAGCGGGGCATCCGGAATCTGGATGCCCTAGGGGGAGAAAGTGTGTCTGCCATGGAGTCTCTCATTGACTACAGGGCGGGTTTTGGTACACTTTCGCCAGGGTCGCCATCGGGGCATACAGCAGCAGTTTCGATCTTTATGGATGAGGTCAGTGAATGAGACCCTAAAAATAAACAAGTTATATTTGCATTTTACTGTGTGTCATGTCATCTAGGGCTGTTGCAAAAATGACCGCCATGGCATTATACTTTTATGTGTACATACAGAATGATATGTATGGGAGTAACAAACATTACTGATGTAGTCATTTTGACTTCTGCAGATATGGACATTTATATTACTGGAGATGTTGCGGTTTGGCTTGCATATAATTTGGCATGTACTTAATTGTTTTCTTCCACCAAACATAAGTGATGTCTGTTATAGCAATAAAACCACAAAGCATTTTTTAATACAAGCAGACTTCTTTTACACCACAAGACCTCAACCTTTTGTCACTGTGTTCCAGCTACAAGGAAGACGTGCTGATTAGGTCCTTGAGTTGAGTAAACAGATTGATTACCAAGAGGGTTGGCTGTGTAATGTTCAGATGTCATTTTGGTCGATTTTTTTTAGTAGTTACCAAAGGTTTTAAAATCAAGGTCCCACAAGCTGCGGCCCATACAACCATCAGTTGTGGCCCCCAGCACCCCTAGAGAGTTGGAAATGTGAGCTTGCCTTGTCTTCTAAGCCAACGGCTGGCCACTGGAGGACAGCGTGTCAATTCCCGAAACAGGAAGTGAGACATCGGTATACTTCTTTGTAGAATTACTTGATACATGTGCTACTGTTGAATTTGTGCTGTGTGGATGTTTCTGTTTTTCTTCCAGGCTTGGGTCAAGGAGGTATCGGACAGATGGATTCTGGAAGTTGTGTCCTCCGGTTACAAGCTGGAATTCGAGTTCAGGCCTCCTCCCAGATTTTTCAGGTCCCGGATGCCCGCGGATCCGGTGATCGCGCAAGGGCTCCGGGCGGCAGTGGCGAACCTCTTAAACATGGATGTCATCCGTCTGGTGCCTCCAGCGGAAAAGGGTCTCGGCTTTTATTCCAACCTTTTTACGGTACCCAAAAAGGACGGCTCTGTTCGGCCTATTCTAGATCTAAGGCGACTCAATCTATTTATCAGTTTCAGAAAGTTCCGCATGGAATCATTGCGTTCAACGGTCGACGCTCTCCGTCAGGGAGACTTTATGACGTCTATAGACATCAAGGATGCTTATCTGCACATTCTCATCAGTTCCACTCACCAGAGATTTCTCAGGTTCACAGTAGAAGACCAGCATTTTCAGTTTGTGGCCCTTCCATTCGGTCTTACTTCATCCCCAAGAGTGTTTACCAAGGTGTTGGCAGGAGTAATGGCTATTCTCAGGGTCCAAGGCATTCGCATTGTGCCATTCCTGGACAACCTTCTCATCACAGCCCTGTCCTTCAATCAGGCAGAATTGGACACCAGAACAGTTGTGGCAAGGTGGGACAAGCGCCCGCTGTCTTTGAATCGGGTTTGTCTGTTGTCTCCCCGTGTTTTGCAGTCCCTTCAGTGGTGGCCGACTTCGAGCAATCTCAGAAGCGGCAAGTCATTTCTGACCGTCTGTTGGGAATTGGTCACCACAGATGCCAGCCTCATGGGCTGGGGGGGCATCTGGAGGGAACATCGGTTCCAGGGTTTGTGGGGGCCGCAGGAGGCTCACTCTCCAATCAATTTATTGGAGCTTCGGGCCATTCGTTTAGTCCTACTTCGATTAATTCATTTCTTGCAGGGTCTGCCGGTTCAGATTCGGTCAGACAACCGAACAGCGGTTGCATACATCAATCACCAAGGAGGGACTCGCAGTTGGGGTGCTCTCCGGGAAGTGTCTCTGATCCTCCATTGGGCAGAGATCAATGTTCCCTGCATATCGGCAGTTTACATTCCGGGGATAGAGAATGTGGAGGCAGACTTCCTGAGCAGAGCATGCGCTCGACAGGGAGAGTGGTCTCTCAATCCCAGGGTCTTTCAGTTTCTTTGTCACAAGTGGGGGACTCCACGGTTGGACCTGTTTGCTTCTCGTCACAACCACAAGCTTCCAGTGTTTGTCTCTATCCCAGGATCCTCTGGCAGTGGCAGTGGATGCCATGTCTCTGGCCTGGAAGGATCTTGGGTTCCTGTATCTGTTTCCCCTATCATGGTGGTGCGCAAGCTAGTTCTGGAAGGGGCGCCAGCAATCCTGGTGGCTCCAAGATGGCCAAGACGTCTGTGGTTCGCAGGCATCACAAGGCTGGCAGAGGATCAGTTGCATCTGCCTCTTCTTCCAGATCTCATTACCCAGGGTCAACTCTGTTACCCCAATTTACCAACGCTGGCTTTGACGGCGTGGCTGCTGAAATCTCCATCTTAAAAGAGGAAGGTCTTTCTGACGCGGTCATTCATTCTCTTGTTAGAGCTAGGAAAAAGTCTTCCTCTGTTTACTACAGGACTTGGAGGTCCTATATTGATTGGTGTGAGTCTAGGGTCTTGCCCTGTAGGGTATTTTCTATCCCTAGGATTTTGAAGTTTTTGCAACATGGTCTGGATTTGGGTTTCCAGATTAGTACTTTGAAGGGGCAGGTTTCTGCTTTGGCTATTTTCTTTCAAAGATCTTTTGCTCTTCATCCTTTGGTTAAGACCTTTTTCCAGGGGGTGACGCATGTGCGGCCTCCTAGAAAGCCCCTTGCTTCCAGTTTGGGATCTTAACTTGGTGCTTTCTGCCATGCAGGCTGCTCCTTTTGAGCCATTGCAGGATGTTCCTCTTCATATTCTTACTCAGAAGGTTGCTTTTTTTGGTTGCTATTACCTCTGTCCGTCGGGTTTCTGAATTGGCGGCCCTGTCAATCCAGGCCCCTTATTTTGAAAGGCATCAGGATAAGGCGGTTTTCTGTTTTAAACCGGATTTCTTTCCTAAGGTGGTGTCTGCTTTCCACCTTAATCAGGATATAGTTCTTCCTACACTTTGCTATAATCCTAGTAATAACAAGGAAAAGGGTTTTGCATTCTTTGGATGTGGTTCGTTGTGTTAAGTATTATTTGGTGACTACTTCTGCTTTCCGTAAGACGGATGCTTTTTTTGTTGTGCCCTCTGGGCCTAGGAAGAGTTTTGCGCCCGCCAAGTCTTCCATTAGTAAATGGATACGTCAGGCCATTGTTGGGGCCTATTCTGCAAAGGGGAAGGTTTCCCCTTTTCGGGTTACTGCTCATTCTACTCGTGCTGTTGGGGCTTCTTGGGCTTTTCAGCACCAGGCTTCTGTTGAGCAGGTTTGTAAGGCTTCTACTTGGTCTTTGGTACATACTTTCCTAAGTTTTACAAGGTTGATGTGCGGGCCTCAGCGGATGCTGTTTTTGGCCGCAGAGTTCTGCAAGCTGCAGTAATTTAAGCTATGCCTTATTTTTCTTCTTGGGTCCCCACCCATTATTGACACTGCTTTTGGATGTCCCAAGTGTCATGGATGTTTGAAGCGGGGTGTGTGACATACTAGGAATAATACCATTTTGTGAGTACTCACCTGTAAAATGGGTATTACGAGTATGTCACACACCCCGCTTCCCCCGCCCTTTTTTGTTCTGGGGTCCTTTATATGGTGTTTCTTATATTATATAATTTGCTCTTTCTGGTTTCTCACTGCTTTTTTAACTGGGGATTAGTGGGAGGTCGCAGGTACTTATGGACCAGGAGGGGCTCCTTTTTTCCATGTCATCTCTGCAAGATCGCCCTCTACAGGCCGGTTTCCCAAGTGTCATGGATGTTTGAAGCGGGGTGTGTGACATACTAGGAATAATACCATTTTGTGAGTACTCACCTGTAAAATGGGTATTACGAGTATGTCACACACCCCGCTTCCCCCGCCCTTTTTTGTTCTGGGGTCCTTTATATGGTGTTTCTTATATTATATAATTTGCTCTTTCTGGTTTCTCACTGCTTTTTTAACTGGGGATTAGTGGGAGGTCGCAGGTACTTATGGACCAGGAGGGGCTCCTTTTTTCCATGTCATCTCTGCAAGATCGCCCTCTACAGGCCGGTTTCCCAAGTGTCATGGATGTTGGAAGCGGGGTGTGTGACATACTCGTAATACCCATTTTACAGGGGAGTTCTCACAAAATGGTATTTTCCACTTCTGTTCACCTCGCCTCATCTCTGCTCATATTTACATATATGCAGATGCAGTGCTTTAAGGTTAAAGCTTTCCTGCAGTAAACTGTTTTTGTGCTTACGTTTTATTCTGGCCCCTTGAAGTAAAACAATAAGACAATGTGTCGCTTAGACCAAGAGGCTGTGCATCCCTGCTGTAAATGTATACTAATATGATTGTGATATAAATATTGTTGTTTTCTTTTGGAACTTAGAAGATTCAAGAATGAACATTACCCAGAGACTGTTTCTGTGATACTACATGCAGTCTGTCACCACCCATGTTGTAGCAAAGAAAATCTGTTAATTATTTATTTTCTTTGTTATCAGTGTATGTCTGGTTTTCTTAGACTTTGTTAGACTTTATTGACTACAGGTGATTTGAAGCATATGTTATTGTCTTTATTTTCTACCCCCCCCCCCCCCCCCCCATCTGTCCTAAAGTGACTTGACTCTCTTGGGGTGCACCTGGAAACTTTATAGCGGCAACATATTGTTGATGCAACCAAGCAGCTCATCAGCTTTCTGAAACGTGTTGCATACTTTTTATTTAATCGTTTTGAATCAGTGGTTTGTATTTTATCTTTTTATTGAAGAGTGGCCCCCAGAAGGAAAGATTTGATCAGAGCAGGAGTAAAACCTTTTAAAAAAAGGAAACCAGTTTTTGGCTGCAGAGCAGAAAGGGATTACCGGATGTGGAGCATAATGTGGGTAGACGAGTGAAGAGGACTATACATCAAAGCCAAGACTGGAGCAAATAAATGGGGGAGGGAGGTAAGCAGGTTTTAAATGGACCAAAGACATGTGTAGCAATAGTGAAGCAAGACTTGGAGAAGTGGGGCGAAGTCAACTATTTAAAGAGAAACCAAAGTGAATGTCATGTTCATAAAGGAACATGTATAGAAACAGTTGAAGGAATGTGGTGGGTATTCATGAAGAGGCTAACTAGGTAAGATACATTAATGTCACAGGAAGTGATAGCATGTAGTGTTTCAGTTGAGCTGTTTGCGGAGGGTTGGTTTAGATACACATGGGTTGGGTAATCAACAGTTTTTCTTCCAATCCATTCCAGGCCGTCCCTTAATCATTACACCTGGGTAATTCCTGCCCGGATGGGCGTGTACTGCAAGATCAAAGGTGTGGCTCCTCCAGGCCCCCATAAGTAGCAGCTGCCTCTAATCAAAGACCAGTTCATTTATTGTAGTTTGGAAGAAGTACTGTGAAGATGGCTTGATTTTCTCTATCAAGGATTAGGTATTTAGCAGTAAGCAGGGATTTCAACCTGTCGGCTTCCTGCACGACCTTATTCCAACAGATTCCTCTGACCCAACTCTATGCCTCCACAGCTTTGGTGCTGTTTAAATTGGGGTCCGTGAAGGTAAGGTGAAGCGCCGGGGTCTGGGGCGCTTTCTGAGTGTTAAACCCTCAGAGCTGCAGGTTTCATTAACAAGCAAGTAAGCTGCAGGTCTTTGGTGAGCCTGCTCCGGGGGATCAAGGGATTTTTCCTTTCTTATTGCTCTTTCCCATGTGTTTAAGTTGAGGTTGTTGGCCAGCAAAAAGGGGCTGCTCTGAGCCACTGCATGGCCACCCTCAAGTGGACCTAAACCTTTTAGCAGGTCATTTTGTTTGTTTTTTAATACTGTTTTTATTGTTTTGTGTTTAAATCTATACTATTATAGATTGGGAAAGGGCAAATATTATATTACTATATAATTTATATATATGGTTGTACCCCCCAGAGGACTTGCAGTACTCTTGTGACTGTCGAGAACCTATATATACTTGGTCAGAACCCCAGGGTCATAGACTAGTATTAAATTCACCATGACGGAGGCATCTGGGGTAGCAGATCTGGTCTTAACAGATTTACCCCATGTCCAGTATGCATGCTGTGTTACTGGACAAGGGTAGCACGGTGTGCAGGGATTATGCTATGGTTGTAGTGGATAGGGAGACGGTTGTCTCTTCCCTGAGGGGGCTCTGACCCCTATTGCCAGTGCTCTCTGAGACTTAAAAACCCCCTTTGCAGCCTTAATGCGAACCTAAACCTTTAGTGTACTAAGAAGGTTTATAAAAAAAAAAATCCTCTAAGTGTATTGAAGAGGATATTGTGGCTGCCATGGTCTCCTTCTGAGTCTTAAAACTCTGTCGGCAGCCCTCAAGTTGTCCCAAACCTATAGAGTCATTATGGTGTATTGGCTACTAAAAAGGTAATGAAAAAAATATATATTTTTCTTCCTCTGAGGAAGGGGATATTGTGGCTGCCATAGTTTTTCAGGAAGTTATCCGTTGGGAGAATTCATCCAGTAGGGACTTGAGTCAGAGTCCTCTACACAAGGGGGTGTCCTGTTATGGAGAAGATGGTTGATTTCCTCCATTCTGGAGGATGTTGCGGGGCATACGCTTTATTATAATCTGATCAATAGGGAATGGCAGAAGTCAGGTTGTCTTCCGACCATTCCTAAAGTACTAGATACTATGTATCCTTTTCCCACAGATCACATTGAATTATGGTCTCACCCTCCTGTGGTGGACGCTCTGGGGCCAGGTCGCTTTAAGATTTTGGTTATGCCAAAGGATCCAACGGATAAGCGCGTGGATCAGGTGGCATGTCGTGCTTTTATGGGGTCGACTTTGCGGCCGGCCTGTGCTACATCCATAGCATTTTTTTGTGAGCAGGAGGTTGTTAAAGTGGACCAACACCCAGGATTTTGACTATCCTGGGTCTTGGTCCACTTCGGTGGGGCACCCCCGATCGGGGTGCCCCGCTGTGTGAAACCCCCCCGAACCCCCCGAACTCACCTCTCCCCGCGCCGACGGACAAGCGGCTCCTCCGCTGCCGCCTCCCGCGCGTCCCTCTTGATGCGCGCGTGCCCGCGCCGGCCATTCACAGACGGCCGGCGCGGGCGCGCGCACGTCTAGAGGGGCGTGAGGGCGGCCGGCCGCCGCCGAAACTAAGGTAAGGTGTTTGGGGGGGTTTCACCCCGCGGGACATCCCGATCTCGGATGTCCCGCGGGGAGGGAGGTGATCAGCTCGGGAAGCTTATAGATTCCCGGGCCGATCACCGGTGGGTGTTGGTCCACTTTAAAACAACTGGTCTCTAAGACTTGTATGGCTCGTTCACGGAAGCCATGCTCCCAGTTGATCAAAGCCAGTTGGCTCTAACAGGTATGTGATCCAGGCTATGGAGGTTTGATCTAGTTGTGGGCCAGAGGCCTAGCTCTGGTGGCCATTTAGGAATGGTGGCTGACATACCCTCTAAAAAGGAATATGACGGGACTCCCCTTTTAAGGTGGGGCATCTGTTTGGGGAGTGCTTAGTTGACTTGGTAAAGCATGCTACTAGTGGTAAGTCATTTAACCCTTTTGTTGCCAAGCACGTAACACCTACGTGCTGGCTTGGCTGGGCCTTAAGTGCCAAGCCCGTAGGTGTTACGTGCTTGACTTTCCTCGCTTGTAGTTTAAAAAGTAAAAACAACAAATACTCACCTGACCCCTTGTTGGATCCGGCCGGGTCTCCTCTTTAATTTGGTGCCATCCGATCCCCCGTGGGGGGTCGGATGGCTCCAGGAGAGGCCCCGGAATAGGCCGCCCCCCCCCCCGCTTCTGCAGCAGCAGCAGCTTCTAACTGTAAAAAAAAAAAAAAATAAAAATGACATTCACTTACCTGTGTGTGCGCTGGCTCCCGCTGTCCCTCCTCTTCACCTGGGGGGCCTCCGATCCCCCCCCAGGACTTACCGATCTTCAGGAGAGAGCCTGGGAGGCTCTCTCCTCTCTTCTTCACGATGGTGGCCGCCATCATGCCTCTAAGCCCCGCCCCCTTGGGGGCGGGGCTTATGAAGTCATCCCGGCCCCGATCTCAGGCTTCAGCCTTCTCAGCTTCTCAGATGCCGGTGATCGGTGCCCTGGAAGGAGGTGGCAGGAGATCCTCTGATCTCCTGCCTTCTCCTTCTCTGGATGCCGATCACCGGCATCTGTCAGCTGAGCGGCGAGGGACAAGAGCTTGCAATCGAAGGTAAGTACAGTAAAAAAAAATTTTTTTTTTTTCTAATAAAATACTTTTTATTATTGTGTGGTGTTTTTTTTTCACATTAACTCTTTGTGAGCTGGTAAGGGGTCCATGAGACCCCTTATACCAGTTCACAAGGCTGGGGGGGTGGCAAGTCACCTGCCCTAGCGGGTGGCTTGCCATTAACCCCCGCACCCCCATTACCTGCCTCCCCAAAGGCCAGGGGGGGGCAGAAGAGCCCGGGCCCACATAGGCTATGTGGGCTCGTAGGCTGCAGGGTGGGGGGGCCACCAAAGCTGGCCCCCCCACTCTGTGCCTACAAGCCCCCATAGCTGGTCCCGGGCTGGTTACTTTGGGTAAGGGGGACCCCACGTCATTTTTTTTCTTGGATTTTGAAGGGTTTTTAACCCTTCAAAATCCAAAAAAAAATGGGGTCCCCCTCCCCGGGAAGGGGGACCCTATGTCATTTTTTTTTTTAATTAACCATTTGTCATCCAGCAGCTATAAAAGGCTTCTGGGCAGGAAAGGGTGTCTACCTATACATATGTGGTATCGCTGTAACCGGGAGAAATTGGGGTTTCTCACGCAATAAGATTTTATTGACAAACTTACATTTTTTATTACAAAAAAACTCTACAAATTGTAAAAAAATGTTTTTTTTGTATTTTTTTTCACACATTTCACCCAAAAAAATTGAGAATACACCTAAAAAATACAAACAAGACATTTCATGTTAAAGCCCAGACTCTGTTGAAAAAAACAATATATAATTTTCCTGGGAAATCCCTGGAAATCCCTTCAAAAATGACAGTTGAATATGTGTAGCGCAAAATGGTGAAACATCGTCTGGCAACAGGGAGTGGCAAATGCTGCAGGTAGGCTGGCAGCGAAAGGGTTAATCTGCCACAGAAGCCGAAGTCTAATACTGCTTCCACAGGGCCTCTAATACTCCGGGGTTCCGGCTAGAGGTTCGGCCTCTTCGGGATACTGAAGATATTTTTTTTTGGAATAAGACAAAGTTCCAAACTAAAGCAACAGGTGTCTGGCAAAATAAAGCCAGACCCCCCTCGAAGCTGGCTCAGGCATGAAGAGATGCCCCCGCCCTTGAGTTGTGGGGAGGAAAGCTTCTGCATTTGGCTCATATTTGCAGGCTTCATGTAACAGATATTTGGATACAGGAAGTTGTATCCTCAGGTTACAAAATCAAATTAGCAACCAGACCCCATCAGAGATCTCTGGTCAGGGGTATCCCGAATTCAGCAGAAAGCAGAAGCATTGAGATCTGCTGTATCTCACCCTTTAAGAGATTGGAGTTTTTATAACCACAGTGTATATATAATGATGCATACCTACATTGTAGTAGGCGGCCTACTTCTTCAGTTTGTGGCGCTACCCTTCGGTCTATCATCAGCACCAGGGGTGTTTACCAAGGTGTTGGCAGGTCTCCTGTTTTTCTCTAAGAAGTCAGGGATACATGTAATCTGAGTCTATAGGTTGATATGGGCCCCATCATGTCAGAGGGCCCAGAAGGATGTATTTTCATAGCTTCAAGAGTTATTCTTTTCTGGGAATGTCATGACACGTCAAGTGCTTTTCCAACACAGAAGTGACTCTTACTTCAGGCCAGGGTACAGGGTCTTTTGTCTTGCCTTCACCCGACGATTCATCAAGAAATGTGTCTGTTGGGCCTGATGGTATATTGCTTGAGTCAGTACCTTTTGCACTGTTTTCACAAGACCCCTGCAGATGGAATTGCTCACAATCTGGGATCGAGACCCACACACAGTCAGCAAGGCAGTCCCTAGCCTGGTCCTCAGCCTCTTCAGATCCGCAAATCCTTTCTTCCAGTACAGTGGAAGATCATCACCTTGGATGCCAGTCTATTTGGTTGGGGGAGTGTCATGGAGTCACAAACAATTCAGGGACAGTGGAGTCCGAAGGAGAGCAGAATCTCCATAGATCCTGAAACTGAGAGCTATTCTATTGTATTCAGACATTGGACATCCCATCTTATGGGGCATCCCGTCCAGATTCAAACAGACAGTTGGACGGCGGTGGTATATATCAACCACCATGAGGTCATCAGAAGCAGTAAAGCCCTGATGGAGTGAGCTTGGTTTCTACTTTGGACCGAGAAACCGGTTCCATGTCTTTTGGTGGTACACATACCTGGAGTGGTAGACTTGTAGGCCGATCATCTCAGCAGAGCGGTCCTGCATCAGAGGGAATGGTCTCTTAGCCAGAGGGTTTTTTAATTTCTGTGCATGTGCTGGTGGATCCCAGACGTAGATCTCTTGCATCACGGCTCAGTCGGAAGGTCAGAGGTTAGAGGTTAGGGAGGTTAGAGGTTAGAGGTTAGGGATCCTCTAACAATAGCAACAGATGTCCTGACTCTTCAGTGGTCAGCATTCAAGCTTCTTTATGCATTTCCCTCCGATTTCTCTCCTGGGTCGAGTACTAAAAAAGGTTTAGCTCACAAGGGAGTCCCAACCATTTTGGTGGCTTCTCGGTGACAAGAAGAAGCTGGTTCTCAGACATATTAAGGATGTCACAGGGCAACTTGTGGAGGCGACGATCCAGATCTTCTCACACAGGGGTCTCTAAGGCATCCCAAATGACAAGTTCTGGCTTGGAAGGCCTGGCTATTAAATCCTTTATCTTGGAAGAAAGGGTTTTTTTTTCTGCCAAAGTCATCCAGACTATAATTCAGGCCAGGAATAAATCTTTATCAAGTGATCTACTATAGAGTCTGGCAAGCATTTATCGCTTGGTGCGAATCCAGGGGTTCGCTTGTAGAATATATTGATTTTTTTTTTGCTAAAGTCTTGATGAAGGTCTTCAATTGAGGACAAATATCGCTATCTGTCTTCTTTCAGAAACCCATAGCTGAGATCGATTTTATCAGAACTTGTTTTACAAGGAGTCGCTCATGTGCAGCCTACTCTTAATCCACTTCTGCCGGCTTGGGACCTGAACTTGTTTTTCAGGGTCCCCCTTTTATTAACCAGGGTAGATGCGTCATTAAGTCTAAGGGCGCTTATGGTCATCTCTTAGTGGCAATAACCTCAGCAGGCGGGTTTCTGAATTAGCAGCTTATCAGTAAGCCATGTTATTTGAGTGTTTTAGGATTTTCTTCCTAAAGGTATCTTTTCATTTTAATGAAGAGATGGTTTTTGCCTTCCTTATGTCCTGCTCCAGTGTCTAATAAGGAAGGGGTGTTCTTCACTGTTTGGATGTATTGAGAGCGCTAAGGGATTATCTCACTACTACACAATCTCTCCATAGTTTGGACTTCTTATGTCATTCCTGAGGGTCCACGGAAAGGTCTTTCACCAGCTAAATCTGCCATCAATCGATTGATTGGACAGACAGTGGTAAGAGGGCCAAGGGGAAGGAGCCACTTGTTTTGGTCACAGCTTCAGCATCAGGCCTCGGTGGAACAGGTTTGTAAAGCTGCCACCTGTCTTTGGTTCATACATTTGCCAATTTTACAAGGTAGGTGTTAGGGCCTCAGCTGATGCTGTATTTGGTCGAAAGGCGGTAGTTGGTGCATTGGGGATCCCGCCCATATTAGGAACTGCTTTTGGATGTCCCAGGTGTAATGATTAAGGGACTGCCTGGAATGGATTGGAAGAAAAAACACAATTCTGTGAGACTCACCTGTAGAATTGTTTTTGATTCTGATCCATTCCAGGCCGTCCGACCTGCCCTCTTTTGGGGTTTATTATGTCCTGGATGCCTTTTTTATGGCGATTACTCCATTTATTATTTAATAGGACACTTGGAAAAAAAAAAGAGAGGACGAGAAGGATTTTTCGAGAGAAAACAAGCAGAGGCGGTGTGAAGCAGCATGGTCTCCTATATTCGGGGACTCCCGGCCTTAGCCTCTTGTTATGATTTACTGCTATTTAATTACTGGTCTTTGATTAGAGGCAGCTGCTACTTATGGGGGCTGGGAGGCCACACCTTTGATCTTGCAGTACACACCCATCCGGGCAGGAATTACCCAGGTGTAATGATTAAGGGACGGCCTGGAATAGATCGGAATCAAAACCAATTCTACAGGCGAGTCTCACAGAATTGTGTTTTTCAGGAAGCAAGATCTACCACCTACCTGTGTACCATGGGACCTTATGCTGATAACTTAAAAATCCCCCCCACTAATAACTATTAGGAAAATGTATCAACAAATATACTCACCAAGTCTACATTAGAATTCCTGTAAGATCCCATGCAGTATTTTCACTGGCAGCAGCCCTAACCATCATTGACACTTGTAGCCATCGACTCCCTTCAGTGGCTAGCCCAGCTGCTGCAGGGATTGTGTAAAGACAATTCTACTTAAGTTCCTAGTAGTGTAGTGCTGTGGCCACTGATTCCACCGGAGAAGAGAGGGGGGGGGGGTTAAAATAAGAAAGTGGGGGTTAAAAGTATAGGGTCGCTTGAAACTGCATTTTCACTATATCCAGTCCAGGTCGTCCCAGAAGTAATGACAGTTGGGTTATCCGCCACTAGGTGCCACCTGACTGCAGGGTCAAAAGCTGTCGCTCCTCCCAGCCTCCTATAAAACGGGTGTCTCTCTGTGATTCCTCAGTGTTCTTCCTGCAGTCTGCTGCATAAGGATCGTATGGATACTCTCTCCTGGAATACTGCAGCTGAGCGGGGCCTCCTAGCCCGTCGGGCGCGGCATCCTTATTGCCACCGTTCCCGTGGACCCACTACTGCCTCCCAGCTTCGGCTGACCGGGACGGTGAAGGTAGGGTGAACGCCGGGGTCAGGCGTTGGCAGAGCTAGGCTCTGGGCCGCATACCCTGCCCAAATGGTAGCCGGCCATAGGCTGATGGTGAGCCTATTTGGGGGGGGGGGGGACCACTATATGCCCACGGGGCTTATGCCCTCCCTGCCCCACAAGCTTTATTGTTGTATTGTGCTAGTGTTTATTGGCTGGACTTGCTGTCCCTTGCGTGCTGGTGTGTTTTTTACTGACTTTTTACCTCACATATTTACCCTCCTGTGTTTTTTACTGATTTTTTACCTCACATATTTACCCTCCTGTGTTTTTTACTGACTGTTTACCTCACATATTTACCCTCCTGTGTTTTTTACAGATTTTTTACCTCACATGCTCAGCCTCCTCGCTCCTTCGTCGCTCCGGCTCTCTCCCCTCTCATGCTGCCGCCCTGTGAGGGGGGGAGGGGGAGGACGTCGGCGCTGCACAGGCGGAGTATCTCTGGGGCTGTGGGCCCTGCCGCTGGGTGCACGCATGCTGCCGGCCAGGCTGGCGATTCTGTTGGGCTCCTCCGTTGGCTGCCTTATGTTGCGGGGCCCTCCGCCATCTTGGGTGCGGGTGAGATTTTTGCGCTGTCGGGGGGGGGGGGGGCGCCCCTCGAGGAACGTGTGCTGCTGGCTGATCTGCGCCACCTTCTCCTCCTGCAAGCTGCTGTCGGCCCTTTGAGCGGTGTCGTGAGTCCCTCTTGACATAATTGTCTTTTATGCGCTGGCCATGTGCTGTGGGATGCTTATATGTTGTTCACTTTGTGCCTTCCAGGTGGGCCCCTTGATATTAAGGGTTGTGGTTCCTCTCGGCCTCTGGCCACCCCCCTCTCTCTCCCGCCCCCTCTCTCTCCAAGCCCTCTCCCTGTAAAGATGGATCACTTAAGAGGGATCATTTATTGCAGGCTGGACAGGTTGGTTCGTCAGTGCCTTGTACCTGTTAACATAACTCAAATCACCATAATGGAGGCTTCTGGGGATAGTGAGCTTGGGACCCCATCTGGGCGGGTGAAGCTCTGCCCATGTGCGGTGCTAGCCTTCTGGGCGGACTCTGCACGGTTGTGTCACTTGCCCCAGAAGTGTTAAATGATCGGGCGGGCGTATCTGCCTCTAGCCCGTTATTGCCTGCGGCCTCTCCAGAACCCCCGTGCTTGCTCTCAGCCCCCAGTGAGGGGGAAGCCAGTAGGGGGTCCCAATCTGATTTGGCGTATCGAGTGGCCAGCCTTGAGAGACAGATCTCTTGCTTGGCTCCTAAGAAGTCCACAAGTAAGAGGCGGCATATTGAGCCGGTCTATTCTGATAATGATGGAGATGATGATGATCTCTTTGGAGGTGTTGGCCTTGATAGTGGGCCCGGTTCTTCCTCGGATGAGGATACATGGCTCCCTGATGATACGGAGCGGTTGCTGACTGCGATCTTTGAGACGCTGCACATTGTCCCTCCTAGAGTGGCTAAGAGGAAGCAGGGTGGATTGTTTTGGCCTGAGAGACAGAGACAAGTCTTTCCTGAGCAGGCCCTTTTTTTCTAACATGATTTTCAAGGAATGGGAAAGGCCTAACAAGTTACCGGCGGTGCCTAAGGGCCTGGACAGGCGGTATTCCTTTCCCGAGCAGCAGGTCCGGCTCCCGAGGTGGATGTCCCTGTGTCGGGTCTGTCCAACACTACGGTCATGCCTTTACCCGAAACTGCTTCCCTACGTGATCCAGCTGACAAGCGCATGGATCAGTTGGTCTGTCATGCCTTCACCTTGCCGGCCAAGAAGGTACTCACTAGTATCCCCTTTGTGGGTCACAGGCGGTTTGGGGAGCGTCTGGACCTCCCTCAGCGACGAAAGTCTGCGCTGCCCTTTCGGGGTTCATCTGCCTATCGCTCCTTCGAGGAGGAAGATGCTCTTCATTTTCAGGTGCTCGCAGAGATTCATGGTGACGAGGTAGGTCCCGTGGCCAACCCAATTCCGTCTGGGGATCCAGGCCCAAGCCCCCTACCAAGGCCCTCTGGCATGAGGGGGCACCCTCACCCATCCGGGTGGGGGGACGGCTTCTGCTATTTGATCACGTCTGGAGACAGTGCGTCTCGGATCGGTGGATTCAGGAGGTGGTTTCCTCCAGTTACAAAATAGAGCTGGCAGTCTGGCCGCCCTCAAGATTTCTTCAGTAACGGATTTCCCAGAACCCATTGATGGCACAAGGCCTGCGGTTGGCCATCCAACACCTTCTGCCGTCAGGTGTGATTTGTTCTGTGCCTTGGCAGGAACGGGGTCAGGGCTTTTACTCCAATCTGTTCACGGTGCCCAGGAAGGACGGAATGCTGAGACCCATCCTGGACCTGAAGGGTCTCAACAGGTTTGTTGGAGTCAGACATTTCCGCATGGAGACCTTACGGTCCTCAGTGAGCTCGCTTCGACCTGGCGCCTTCTTGACCTAGGTGGACATCAAGGATGCTTATCTGCACATCCCTATATTCCAGGGGCATCAGAAGTTCCTGAGGTTTGCGCTGGAGGATCAGCACTACCAGTTTGTGGCGTTGCCATTCGGGATATCCTCAGCCCCCTGTGTGTTCACCAAGGTGCTGGTGTCAGGCTATCCTGAGTATCCAGGGCATTTGCGTGCTGCCTTATCTGGACGATTTACTGATTGTGACTCAGTCTCTTCTTCAGGCCGAGAGCGACACCCGGACCGTATTGCCCACTCTGGAGGATTTCGGTTGGGTAGTCAATTATCCCAAGTCTTCAATCACTCCCTCGATGGTGGGGTCTTTTCTGGGCATGACGTTGGTCACCTCTCTGGCCAGGATATTCCTGCCACAGCAGAAGGTGGTGGGTCTTCAGACGCAGGTGCAGGCCTTGCTGTCTGTCCGTCTGGGGATGAAACCGTGGACCTGATGGTGTCATGCTTCGAGGCAGTGCCCTTTGCTCAGTTCCACTTGAAACCTCTTCAGTTGAATCTGTTGACCGGTTGGGATCAGATGCAGGAGTCACTGGAACGGGAGTTTTCACTGTCTCCCCCGGCCAGGCAGTCCCTTTTGTGGTGGCTGGACTCCAGAAATCTGCTGGTAGGCAAGTCATTTCTGCCTCCACAGTGGGAGATTGTCACCACGGATGCCAGCCTGACCGGCTGGGGAGGCTTTTGGCTGACTCAGAAGATCCAGGGTCAGTGGGGGCCACAGGAGGCCCACTTACCTATAAATATCTTGGAGTTGAGAGCGATCCGGTGGTGCTTCTTTGCTTGACTCCCCATCTAAGGGGTTGTGCGATTCAGGTTCGGACAATCAGACGGCGGTCGCCTACATAAATCACAGAGGCGGGACTCGGAGCAAGTGAGCCCTCAAGGAGGTGACCCAGATTCTGACTTGGGCAGTGGAGAATGTTCCCTGCATCTCTGTGATTTATATTCCTGGGATAGAGACCCAGGAGGCAGACACCCTGAGCAGGAGTGCCTCGCACCTTGGGAAATGGTCTCCCAGCAACAAGATTTTTCTTTTTTGTGTCCGCTGGGGTCAGCCGGGCGTGAACCTATTTGCGTCCAGACACGATCACAAGCTCCCGAGATTCGTCTCCCTGTCGATAGATTCTCTGGCCTTTGCCACAGACGCTCTGGCAATTCCTTGGACGGAGTTCAGGCTCCTTTATGCGTTCCCTCCATTTCCCCTCCTGTGCCGAGTGCTGTGCAAGATAGCCCAGGAGGGGGTACCAACCATCCTGGTGGCTCCTCGCTGGCCGAGGCGGAGTTGGTTCGCGGACATAATTCAGATGTCATTTGTTCGCTACGTCTTGCCCGACGATCCAGGGCTTCTCACGCAGGGGTCGCTGTGGCACCCCAATTTACAGACACTGGCTTGATGGCCTGGCTATTGAAACCTCAATCCTGATGGACAAGGGGCTGTCAGCCACGGTTGTTCAAACCATGATTCAGACGCGGAAGAAGTTTTCTTCCATGATATATTAGAATTTGGCATGCCGTCATTGCTTGGTGTGAATCCAAGAGCCTTCCTTGTCGCACTTTCCCTATCTCTAGGAGTTTTTTTTTTTTTTTTACAACACGGCTTAGACTTGGGTCTCCAGCTGAGCACCCTCAAGGGCCAGGTCTCGTCCTTAGCCATATTCTTCCAAAGATCCATTGCCAATCATAGACTGATCAAGACCTTCCTCCAAGGGGTTACCCATGTACGCCCACCGCGTAAGCCTGTATTACCAGTGTGGACTTGGTGCTTTCTGCTCTCCAGGGTCCCCCCTTTGAGCCCTTGTGCGATGCTGCATTGTGTATTTTGACCTAAAGGTGGTATTTTTTGGTACCTATCACCTCAGTGCGTTGCGTGTCAGAGCTGGACGCGATTGGTGTGAAGCCTCCTTACTTTGGACGGCATAGGGATAAGGTGGTGTTTCGCTTAAACCTGATTTTTTTGGTTCCAGCCCGGGGGGGGGGGCTCCTATTGATTGATCTAAAGTAAGCACTTCTTTACTTGTTTTCTGTGTCTGCTCTCCTACCCTGAGTGGCTTTGAATATTTTGCACAGGTTCTATTTGTGATGGAAGCACTGACACTTTATTAGATATAGGTTAGGACGTAGTAGTTGTTATATTAATTTATTAGTATACTATTATATTAATTTATAGCCAGGCTAGGTTGTGTATATAATATGTATTTTTATTAAGGGTCACAAAATCACTGTAGATTATATTTTGTATTAGATTGTATTGATTATAAGGAAGTGTGCCCCCTGGTGGTTAATCATGCATATGGCTAAGTAATATTGTTTTTAACTTGGTTTTAACATAGATCACAATAAAATTGATTTGTAAATTTACCTTTTGAGTGCAAGAGTGAGTCTCTGTGTGGGTAATAGATAGGGTGTTCAGATGTCGCCCTATATAATAAATTGGGTAAACCTGATTTTTTGCTTAAGGTCGTGTCTCCTTTTCACCTTAATGAGGAAATTGTCTTGCCTGGACTTGTGTCCAGCTCCGACTAACTCTAAGGAAAGGACCCTCCATTCCCTGAATGTGGTCAGAGCCATTAAGTACTCCTGGTTGCAACTGAGTCCTTCAGGAAGTCGGATTGTCGTCTTTGTCCTCTCCGAGGGGTCTAGGAAGGGCTTGCCTCTGGCCAAGTCCACTCTCAGTAAGTGGATCAGACAGGCGGTGGTGCAAGCATATTCTGCCAAGGGGAAGGAACCCCCTTTGTCATGTTACAGCTCATTCTACTAGAGCTATTGGTGCTTCCTGGGCTTTTAAGCACCAGGTCTCTGTTGAACAAGTTTGTAAGGCCGCCACTTGGTCTTCAGTTAATACCTGTTGTTGCTGTTTCGCACTGGGGATCCCACCCTAATGGACACTGCTTTTGGATGTCCCAACTGTCATTACTTCTGGGACGACCTGGACTGGATATAGTGAAAAATACAATTCTGTGAAACTCGCCTATAGAATTGTTTTTGAATATATCCAATCCAGGTCGTCCCACCCCGCCCTTATTCATTATATCTGGATTGCCTGTTATAGTGATTACGATTTTTATATTGGACCAGTGTCCTTAGTTTGATGGAGAGAGTACATGCTGAAGCTATGTGAAATAACATGGTTTCTTGGCCTCCCGGCCTGTCTCTTTTGTTACTGCTGTTTAAACACTGGGGAATCATAGAGAGACACCTGTTTTATAGGTGGCCGGGAGGAGCGACAGCTTTTGATCCTGCAGTCAGGCGCCACCTAGCGTCGGATAACCCAACTGTCATTACTTCTGGGACGACCTGGACTGGATATATTCAAAAACAATTCTACAGGTGAGTTTCACAGAATTGTATTTTTTGGGTTAAAGTTATTAGGCTGCTTAAAACTGATACAATAGGAGCAGATACCTTTATGGTGTCTTCATTTTAGCAGTTGTTGTTTCTCTAATCTATTCTGTACAGTTTGGCATCCAGTTCCAAATTACAATTACAATTAGAATTTTGACAATCAATGGCCATTTGCAAGACAAAGTCAAAAGAATAAGACCTATTTGATTTATTGTCTGGTTGAACCAATCAAACATGAGACAATGCCCCAACTAGTGACTTGTAAGGTGGCTGCCACCTAGTACCTTCTGGGCGTACCAACCAATATTTTCAATGAAAAAAATATGATAAAATGGGCTGGGCTAATTACTGCCTCTACAGACAGAAATATCAAATAGCTTTATACCCAGCTTCAGATTGTACAAAGGCAAACTTTAGAGCACCAGATTCATTTGGTCTAAAAAGAGCAGCTTAGAAATATGGCTGTGAATTTAGGGATGATTTTATTTACCCAAAACAAAAGGTGTACAGAAAGACAAATGTAATTGGATAACATATATAAATACAAAAAGCAACAGTACGAATAAAAAGGGGAATGTTTTTTTTTTAGTTCTGGATTCCCTCTGGGTTGTGAGTGGGATTCTGGGTTAAAGGGTTAAAGAGTTTCTGAATTGCAAGAATCTGAACTATTTTTTTTTTACACTTTTTTGTATTAAAAGGTAAAAACTTAATGGGATGCAGGCAGCAATTCACAACCAAATGTGCACTCAGATTTAAACTTGCTTCACCAAATCTATAGCATGACCTCACCTAAACAATGTCAGAAAAAAATTTAACTTCAACTGCTCTGAGGAACATCAACCATAATGGGGCTAAACTAGTTAAATTTGGGAGCCTCTGCAATTTTGAGAGTGAGAGAGTTTGTTTTTCCAACTCAACCCCTTAATAATATAGAATATATAGATATATATTTTTCTTCTAATTGTTTTAGAATGCACATCTAATGCACATGTGATGGGCACATTTTGCAGGTGATTTGCAATTAATTTAAATTAGAAGAAAAAAAAATATAGGGAGTTAAAACTAACTAATACAAACTTGAAGAGGATTTTTTAATGTGTTAGAGGCCCCCTTTATGGCTAATTTTGTCAAATCAACTATAAATCACTAGTAGGGCTGCCCCATTCTTAAGCCCAATCAGGCGCAGGGGATTTAAAATTAAATTAGGAGAAAAAATCTTGTGTAGTTGTGTTGAGTTGGGTAATATCGCTGAACTTGGGCTATCCAAACATTCAGAAGCTTCCTCAATCATTTTGAATATTCTGTTGTGGACCTTTACATTCTTACGGGCTCCCTCTGCTGGCTTGGATCATGGGAAATGTCATTTTAGCTGCAGCTGGGTTGCACAAGGTGGCATATAAATCATGTTATAATTGAGCATGGAAAATGTCTATCCTGTTAGCTGCACATTAGTAATGGGCAGGCTAAAGCCACGATCGTATTGCTTTGTTTTTCTTAGAAGTATCACGGCAGGCACGATTATGAAGCTTTATTAACAAAACAAATAAAACCTCATAGCACGTAGCGTGGCTTGATATATCTACCACGCTGGTTCATCATGTAATACACGTGGGATTACTTTGCTCTTCTGCACACAGCCTGGTCTGGAATCAATTATCAGGTCACGTACAGTGTAAGCCTCTTGTCTGCACATTGATCACATTCTTTGATAATTTGCCTGCAACAAAATGGTTGTACTAATGATGCCTGCATGTAATTTTTAATAAAACATTATTGAAAGAACTTCTAAAAAAATTAAAGAAAAATAGGTGATGCAGTTCTGAGCTTTTCATCATGGTTTTGTCATACCGTATGATATATTCATTTTTTAGCATTCAAACAATATCAATGCCATTTTGATATGCGGAGCTACAAAATCCTGATACTCGCCTGCCAATGGAGGCATAGTAGGCACTATGTGTTGGTGCGCTCCAGCCCCTGCCCCTATGTTTGTCCTGTTTGTCCTTATTTGTGCCCATGTTCATAATCCCATTATATCTCTGCTTTTCTCTCAATATTCTTGCATACCTACCCCTGTATCCCTTCCTCTTTTCTCTGCATGCCTCTGGAGTCCAGTGTCCCCCGGGCCGCCCCCCCCCCTCCTGCTCCCGGTGGCGCCCCATCCCCTTGTCGGATGGAGGCCCGTTGTGGGCCTCGTCACATCCCGGTTGGGTCACGCCCCTCTGGTACCTTACCCTAAGGGCCCTAGTTAATATAGCACTCCTGGTTGGCGGGCCTGGTCGGGGGGCGGGGCAGAGAGCGTGAGCTGAGTGTTGGAAGGACTAGTAGTGGGCCAATCTTCGGAATAACTTGGCGCTCCTTCGATGGGGGTCAGCTGGGGGTTGGGCATGGGGGGGACGGGCGGGGTGAGTTCATTGATTTTGATAAGGTGAAAATATGTATATGCCTATGGATACAGAGAATTACATGTTTTCTTCCATCTATCCCTTTTATGTACTGATATTCTGTTTGTTCTATTCTATTATACGATGTAAAATCTTAATAAAAAGTATATTGAACTAAACTACAAACTCCTGCCAGTATGTGTTATGATCTTAAGTAGTTTAAGAATGGCTTAAAAACAATGTTATGCTTTTTCTGGCCATTTGAGCCCCCTTGTTGGGGTGGATATAAACTGTTCTGGCTTGGTGACCAAAGAGCAAATTAATATGGCTGATATTCCTGGGTTATTTTGGAGATTTAGCCTAATTTCTTGTAATTTGTGGCTAAACAATCCAAAAAAAAGTTGTATGATCCCCATGTTAAAATGCTGGAGCTCACTCAGTGAAATCCAAGAGACCAAGTAAAAATAAAAAAAATGTGCGAATAAACAAGTGCTTACGTTTTACATTTTCAGCTATTAGCTTTATAATGACTGGACTGATTTTTGAATAAGAATAATCCAACGTTTGTGATGTATTTATTGAGACAAAAATAGCTATAGCTAAGTGTTGTGGGACATCACAAATTGGGGTGCCCTAGAGTGGAGCAACAGGTATCATTGTGTTTACTGAGTTACAAGCTGCAAAGGCTGCCTTTACTAGGAATTTGGCTGTGTTTCCTGATAGTATATGTATGTGTTGACCAACCAAGAATAAGTGAATTATCCATTATCAATATCTAGCTAGTTGGGGTAACCATGTAAGGTTTTTATTTTTGCCTCAGTGTTAAGCATCCAGTTGATGGAATATATACTGCTTAAATATGGTTTCATTTTCTACTAACATCCATTGAAGAGTGTTGCAGAATAATTGGACCTGTGAACCCTAACTTACAAATCTCTATTCAGCCAAGGCCCTCATTACCATCCAACAATACCAACCTAGGTGCAGCCTGTACTTAGCTAGGCCTACCTCCGGTCTTCAATCCTGATCACTTCCTCTCAATCTTGTCATCTGAACATAACATGTGTTCTCAATGCCTCTGAAATGCCCCTCCCATAAAATATACCACACTTCGACCAATCTACTAAAGACTACCCTCAAAACATAACTTTTTGGACCCGTCAACTGGCTTTAGCCACTTCAACAATCTCGACAGCCTTAATTTCTGACTGTAGTCACTCAAGAAAAAATATCTGAGAATTGTACATTATAGCAGAAATTCAACAATGGCGTTGGAACACAACAAATGTTTGCATGGCTACATATGCTGACATTTCCTTACATATGTCGGTAGGTCCTCTTTACTCTATTTTCATTGTAAGATTTGCCTTGTGCTATGTTACATCATTGTTGAGATTGAGCTCAGTCATCATATCTAAAGGTGAAATAGGTTAAAAGTTTTTTTGTGCAAAGTAAGGTATTTGCTATTTTTAAATATTTGCTCAACAAAATCCAGTATTTTGTGTGTTGCGTCAAGTAAGGTTTGGGATAACTGTCATTATTCAGTCTGACACCATTTGCACTGGCACTGCAACCTGGAAGCAACCACTGTTATTTCTGTAATAGCTGTATGTTAAATTTATGTTTTTTTAAATAACTCCTAAAAACACAGATAAATTACAGCCAACAAGCCAGAAATCGCTCAAGATAATATAACCTGTGCATCAAGTTTCCTTGGCTCAGGCTTTTCCTCTACTTGATCAGGCTTCATTTTAAGTGCTCCCTAGAAGGCCATACAGAATCCAGGGAGCGCGTGATCCATCCTGTTGCTCCTCTGCAGTGTTTGTTTTACTTCTATGACCATGGAGGATCACATTCCTTGGAATGTTACACAGCAAGCAGGGCTAACTGGCTGAAACAAGTGATTTCTATAACTAACGTTTTACATTTAATCAGCTTATTATGAGTTTAAAGTCTTCAGTTTCAAGTGAAAAAACAATATTTTAAAAAATGTTGAAAGTCTATATTTGTTTAAGAGTAAAACAAATAATTCCATTGCTAAAGGTCTTAAGCAATTTTGGCACAAATTAAAGAGACCATTGCCTAGTTTATTTATGCGAGTTTGATGTATACCAGTTGACCTGGTTTGTTCAGCATCAAAAAAAATGTATTTTCTCAGTTTGAAAGTTTCATATCTTACATTCTAATGTCTCTGGTACACTAGTCATTAAAGGACCACTGTATCTATTATGCAGTAGCATAATACTGGAGCTCTACTGGACTGGTCATTAGGGATGAAGACAGATTTTGGTGCTTGGTTATGTGCGCCTAGCAAAAAGTGCAACTGCAAATAGTTAGATTTTTCTTAGAATATAAGTGAAAGTCAGAGGAATGTCCCCCCCCCCCCCCCCCCCTAGAGTTAGAAGAAGTCCGAGGGAGGTGCCTATTCTGCTAATCCTCTATCATTTGCTAGTAGTTCACCCTGTTCAGATAGCCCATCCGGTCCTGTCTTTGAAGTGTCTGACCTTAAGAATCTTCTATTGTCCCTTAACACCATGAAGGCATCTGGCCCGGACAGCATTTCCACAACACGCTTCAAGGTATGTGCAGAGCAGATTGCTTCGGTCCTAACCATCATATAACCACCAGAATATCAGTAGAGGCTGTTATAGTTCCTGATTTCCTGATTGTCTGAAGGACTCAATTATCATACCAGTTCCAAAAACAGCATCCGCTTTGGGCTTGAATGACTTCAGACCAATTGTTCTGACTCCAGTGACCATGAAGGTCTTTGAACGATTAGTCATGTCATTCCTCAAGGATACTACTGGTTCATAATGGGACCCACCACATACAAAGCAAACAGATCAGCAGAGGAGCAACCCAGGGCATATGCCAGAATGCTATTTGTGGATTTTTCATCTGAATTCAATACCATTGATCCCCAAATACTACATGGGAAGCTGCTATCCTTGGGCATTCCTTAATTATATCCAACTGGATTTTCAGCTTTCTGACTGGCAGGACTCAGAGGATCAAAGTGGGCCAGTTTGTTTCTTCGACAAGGATAACGAATACGGGAGCGCCACAGGGATGTGTTCTGTCTCCCCTTCTCTTCTCACTTTACACTGATGACTTCGCCTTTACAGACCCCTCGGTAAGGACCATCAAGTACGCAGATGATACTACCTTAGTAGGCCTCATTAATGACAACAATGAGTCTACATACCGGAACCAAGTCAAAACCCCTAGAATCCTGGTGCAGGGCAAACAACTTCATTCTGAATATCTAGAAAACGGTCGAACTCCTAATTGACTTCATTTTGATTGGTGAAGAGGAAGTCAAAATTGTAGCAAGTGCAAAATTTCTAGGTACCCAGATCTCATGGGACTTGAAGTGGAGCAAGCAAGCTACTGTTATCTTAAAGAAGGCCCAACAAAGATTATACTTCTTGAGACAATTAAAAAGATATGTCTAAAGGAATCTTAAAAACCTTCTACAATGCTGGCGTTGGATCGATCTTGACCACTTCAGTCACAGTCTGGTACGGTGGGGCTACAGCCAAGGGCAAGCATAGGTTGAAGAGGATAACCCGGACTGCCGAGTGTATAATTGGTTCCCCCTTACCATCTCTGGATGGGCAGTTCTGAAGTAGAATCTCCTCAAGGGCAAAGAAGATAACTAAAGACACAATGCATGCATCCAGGGCATTCCTTCTTCAGACTCTTATGCTCTGGACATAGATTCATTCACTCAACCAAAACCTCCAGACACTACAACAGTTTTTTTTCACTGGCCATCAGGGATCTTAACAAAGCCAGTGTAGGATGTTCTTAGTCTCTATCCAAACATGCAGTATTGATAATTATGTGATTCTATACAATTAACTTGTAAAAAAAACCCCTAATACCTGTTACTAATATGTTGTTACGCAATCGTTAATAGTTCTCCTGGTGTATCGCCTTTCCAAAAAGCATTCCTTGTTTGTATCTTGTACTTATTTGGCAAAATAAATAAAGTATATAAGTATAAAGTATCTATCTGCCAAAGCTGACAGGACTTCCTCTGATTGTCCTTGCACAGGGGCATTCTGATGCTGGATGTCCTTCTGCCTAACCCCCATTCTCCCCCGCCCCTCTGCCAAACTTAAAGACCTGGCAGCTCATGCATACTGCTTGCGTAATACCTTAACGGCTACGATTGCAGTGGCCATGTGAATGGTAATTACATGGTGGGCTTCCCTATGCAGTAATGCCCTATGCTGGCAGTTTGGAGGAAGTCTTTTCTGACTGTACTTCCTCTTTAATTGTAGGGATAATCTGAATTAGTATAACCCATGGACAACTGCTAAAACTGGCTGGATTTCACAATCAAATCAGACTGTAGAGCTCTGTATGATAAGGGGGATAAAGGAATAAAGGAAAAAGCTGCACACTGCAATGAAACATGTCTCCTGTCCCCACCATTGGCTGGAGATCTAATAGGAAGTGTCAAATATATCCCTAATGCAGAGCACTTGGATAGTGTAATGCAGGGGTCTCCTACAAGGTCCACCAACAGGCCATGTTTTGCAGATGTCCACACAGAGGCACAGGTGAAGGAATAGGGCAGCAGCAGAGCTATAGAGGCAGTGAACATGAGCTGTTGGTGGGCCTTGTAGTATAGGGTCAGGGACCACTGGTGTAATCTAGGCCAGTTTAGTGCACCAGTGAACCAGGGCCCTCCATGGCACATAGTTTCTACGTTGTGTTGTCGTTCTTCTTTAAACAGATACTTGCCTTACATGCCCATCAGCTTGTGGCTCTAGGTGGGGAGCTTTGAAACACACCCATCTTGTAGATCACAGCTCCTGTCTTTAGGCACAACTCCTACTGTCCTAGCTGTTGCGGTGCCCCTCTTCTGTGTCTGCCACAGCTCAACTAGTAGCAGACCCTAGGCTGACTGTAAGAACCAGCAGGGTTTGCACAAAGACAAAGCCATGATCCACAGGATTGGATAGGTTCTGAGAAACTAGACCTGGAGCAATGAGTTGCCAGGGAAGCTAAGGCAGGTAGCCTTTTTTTTATCTGCTTACTGTTAGACTTTATGGCCTTGATTCACAGCCTCCTTTTCCTTCACTTTCACATGTGAAAACATGTGTTTGTGTATTTTTTGTGCGATTTTTTTTTTTTTTTTCCCAATTTCGAGATTCTCTTTTATTTTTTCTTGCAAATGTGTGTTTACGTTAGCGCGAATAAGCATTTTCAATGATCGTATTATTGTAGCAAAAAATTTGCGTTCACAGGAATGATACATTATTTGTATGGGCTTGCGCTTGATTCTGAGCCTTGATTGTTGATTAGAACACGGCCAATAAAACTAGTGTGTTTCCGCCCAACTCACGGGGTCTATTTCCTGGTGAAAGTGTGCCGTCGTGGTGTGAGTTGCAGTGTTATGGAGGCGGACTACGTGGATGAATTTGAGCGTCTGCAGCTATGCTTCTGTCTGTCGGATTTCAGCTTGCTTCAGCTTGCATGCCTTACGTCATGGGTGCGATCGACTGTACGCGCTGGTGCACATCTATACAGGTATTTTGTTTATCTTGACATCCTTCCTTATTTTTGAAATCTAAATTGATTTTATTTGTATGTTTATTGGCACATTTATAGTAATGTTGCCTTGAATTGTGTATTTTAATGTAGACCTAAATCTACTATAAAACATACTTATATTTTTGTTCTGTCCACCCAATATTAAATCACAAGTGTCCTTTAACAATTTGAAATTTTAAATACCCTCTGCTTCCGTGGCTTATGACCCCCATCCTGCGCCATCAGACGCAGCCACATGACGTCTACAATCGTGCACATCGGAAGACCCAGGCTGTTGTTGAGAGGGAATTAGGCTTGCTGAAGAGAAATTTCCCAAGCCCTGGAGTGTAGCTGAGTGTATTTATCCGCAGACCAGTTCCTCTGCAGCAGTAATTGGAAGTTTGACCGGATATCCACCTCCTGGTTGCAACCTTATACAAGAAAAAATCTAAATAAATTAGAAGGTCATGCACAACATCAACCTGCCCAAGCAACGCAACCATCTGTACCCATGCAACTTGCGCTTATTAATCTTCTGCAGAACGGCATACTTTAAATCAGAAAATTTACTTTGTACTTGTTCCACATCTTTAAGCTCCGTGCCCGCACAATTCACCTGCCTGATGATCTCCTCCTACAGTTGCAACCTGTGGTTTTTGCTGGTAGATCTGGAATTGCTCCCATAAAGTTGGTGGTTGGTAAAATGGTCGGAGACATCAGTAGCCAAAGCCATACAATGGCCCTCACTAAAGTCTCCACTCAAAGTGCCACACCGCAGGTATTGCACAACTGATGGCCTGTCTGCATCATCCTGGGTACATGACAAAAGGGGTGACATTTGTGGTTGAGGTGTGGATGATGAATAAGAAGACCTTTCACTGGCTAATTACTGAGGAGGACTTGCTTGGGGGCTGGGTGTGTGTTCTTGGCTGGGCCGGTGAAACGGGGCTCTCAGAATTAGATTCTGCGAAGTGGCCTCGAGCAGGAGAGGGTGTTGATGGGGGCTATTGTGTGTTGCCCTACTCTTCCCCTTACTACACTTGCATGCTAATGATGTTGTAGTGTGAGCTGTGTGAGTAGGGCGAGCAGTATGGCTGTAGGAGGATTCCTTTGCCTTCCTGGTTGTGGCTGTTTTGTTTTGAGCTGCAGTCTGGCTCAAAGGAGCTTTTATTTGCCTAGTTGAAGGCCTGGTTGGCTCAACATTCTTGCATGCCTTAGAGTTGCTTTTGCGACCAGTATGTGTAGGAGTGGCTTTGCTGAACCTAGTAGTTGGCCTGCCACTGTGTAGGATTGAGGTTGGAGGCAAAGAATCTTGCTGGTGCGAACCACATAACCGATAGAAACTCCCTAAGAGAGCCCCCCCCACGTTCTTCTTTTTTTAGCCATCACACAGGATGCACAGCAGCGCCTACAACTACATACAGCTGCTGCTCATTGGCTGGTGGGAGAAATAGAGGAGCTGGCCACATCAGTGGGGCTACTCTCTGGTAAGCAGCTCCTTTATAAGGTGGCGGATACCACATCACGGATTTGTGAGAGTGCATGCACCGTGGGGTTATTTCTCCTGTTTACTTATGTGCCTTTAAAGAGACTATTTAAATCCCTTTTGCTCTGTTGTTTTCATCATTTTTGGGGACCACAAGTGATTAAAACACTGGGAGGCTGCCACTATTTATTTGTACATAGTTATTTAAAAAACATTTTTACTATTGTTTTACATTTTTTATAACAAAATGTTTTATAACCCAAATTTCTAAATAAAACAAAAGAAAATAAAAAATACCATAATTACTACGTTTCCAACAATTGTTATGTTAATATTTTATGGTTCTTAAAAATCAGAGTGCACAAGGAAAACCAAACAAAGGTCAAGAGGGAAGGGACTTAAGGTAAGCATGAAACCATTGGGACATGGAAAAAATACACGGACAAGAGAGTTAAGGTAAGAATTGGAGCAGGAGTGAGTGATGGAATAGCTGAAACCCGGGTACATGAATCGGTTAATAAGCTGCATACATGCGTGCAGACATAGCAGCTTCTACATCAGAATGATGTTTCTACGTATATTTTGAGAAACGTGGAAGCTGAATAGCGCAGGACACTGAAATTCTACGTTGGAAGGTACATTGAAAAACGCTGAAAAACGGTAGTAGACGAAGATTACAATTCAATGTAAACGAAAACCTTGTCCTCTCGCGTACGCTGCGAGAGCCGTACACAGCCATTTAAGATGGCTTACGCAGCTACGAAAGCAAAACGGAATGCTCCTGGTGGAGGCTCTGCATTATGTGTACACACCTATACCTACGAAAACTATGAAAAATACACATTTAGAGACAAAAACGAGATGGATTTTAGAAGGCTTTGAATCAGCTCTTATATCTTTAACCTACCACATTCACTGTCCAGCTTTACCTACCACATTTAGCTGTTTTCAGTTTGAAAGAGGGAAAAATAAGGTGAAGGTATTACTCATTTATTTCTGGTTTGTGCTATGTGATCACATTGTTAGGATTCAACCTTACACAATGAAGTGATCAAAAAGAAGAGCAATAATAAAGACAAGCACTTTAGCTGTCCACCATGTTTTAGTGATCATTTTACTAATAAAAGTCCTGTATTTGTTGACAGAAAGAGTGGCTATATGCCCTCAATGAGGTACCAGACAGTATAACCTACCAGAGAAACTAATGCTGCCCTAATTAATCAAAAGCCCCCCCCCCCAAAAAAAAAAAAAAATCCTTCCTTAAGTAGGCTTTAAAGTGGAAAAAAACCCAACTGGCCCAGCCCTGGCCTTCCACCAGGGCATCCTGAATCGAGATGACCTGCTCTGTAAAACCCCTCGGGGCACTTTTGGACACTCGCCTTTTCCCGCTCCAATGGCACATGCACATCCAATGAGAGCTGTCTGTTGTGACGGTCTCTCATTGTTGTGAATTGGGAGGGCGTGCTGCTGCATTCTCTGCATCCCCGAAGGCGTGCACATGCTCTGATCTAAGCCACAGATCTGAGACTGGATCATCGGGGATGCGGCAGCACACGCTCCCCCATTCTAGTTTGAATGACATAGTCAAGGCTCTCATTGGACAAGAGGCTGTGCATGCGCCCTTGGAACTAGCAGGAGGTAAGTGAAATCCGGAGTTCTGAGGGTTTCACACAGCCGGGCATCCCAATTTGGGATCTTTACAATAAGTGATAACTTGATCCTTACCAATGCCAAGGATGCCAGAGCTAGGGCATCCCGAAGTGGGGGGGGGGGGGGGGGGGGTACCAGACTTGAGACTTTTTTTTTAAACAGCTGTACCATAGTGTCTGTTAAAGGTCATCCTACTGTGGCAGGTATGGGGTGTGTGCTACAACTGCAACCTTTGTAATAATAACCATTATAAGAATATAATGCAATCTGTGTGGCCCGGTGATGCAATTTCGAGTACACTGGATATGGTATCTTTGTTCTCATGCGTACCACATAAATTACCATTGAGGTCCATCTGTTCAAAAGCTACTATACTTCATTTATTTTGTCAGCAGCTATCTTTTTGCTGACCAATAATTGCTATTAATTCTCCTATCGTCCTTCAGGACAGCCACGGAGAAAGGCTCCTCCCCCTAAAGAGGAACACACAAACCGTGTACAGGTTTAAAAGAGAGAGTACTGGAGCATTTGATGTTGTGCCTTTGTTTTCCTATTCTGGGATTTAAACAAAAAAAAAATGTACTTATCAGCATACTGTGTCCGTTTCTATAATTCTCTGTGTCTGTGATCCGAAGGTGGGTGCAGTTTTCCTGGCCTTACACTTTAACAGGTGAACTTGTCATTAACTTTGCTAAATCACACAGCAGTCATTACCTCTCCAGGTGAGAATGCTGCAGTAACCCCTTAGCGTCAGGTACACAAGATTACAATTCCTTTATCTGCAGAAGGGTTTAAACCTCTTTCTGCCACAGCCAATCAGAAGATTCACAAGCCAGAGCCAGGAAGTCTCTAATATATTCCTCCAAAACACCACTTTGGTTTAAGGTGCTATAGAAAATGCTTTAGAACACAGGTGTTCTGATAACTTCTGTCCTGTTGATGCACTGCATAGCTGCTTTATCAGCGAGGGTAAGTGTTTTACCTATCCACACTTTCTCCAAGGATTAATGGAAGAAGAGTGACTGTTTCCTGAGTAAAAGATATCTTTGCCTAGCTTCTTCATTGCTGCATGGATCTTGATGGTCCTGGTAAGATTGTAACTTAAGGTGAAGGGGCCTCACTGTGGGCATTGAATCCCCCCCCCCCCCCCCCACACACACACACACACACACATCACGGCTCGGCTCATACAGTAACCTTTTCCTGTCATTTAGCTAAATTGGAGACATAAAAAATAATGCTCCTTTTTCTCTACGTGAATGAGATCACAAATATAAGAAATAGGTCAGAGAAACAATCGTGGGGCCCCCTTACTTTATTGCTCCCAGTGCGGCCAGATTCTCTGCACCCCCTATAGTTGCATCCTGGGTCTATGGCCTAAACACAGCTAGACAGCTATGTTACAGCTAGAAGCCTTTTTCCCTACAGGCATGGGATTTATCCTATTGGGGAAGTGATCTGGGTAAGCCTGAAGTGGTGGTGGGGTCCTCTAGTACTCCAAGGCAGTCAGTGGAGACAAGAAAGAGCAGCAGTTGCTTACTCACTGAGCCACTTCCATTACTAAGTCGATAAGTGGCATATCTGAATCACCATCATCAGTAGCCTTTTAGAATCTGGCTACGCAATTCCAATAAGTAGGAAGACAACTACAAATAGAAATTCTATGTTGGAGTTCCTCGGATGCCTGCATAAGCAATTCAAGTTAGGTCTAGCCATAAATATTTTAAAGACTCAAACTTTAGACTTATTGGTCTTGTTAGTCAAGAGTCTGAATTTTTCCCCATCAGACTTGTTGATCCCACAAGGTCCTGGTGGCTTGTAGATTTTCCTTCCTGGGAATTATTGTTTGTTCCTAAAGGGCCCTCCCCATCCCCTAGCTCCATAGGGATTTACCGCAGGTAAGCACACACTTAACCTAAAGTGATTCTTTACCTAGAAATGGGGCTTATGTAGTAACCTTCTAACCCCAACCCAGTATCCCAAAATATCCCGTTGTTCTTTTATTATTAAAGCCTTTACACAATATTCATTAAAAAAAAAGTGTGAAGTCTGATGATCCAATGGTCTGATGGTCATATGGCTTCCTGGCTGTGCAGCAGCACCACCTAGTGCTTTCCAGCAATGTTTCTTTTAGTCACGCACAGCCCAGCATAGAATAAGATAGGGAGCCATGGCAGCATGTCTCTCAGGTAAAGCAGAGAGCAGCATCCCCTCACACAGCAGCACTGTCAGGCTGAATAAGGGATAAGGGCTTAGACTAGCACTAGCATGAGTGTATACATCCAAAACAAGCTGTGAGCAGCTCTGGCCACATCCCCCTCTCACTAATTCCATTCTGGTCAGTGTGTGACTAAATTAATTATCTCTGCAGAGAACCAAGGGGTGCTGTTGCACAGTCAGGTAGTTATATGGCTGCCATTAGAACGTCAGACTGCATCTAGTTAGTGTTTTGTAATATTGTGCAAAAGCTTTAGTAAAAAAAAAAAAAAAAAAACAGCCTGTTTTGGGGCACGGGACTGTGAATAAAGGATGACTATATAAGCCTCCTTTCTGAGTAAAGGATGACTTTTTAAAGTGCGTGTCACCTTGCTGGGGGAAAGCGGGAAGTATGTGTGAGTGCTCTTGGCACCTAGCTGGGTGTATCATTCCAGCATATGTTGAGTTGGACCTACGACTCGACAGATCCATTTTTGAAGCAGCAGATTGTCCTATTGTTTGTTTCATTTTTCCCACCAGGAATAGACAATTACTTGGTCCCAGTTCTAAGACCGTCTAAACACAGCAGCAATAAAACCGAGAACGGCTGGTTTACTAAGCTTTTCGCTGGCACTGGATTTTGTTTGGAAATGCTAATTTTTGAAAAGCATCCAGTTCATTTGTATTTTATATGTCTCTTTGACAATAGCTAAACAATATTGAAACCAGCAGATGACACTCAGCAGGAAGTGTGGGCCGAGCAATTTAGAGTAATCTGAAGAAGAAGCAGACAAGTTAATTGATTGTATGAGAGAATAATCATGTGGTTAACTGACAGGAATCATTAAAAGAACACAAGTCATCCTACTAGGACCAATGGGGATGAAGTGTTCCAACTTAATAGCTTCTGGAAATCTTGCAACTGGGACCAGAATTAGCATGGTGGCCATGCTAATATGCTTGGGGTACCTGCCAAGGGATTTGTAGGCCAATCATCTATTTGCTCAACCTAAAGCCCACGTTTTATTCATTCTTCATAGACATACCACCCACATCTCTGAGCTGAGAAATGAAAAGTATTGGTACAAATATTAACCATGAAGCAGTCATGCACACAGGCTGATCAACTGTTTGTTCTCTGTAACTCCAATCAAAGTGACTGTGCGAACATTTACCAGGAAGACTCAGAATGGAGCTTCTGTGCATACCTTGTAGGTATCAATTGGAAGCAATCTGACCTATTTCAGAAGAAGTCAGGACCTTTATGCAAATTTACATGGGTGGGGACTCCTTTTCAGAGGGGGTTGATTTGGTGACAAAGGAACTTATTTAGAAACAATTTAAAATTAATTTTGCTGCCTGTTGCACCATTGTGGAGAGCTGTCATCAAAATGTTATATTTTGTTCTGATCACTGTGTTCTAGTATCTTCTGATCTTGTTAACACACACTGATTTTCTCTTTGTGCAAGAGACCAAACAAGAGGCTACGTCATTGAAAAGTGAATCTAACAGTAAAAAATAAGAAAGCCTTTTTCATGTGCTTAAAGTCAACCAAAGCCCAAGATTTTGATTGTTCTGGGTTTTGGTCCTTCCTCCAGGGTACCATAATAATGGCTGCCTTGCTGTGTGAACCTGCCCCCAGGTCGCCCAATTTAACTCGCCTTTCCCCGGTCCTACAGCGTATGCGCGGCCTCTTGTCCAATTAGTTCAAATCCACTCCCGCTACTTCGTCTAAGGTAACGGCCACATCCCCAATATGCTCTAACAGGGAGCGTGTCTGCGCTGGCCATTCACAAATGCCGGGTTGAGGTGAAGGATGCCACACACTGCCTGTAATGGGGTCGTTGCGGGAGATTCTGCACACCGTATAATAAGGCAATACGGAAAGGGGATTTTAGCACATCATTGTTCCCCTGCCTCCTCCTACTACAGTTTTCACTTCTAGGTTAAAGTGAAACAAAACCAGGCACCACACTGGGAGAAAGCCCTCCCCAGGTGTCCTCCTGTGTGGGATGGAAAACCTTATTCTCTGATCTCGATCCCCTGCTGGCAGCTACCCCACATGTGCTGCATACGCCTAAGCCATGGCTAGAGGGGGAAGGGTGCCGAGCCAGCGCACCGCATAAATTACAATAGACATTTTCTGCTGTTCATTCCTGTAATTGCCATAAAAAAACGTATTGAAGGTGAGTCTGTGCAGTTGAACTGCAGGGTTTCACACAGAGGGGCATTCCAAATCAGAATGCTCTGGGGAGGTGGAACTAAACCTTAGGTTTTGTTACTCTTTAAAAATATATGTACACAGTGACTATTTGTTTAGAAAATGTTTATAAGCTAAAATGAATAAGAAAAAAGTAAAAATGGCTTCTCCAGTAAATTGTTGCAATGTGCTATTCTGGGAATAGTAATAAAGTTTTGTAATTTATAGGGCTGCCTATAGATATCCCATATGCTTAATGTATTTTAAAGGTGCAAAAACACAGCTGTGCGCTGAGGCTTGAAGATGGCTGGAGTCCAAAGTTTTCAGTTTTACTGTTGCTTGTTCATAGCACTGGAGATATAGAGTTGAGGCACTGCCAACACTTTCATGGTGGATATTAAATACTGTACTGTATGTCTGTTAATAAAGCAAGGCTCTACCAAAATGTTTTGGGTGACTGCTACTTGAAATATGAAATGGGGATCCCTGTCCCAAAAAAATCTATTGTTATATATTAAATCATTTAAACAACAGAGGGCTTGAACAAAGTTAGTTCTGGAATTCTGCATTCCTCTCTATTGTTTTTTAGGGTAGAAGGCTTTCTGTGTTGCTTTGCGCTGCTTTGTACCTTTTCTGTATGTCATTTTGCCGTAGATTTTACAAAATGCAGACAAATGTTGTATAGAAATAGCACTGCCGTGCCCAAAGATCTGTGTGGACAGGAGGAACTTGCTGACAGAACATTGCATCTCCAGTGCAGTGCATTAATATTTTTGTTTGCAATTGCCCTACTGTCCTGCTATTTATTGTCATCATCATCATCATTATTGTTGTTTCTCAAAACATCCTCAGGGCAGCATACTCTTGAGACCTTATGACCACCAAAAATGAATAATGCTTTGGCTCCTCCTCCCAGCCTCCAGTTTTCAAAGAAAAAGAAGCAGTTTTACAGACAATTAGAAGAAGGGTTAGACATAACACCCAGGACATTCCAAAGTACAGTTAGTGCAGAACTTCATCGGGACCCCCGCACCAGGCGGCCCGCTCCATTCTGCATGAGGGAGGAAACCGCCTCTCCCGCGTCACGCATGATGCAGCCAAAGGCCAGGGGGGCGGTTTGCCCCCTGGGAGAAGTCTCCCCCCCTTAGATAATCAGAAATCACACCCTCAGGCGCCCAAGTGAGGAGTCCGGCCCCGGCTCAACTGCCGCAGAATAGAAAGCCCTGGTAGTGCAGGGGGAGGGGGTAAAGTTGGCCCAACAACCAGGGGGAAAAAGAAAGGAGAGAGAGCGAAGAAAGCAGGTTAGCTCTCGCACCCGACTCTAACGGTCTCTAGTAGCGTCTTAAAGTCTGCTGCCAGTCGCACCACCTAGGTAGCCCCCTCGAGGTCGAGATTGAGTCGAGGGATTCCCAACCCTCCCGGTTACAGAAATGCTTAATATCCCCTCCCTTAGCCATCCTTCTGCTGCGCCCCCCCCTTGTCCCAGGAGGAAAGGCAGGATTCCCCAGGATTGGATATAAGGGGGAGAATGCCGGCGACACCTCCTCCAACGGAAAGTACTTGCGGCAAATTCTGAGTGATGCCCCCGATCGTCGGGTGTTTCGATTCTACATTCAGTGTCTGCTTTGCCAGCCAAGGGAGCGATGAAAGGGGGAACAATGTACTTCCCTGTTCTATTTGGACCCATTGTTTATGTTGCGAGTGCCTACACCAATCCACAACCCTCGTCAGGTGAGTAAAGATTTGGATCGGGAAGGCCTATCCCTCCATTGTCTCTGGACCAATATGATCCAGGACTCCAGTCCCACCACACCCGGTCAAATGCCTTTTCGGCATCTGTTACCAGGAGGATTGAGGGAAGATTCCTACTTAGGGCAGCATGGATGAGGTTCAGGGCTTTTGCAGTGTTATCTCGTGCCTCTCTAAGAGGCATAAATCCCACCTAGTCTAGGTGTATAATCTGAGGTAGATGGGGGGGAGAGGTGGTTAGCAATCACCTTAGCGAAGAGCTTAACGTCGGCATTGAGGAGGGAGATTGGTCTATAGCTGGAGCTCAAAGTGGGGTCTTTCCCATCCTTCGGTATCACTGAGATGTGGGCACATAGGCTATCCAATGGGAGGGCACTGTTTTAAGCGAGTTGAAAACTCCCAAGAGCTTAGACGAGAGGGTATCTGCGAATGTTTTATAATAAAATAGGGGAAGACCATCCGGACCCGGCGCCTTCCCATTGGCTGATCCCTTAATGGCCAGTGCCAATTCCTCCGGGGTGATTGGGGCTTTTAAGTCCTCTGCAAGTGCCTGTGGAAATTTGGGCATCCCCAATTGCTGAATATAGTCACTGATTTCAACCCGCCCTGGGCCCGAGTGAGTAGCAGGGATATTATACAGGGATTGATAGTACTCCCTAAAGACCCCTGCGATATCTTTATCCTTATGGACCATGTTCCCCTCTTGATTCCTGACTCTAGGAATGTAGGTTTTGGCCCTTTCCCCCCTCAGAGCTGAGGCCAGAAGACGACCGCACTTGTCTCCTGACTCGTAAAAGACCTTCCTGGTTTTTATAAGCTGGATCTTTGTGTTTAAAATCCCCTAAGCCGCTCTCTGAGGGAGGTCAGGGTGGCCAAGTGTGTCGCTGCCAATGACTGCTTGTGTAGGGATTCCAACCTCCGAATTTCTCTAAGAAGGTCCAGTAGTTGTTTGTTCCTTTCCCGCTTAACCCTGGCCCCATGCTTGATCAATAATCCTCGGATTACACACTTGTGCGCTTCTCATATCATGGGTAGGCTCGTATCGGGGGTGGTGTTTGTCGTGAAGTATTCCTGAAGATTTTTCGTCAAGTCCTCTTTAATTAAAGGGTCTTGTATAAGGGCACTATTTAGTCTCCAGGGTTGTGGCGTCTGGTGTTGTGTGGCTAATTTCAGTGAAACCGAAGCGTGGTTCGAGATGGTAATATTAGCTATTAGCTAGCGGCTGTCACCCTCGGCAAAAGGTTATGTTGGACTAAGAAGAAGTCTATTTTAGAGTACATATTGTGCGGGGCTGAATAAAAAGAATAATCCCTTGCGCTAGGCATATAGACTCGCCACGGGTCAGTTAGCTGGTGGTAGTGGAGAAGTTTCTTGATTCTCCGGAGCTTGGGATACGAAATATAGGAATGGCCCCATGATGTATCTAAAAGGGGTTCCAGGGTGAGGTTAAATTCTCCACCCACTATCAACTTACCTTCGGCAAAGCCAACCAACTTGTCCAGAGCCTCTTCTAGAAAGGTGACCTGCCTCATGTTGGGTGCATAAACATTTACAAAGGTGAACATTTCCGTTCCAATCCTACCTTTAACAAAGAGCCATCTGCCCTCCCCACCACCCAGAGTGCCCACCTCCTTCCACGGCAACGATCCGGCGAGCAGTATACTTACTCCCCTAGATCTAGAGTCCGGGGAGTAGCTGTGATATGAGGCTAGGAATGATCTGTTCCTGAGAGACGGCGGATTAGAGGCCTTAAAGTGCATCTCTTGAAGGAGAGCTATCTGCACCTTCGTTGCCCTAAGATTATTCAGGACCGTAGACCTCTTCTCAGGGGTATTTAGGCCCTTCACGTTGAAAGAGACCAAGCTGAACTCTCTCATCACTGCAACAGCGGACCAACTAAGGGTGAAAACCCAGAATGTCTAAGTGAGCAGAACAGTGGCAGCACTGATGGCAGGAAAAGCACCCACCATCAGTTTGGGTATCTCCCCACTACCACCTCAGGGACCGGAGCAAGGGGGTGCGAGAGGCGGAGAGTCAGATACAGACACAGATACAGTGGAAGTCTCCCTCTGGAAATGAAAGCAAAAGAAAAATAGGGGGGGGGGGAGAAAACACAGGACAGGGGCAAACCTGAGCACGACTTCAAGCCCGTGACCAGGGGGGTGTCAATCTAAGTAACTACTGCTCTAAGGTTCAGATCACCTCCCAGCGAGAGGAATCTGAAGCCAGCCTAAGTGGGGGACTGTGTCAAGCGACGAATCTGGAAGTAGTAGCTGCCTGTGCTTCTCGGGCAACACATGTTTCCTGGGCTACTGGTTCTCAGAGGCATTGTGTACATAAACGTGCAAATACCAAACATTAGGCAAGAATAAGGCAAATAGAAATAGTGCTGAGATGTGGGTTAACTGCCAGTCATCAACCCCTGCCGTGCAGCAAGGGTGCCGTATGCAGAGCTGCCCCCATGGGGGGACCTAGCGGGTCCGATTGGCTTTCCCGCCACTAGTGACCCTAGTCTCAAGCTCGCCCCGTCTACGAACAGTCGAGGCCAGTCCGGCCGCGTCCAGCAACAAACAATGAAACCACAAAGAGTAAATTATTCCAAACTAAAGCTTAAGAGAGGCGTCAAAACTAAGGCAAAAGGGAGGCATTCAGGATTCACTGTCTGTTGGTCTGGGCCGTCTCTCGTTTCTTATACTTGGTCTAGCAGATCTGGCTCTGCGGGGAGGTTCTCCACAGAGACCTCGCAGGACTGGCTCCGCCGACGGGGCAAGCCAATTAGGAGCAGGCACTGGGTCACAACCCAAAAAGGAGAATAGTCCGTCCACGTCCCGGTGCGTTCTAAGGAAGAACGAGTCACGGGTTTTGGAGACTATGAAATGGAAGGGGAAGCCCCAACGATACGTGGCTCCCGCGCTCCTGACGACCAGGGTCGGCACCATCATCCTTCTCATTTGAAGAGTGCGCCTGGAAAGGTCCGGAAGAATCACAATTCTGGCCCCGTCAAAGTCCACTGGACCATGCCTCCAGGCCCTACGGGAGATCTCTTCTTTAATTTTATAGAAGTGTATTCTACAGATCACATCTCTGGGGCGCGACGTGTCTGAGTTGCGAAGGCCGAGAGCCCTGTGTGCCCTATCAATCTCGATCGGGGAATCAATGTTCCTCTCCAGAAGCGTGTTGAAAATGGTCGTGATAATTTGCTTTACATCTTCTCCTGCTGAGGCTTCTGGTATTCCCCTAAGGCGGAGATTGTTGCGTCTATGTCTGTTCTCCAGGTCATCATGTTGCAGCTGGAGCTGTAAGATCTGGGAATGATGTTCTTCGACGCGTGCCGCCAAGTCTGTGATAGCCACCTCGTTCGCTGACTGATGTGATGTAACTCTAGAATCCAGGGCCTGGATGTGGCGTCATACTTCCACTATGTCCTTTTTGCATGCCGCCTCGTACTTCGCTATAAGCGCCTCAAAATCTGCTCTAGTGGGGATGGATCTCAAAAAGGAAAGGGTTTCTCTGTGGATGTTGCCCACCTGGGCCGCAGAACCCGGATTTTCAATCAAACTCTGGGGTGAGATTGGTGCATTTGAGATGGCCGGGGAGGGGAGTGCGACCCTGATTATCGGAGAGAGAGTCTCAGCAAGTCGGGGGAGGACTTCTGGCGAGAAGGATAGAATGGTTGGGGGGCTTAGCATGGTTGTACCACCCGGGGTGGACCAGGATATGAAAAGGTCGATGGGGGACTGCGTCAGACCTCTGGGTTATGCATCCAGGATGCCAGGCGTTGTATCAGCCTGCGGCTCCAACTCTCTCGCTAGCCTAGAGTGGCTTCTTGCCCGTGGGGGTCTCTGTGGGAGAGCACCACCTGGAAGTGGATGGCGGGTGGGGGGTGATTCTTGTGTCACATTTGGGGACCTCACGACACTGTGTCCCCTTTCACCAGGGGTGAAAGCATATTTCCCCAACTTGCCTAGAGCCACGTCCCTCCAGCTCAATCCCGGGGTTGCTTGCGGTGTGGGAGCTTCAGTGTGGCTTCTCTCCCGCTGCCCCCGTCCTTCTTACTCTCCAGGGGGCGAACTGACTCCTCCACTAAGGGTTTGCCAGGGGTCCCCCCGCATACCTTATGTCACCGTCAGGGACTGTGCACCAGGGTGCCGTCTTCCTCCGGTGCGTCTGCCCTTCTTTTCCAAGCATCCCAGCTTCTGCGGTGTGTGGAGGACGAGGGGTCTCATCACTACTATCCCCCGCTGTGGGCTGATGCGCAGCTGCGGTGTACTCCATCATTTCTGTGACAGCCGCCGGGCATTCTGCCCCAGCGCACGCGCTTCGAGGGGGGGTTTCTCTCCCCCTCAGTGACAGCAACCATCTTGATCACAGGAGCCGTAGCGCCTGCCGGCTCCCCGCGGTCCGCGGCCGACGTCTCCGCCTCCTTCCCCGGGCTGGGCGCCGCCACCTTCCAGGTAGGGACCCGTTCCATCGCCGAAGGGCGCTTCTCGCCCGATGATGACCCCGACGAAGGGGATGATGAATGCCGGTCTCTCCGCCCCCCGCCCGCGCGAGCCTTCACAACGGCCGCCGCAGCTCCTCGTGAACCACCGCCTGCTCGGGTGGCTGTTCTTGCCAGCCATAGCACGTTGGTTTTTGGGACCAGATCGCCAGTTTAATGATATATAATGCCAGTTGACGCTCAGGAGCAGTACCAGGCACGTCTACTCCATGCACTTGCCAGGCCACGCCCCCTCTTTTTATCCTTTTACTAAGAGTCTGCAGCATGGCAGCGGGTGTTGCTGGCTTGCCGCGCTGCAAGGAGGGGGCTCTCTCCTTCTAGCTCTACAGGCTAGGTGTGCACGCCTGCCACTTCCATTATTTGTAGAGGAAGTAAGGGGGTTAAGTTTTGATGTGAGACCATCACATCCCAGCGGCGTGGTGACGTAATGCCAGGTTCCCTGGACTCGGGTACCTCACTCCAGGCATGACAGACCAGGCAGAGGAGGTTTTATTCGTCTCTGCCCCTTTATCGACATCCATGGGAGATTCTGTATCGGATAATGCAATCCAGATCCAGGTCCACTGAATACTTTGTCCTCCACTCAGTCTGGGAAGAAGAGGTCCAGCTCTGCTCCGGAAAGTCCCCTTTTCCTTCTTGGGCTCATGATTTAAAGCTACAGTAACTTTTGATTCTGAAGGCCTCTTCCCCTTTTTATTGTTTTGTCTTTTTAGGCCAAATCCGCCTTGAAGGTATCTAAGGCTAAACCTGGCTTATCCTGCCCTTTTATTTTAGAGAGCAGGACTCTGCACACACAGATGCTCTTATTTCCCGGGTGGAGGAAGGCCCATCTGCTACTTAGGAAGAGGTACAGGGGTCAGGCTCAGAATCATCCACTCTGGGTTGATTTCTCTTTGTCACAGATGAGTGTTATCCCTAGATCTAAGCATGATGGGTTTTACCTGGTGTGACAGACGCTCTGTCTTTTGGATGTCATCACTATTCAGTTGCCCACCGGGTCATTCACTGGCCTTTTCTTAATTAGGTCATTGTATTTTGATACTGTTACAGGCAATGTCATTGTATTTTGACTGCCATTGTGTATTGTTGATTACGTCACAGTCAATGGCATTGTCCTGATTGATTATAATTATATTACAGCCTGCTATTGTTCTACTGATGGCGTCACCGGCAGAGTTAAGGGATTGTATGCCCTGCTGCTATTGGTCAGTGTGGTTGTCATTGCATGGAGACTTGTGTATATAAGGCCTAGAGTGGCACTAATAAAAACACTTCACCTTCACCCTCAATACTGAAGTTCTGTCTCTTATTGGGGGAAACGCTATATTACAATTCACTAGCCCTTGTAAGGGCTGTTCCTGTTTCCTCGCGGACGACTCTGGAATTCCAGCAGCACCTCTTGCGATTGGGAAAAGGACGTCTCGGGCGGTGAAGCCCTCCGGCGATAAGGGTTATCGCTACAATTGGTGGCAAGCGGTCGGATGGTCCTTTGTACCCAGAGAGAGTGCTACCCTGATGGAGAGTCAGTATGACAAGTTGAAAAGGCTGACCCTGAAGGATCTACTCGAGAGCCGGGGAAGGTCGGCTAGCAACAGCCCACGTCAATGTTTAGTCCGGTTACTCACTATTTGCAGACTTGTCCTTACACAGAACTCTGCCCATAACAAGAGTCCGGACAGCCCCACGTTAACCCGAACAGGGTCAATCCGGGTCTGCCGGGTGTTCCACAAAAAGGGGGCATTGTGACAGACGCTCTGTCTTTTGGATGTCATCACTATTCAGTTGCCCACCGGGTCATTCACTGGCCTTTTCTTAATTAGGTCATTGTATTTTGATACTGTTACAGGCAATGTCGTTGTATTTTGACTGCCATTGTGTATTGTTTATTACGTCACAGTCAATGGCATTGTCCTGATTGATTATAATTATATTACAGCCTGCTATTGTTCTACTGATTGCGTCACCGGCAGAGTTAAGGGATTGTATGCCCTGCTGCTATTGGTCAGTGTGGTTGTCATTGCATGGAGACTTGTGTATATAAGGCCTAGAGTGGCACTAATAAAAACACTTCACCTTCACCCTCAATACTGAAGTTCTGTCTCTTATTGGGGGAAACGCTATATTACAATTCACTAGCCCTTGTAAGGGCTGTTCCTGTTTCCTCACGGACGACTCTGGAATTCCAGCAGCACCTCTTACGATTGGGAAAAGGACGTCTCGGGCGGTGAAGCCCTCCGGCGATAAGGGTTATCGCTACACCTGGAGTCCCCTATGTAATTTTCCATTCATAAGTCTGTTAAAGAAGCTATCCTTAATGAATGGCGAGACCTGGAAAAGAAGGTATTTAGACCAGGGGCTCTTAAAAACATTATCCGTTTTCTGAGGAGGATTCTCTTTTGTCCCAAGTTAGATGCACCTTTTGCTAAGGATTCTAAAGGCTTTGAGGATTTGGGCATCTTCAAGGACAAAATGGATGGATTCCCTTTTAAAGAAGACCTGGGAGGCAGAATCTTGTTCTCTTAAACCGATTCTGGCCTCTACCTGTGTCACTAGGAATTTGAATTATTGGCTCCAGCAGCTTTAGTCATGTTTGTTAAAACACACTAATATTGACGAAATGATGAAGGCTTTACCTATTCTCTTTTCAGCGGCCTCCTTTCTTTCGGACGCTACTGCTGAATCAGTACATTTTTGGCCCAAACCATAGCCCTGGCCAATGCAGGTCACAGGACCTTGTGGCTGCGTACCTGGTCAGAGGTCATAGGCTCTAAGATTTGCATATGTGCTATGCCCTTTAGCGGGGAGTTCCTTTTTGGTCCAGGGACTTTAAGAGTAAGTAAGTGTAAGAAGGTTTTCTTTTCATTTTTAATGTTTTTTTCATAATAGGGATTCATTCAGAGGAGCCAGAGTTGCCTCCTTTTCTGCTAGGAGGGGCAGGTTTAGAGGATCCACCCTGTTTGGTACCAAGCAGCCCGGCTCTAAGAAGCAATGACACCGGGTCCCTTATAGGGGCTCGGCTAAAAACTTTTCACATTTGGTGTCCCTTTATTTTTAAGGTTGTAAGAGAAGGCTTCCCAATAGAATTCACGCCCCTCCAACAAGTTTTTTGTTACTCCTCTCCCAAGAGGCAGGGAGGAAAGACAGGCTATCAGGAACAGTCTAGATTCTATGTTGGACATTGGGGTGATTGTCTCAGTTCCCCGCCAGCAGTGGGGGAAAGGGTTCTTTTCAAGCTTTTTTCTGGTAAAGAAGGTTTCCGGGGGATTCAGGTTCATTCTCAACTTAAAGAAACTGAATCCCTTGGTATGTAACAGGCGTTTCCAGATGGAATCTATCTTCCCTGTCAGGAATCTGCTCCGGACGGATTCCTTTATGGTCTCAATAGACCTGAAGGATGCTTATTGGCAGGTCCCAATAAGCCGTTATGCTCAAACTTTCCTGAGATTTGCAATGAAGATAGGGGACCAAACACTCCACTTTCAATTTGTCTGTTTTCTTTTTGGTCTAGCATCAGCTCCAAGGATCCTTGCCAAGGTTCGAGCTGAACCTCTGGCATCTTTAATGCAAAAAGGGATTGGGATTATAGCTTACTTGGACCTCCTACTTTTTGCCCCAAACTGGGGGAAATGACTCCAGGATCTATGTCTTGCACCAGCTAGCTTGGGTTCAGAATTACAGAAAGTCCAGTCAAGTTCCGTCAGGGGTTTTGACCTCGGCCCTCCCTGTGGTAAGGTGGGGTCCGCTACTTTCAAGGACTTTCCAGCTGCAATCCCTCTGTAATCTCTGTAATCCCCAGGAAAATTTGAACGAGATCTCCGACCTGGTAAAGAGCTTGCTGAAGTGGTGGCTGTGCGAAGACAGATTTGTCAGTGGTCTAGCTTGGAGAGATCCCAAGGAGGAAATTAGGACAATGGATGCCTTTCTGTGGGGTTGGGGGCCCATTGCGTGTCCTTGACTGCACAAGGAAGGTGGTCCAAAAGGCTGAGACAGTCATTGTCAAACCTAGGAGAGTTAATAGCGGAACTTCCCCATAGGCAGTGTGTCATTCCCCCCCCCCCCCCCTCCCATTCCCCATTGAAAATGTGTCATCCCCCCCATTCCTCATAGGCAGCGTGTCATCCCCCCCATTTCTCATAGGCAGCGTGTCATTACCCCCTCCCATTTCCCATAGACAGTGTGGCATTCCCCCTCTCATTTCACAAAGGCAGTGTGGTGTCCCCCCTCCATTCCCCATAGGCATTGTGTCATTCTCTCCTCCCATTCCCCATAGGCAGTGTGGCATCCCCCTCTTTCATTTCCCATAGCAATTATGGCATCCCCCCTTCCATTTCCAGTAGGCAGTGTGGCATCCCCCCATTCCCCATAGGCAGTAAGGTATCCCCCCATTCCCCATAGGCGTTGTGGCATTTCCCCCATTTTTCATAGGCAGCGTAGCATTCCCTCCTCCATTCCCCATAGGCAGTGTGGCATTGCCCCTTCCATTTCCAGTAGGCAGTGTGGCATCCCCCTATTCCCCTATAGACATTGTGGCATTACCCCCTTCCATTTCTCATAGGCACTGTGGCATTCCCTCCTCCATTCCCCATAGGCAGTGTGGCATTGCCCCATCCCATTCACTATTGGCAGTGTGGCATTCCTCCCTCCCATTCCTTGTAGACAGTATGGCATTCCCCCTTCCCTGCCCCATTGGCAATGTGGCACCCCCCTTCATATCCCATAGGCAGTGTGGCATCCCCCCTCCCATTTCCCAAGGACAGTGTGCAATCCCTCCTCCAATTGTCCATTGGCAGTGTGGCATTTCCCCCCTCTCAATCCCCATAGGCACTGTGGCATTCCCCATAGGCAGCGTGGCACCCCCATCCCCCATAGTCAATGGAGCAATCCCCCCCAAACCTCAATTGTCAGTGTTGCATTTCCCCTCCCATTCCTCATAGGCAGTGTGGTATCCACCCTCCAATTCACAATGGGCAGTGTTGCATTCCTCCCTGCCATTTCCTATAGTCAGTGTTGCATACCCCCGTTCTCCATAGGCAGTGTGGCATCCCCCCTTCCCTCTGGGCAATGTGACATTCCCGTTCCCCATAGGCAGTGCCACATCCCCCCTCCGATTCCCCATTGGCAGTGTTGCATTCCCTCCTCCCATTCGTCATATGCAGTGTGGCATCCCCCCATTCTCCATAGGCAGTGTGGAATCCCCCCATTCTCCATAGGCAGTTTGGCATTCCCCATAGGCAGTGTGGTATTCCCCCCCTCCCAATCCCCATGGGCAGTGTGGCATTCCCCACTCCTATTTCCCATATGCAGTGTGGTATTTCCCCCTTTCATTCTCCATTGGCAGTGTAAAATTTTCCCCTCCCAAGGAAGATAAAGAAAAGTAAACTTACATAACTTTTTCTCTCACGCTGCTGCCAGACGATAGTGGATCAAGGAGAGGGCAGGGTAAGCAGATAAGCCCGCCCACTACACGGACCTGAGTGTTAGCATTCTAGCTGCGGTGGCTGTAAGTTTAGTCCCCCCCCCCCCCCCCTCCCGGAGGTGTTGGTCATGCCACAGTCACCCAATAAGACACACCAACATTTTCCCCTTACTTTTTGGGGTAAAGGTGCATTTATAGCTCACAAAATACATTGTTATTGTCTCTGATGTTACAATGTTTGTGTGTGTAGGCTATAAGAAATTTTAAATAGTTTCATGACTCATTAAAATACCTTTAGGAAATTCTGAATATTTACTTGTCAGTTATCTGGATAAGTGGCAAAACATCTTCAGGAATACGCAATAATTCCAGCTGCTTTAGGCTTATGTATATGGTAATACACTATCATAACCAGATTAAATTAGAAACCCTTTATTTTTTTCTCATTACAGAGTACTGGGAAAAAGGAGCTACCTGCTGTCCTCAATCAGCTATACCCTATGATTAAATCTCACAATGAAAGAGGTGCTGATGAATACAGTATTGAGGACATTATTGTCCTTTTGGTCTATATCTACTCTGTGACTGGAGAAGTTCAACGAAGTAATGAATTGGAAATCATGGAAAGAGAAGTAAAACAAATCCTGATCCAGTGCCTATGTGAAGAACCAGAACTTAGCCCTCTTCTACAGAGGATAACAGGCAAGTAACAAGATGTAATAGGTAGCATGGTTTAAGATGTATTTTTAATAAGCATGAATTTAGTTAAGTCTGCTAACGCTACTAGCTTGAATTGGCGGAAACAGACAAGGCTGCTGTTTCATGAACAAGAATAAGAGTAAAAAGCAGTTTGTTCTCTCATTTTTTGTGGCCAGCCATAGTGTATGGTGTTAATAATAATGTGAAGACAAGGAAACATATGTAGGAATGGTCCAGGGAGTTTGTCAGGAGTCAAGTTATAAAAATGGATGAAAAAAAAGTGATAGGAAGAATATTAATTCAGTGGACCAAGCATGCAGATGTGTGAGCACCCTTGAGCTGGTTTCAGGTGTTAGTTATTTCTTGAGAAACCACTTGGGTCATTCTAAATAAATTCCTTTGCTTCAAAAAAGCTGGAGGAATTGAACAATATAAGTGACCAAGGTTAGTGTCTAAACAGGTTTAGTAATGATTTAGAGATGGAAAGTTTAATGTAAGACTGTGCTGAAGTCTCCTTGATAGTTCCTCTTCCAGTGCACTGTGGCTAGAAGACTACCATGCCACTATGCCTGTTACCTAATGAAAAAAACATGTCAGGCACTTTTTCACCACCAGATGGTACATGGATCCATGTTCACTAAGCCTTCATGAAGTGGGCCCATGCCCCAGGAAAGGCCCACATCTAAAATCGTGTGCCAATACGACAGGATACCTCTAGGACAGTAACTGCCACTGAAGGATGCCTGTGAAGTACAGTAGGTCCATGTGTTAGAAAGGGCCCCATCTGAAGACCTATGTGGTAGATGATTGGATGGGGGGGTGGCGAGGTTTATGCAACCAGATTCCTTGTGTGTTTATTGCATCTGCAAGGCTGCCTCTGAAGCATTTGAAAAAAAGAGGGGGTCAAGATGACCGGATCCCTTTAGGGTTGTAACTGCCACTAAATGAAGCTTGTGAAGTGCACACATAATTTAGAAAGTGCCACATCTAGAAACTTATGTAAGAGAAGGACATATCAGGATTAGGTATTTGGATATTGGAAATTTGCCACATTCTAGATCGTTAAAATAGGCTCTTTTAGATGACCAGGTTGCCCTTGTGCTCCAAAGACTAAGTCACAGCTCGATCACCCAATCACTACAGTTGGAATGACTGGGTTACAAAAGTGCCACTGATGATCCTTGTAGTACTGGGGCTGCGGCTTCCAGGTCTAGACAGCAGCACTAGCTTGGACAGGATGAATATATATTTTTTTTAATAGGTGGGGGAATTTTGTTGAGTATATAATTACTTTAAGTGCCTATAATCTGAGTATAGGCACGAGTATATTACTTGTGATATTTTAAAGTATTAAGTGTATCTACCTAATTAATATTTTGTATTGCCATGTTTCTGCTTTCTTTCTTGCCTCCATCATTTCCCCCTGAGCTGGTCGGTGGCTCATAAGATGATCGGTGACTGTCTGTTAATCGCCGTCAGCCTGCAGAGCACTGACAATCATATTCTAGCTCCCCTCTGCATCTCTTCACTTCTTAGTTACAATACTCTTGTGTTTTTTGTGAACATTGTTACCCGACACATCATTTATTATAACTTTCTGGCTTACCCTGCGCACGTATCATTTTCATTGTTTTTTTAATGAATGTACAGTCATGCTATGCAAATTTTCATCTATCGAATTGATGGTGATGCTTTTACTTCCTGCAGAAGCTTTGATGCATTACGTCACTCTGATCTATGTGATGGCTTTTAAATACAGTGGTCTTAACCTGGATTGATACATGTGTTTCTGACGCATCTGGAAATGTACTCAGACTTTAAAATTAATTCACTCGCTCTTGTTTGATAGTCCTCAAGGGTAAAATTGAAGCTAGGCTGTGGTCTTATTTCTTTTGTTTGTTTTTCCCCTAAAATTGTACCTGTAATTTTAACCTTAAATTTGTCTTAAACCTAGCATTACCATCTTAATAATCTCTATGATTAAAGCTCAATTACAGAGCACAAAATCTCAATAAAGGAATTAACCAGTCAAACATGAAAATCCATTGCCTGGCAGATTACCTAATACAGGGTCAGTCCCATACGGTCTATTTACTCTAGTCACTAAAAGGAGGAGGAAATGCCTCTTATTTTCCCTCTCTGCTTTCTCCAGTGCCTCCTCCCTGATCTGGAGCAACAATTGAAGCCAAAGGCTTGTGCCAGGTTGACAACCCCTTCCATCAGTGGTAGACTTGAATGCCAAGCCCCTGCTTAGCCCTTCCTCCTCCTGTCCCTGCTCTGCTAGTTACAGATGTGCTTGCGTCACTCAGCCCAGCCTCAGCCACAGAAAACAGTTTAAAACATTGGCAAAAGTTCTACACAACTATGTCTGGACAATGGCTTTAACTACATTCTTAAGAGATGCCCCTTAAAATAGGATGCGACATGTTGATCATTTCATGCTGGTAATCTTTTTCTTATCAAGTAGAGCAGTGATAAATACAAATTTAAAATAAAAGTGGACTAAATCCCCTGTATTTTTCTCCTCATGGGCAGTACCTTTTGGAAGTTTTTGCCATCCTATTATCACTTATTTTACAGTATTTTCCCCAAAGTTCCAGATTGCCAGGGGTTTGAGTGGCATGACCAGCGATTCCCGGATTGCATCATTATCCAGCGCTCAAGATTTAAATATGCCATTGTTGTTGTGGTGCTGGGTCCCCTTTTATTATGAATGAAATTCCCACCACTGGGGCTGGGATCTAATGACTTAGAAGCCAGGGAATAGAACACCCAAAATGGGTTTTACAATGTTATTCTAAGCAATAATTTTGATTTATTCTTCTGCCCACAAGGAGAGGATTGTTGCCATGTAGATTGGTTTGTTTGATTTTGTATCACCGGTGAGTTTTGGCCCTTTTTTAATAGTTTAACAATAATCCTTTAAACTTTAGCAACACTAAGGAAATAGAAGTGTTTTGATGAAAGAAACATTTTAACCCTTTAAGTGCAAGCCTATCTAGAGATTTTGTCACCCTCTGTTGCCAGACCGTTTTTCACTATTTTGCGCAAAAATATTATACATGTTCAACTGAGATTTTTGCTGGGATTTCCCAGGAAAATTGCATATTGTTTTTTTCAGCTGGGCTTCAAAATGAAATGTCTTGTTTGCCATTTTTTTAGAGTATTCTTAATATATTTGGGTGAAATTTGAGCAAAAAAATATTTTTCTTTGACAATTTGTAGTGTCGTTTTGTAATGAAAAATGTTTGTCAATAAAATCATATTGCATTTAAAAGCCCCATTTCTCCCAGTTACAACAATATCACATATGTATTGATAGACACCCCTTTCTACCCAGGAGATTCCCAACTAAAACTGAACTGAAACAGTGCTTTAGGAGGTTTTCAGATAAAAAATACAACTGCTCTCCTTTTTACTAACCAGTTTTTTTTATACCCCCCTACAAACTATATGTTCTCTGTAAGTACACTCTGCAACCTTTCTAGGTGTACCAGGCTTGTTGACGTGGGCGCAGTTTTCTGAAAATAATCTTTGTTTGCACAGGTTTTCCTAAAAAAAGAATAAAAAAGCAGAATCTAAGCCACATTTTCTTAAAAAATAAAAATAAAAACAATATGCAAACAGGAAAGAACAAGTTGTGTCTGCCGTATACTCGCCTCCCTTAAGTGTCTGCAGGAATACATTCCTTCCTCTAGAGCTGGGATAGCCTATGGTGGCACCTGATATTAAACATTTCCCTAGTCAAAAACATCACATAGGTGGGTCCAGCTGCCAACAACACTAGAACTGTAGGCAGCCAGCAGGCAGTCCTGACAATCCTGGTGGGATATGTATATTCGTTTGGTCACTGCAAGGTTTTATATGCCATTTGCAGTCATATTCTAAGTATACAGTACGTCCTGCTCCAGATATAATACTTACACTTGGGTTATCCTCCGCCAGATGCCGCTGTGCACTGCAGACATGCAAAAACAGGCTCCTCCCGGCCCTTCATATACCCGGGGACCTCCACAAATCCCCAGATTTCTCTGCAGTGCTGACTGCGAAGACATGAAGTATCACTCTCTCGCAGGTGAGCGGGGCTATTACAGCCTGCAGCCCTGTTGGACTACTCCCACCCGTCCTATTTGTGATGTGCCTCCCAGCCTAGGCTGCGTTGGTCGGGTGAAGGTAGGCAGCACCATGCGTGCTTAACGGAGCCCTGCTCCACCGCAGTCCCCCACCAAAGGGAAGGCGGTTTAGGCTGATGGTGAGCCTTTAGGGGATGCCCCTCCCGCATCATTGCCCCACGCCCTGTGTAGCGGGCCCTGTGTAAAGGGTCGCCATCCTCCCTCGTTCCCCCCTGAGCCCGGGGGGAAAGAAAGCGGGGGAGGGGTTTGTATGGCGGCCTCAGTGTACCCTATTACACGCTTATGGCCTTAGTATCGCTTTTGACTGGGAATGGGTGTCAGAGCCGCGCTGTTTACTTTTTGCTTTTTACTTGTATTGGTCGCTGCCGCGCCTTTCCTATATGGTTGAAGACTGTCCTCCCCCCTCTGTCTGTAAGTGCCCTCGCGGACGACTTTATATTACCTTTATTACTCCCTTGCGCATGGCTCTGACATTCTTGTTCCCTTTATGTCTTTCAGACCGTGGATTCCGGTGGCTTCTCCTGGTCCGGTGTAGCTCCCGGTTGAGACTATTAAATTTACTCCCACTTCCTCGCCGGTTATTGGGGCATCCAGGGTAGCTTACAGCATCAATCCCTACTGGCCTATTGTGCTGATTAAATCACCCGGCTTTGTGTAGCTTGTGGGGTTTTACCTAGCAGCGGTGAAAATGCACGGGTCTGTGTTCCTTGTGCACAGCAGGCGCTATCGGTTCTTCCCGCCCCACCGGTGGCTGGGCCTGCACCTCGCCTCACTTCACCTACTCCCCCAAGCCTGAGTCTAACCCCCAATACAAGCAGGGATTCTCATCCTGATGTGGCTGCTAGACTGGCCAGTGTTGAAAGATTGCTTGCTAGCTCATTAGCGCGTAAGGCCACCGCTATGAGGCGGCATTTAACCCCTGACTCTGCTCTTTTCCCTATGGAATCTGATGAGTTGTCGCATCCTTACGGCCATACTCCCTCGGACGAAGGGGAGCTGTTCTCTGACTCAGGGTCATATGACGAGGAGTCAAGGGGTCATGACGAGTCTGGTTCCGAGCACTGGACCCCGGATGATATTGACAGACTGCTGGTTCAGATTTTTGAAGTTTTGTCCATCTCTCCCCCTGTTGCGGCTCCCAGGCAAAGGGGTGAGCTTTTTCATACTGCTAAGGCTCATCTGGAATTTCCAGAGCAAACCCATTTCAATAGCCTCGTGCTTAAAGAATGGGAACATCCCAGCAGACTTCTTGGGATCCCTAAGAGTGTGGATAGGAAGTATCCCTTCCCTGCTGACTTGGTTAAGTGCTGGTCATCGCCCCCCGAGGTCGATGCTCCTATTCTAGGGTTGTCCAACACCTCTATTATGCACTCCCCTGACACTACTACGCTACGGGACTCTGAGGACCGGCGTATTGATCAATTGGCATGCCATGCCTTTGCATTTGGGGGAGCGACCCTGCACTCGGTTTGCGCCTTAGCCATTACGGCGGTAGCACTCAGGGCCATGGTCAAGAATGCACGCGATGGCACAGATGAGTTGCCACCTGATACTGTCAATGCACTGTCTAACTGTGATGTGTTTGTTAACTTTATCCTGTCTTCATCGGATGATGCTATTAGGATGTGTGCCAGATCGTCTGCTCTGGCGGTAGCTATACGCCACGCTGTTTGGTTGCGACAGTGGGCTGCTGACAATGCCGCTAAGAAAGCCCTTACTGGGCTTCCATTTAAGGGGCTGCACCTGTTTGGGGACCGTCTAGACCTCTTCGCCAAAGGAGGCAAGTTACCCCAGCGCAGGCGGCAGATTCGACCCTTTCGAGGCCAGGGCACCCTTTCAATCTCCTACCGTGGGGCCAAACAGGGAAAAGGGGTGTCCTTCGCTGGGTCCCGCGCAGATTCTTGGCATAGGAATAGAGGACGCCGTCCCGGTTCCTCCTGGGGGTCCAAGCCCAAAGCCCCTCCCAAGACCCCTCAGGCACGAAGGGGCGCCGTCGCCCGTCAGGGTGGGGGGACGTCTGCAGCACTTCGAGCAGGTCTGGAGGCGCCACGTCTCAGACCGGTGGATTCAGGAGGTAGTGTCCTCCGGCTACAAGATAGAATTTGCTGTACGGCCCCCCACCAGATTCATTGGGTCCCGGATCCCTCAGGACCCTGCCTCAGCTCAGGTCTTGTCGCTGGCCGTGCAGGGTCTCCTGGATCTAGGGGTCATTTGCAAGGTCCCCTTAGGAGACAGGGGAATCGGGTTTTATTTCAACCTTTTCACAGTACCCAAGAAGGATGGGTCAGTCAGGCCCATTCTGGATTTAAAGATCCTCAACAAATTTGTCAAGAACAGGCACTTTCGCATGGAAACTCTGCGCTCAGCCATTGGCTCTCTGCGCCCAGGGGACTTTTTGACGTCCGTAGACATCAAGGATGCTTACCTTCACGTCCCGGTGTTTCCAGGACACCAAAGGTTTCTCAGATTTGCACTGAAAGATCAGCATTACCAATATGTGGCCTTGCCATTCGGCCCCACATCTGCTCTCAGGGTGTTCACCAAGGTGCTGGCAGGGGTGATGTCCCTGATAAGGCTAAGGGGCATACGTGTGCTGCCCTACTTGGACAATATACTCATCACCTCGCGGTCTCTGCGGCAGGCAAAGTTGGACACTCAGCTGGTAGTGTCCACCCTGGAGTCCTTCGGCTGGGTGATCAATTACCCCAAGTCCTCTCTGTCCCCCTCCTCGGTGACTCCGTTCCTGGGAATGATTCTGGATACGGTTCAGTCAAGGATATTCCTTCCTCAACAGAAGGTGGAAGCTCTGACTGCGCAGGCGAGGTTCTGCTCTCGTGCCCACAGCCCTCCACCAGGCAGGGAATGCAGCTGGTGGGCCTGATGGTGGTGAGCTTCGAGGCGGTGCCCTTTGCCCAGTTCTATTTGAGACCTCTGCAGCTTTACCTTCTGTCAGTTTGGGACAAGAACCCAGCGTCCTTGGACGGGGTCTGTGTGCTTCCTCCTCGGTCAGACGGTCCCTCGCGTGGTGGCTGGACCTCGGGAACTTGATAGGGGGCAGGTCTTTTCTGGCCCCCTCCTGGGAGACGGTCACAACGGATGCCAGTCTGTCAGGTTGGGGGGGATTCTGGAAGTCCCTGAGGTTCCAGGGGAAATGGGCTCCTCAGGAGGCCCATTTACCCATCAACATTCCGGAATTGCGGGCAATCTGGTTGGTTCTGGAGCGGTTGACCCAACACCAGGTACGCTCAGACAACAGGACGGCGGTTGCCTACATCAACCATCAGGGAGGGACCCGGAGCAAGGGTGCCCCGGGAGGTGTCTCAGATTCTGACATGGGCGGAGGCCAATGTACAATGCATTTCAGCTGTGTACATTCCGGGGGCGGAGAATCTGCTAGCATTTTCCCTGAGCAGGGGAACGTCCCGTCAGGGGGAGTTTTCAGTATTCCAGTCCCTGTGTCACCGTTGGGGTCTACCGGATGTGGATCTGTTTGCATCCCGTCACAACCACAAACTCCCGGCCTTCATATCCCTGTCTCTGGATCCTCTGGCCTTGGCCACGGATGCCTCGTCCATGTCATGGAAGGAGTTTCGGCTCCTGTATGTATTTCCACCATTCCCCCTTCTGGTCAGGGTTCTGCGCAAGATTGCTCTGGAAGGGGTGCCTGTGATTCTAGTGGCCCCCAGGTGGCCAAGAAGAGTGTGGTTCGCAGACGTGGTTCAAATGGCAGTAGACCAGTACGATCTGACAGGGGTGCCAGATCTGCTAAATCAGGGCTCCTTACGCCATCCCAATTTACAAACGCTGGCTTTGACGGCCTGGCTGCTGAAACCTCCATCTTGATGGAGAAGGGTTTTTTCTGCCTCTGTGGTAGGTACTATGGTGCAGGCTAGGAAGAAGACTTCTGCTGCTATCTATTACAGAGTATGGCGTACCTACATTGACTGGTGTGAGTCTAGGTCTCTTCCCTGTAGGGAGTTTTCTTTCCCTAGGGTTCTGGAGTTCTTACAGCATGGTTTGGAGTTAGGTCTAAAACTCAGTACTCTGAAGGGTCAGGGTTCTGCCCTGTCCGTCTTCTTTCAGAAGTTCTTTGCTCAGCATCATTTGGTTAAGACCTTATTTCAGGGGGTCACTCATGCGCGTCCCCCTCGTAAACCTGTGGTTCCCGTTTGGGATTTAAACTTGGTTTTATCTGCCTTGCAGGGTGCTCCCTTTGAGCCTATTCATGATGCTTCTCTGGCTGTTCTTACTCTCAAGGTTGTCTTTTTGGTGGCCATAACTTCGTTTAGGCGTGTGTCTGAGCTGGCTGCTCTATCCAATCAGCCTCCGTACTATGAGAGGCACCAGGACAAGGTGGTGTTCCGCTTCACGCCGGATTTTCTGCCTAAGGTTGTGTCTGCCTTTCATTTGAATCAGGACATTGTTCTTCCTTCATTGTGTACCAATCCTAGCAATAACAAGGAAAGAGCTCTGCACTCCTTGGACGTGGTCAGGTGTTTGAAATATTACCTGGTTGTCACTGCGGCCTTCAGGAAGAATGATGCTCTCTTCGTTGTGCCTTCTGGGCCTAGGAAGGGTTTGGCTCCTGCCAAGCCTACTATCAGCAAATGTATTCGTCAGGCTGTGATTCAGGCCTATTCTGCTAAGGGGAAGAGTCCTCCTTTCCGTCTTACTGCTCATTCTACTCGTGCTATTGGGGCCTCCTGGGCCTTCCAGCACCAGGCTTCTGTTGAACAAGTTTGCAAGGCCGCTACTTGGTCTTCTGTTCATACCTTTTCAAAGTTTTACAAGGTTGATGTTCGGGCCTCAGCTGATGCTGTGTTTGGCCGCAAGGTTTTGCAGGCGGCAGTAGTTTAAGCTGCGTGCTGTTGCCTTTTTTGTTGGGGATCCCACCCTACTTTTATGGACACTGCTATTGGATGTCCCAAGTGTAAGTATTATATCTGGAGCAGGACGTACTGTATACTTAGAATAATACAATTCTGTGAAGTACTCACCTGTAGAATTGGTATTATACGTATACAGTACATCCTGCTCCACCCCACCCTGGTTTTACATTATTCTGGATCCCCTGTATGGTGATTGTTACCATTGTTGTTGTTACCAGTTTCGGATTCTCTCGGCTTCTTGTTTACTGCTTTTCAATGCTGGGGATTTGTGGGGGGTCCCCGGGTATATGAAGGGCCGGGAGGAGCCTGTTTTTGCATGTCTGCAGTGTACAGCGCCATCTGGGGGAGGATAACCCAAGTGTAAGTATTATATCTGGAGCAGGATGTACTGTATACGTATAATACCAATTCTACAGGTGAGTACTTCACAGAATTGTATTTTTGTCACTAGAGAATAACTTCAGAATTACCTTTATTCTTCAAGAGCTGTACAAATCTGCTGACATTAGCTTTAATTGGTGGTGATACTGGTTATGTTCTCTGGTAGTGAATAAGTATAACAAAAATGCCTGCTTTTAGGGCAGCTGTTGTTTTGACAGTTAAAGTGATCCTATACCAAGAAAGGAAGTTTTTGTCATCGACTTTTTTACCCAAGCCTAGTGCCCCAAAATACCCGGTGTTTTATTCCAAGTGTGACATACACTCAGCTTCAACTCTTCATGACATTTGGGTTATTCTCCAGTAGAGGGCGAACTTCTGCAGAGATGAATGCAAAAAAGGAGCTCCTCCCAGTCCATAAATACCTCCCACCAATTCCCCAGTTTCTTCTCTGCAGGGAGGCGAGCAAGACAGAAGATGAAGACTTCTATTCCTTGCAGGTAAGCCGGGCTCGCGCCCGGCCCCATTTTTTACCTGTTTCTGCCGGACCTTTGTTTCCTAGTACTGTATGAGCCTCCCAGCCTTGGCTGCAGGTCCTGGTGAGGGTAGGATACACCTCTTTAGGTGTGATAGGGAGCCTATGCTCCCCCGTGAGACCTCATTATGGGGTAGGCGGAATCCGAGTTCGTGATCCCGGTTGGGGATGCCCTGTCCCTTCTTCCCTTGTGCACCGTACGGTGCGGGATCTCCCCCCTTCCAGGCCCCTCTATTACCCGGCGGGGGGCTTCTTCCATTGTATGCATGTTGTGTTTTCCATTTCGAGTGTCTGTGTTGGTGCTTTACTTCATGCCTCCTTATGGAGGACTCTCTTGGGGCTGCGTCTGCCGGCCTCTGGGGAGCTTCTCCCCCTCAGTGCTCCGGTGAGGGGGCGGGGACGGCCTTTTGCACGCTGCCGCGGCCCGCCCCCCGCTATTGCCGCCCTGTCTGACCCGGCCTCTACAACCGGCGTCCTCTATCGCTGGAGGGAGAGGGGTGGGGCCTCGCGTGGCACGCGGGCCCGCCCCCTTCTTCTCTCCTCTTCTCCCTCAGCCGATGCGTTGCTTCTGCTTGCCGGGCGCCATCTTCTTTCCACGTGAGTGCCCCATTGGGGCCCACCTGTGTTCCTTACTGGTTGTGATAATGCCTTGTTATTTTGGCAGCGCTGCCTGCCTTGGTGTACCTATGCATACCTTTATATATTTCAATATATATATATATATATATGTTTTAATATATTCATTTTATGACATTGTTCCTGCCACATGTGTTTAATTGTGTGTGGGTGGGTGGGTGTGTGTGTGTACTTGTGCTTATGGGGTCTTCCTCATTCATGTCTTTCCTAGGAATCCCTAGCATTAAAAGTTTACACTTCTTCTTCCCACAGGGACTTTAAAGGGGCATCCCGGGGTTGCTTACTAGCATAATTCCCTAGGTCTTGCGACTATCCAAAAAAATCACCATATGGAGGCTCCGCAGGATATTGGGCTCGGGCTCCCTTTGGGACAATCCCGGCCATGTGTGGGTTGGAAGATATCCCTTACGGGTGATATTGTGCTGATCTTTATACCATGTGCACAAAAGGCCATAACGCAGTTGGGCCCCCAGGCGTCTGGGTCGGCACCTCCCGCTTCATCACCTCCCCCTCTCTGCTTTATCCGTACCCCAAGTGACATGGTCGCTAGCGGGGAGTCGCACTCTGATGTTTGTACTAATTTGGCCAGCATCGAGAGATTTATTGCTAGCGCGGTGGGCAAGATGGCCCAGGCTAAAAAGAGTCATTTGTCGCCGGCCCAGGCGGCTTTGGATTTTGATGATGATTCCCTTGATTGGTTGGATTATTCCCCGTTAGAGAGGCGAATTGTTTGAGGTATCAGATGCTGATGAGGTGCATTTTTTGTGATACTGATGTTGGGCAGGCGTTTGGGGATGCCGTTGACACTTCCAGGGTTTTGGCACTTCTCTTGGAGGTTTTGTATATTGCCCCGCCAGAGGCACCCCCTGTCAAAAAAGGGGAATTTTTAGGGTCCTCCAAGCCATGCTTGGAGTTTCCTACCCAAGGTCATTTTGAGGCATTGATCCTTAGGGAATGGGAGAAACAGAGCCGGCTTTCGGGTGTTCCTCTGGGATGGGATAAGAAGTATCCTTTTCCGGTGGAACCGGTTAAGCGCTGGTCTTCTCCTTCCGAGGTCGATGCGCCAGTTTTTGGGATTGTCCAACACCTCTGTGGTCCACACCCCAGACGCCACTTCCCTTAAGGATGGCGAGGTTAAGCGCCTTGATTAGATGACATGTTATGCTTTTGCCAGTGTTGGTTCAGCCTTGTGACCTGTGTGTGCATCTGCACTTGCTACGGTGGCTACTAGGTCTTTGGTTAGGGACTTGTTACTTGACGCCCAATTTGACCTGGCCAGCGCCGAGTTCACTAACCTTAAGAGGTGCAAATTATTCATGGAATTTGTATTAACCGCTATGGAGGACACTATTGTCATGTGTAGGAGAACTTCGGCATTCTTGGTAGCCATGCGCCGATCGGTCTGGCTTCGCCAGTGGGCGGCGGACTTTGCGGCCAAGAAATCGCTCACAGCCCTTCCCTTCTTGGGTACGCGGCTGTTTGGAGATAAGTTGGATGCGGTTGCTAAGGGAGGTAAGTTACCTCAGCGTTAGAAGCAGCGTCGCTCCTTTTGGGGGGCAAGCTCCTTCAACCCTTCCTTTCGTGGTGCCAGAGCGGTCAGAGATGTTGCCTACTCTGGGGGCAGAGGTTCTTCCTGGAACAGAGGCAGAGGTCGGGCCCGTCCCGCTTCTGCCTGGGGTTCCAAGCTCAAGTCCGCTGTTAAACCAGCTCAACAATGAAGGGGCGCCCTCTCTCGTACGGGTGGGGGGACGTCTGGGCCCTGGAGGTCACAGACAAGTCACACTGATCTTGTCCGGGTACAAACTGGAGTTCGAGTACTGGCATCCTCCAAGATTTTTAAGGTCTCGGGTGCCCTCGGACCCTCAGGCTGTACAGGGGCTCCTGTTAGCAGTTAAAAAAAAAAAAAAAAAAAGAATCTTCTGGACATGGGAGTCATATGCCCGGTGCCTCCCTCAGAGAGAGGCAGGGGTTACTATTTCAATCTTTTCACGGTTCCCAAAAAGGATGGTTTCATAAGACCCATTCTGGTCCTGAAGATCCTCAACAGGTCCATCAGAACCAAGATGTTCCGCATGGAGTCTCTGTGCTCGGCCATCAATTCCCTTTGTCAAGGGGACTTTATGACGTCCATAGACATCAAGGATGCGTATCAGCATGTTTCAATTTTTCCAGCGCGTCAGAGATTCCTCAGGTTCGCGGTGTACGATCAATTTTTTCAGTTTTGTAGCCCTTCCCTTCGGGTTGACCTCAGCGCCGAGGGTCTTCACCAAGGTTCTGGCGGGCATAATAGCCCTGCTCAGAGCTCAGGGCATTCGCATTGTGCCGTATCTGGACGGCCTACTGATTTCATCTTCTTCCCTCCGTCAGGCGGTGCTGGACACCAGGCACAAGGTGGTGTAGACTCTGGAGAGGTTCGGATGGGTGATCAACCTCGCCAAATTCTCAAGGGAGTTTTCATTCCTGGCCATGAATCTGGATACCATTCAAGCCAGAGTGTTTCTACCTCAGCCCAAGGTGCAGGGGGTTCAGGATCTGATCCGCCTTCTTCTGGCCGATCCTTGCCCCTCTATCCGTCTGGGGATGAAACTGGTGGGATTGATGGTTGCTCTCCAACTTCACCTATTGGGATGCATTGGGACAGATGTCCGTAGTCCTTGGATCAACTTTTCAGGATGTCTCCCAGGGTTCAGCAGTCACTTCGGTGGTGGCTGGAGTCGAGCAACCTGATGAGGGGCAGATCCTTTCTGGCCCCTTGTTGGGAGACATTTACCACGGATGCCAGCCTGTCGGGCTGGGGAGGTTTCTGGAAAAGTCATCAGTTCAGTGGGTTGTGGGGTCCTCAGGAGGCTCACGCCCCCATCAATGTCTTAGAGCTCAGGCACCGCTGACGTCGCACCTACAGGGCCTACCGATTCAGGTTCGATCAGACAATCGGACGGTGGTAGCCTACATTAATCACCAAGGAGGGACTCGCAGCAGGAGTGCCCTCAGGGAAGTCTCTCTTATCCTACTTGGGCGGAGAGCAATGTTACTTGCATTTCGGCAGTCTACATCCCGGGAGTGGAGAACACGGAGGCGGATTCCCTGAGCAGGGGGTTCTCTCGCCGAGGGGAGTGGTCTCTCAATCTCGGAGTTTTGTTCGGTCCCTTTGTCACAAGTGGGGGACTCTGGAGGTGGATCTCTTTGCCTCACGGCACAATCACAAACTCCCATCTTTTGTGTCCTTATCTCAGGATCCTCTAGCCCGGGCAGTGGATGCCTTGTCCCTTGCCTGGAAGGATCTGGGGTTCCTGTGCCTGTTTCCTTTCTTCTCCAGGGTGGGCAAGGTAGTTTGCAAGCTGATTCTGGAAGGTGCACCAGCAATTCTGGTGGCCCCAAAGTGGCCAGGACGGGTTTGGTACGCTGACGTCCTACGGCTGGTGGTAGTTCAGTACCGGCTGCCCATGTTTTTGGATTTGATATCTCAGGGTCAACTACTTTACCCCAATTTTCAAATGCTGGCTTTGATGGCTTGGCTGCTGAAACCTTCATTCTGAAGGAGGAAGGTTTGTCTGAGGCTGTGGTTCAGACCTTGATTAGAGCTAGGAAGCGGTCCTCTTCTGGCATTTACTATAGGACTTGGCGGTCCTATATTGACTGGTGTGAGGCTAGGGCCTGGCCTTGCAGGGTGTTTTCGATTCCCTAGGATTTTGGAGTTTCTTCAGCACGGTCTGGATCTTGGGTTCCAGCTTAGTACCTTGAAAGGGCAGGTCTCTGCTCTGTCTGTCTGTTTTCTTCCAAAGATCTTTTGCCTTACACCCGCTGGTTAAGACTTTTTTCCAGGGGGTCACTCATGTTCGACCCCCTCGGAAGGCTATGGTTGCTGTTTGGGATTTGAATTTGGTTCTTTCGGCTCTCCAGGGTCTTTTGAGCCGTTACAGGATATTGCTCTTTGTGTTTTCACTCAGAAGGTTGCCTTCTTGGTAGCTATTACCTCTGTTCGGCGTGTCTCTGAGTTGGCGGCTCTGTCGATTCAGGCTCCTTACTTTGAAAGACACCAGGACAAGGTGGTCTTTCGCTTTAAGCCAGATTTCCTTCCTAAGGTGGGTTCTGCTTTCCATCTCAATCAGGCTATTGTTGTCCCTTCCTTGTGTCCTAAGCCTAGCAATGACAGGGAGAGGGTTTTGCACAATTTGGATGCGGTTCGCTGTGCTAAGTACTATTTGGTGACTACTTCTTCTTTCCGCCAGACGGATGCCTTTTTCGTGGTGCCCTGTGGGCCCAGGAAAGGTTTGACGCCCGCCAAGTCTACCAGTAGCAAATGGATTCGTCAGGCCATTGTTGGGGACTATTCTGCTAAGGGGAGGACTCCCCCTTTTTAGGGTCACTGCGCATTCTACTCTGGCTTTTCAGCACCAGCCTTCTGTTGAACAAGTTTGTAAGGCTGCTACTTGGTCTTCCGTTCATACTTTTTCCAAGTTTTACAAGGTTGTGCGGGCTTCAGCGGATGCCGTTTTTGGCCGCAAGGTTCTGCAAGCTGCAGTGGTTTGAGTTGGTGCATTCTTTACAGTTTATGGTTCCCAGCCATGACGGACACTGCTATTGGATGTCCCAAATGTCATGAAGAGTTGAAGCGGAGTGTATGTCACACTTGGAATAATACTGTTGAGTACTCGCCTTTAAAACGGATATTATAAGTGTGACATACATTCCGCTTCACCCACCCTTTTTGGTATTCCGGATCCTTTATATGGTGAACCATTGTTTCTTGGTTGTTAGTATTGTTATATTTGGTTCTTCCTGGTCCCCTTACTGCTATCTTACACTGGGGAACTGGTGGGAGGTCCCAGGTATTTATAGACTGGGAGGAGCTCCTTTTTTGCATTCATCTCTGCAGAAGAGCGCCCTCTACTGGAGAGTAACCCAAATGTCATGAAGAGTTGAAGCGGAGTGTATGTCACACTTATAATATCCGTTTTAAAGGTGAGTACTCACAAAACGGTATTTTTTCCATTTCATAATTTAGTCTGACCACACAAAGTGAGAAAGCTCCACCCCCTGGGAGGAAACACAAAATGAACAGAGGTGTAGTTTGTCCGCTGACTTGGGGCTGCAATAAATTTCCCACATAGTCCCGGGCAGGCTTTCTTTGTTGCGGGTGTGCCAGTCTTTTTAGTTTGACTGGTGTGCTGGATTCAGTTTTTCAGTTCCATCAGCTGTTTTTAATTTCAGTTGGTATTTTCCCTCCCAAATTTCAAATTTTGGGGTAGAGTCTAAGGCCGGGACCCTGCACTCTGACATCACTCTTGGTTTCCGGCACAGACACGTGCACCGACCCGAAAGACAGAAGGCGGCATTCCTTCCTGGCCAGTGTTCAGGTTGTAGGGAGGCAGGACAGGAGAAGCGGCAAGTGCAGCGGCGTGATGTCCGAGAGGGGTCAGTCTGTTTAGTGTTCCACTGTGGGAGCCCCACAGACGTTAGTGCCGGCCAGTCCAGCAGACAGCGCGGTTCTTAAAGAGACAGGACCGGAGATAGATATATTCCAAAAAATGGTAAGACTGTTGCTGTTTTTTGTATGAGAAGTGCAGGATAAGGTTCAGGATATTAAGGTAAATCCTTATTTTCTTATTTTGTAGAGCTATATACATTAAATATAAAAATTGAACATTTTAACATATTATACATATATTGTTATACTATTATACATTTTAACATATTTACATATGGTATTGGTGGTAAATCAGTCACATGGTAAGGACAGGGAGTTTGCGGCAGATTATTCAGTGGTGGTTATTTAGCGCATTAACGGCTAGAGGAAAAAAAATATTTTTGTACATGGAGGTTCTTGTCAAAAGCGCCAGGTACCTCCGGCCAGAGGGCAAGAGTTTGAAAAATTTATGACCCAGGGTTGTTGGTCTTAGTTATTCTTTTTGCCTTTGAGCAGATCCTTTGCATGAATTGTTCCTCCAGGGATGATAAGGGGCATCCAATGATCCGCTCAGCAGTCCTGGTGATCCTCTTCAGCCTGTTCTTGTCCTTGGCTGTGGTCCCGAAATACCAGATGTTGAAGGAGGAGGTCAGACGTGAGCCTATGGTACCATTGTAAAAGGTTTTTAGGATCCTTTTAGACATGCCGTATCTTGCTAGTTGTCTCAAGAAGTATAGTCTAGTCTCTGTTGCACCTTTTTCAAGATGACGGTAGCTTGCCTGCTCCACTTCAAGTCTTGCGTGATCACGGTGCCGAGAAATTTTGTGCTGGTAGCGATATTGACCTCTCCAATACCGATGGAAATGGGACAATGTGTTATGGAGGATCGTCTGAAGTCAATAATGAGTTCAACCATTTTCTGGATGTTCAAGATGAGGTTGTTCTCTTCGCACCAGGATTCCAGCTTTTTTACTTGTGTTCGGTAGGGAGACTCATCATTGTCTTTGATGAGGCCTACCAATGTGGTATCATCTGCATACTTGATTATCTTGATGGATGGGTCTGAGGATTTGAAGTCATTTGTGTAGATGGAAAAGAGAAGGGGAGACAGAACACATCCCTGTGGTGCACCTATATTTGTTACTCTCTGGGTCCTGTTCGTGAGAAAGTTGGTAATCCATCCAGATAGACTTGGTGAGATGCCCAGTGCAAGCATTTTCCATGGAGAATTTGTGGGTCAATGGTGTTGAAGGCCGATGAAGTCTACAAATAATAGTCTGGTGTATGTACTGGGTCGATCTACATGGTCTAATGTGAGCTTGATTTCCAAGAAGCATTCCTTGTATGTATCCTGTACTTACTTGGCGGTCAATAAAGTATTCGTATTGTTTCTTAGCCTGAAACGTCTAGAGTTAAGGACTTTGAGTCCCCAAAACCCAATATTAAAGCAGTCAAAAAATCTAAAAGCTGCGAAGACTGGAGTTGTGTGCATCCGGATATTTGGCAGAGGCCTCTGTGCCAGGAATGCAGGGAAGCAAAAAGGGATGCAGACGCGGCTGCCCAATTAAAGGAGATCCTCATAATGAAGCAACAGATTGCTTCAATGCTGGATGCTGAGAAAGAAAGAGGCCATCCATTGCTACCACGCTGTCTGTTAACTTAGTAGTGGAAGGTCAGGGAGAAGGTGCTAGGGCATCCTGTATGGCTAACACTCCTGGTGTTTTTTCGGTGGGCCCACTGCAGATAAATGCAGAACCAGAATTTGGTGACGAGGACCTGTCCTCTCAGGATTAATTTGATGAAAAGAACATGGATGAAGAGGTTTCAGTCAGTTCTGATAAACTGTCAGCAGGACTTGAAAAACTGTTAGGAGATCTTCAGGATGAATTGTATAAGAAGTTGTTGGAAAAGACGTCCAAGGTTTTTCCTGTCCATCCAGCACTAAAAACATTAATTATGAATGAATGGGAAAAGCCAGGGAAAAAATGTTTATGCCTAATCCTTAAAAAGAAAATTCCCATTTAATTGTCAGGACATAGAACTTTGGAGCAAGTGTCCTAAGGCTTCCGCCCTTTCAGTTTTTCTTGAACAGAAACTAAGATGGAATGAACTTATAAATGTTTTTTTCAAATCTGTTAGTCGACAAAGGCAAGTGTCTTTTAAGGGTTTTCCTACATGGGACTTATTGATTGTAAGGACTGATAGAGCCTACTTTTGAATCATTGGATAAAGTCCTTGAGAAATGGTTATCTCTTAAATTTTGTTTTCTGTTAGCCATTACTTCTGCTAGAAGAGCTAGTGAACTGCAGACCCTGTCGTCAAAGGAGCCTTATTGTTCAATACTCCCAGATAAAGTTATATTGAGACCTAAGCCAATATTTTTGTGACTACAACAGGACACAGTAAATAGTCCTTCCGACACAACCAGTAGGAGCTTGAAAGGAAGAAGATCTCTCACTATTAGATGTTAGAAGAGCCTTGATTATCTATTTGGAAAGATCCAGAGAATGGAGGTTGGCGGAACAACTCTTAATAACTTCTGGGAATAAGAGGGGTTTAGCAGCCTCCAAATCCACCATAGCCAGATGTATAAAACAGACTATTGCACAGGCTTATGTTACTAAGGGGGCTTCGCCCCCAGAGGTGTCTGCCCGCTCTACATGAGCTATGTCAGCATCCTGGGCAGAGAGGACTGGGGCCTTGTTGTAAGAGATCTGCAAAACAGCAATGTGGTCATCACCCCACTCCTTTCAACATTATAGACTTGATTTACTATCTGCAAAACATCAGGCCATTGGTAGAAGGGTACTACTTGCACCTTCCCACTCCTAAGGTATAATTACTTGCCTAATCCTCTCCGTGTGGTCAGACTGAAGTATGAAATGGAAAACCCCCGTTAGACTTACTGGTAACAGATTTTTTCATGAATACTTCAGTATGACCACATATTACCCACCCATAGTCAAAGGGGTTACCTGGGTTACTCTACAAAGGCTGGAGTGGGCAGGAAGGGCTGGGGCTTTTAAACTCTGTTCATTTGTGTTTCCTCCCAAGGGGTGGAGCCCTCTCTGTCTGCTCATGCTGAAGTATTCATGAAAAATCTGTTACCAGTCTAACTGGGTTTTTTTTCCCCTAAAGCCTTTTATTCATAAAACACACAAACTGAATGCAGTCTGTCATATTGCTTCTTGGCTGAGAAGCCTCGCCCGCTGGTGATTTCCAGTGATGTTACATTGAGTTTGTTTACACACAGCTCAGCACTGGGGAGCCATTATGTGACAGTTTACTTGTAACTGCTGCCATTCAGACATCATACTGCTTCCTGTTTGTGTTTTCATGAATATTGAGCAAGAGCAATCAGAGTATTGGGTCACTTTGACTTATTATATTGCACGCTCACTTGGACAGGTGCCTCTCCTTTAACTTTATTAGTAGTCTACTTCTAATTCGGAGTTTTATCTGGTCTTAACTGTTCACTTTAACAAATCTGAGGAAGTTGCAGTTTTTTTCACTTTTTGACTTCCAAGTCAGAACAAGGTTTGGTTTATTTTATTTTTAACATTGGCCCATGTTGTATTTTCATTCCAAAGTGAATTCGTATTGTGGATTTTGAGGATAAATCAAAGCACAAGAAAACTGCACGAAACCACATATTTTGTTATATAGCAATACCTCGCCCTTGTTTTTTCCACTGTCCATTATCTAGCACATGAATTACTAAGGTTTAATATTGGAGAGACAAAAGAGCCGTAAACTTTACCTATTGACCCTATATACTGTAAAGATGAGAATGGTTTATCCAGAATTACCTGCACATTCATTCGATATATTATGAGTGCACTGGAGTTTATGGTTTGGGAAAGCATTTTCACATACCATTCTGGTAAGCGTGCAAGCATGATCTATTACATGGCGACCCTGTAAATCTTATTTTAATTAAAGATTGGAGACTTGATTTTATATCCCTTAGTGGCGTTCTTGGCCTTCTGCCGACATCTGCCCCCCTATAAACCATACTAATAGCCCATGGGAACATTATACTGTGCAGAAGTCAGTTCTAGCTGTCATTTGTACGATTTAACATAAGTATATTTTATGAGGCACTCCTGAGTCATGTCAAGTGTTGTTAGAACAATTGTGTATAGATTGTGTTAGCATTTAAAGACCAGGTAAAACACTTGCCATTGTTTCAGAAAAATTGTATGATTAGATACACACTTTTTTAAACATGTAATGAGGACAAAAGGTTCAGCCTGGCCCACAGGGGAGCATGGTAAACTACGGTGTGCACCCACCCTGTTTCACAAGCTACTTTGTGTTGGGAACAACATGGTCAGATATTCCTTAGTTTCAGCCCCAGAACTTTATTGATACTGCACCAATGGATAGTTATGTATACAAGAGTGGCCAAGACCCTTATTCAATATGGTCTGCATTTCCTATATTTCTCTCTGCAGTCCCTATGGTGATATTAGGGCGATTATGCAAACTTTTAAATCAGAATATCCCCAAATAATATTAGATCTCCATACAAGCCACTATTTGGGCATGGGCGCAATACAGTGCAGTACAGAGCTGACATCAGGATTTGCATGTGCAAGATATCTATATTTTCCTCACATGTACATGGTTTATCCATGTTGTCAAGTTCAAAAGTCTATTGCAAAACAAGGTCAGCAATGCAAATGCTTTGCAGCCACAAAGTCCATATGTGCTTCGTCTCTGGCAATGACCAGACTGAGAGTAACTACACACAAAGTTTTCAGCAGTCAATGCACAAACAGAATGATGCAATAAGCCTTCAGGTTCAAGGTACCTCCAAGCCCCTAAAAGCACAGTGGCTGGTATCAGACATAGCCAATGGCTAAGCATCTTAAAAACTGCATTTTAAAGGATGCTCATATCATAAGATCTAAGCACACAACTGCTAGGCTGTGTGACTAATATTGATCTTGAGGATGACAGACTTTACATAAAAGTGTAGTACTGTGTATTTCATGCCGGCTTCACTTCATTGTTTGCTAGAGCCAAGAAACAAGATGCAGACTCATGCAGCCTTATCGTGCTGATGGATTTATTCTGCTTTGTTTGTTTTGTCCCCTGGGCACTCTCCAATGCTGGTTTACTGGATTTCTCTGCACAATACATCTTTCCAAATGAGTTCTCGATCCAGAGCAAGGAATAATATCTATATAATCTCCCTTCTCTTTTTCCTCCCTCGCCTTTCTTGGGGTCATATGGTACCTATTTATTCTTCATTCAGCACCTGGTCTGAATTGGCCTAAAACTGAATGGTAATTTTCATTGAAGTGTTTATAACATGCAGTCTTTCTTAACATGAGACATATGCCTGGAGCTGTGCAGGCCCCCTGTACTTCTGCCAACTTTACAAGTCAGCCAACTAGAGCAGGAAATCAATATACTGCTACATTCATTAGTCTGCCATTATTATTTTTAGTTTTTTTTTTTCCTTAAACATGCAAATATTTCAAGGTTTTCTTTCCATATCTTAAATGTCTAGCAAGGCAACAAAAGATTATGGTACATTTAATTTTGGCTTCCAAATTGTTGGGTGAGCGTGTTTCATATTTTCTATTTTTTCCATGATATTTTTCCAGCATGCGTACTTGTAGGCAGTGCTTACGCTTGCACGAACCAAAATTTTGCATGCTCAGCTTCTGCCAAAATTATGTAAAAAAAGTATTTACATTTTTTTTGCCATTTTTTGCTATTTGTAACATTTATTATTACTTTATTTATATGCACGTTGTCAAACTGTCTGCTGTATCTGGCAGCAGGCTACCAAATAAAATCTGGCTCTACTAGCACTCCATCGTCACCTATCTGTCAGCCGCCAAATAGTATGACCTTCTGTCTGCCATTTCCCATATTTGCAACTAGGGCAAAAATTGGTCAGGAATGTAAAAGTGAACCACTGAACTGGTCAGAGACTATAGCACTGGATTGAACCCTGAAGCACCAAGTAGTGGTTCTAGAACTGTACCACTGTGCATGTATAAAAATCTACACTTATTTTATCAGTATAGTTATATGTCAGCATATCTTAAGCTGCACCAAAAGACATATTTAATTTAGAGTCCAGATTTAAATATTTCTAGATGGCCTCCTGTTTTGGGATGCTCCACAGTCAGAATCTCTGTGTGTCCCCTGACATGCACTGCTATAGCGGCGATCCACACTGTATTTAATGTGGCACAGGAAGTGCACTCAGCTGCATGGACTTGTCTCCTGCTGTGGCACTCTCCATAGTCTGTTTTGCTGTAATGCTAGGAAAGGGCATCAGGGAATGCCTGTGCTGCATTTTTTGAGCCATGCTGGATCACGACTAGATAAATACGGCCACTCTGACGAAGACGGCATAGAAATTTCGGTTGTGGTGCATTCGATATCCAGGGATCCAAATGACTTTTGGTCAACTTTAAAGCGCAATACAGAGCAAGGATTGGAGCAACTGCTATCTGAAATCACATTGTACATATTTAGTCTTTACTTCCTGTCTGAGATCACCATACCAAAGGTTTATGTAGTAGTAACTACGTGGGTGACTCCAGAGCTCCATTTTTTTTGCTTGTCACAATATTTTCATTCTAATGCCACGTATTGATTATTCTGTTAAAGAGTAACTCTTGTCAAAACTGACTGTAGTTTCTCTTACTCTCGCAGCATGGGGACATCACTTCCACCAGAAACTTTGAGATTAGGCAGCCTATACTTCTGCATTCTTCCCCACAAGACTGCCAGTACTCTGGTTTCTCCTTCAGGCTTGCATGCCACGGCAGTTTCTATGTGAAATTCTAGGTGAAGCTCTCAGCATAGGATTATTTCCCTTCCCTATCCTTTGGTGCTGCTGCTGTTCCGTATTAGTATGTGCCATGTCCCTTCCTTAGCAGCAGACAGTGCCCCCCCACCATTAATGAGTCCTATATGCGGTGATGAGGGGTTTTTGCCTATTGCCGGCACCACTACCAGTGGCCTTGACCTATGTGCATGAAAAAGGATGGCTGGGATAAAGCCCCCCTCACCCAGAAACCACATTGACCTTGGCACCAGGGCATTCGCCCTGCTCGCCTGCCCCTAGAAACTGCCTTGATTCTAAGCATTTTCTTCAGCCATCTTAGTAGACCATGTTCCTACTAAAAGAGATGGTCCAGGAAATGACAATTATGAGGCAGCAAGCAGCTTATTTGATGCCTGTCCTATATGTCTCTCCTCCATTTTCATGAAGCACCGGGTAAAAGTTTTCAGAGCTCCAGTGTTTTTCCCTTTTTCAATTCCATTCCTCTGGGACCACACAAATTTGGGCTAACAGTCGCTCTGTTCCTCGGAACTCTACATGCAAGCGAACACGGCAATGGTCCTGCAGCTGGCTCTGACCACAGAAGAGCGTACTCAATACGCCTAAAGCTGCTCCATGATACTCTTTCAGCAGCTATGCATAGAAATGTTTATAATACATAATGTGTTTACATATAATCAGAGATTTTGAGATGCTGTGACATGGTTCATTTTACTCATGATGGATGTGGTTGGAGTGAGTTAGCGTGTGCCTGGAGAGGAACTTAAAACCCTGCATTATTCTGTATGCACTACTGGAAGGCAGAATGGGGGCTGGCTAGTATTGTTTCCCACAATGCATTGCTTGAGGCAAAAAGCAGGGATTATGTGTTCCCTTATCTTGACATGTCAGGGACACTGTGGAAGGATTTCTATAGAAAGTCGTGAACATTTGAAACAATGTAGTGCTATGTTGCTATGCATTACCTGCCCCCTCCCATCTCACCCCTAGTCCTGCACCATCAACATTAGGGCTGCAGCTAAGGATTGTAATTTTCTCAGTGCCCATTTGCAACTGAGCTGTCACCTCTGTGAATAGGTGTTGAGACTTTATTTTCTACATTGTAATGTCAGAATCTGGGACCAACAGCAATGACTCTGCAGACAGTTCTTAGTCAAATAATAAGCGATTTATTGAAAACAAAGTCCAACAGGCAAAATCTCTTAACTTCAGAGTATGATGCAGAATACAATGCAGTACAGTAAGCGGTTACCTCACCAACTTCAGCAATGTCCAGTGTATGATAATTACAGCGTATTGCAAGTCCTTGATATCACAGGTCCTCTTTCGGGGCATACAAGTCCAGGCTGTTAATACACAGGTTCCAAGAACAGATAACACAAAGTCCTTCGGATGCAATTCAGCACTGTCAGTATTAGGAGCAGCAAGTCACGGGCTCCTCATCCCAGTCTCTGCATCTCCACACTGGAAGCCTCATCGGCTCCTTTTATTAGGCTTCCTTGGCAATTGGCCTCATCACCTGCTGAGTGAGTAGGTGAAAATCCCGTAGAGGACTGGGAATGTGGACTGGGGTCCTGTAAACCCGGCATAGATCGTGCCTGATTGAGAAAACCAAGGGAGAAATAGACACCATCCAGCACTTTTCCATGCACTTTACCACAGTACTTAGTTTCACCTGGCCCAGCACATAGGCGGGGGTGTGTTGTGTACTTCTATTTTAAATTGCAAAAGTGAATTTTAATAGCAGGGCTTCAGCTTAATGAGCTGAGCAGCGGTATTACCCTCTATATACTGTATATATCAATATATATGCAACAATGTTTCTTTGCTGTTGTACATTTGCTAGGGTCATTGGAAGTGCTCTCTTAATGAACTTTCTAGCTCACATAACTCTTTAAAACCCATTTCGGTTTATAACTGGTTCGTGCTTTCATGTTAAAGCACATGTAGGATCTGCATATAATATCCATATTGTTTGTGGTAACTTCTCATGCTCCAAAATGCCCTTGATGGTGCATCTGTGAGGCAGATGTCAGTGCTGTGTGTCCTCCGTTGACACCCACAAATGCCCAGGCAGACCCATGTTGCCTGTTCAATGTCAATGTAAAAAAAAAAAAAATATAGAACATTAAAGAACACATTATGCACTGTCAACACTTTAAATCAGATCAACTGAATTGGTTTTTCAATCTGAAACAAGCAAGGATGATGTATTTTTTCATGTCCACAACACAACATTACAGAACTACAGAGATACTGCTACTGTTCAAAGGACCTATCAGCATGGACAGAGGATATTTTATAACCCTAAAACATAAAAGGACAACAAAATGGTTACATTGCCAAACATGTATGTACTAGCATTTTCAGCTACATGTTGGAAGGCTCCAAGTAGATAAGCATTGGTCCATGATTGATTTAAAGTGGACAAGAACCCACATCCCAACGGCCCTGATGGGACCCCATCACGGGCCCCCATTAGCAGCCCCCGTCGGACACTCACCGAACAGTTTGGAGGCGAAGGAGGCATGCGTGCTCGGCTGCGAGGGAGAGATGCAGTGGCATGTAGCAAGGGCGTACATAATAGCGAGGGAGACGTGCATCCAACAGCGGGGAGCAAGGAGGCGACATGACTGGGTAACTATGCCACAGTTCTGCATACTTTAGAGGCTATGACGCCAGCTTGCGCTGGGCCCTCTTGTTCCACGGGCCCAGGGGCATGTGCCTGCACTACCTCTATGGTATGTATGCCCCTGCCTGTGCATGATATGTGAGTTGTATTTCTCTGCATAATGGAGGTTTTGCTTATGAAGAAGTCAGCTAAAGTCCAGCTAAACATGTTGGGCAATTATAGAACCTTAATCATCATTAAGGCAGCACTAAAGTAGAACAAAACCCACCCGGAGCATCCCGATTCACTGTGTGAACCCCCCCAGATGCCTGTAAATACTCCCCTTTCCCCACTCCAATGGTGCATGCACAGGCTCTTGTCCAATGAGAGCCACTTGCTGTGACTATATCATTTCTCAAACGGCTCTCATTGTTGTCAATGGGGAGCTCACGCTGCCACATCCCCGCTGGCATGTGCGCACTCCATCCCAGCTATAGACGGGGGATGCGGCAGCATGTGCTCCCCATTGTAGTCAATGAGAGCCTTTAAATCAAAAGTTGATGGTGCAACATAAATATCATAAATATAATATCATTGCAACCAGATTGTCAGGTGTTTGTTCAGCCTTACACCAATATTAGAAAACAGAGAAGCCGTGGAGAAATTATTAGAATGCTGTCAGTGTAGTGAACTAAGCTTTATTAATTATTAAAGGAGTAATTTATTAGTTATTTATTCCCCAAAAAATAACCTGTTCACTATTTACCAAAATTATATATATATATATATATATATATATATATATATATATATATATATATATATATATATATATATATTTATATCCACATGCATCCAAGACACCTGGAAGATTTTAATATCTGTACGAAAAGTTATGGAGTTAACAGGAAACCATTAGGATAGATTACTTAATAATGAACACAAACGGGGCTTTTATTCCTTTTCAGGCCCACACATCCCTGCAGATATGATAAGGAACATGGCTGTTCTTCTGGACAGGCCTATTAATTTAGTGAGACTGTTTTCTCTGTCACTGGCCTGGCCCAGCAGTTAACAGTGCAGACAGAATAACATTAGTGCAGTGTTATCTGCTCTAACAAGAGGGCTGTTGTGGCGGGAGCCGCAGCTGTGTGCGCTCCTTTCACCCGGGCGGGTCAATGGCGCACATTGTATGTGCCATTTGTATGTGGGAGATGGGTCTTCCTGAGGAAACAGATGCTTTGTGAGCAGGCATTGTGAAAGCCGCTAATTAATTGGGTTGGAATAGGACTTGTCTTCAGCCTTGTGAATGAATGGACGAGGAGCAGGAGATGTGAATGTGTGGGAAGAGAAAAGGTGATCCAGACAGTTACACACACGGGCTGGAAACATAGAAGGGGGAGGCTCACGTGCAGGCCCGAAATGGAAGCCATTTTGCCCCAGCTGTGCAGGGCCTGACCTGACTGATAAATCTGTATACATTATAAAGGAAGTTCACACGTGTGATCCTAAATACACTCTTTGTTTGGTTCTCTGGAATTTTCATTTTAATTAAGCAAGTTGGACTTTCAATTATCTAGACATCTTACTTTCATTTTCCTGAATACTGTTTGCGCTATAGAACTGCTTATTAAAGTGGAACAAAACTTGGGAATTTAACTTTCTCGGGTTTTGTTCAGTGTCCCCCGGGCATCCCAATTTGGGATTCCTCTGCTGTGTGAAACTCCCCAGTTTGCCCACTAAAACTCACATTTCCCTGCTCTAACTGCGCATGTGCAAGGTCTTGTCCAATCAGAGCCCTTTGCTTTGACTACGTCATGCACCAAAAGGCTCTGATTGAATTCACTAGGGAACATGCACTGTCACATCCCCGTATCCCTGGCGGTGCTCCCTTCCCAGCCGGGTATGCATGGGATGTGACAGAGCGGGCTTTCTGTTGTAAACGATCAATGGCTTTGATTGGACAGGAGCCTGCGCATACACCTTTGGGGATTCAATCTTTTAGATTCCAGGCAGGCAGCTGGTGGGTTTTGTTCTGCTTTAAAGAGTCAGTCCAGTCTAACTAACTCTTATTGTTTATGGGAGCAGCCATGTTGGAATTACTGCATAATGACGCACCATTGTCTTCTATTGAGAGGAGCAAGGAGGGGTAGTGCTTACTGTCTCATACATCCTCATAGAAGACGATGGTGCTAGGTCTATGTCTTAGTGAGGAAATCACATCAACCTCCTTCTCAGTGGACAGAGAATGGAAACACCCCCTACACCCTCCCCAGATGTCCTGATTGGGTGCCTCTCTGTGCAGCTATGAAACCCCGCCCTCCTCTCTGGTCACATTGTGTGCTGGCAGAACATATGTAAATCACACATTGTGCTTGCATCACGTCGCTGTTGGGTTGACGTTTGGGGCAGTGCAATGTGTAGCCCGAGACAATGGGACAAACATTGGGCTTGCCTTTAGTATAACTTTAAACTCTTGCTTCTGGTTTCTTGTGCTAGAAATCATCAGGATCTATTTCTGCAAACCTGCATAAACCACCCAGCGCTACATGTACAACCTAAATGTCAGGGACCCCCTTTGCCTATATTTCATATCCAGTATGAGCTTTTCTACCTAGATGCTACTTTTATTGAATGTAGTGGCAGACTAAGAGGGTCATTTCACAGAGCAGTGTAAGGGGGTGGCATCTGATTGAGGGATGCCCCACTCCACATACCTACTCTGGAAGCTCCCATCCAGGTACCTGATACCCACCTATTTCCACTTATCAAGCCCATGGGGCCAACACAAGTCAGTGAGGCTTGTGTAGTGGGTGGCTGCACATTGCTGTGTAAGCTGCTTCATGTCACTCACTGGATGCCAGGCAGTCAGATGGGGCAGCAGTTAGCAGGCAGCCAGATTTGGCATGTAGCAGCGAAGGTTGCAGGGTTCCCAATGCCAGTATGTGGAGTGGGGCACCAATTAATGGGATACCCCCCACCTCCCTCTCAATTAACACTTTAAATTCCCTGTCCACACACTGACTTCCTCCCACCCAATCCCTGTGGGAAAAGTGTAAAAATCCCAGATAGTAAATACCTTAAGCACTCTAAGCAAAGCTTCTTTCTTCACTTGATTTCTAGATCAAGGGTGAGTTGGAAAGGGTGTGTCATGGAGCAGCTTTATGACTCATGTACGCTAAGAGCATCAAGGGACAAGAGTGGCTATAAAAGTGGACTATAGGCCAAAAAATAGAAAAACAGCCCCATGTTCCGGATGTCTCCGCAGCATACAGCTGCTCCCTCAAGGCTTCCAGGTTCATGTAGCTCAGAAATCCGGACTACATCAATTGTAAGCTGCAGACTTTTGGTCGGTGACTTATGTAGCTTTCAAAGCCCTCATCACTGTATACTGGCATGAATGGAGAAATAATTCGGCCAGGTGCACAGGCATGGGATTTGCATAAAGCACCCAGGAGGATTATGGGATTGTACACCTCCTGGGTGCAGGAACATGGCGGTAGAATCCCAGAGCGACTGGACTGGCAAGTAACAAGCAGGCCATTGATAAGCATGCAGTGGTTTGAATGCAGCGCCTAAACCTATAGCCTTAGCTATACACATTGTGCCATCCTATTGGAGGAGTTACGGGCTGCTGTGGTTTGCTGTCCTATGTCTTATTTGGACCTCACAAGGACTGTACAAGTAACTAACTATGGGATTAAGAGAAGCCCGTCCATAAAGCAAAGGTTTTTGGTCTGCTTTGAATGATGGCAATCACTGTCTGTGCACAGGTGTACGGCTTTGGCACTATGTTTGTACAATGAAGTGAAGGGGCCAGAGGTGCAATCACTTCGTCATAGTTGGCCACCTTCATTATAGTTTGCAGTAAGTGTGAACTAAGTGTCCCTGTTTTCAACAATAGTCATTTGGTGCTAATCTTGGATGTGAGAGTGTGCAGATAGGTAATTGGCTTTTGGCAGAAGAACTTGTCCCACTGCTGATTGCTTTCTATTAGCAGTGCCAACAGTTCTCTCCGACACCTTCATAATGTACTTTTATTCTGGGGAAATCCGCTTTGCTCTAAGGGACGTCTAACTGTTTAAAAATCTCCCACATTACGTCGACAATGACTAAATGAATGTCTGTCTTGGTAAGTATGAATGATTAAACATAATACAAACAAGTTGAGGGTATTGTATTGCAGCAAGATAAATGGGCCTGTGGAGATGCTGTTCTCCGGGGCCTGAAAGTTAGCGATTGTATAATTGGGCTGCACTCGTTCCCGAGAAGTGCAGCAGATAATGAATGAGGTGCAAGGACATAATCTGGAAAATGTACTTCACAGGTTTCTCATTCTGGGAGAGGGATTTATGCTGAGGGGACTTTTCACCTTCAGGTGCACCATAGTGAAGTGCAGACAGTCTCCGAGCAATGCTTAAGTGTCCCTGCGGGAATTACAACTGAAAGAAATACATTTATATTCCAATATAATAAAGTAACTGTGCTGCTTATTCTTTTCAATGTGCCATTTTTAAAAGCACCTCCAGCAAGTTACAGTTTTTTTTTCATTTTGGACTGGAATTGTAATGCAGATGTTTGTAATATCCTTATTTCTTAATAGATACCATAGCCTTACATATACAATTCTAAGTAACAAAATGGACTAAACTTTTTTAGTAGGAAAGGAATATAGACACTAATTATTTTATTTTGTAGTCTGTGGCTGTGATTCCTGTTTGGGGAACAAATTTAAAACCAATTGCCTGACAGCTTACCTGATGCCTTGTCCATCCCATGCTGTCTCTTCACTCTGGTCGCCGGAGAAGAGGAATTACTTCTTCCTCTGCCTTCAGCGCCCCCCGCATTCTGACCACAAATCGAAGCTCGAGGCTCGTGGCAGATAAACACCCCCTCTCTTAGTGATAGGCTAGAATGGATCCCTCCACAATGTCCTTCAATCCCCACTCACTCCAATGCAATGCGCACAGTGTCACACTGTGTCACTCAGCCCAGTTACTCCCATCACAGAGGACATGGAGATCATGAAGTGAAACAATATTTTTTATAATTACTCTGGCAGTATAGCTTTGTTTTCAAAAAGGAAAACAAATGAAAACATTGCCACGTGAAGCCTTATACAATGGGAATACTTTTGATTCTGCCTGGACAATGACTTTGAATGAACAACAACAAGGATAGTGGGGTGGATTCAGAGCCAGGTGAGAAAACTCACTCCTTTTTTTAGCTGAAAAAACTGTTGGCCTGTCTCTGGCCGACCTTTGGTTGGCACCCCCCTGTCTCCTGGGTGACGGGTGATGCAGCGCCCAGTGGACCTTGGCAACTATTTTGTGGAGAATCCGTGGGGCGGGATAAGATTATCCTTTTCCTTTCTATTTAAGCATGTGATTTATTATGTAAATAAGGTCATGACTAAAGGCGGGAGTGCCTAAAATGCTTCAACGAAAGTAACAGGTGTTCTTTGCACAATGCTGGAGATCACGGATGTATGGTGAGCTGGCATGTTTTTGTTTTAAAAATGTCATATATAAATAAGTTGTTTTATATTCCTACTGATGCTGGCCAATACCCTTTGATCAAAAAACCCATTCCATACATATATGAACACAAAATACCATCACTGCCTGATGGAAGGGAAAACTTTAAATATCAAACACTGGCGGTAAACCAGAAACTGGTAGAAAGCACAAAAGTAGTGAAACTGCACAAGAAACAGATAAGAGCCTAAATTATCCTTTCCCATTGGTTTGTGTTGTATCAAAATACTCATGTGTCCTAACTCTAAAGAAGATTCTGACCAATATACTCTATAGACTCGTTAATAGATTTGCACTGAACAGCAATGTTTAGCTGGCAGGGCACCACCAGTGCAGGCCACAGAAGTCGTGGCGTTGCATGTAAAGTGCAGTGTATAGCTCTGTAGCCCTTGCACTTTGTGTTTTGCTGCAAAATGTGGTTGAAATCGCAGCACAGTTTAGTCCAAAAACCCTAGCCTATACCCCCATCACAGCGCAACGTCTAGGTGTGAGTACAGGAAAGTCTTTTATAAATAAAAATTAAAAGAGGAGCCCACAGGATTGTGCAAACACATAAGTAAGTGTCTGCGTACAAGTGACATTTATTTTCAACATATTATTTTTGCAGTGTGTATTCAGTTTTTCTTCACACACCACACAACGTTAATTGGCACTGATTGAGAGATTACCACAAACATAATGTTCACGCAAGTATTTATCTTGAGGGACAGGAATATATTTTCTGAGCCACAAGGAAGGGTTTGAGGCGAGTGTGACTGGTTTGCTTCCCGCTCTCCCTTCTGGTGTTAACACAGAGCGCTAATTATTAAAAACATGACTAGTATTCTTTGTTGGATGGGAGCTCAGCCATGTTTCTTCCCCACATTTTGTGAACCCCCAGTAAAAGGCAGCCCACACAGTGCACAGCATGCTCGCCTCCTAAAATCAAAAGCCAAATCAGATTTCTGAAACAATTTGGAAACGCTCTTTTTTGTTTATTTTTATATTTCTGTTTTATTGTCAAAATTGAAGCTGTAAGAATGCTACACTGTGGTGACCAACAATTTTTTGGGGCATATATGGCCATTGAATACTTTGCACACACATCAGGATGTTTCCCTCTGCATTTAACCCATCCGTACAGTGAGACAAACAGTTACATAGACACATGCCTGGAGAATGTACAGTATGCTACAAAAATTTCCTTAGAAAGTTTCAAATGAAAACAATTTATTAATGTTTGGTTGCCCACATATGTTAAGCCAGACCTTCAAAACACAAAAACCTAATATTTACCTTCTCTCCTTGCATACTACATATCCAACAATCTAAGGTGTGTTCAATGATCTTAAGCCATGACTCAAGTAAGAGATCATAAGGGATTATTTATAATGAAAAGTGGGACTTTAAAGTTAATGAATGTGGGGAGTGACATTGTTCCTCTTTTAAAGTGGACCTAATGTCAAAAATAGACACAAGTTCTATACCTATTTGCTTTTTAGCCTTCTAAATATAATCTTTCGGCAGCCACTTTTTACTTTCAAAATCTGACCCCGCCAGTGGTCACATGGCCTGTATTGCTTTGGGAAATGGGAGTGGGTATTATAGGTATATATAACATATATATTATGTTATATGTTTTCCCCACCCTTTACATACAGATTGCCCACATTAAAAATCATCTTATGTGCATCTACTTCATTTTATGAGCCTTTAAACATCCAAGATGGCCCATGGAGTCTCAGGCTGTATGCAAACAGGAAGTGTCTTCTGACTGTGCTGCTATGCATCCTGGGATTGCTCTCCTTTTCCTGACCCCAGCTCTGCTCTGTCTGTGCAAATCACAGCTATAACTTGCCCCCCTCTCCTCTCCTCAATATGTGATGCCTCTGAGGCAAGATGCCCATATCCTAGAATACTGAACAGAGTTGCAGCCCAGAGGGGAACAAATTAAAAGCGACTAAAAAATGTATTAATTTTAGATGCTGGGGAATAGTTTTTTAAGGAGTTTGGACTTTTTCTTAAATGGTGCTAAAAGTCCGACTTAAGTGCTACTCCAGCTTTCTAAAAGGTATCGAATCCTTAGTTTTGGAGCTGTGGCATCCAGCCATGCTTCTGCAGCCTCATACCAAGGAGGCACACTGAGGCAGAGGCTGGCACATCTCTCTGTGAAAGAAAATTTCACATTGCATACTCCAGTCACTGAGATAGAGACATAGCTGGGCATCATTCACCAATTTTATTGCAAATGGTGGACTAGTCCCTAAGCAATTACCATGCGTGTGCACACTGTAGCCTGAACAACCCATTTAAATTACCTTGGTATGATGGCTACCTAAAACTACCTGCCTAATAATCCAGTAGAGGGCAACAAATTGAATGACTTTTTAATTCTTAAATTTGGTAAGCAACACTCTACTTGTACTGTTAAAAATACCGCTTTATAGCTAATTGCTATTCTAAAATGTGTCACACACTCCCTGCAGGGAGAGCTAATAACACATGGCCATGACACCGTGCTTGTCAGTACCCTGAGAGAAGCTGGCTTTTTCTAGCTTTCTGCTGCCAACTTTCACTGGCTTCTGGAAGGTTTTAATTGAAGAGAAGTTCACCTCCCTAAATTACTTGTGTAACAGGAAGCTATGGTTGTTTTTAAACACCTCTAATGCCATGATTATAGGAGCTGGTAATGCCACAGTAAGTATCATTAACAGTCATATGTTTAAACTACAGAAGTTAGTAAGAAGTTAGTAAGTAATAAACAGTAAATTGATTGCATAATGATCCACAAGTTTATATATACGTGTAGTCAATGCATCTTTGGCAGCATCTAGAATGCCCAGCAAAGCTGATGTATTGCGAGAGAGCAGGGATGTCGCTGCTGTAATGGAGTATTCCTTACTATTTTTCATTTAAAGAACTAAATGTATTCTTTTAAAAGATACAATACTTTGAAATTATTGTAATACGTATCAGTCAACCAAAAGCTAGTACATGTGTAAAGTATGTTTATTTGTCACATACATCTCTATACACGTATGACAAGCAGTGAGAAGTTCTTATTCAGTGTGCGCCACACTCAGATGAGTTAGTTTATGGGAGGAGCTGGGTATGTACATTATAAAGCATGAATTACATTTAATTAGCAGCTCCTGTGGGGAAAAAAAAAATTTCCAGTCTTTCTCTTTTGGTCATCAGGGCACAGTAGTGCCTTCTGGATGGAGATTCTGGTATGGATGACCAGGAAGTTCAGAATATCCTAGGCTTTTTCCAAGCACTGCTTGTAACAGATTGTGTCACGGAGAACTCACCTGTGTCCCGGTCCCGTGGCGTCCCTGAGCGCCGAGCCGGGGCACTTACGTGTGCTCGGCCGCGCCGAGCGGCACCGTGCACGGCTGCCGCCTCTCCTTTCCCAGCTCATCCTCGCCTCTGCATGCGTGCTCGCACGCTCTTCATATGCCCTCTGGTGGCGCTGCACTCAGCGCGGCCGCTGGAGGCTAATTAAAGGGACCGATCCCTGATGGGGATCTTTCTGGGCTCACGTTCCTCTAAAAATGTTATTGGCCATCCAGCCCCAAATACAATGTGCACCAATCACTACATACACACACCCTGTAGAGTTCAGTCCTATAAAAGGTAGACCCCTCCAGTACACCAGTGCCCGTGATAGCGTTAGCTGAGTGTCCCTTGGATTGTCTTTATGCCTGTTTTTGATCTTGTTGCCGACCTTGCTTCGTTTGACCATTCTTGTTTGTCTCCTGGACCGACCATTGCCTGTTCCCCACCTACGCTTCCGTCTCACCCTCTGTACTGCGAACCCGTGACCTTCCGGATTGACCTTTGGCCTGACCTCGACCCTTCTGTTTGCCTGTTCCTTTGGACTGCCTTCCCACGTATGACCTAGCTTGTCTACATTGCCCTGTCGGGCCCTTGGTTCATCTGCCTTCACTCTCCCGTGTGGGCTTACTCTGAAGGCGGGTGTCCCACGGGGCCTTACAGATTGCCTCTAGGTTAGTGAGCTCTGAACAAATGGTGTGCTCAGCTGTACATATTATCCTCTAGATATCCTGCTTGTTCTGTCTGGTACAGTTCACAAACCATGAGGTGATATTTCCTGTCACAATGCTCTCTATAATGGATGTAGAAAAGTTCTTTAGTACTGTTAGTGGCAGAGTTTAAAGACTTTTAGTCCCCACAGAAAGTTGCTTCCAGGCCTTCCATGCTGTCGGGGTGGCAGATCCATATAATGTCCTGAGAGCTGTGCGCCCCCAGATATTTGAAGCTGGTTACCTTCTCTATATTAACACTGTCTATCTGTGTGTGTGTGTGTGGGGGGGGGGTGTTGTTATACTCTTGTGTCTGTACTTAATTCCACTATTAAATCCTTGGTTCTCCCTTCCATGGGTGGAAATTGTGCTCCAGAAACCAGATTTCCAAGGTCTTCACTACTTTTAGGTAGGCGTTTTCCTTATTGCTATTGATCAACCTTACTACAACTGTCATCTGCAAATTTGACTATTGTGATGGAGTTTAAGGGTGTGCAAAGAGTGCAGTAGTGAGCTTATAATACAGCCCTGGGTCTCTCCAGTATTAAGATTGAGTGAAGAGTACACCTCATTTTCCACACGGACAACTTGTGATCTGTTGGATAGGAAGTTTAAGATCCACTTACACATGGATGGGCACAAATCCAGACTCGCCAACTTCGCCATTAGTTTTGAGGGAATAATGGTGTTTAAAAGCTGAACTGTAATCCACAAAGCTGAGTGATTAGACTGATATACGCACTGGAGTGGGTCCAGGGTGGCCAAGAGCAAAAAGCTTTTCAAAATACTTCATAAACACTGAGGTCGGTGCCACAGGACACTATTTGTTCAGCCCAGTTGGCTGAGTTTGCTTTTGAATGAGCGCAGTAATAGAGTGTTTCCAGCTGAAATAATGGACTGGACAAGTGAGGAATAGAATAAATCAGTGAGAACTGGTGCTAGCTGGTCAGTGCAGGCTCTTGCAACTCTACTAGGTATCCTGTCTGGTCCATTTGCCTTTCTGGTGTCGACGCTCTTTAGGATCTTCCTTATTTCATCTTCAGAGATAGAAAATGTTATTTCTTGCTCAGCAGGTGAGCAGTCTTTGATTGTAGCAATGTTAGCTGCATATCCCAAGCTAATATTTCTCAAACCTGTGGCCACCCAGGAAGGTTACACATTCCTCAAAGTGGTCCCACACCTATTTCCTACATTGTGACAGGCTACGCATAGACACCTGCAACACCCGCAATCCTTACCTGAACCTCGATCTGCGATTGGCTGTTGGCAGTTACGTGTTCGGTTTCCGGCCTTCCACTTTGCCGCCGTTAGTCTGCATGATGCCGTGGGAGCTAGGTGACATGTAAGGTTAATGGCATTTGTGGCGTCATCCCGAATGCCAAGGTCCCCCCCCCCCGATCAACCCCCGCTCTCTACCCAGAAGTTACTGCATTCAGATTGCACAGTGCACATTAGGAGATGCATAAGGCCCTTTGCTGCAATAAAAATTGACCATTTTAATATTAAAAGTTCAGTTTTGTAATTGTGTTTTTACCACAACATATCATATAGTACACCTCATAGAGTGGCAAGGATACTGAAAACTTTACTTATAGATCAGCCATAAGTCTGTTTTTTTTCATGCCACATAGATGTCAAATATATGTCTTTGCCTGGCAATGCATAGGTGGAGCATTTGTTTATCCAAAGATATAACTTATTGTTAGGAATAGTAACGTTGAGAAGAGTATGAAGATCAAATCAAAAGAATCTACCTTGAAAAGCAGTTTTTGATGATCCACCCATAATCTTATAGCAGATATCTACTTAGTGTCGCTCATCTGTTTTGTTTCATACCGACTCACCATACAGACATCAAAGCAAAAGACAATCGGTCTGGCCCTTATACTGCCACATTTTTCCCACAAACCTTTTCTTTTCTGCCAAAATCCCACATATCCTTTACAGCTTCGTTAGCAGATATTTCTACTATCTTAATATCTAGATCCAAGATTTGGACCTAACCAATATCTTATAAAAGAAGTAACAGCATGATGGCAAATGTTTGGCTCGTGAACCCATGACTGTAGCACGTGCTTTTAGTTTGCAATGCATATGTCTTTTTCCCCCCAAAGTGTTTCATTTGTTTAACAAGTGACCTGCAACAATAGTTCCTGCAAAACAGAAAAAGTAATGTGATAATTGTTCACTTATAAAAGTAATAGAATAGTAATAATAATAATAATAATTATAATATAACACATTATAATCTGGAAAAAGATAAATATTTTTCTTTTTTTTTTCTCTTTCCTTTAATCTATCTCTCTTAGCTCGATATTCTCTTCCCAAAGGTTAGATTCCTATACAGTTCTTATTCTTTAGAAATTCCTGTTAAATGCTGGGATATGCAGCTTTTACTAACTAAGCTCTTGACACAAACTGGGGTTTTGCCAAACTTAAATCGGAACAACACCCATTTTACCAAAATCGGCTGCTGGTCTGCTCAGGGGGTGGAGATCCCGAATGCCGCTCCCCCCCCAAAAGTTACTACATTCAGATAGCACAGTGTGCACTGGGAGATGCAGTGGGCCTACAGTTTGCTGCAATAAAAATTGACCATTTAATTTTTTTTTTGGAATTATGTGCCTTTACCACAATGTACCTTACAGTGCACCTCATAATGTGACAAGGATACTGCAATATTGACAGGTCAGCCTTAAGTCAGTTTTTTTTGCAATCCTTTATTCTGTAGACCTCATAAGATATAGGCCAAGGGTTCCAACCTTTTTTAATTTCAACTACCACTTTTCACTTTCTAATTATATGAAGTACTACCTGGGTGGTAAATATGGGTTACTAGTCACCTAAAATGTGTTAAAAATTTACAAAGCAACCACTTTGATGCAGATAAATCATTTTTATTACCCATCAGAGCAGTACGAGCTGTACAGTACTTTATTTTGGACTTGGGTAAAGTATAGTTGGCTGTAGATCAGTTCTCAGCTTCACAGTGTACCACCTGATCTTCCATACATTGGGAACCCCTGGTGTAGAGTGTTCATGATTCTTTTTAAGTAGGCCTAAAGTAAAATAAGGTTCACTTAAAGTGTACCAAAGCTGGGGGGTATCCCATGGGTCACATTGGTTTTCCTGATTTCCCAGGATCGCTCCTTTATTGCCATGGAGATGCCCTTGCCCTTTGCTACAGAAAAGGAGACCCCCAATCAGATCCGGTAGGCATGTTGCGACCGCTGCCTGTTATTCACATTCTCACTTTGCTCCTCACCCCAATGCCTGATTATACCTGTTGTAGTAAGAGAGGGGAACACACCTCTCTCCACAGCGTGTTGCTGAACCCAAAGGCCTAGTTTTTAAACAAAAATAAAATAGCATTGAACATCAGCATAACCAGGGCTATTTGAAAATAGCTCTGGTTATGTGTGTTTGTGTGTTTAGAAAAAACACGGGTGGACATCAGGCCTGCACCGATGGGCCAAGTTTCTTTGGCTGGGGAGCTCATTACCAAGGGCAATACCTTCAAGGGAGGTGGACAAGAGCCACGGCACAGAAGTCCTCCAACTTCAGGGAACTCCTAGCTGTAAAAGATGCTGTGAGCGAGTCTGAAGTACTGGAAAGGGCCATATCACACAGATTGCCTCAGACAACTTCACGGTAGATGCCTTTTTCTTTATTGCATGGCACGGCCTGCTTCGGTATTCATAACAGTTGGGTTATTCCATCACAAGGTGGCGCAGTGGTACTGCAGAAAGCTGTGGCATCTCCCGGCTCCCTATAAAAATGGGATTAACCATAGAGTTCCCCAGTGTTCTCTCTGCAGTGGACTGCGAAGTTAGAAGATGGTTCTCTCTCTTGCGCAGGTGAGCGGGGCAACCAAGCCTGCGGCCCTGCATGTCTATTTCCATCCGTTTCTGGACCCTCACTGCCTCCCAGCCTCGGATGACAGATCGGGTGAAGGTAGAAGAGCACTAGGGTCAAGTGCTCCTGCAGCGCAGCTCCAAGCCGCAGACCCTGTAACACAAAAGGGAGCCGGCCATAGGCTTTATGGTGAGCCTAATAGGGATGCAGAGTCTCTGTCCTGGCTTCTGAGGGGGTGAGTAGTTTGGGGACTGTGTCCCTTTATTTTTTATTTTCCTTTTTGGATCCCCCCGCGCCCCCCCCCCTCCCTGGCCATGGCTGCTCGCCGCTGCCTTCTCGTCTCTCTCTCTTCCCCCCCCCCTCCTGACTTTGTTGGGGGGGGGGATGGGTGGTTGCGACAAGTGGTGATGTCTGTTGTATTTTGACGTTTTTTGTGTATTTTGTGGTGTTTTTAGCTGCTGCACCATTTTGTACTGCGTTCCGCGGCTGTGGGCGCTATAACCTGAGGTGATTTTGCTTTGTCATGGCGCCGGCGGGGTCACGTGAGCGCCGTTTTCGCGTTATCGCGCCATTCCCCCCGCGGCCCGCCCACTTCCTCCAGTGGGTCGCCTTATCCAGCGGTCTGTGCCTGTGTGACCCCGCGGTGTCTTTGGTCCGTGAGTCCCCATTGGGGTTTTTTTTTTATTGAATTGGGGTGTATTTGCTGCGGGATGCTCATGTGTGTTTTTACTTATGTCTTTCAGGCGGGATACCATTGGGTTGTGGTTTCTCCCGGCTTCACTCCTTCTACCCCCTCATTCCCCCTTTATTGACTTCTGGGGGCATCCCGTGGGAGGGCATCTCGGGTCGCTTCTGTCTTAAGCCTGTACCCACTGCTGGCCTATTGCGCCTGTGTTAATCACCATATGGAGGCTTCTCGGGATAGCGTGCGTGGGGGCCCTTCGGGGCAAGCCCGGCTGTGTTCCATTTGTGGGGTATCCCCTGTGAGTAACAGTGTCACAGTGTGCGTGCCGTGCGCTGAAAGTGTCCTTGTGCTTCAAGCTGGTTTGCCTGCTTCGCTTCCCAGCTCTGCGCCCCACTCGGCTTCACCTTCTCCCCTGCTCCTGCAATTGGACCCCAGTGGGGGGGAATGTTGGCAGGGAGTCACATTCTGATTTGGCTCTGCAGGTGCCTAACATTAAAAAGTGGCTTGCCAGGACTGTTCCTAGGAAGGCCTCTGGCAAGAAGAGACACCTGGATCCCAGGCCCGCTCCTCTTACTAAGATGTATGTGGGGATTGATGAGCTTGGTGGCTGTCACCCCCTTGAGATGGGGGAGCTCTCCCAGGATTCTGACTCCTCTGGGAACCAGCAGGAGGGTTGCAATAGTGACCCTGGGTCTGCGTCCGGAGAGGAATCATGGTACCCTGAGGACACTGATAATCTGCTATCACATATTTTTGAAATTTTGCACATTGCTGCCCCTGAGGTAGCTAAGAGAAAGCAGGGGGAGCTTTTTCGCCCTGGTAAACAGCGTCTAGAGTTCCCTGAGCAGGAACATTTTACCACCTTGGTGCTTAAAGAATGGGAACGTCCTAACAAGATGCCTGCTGTGCCCAAGGGTTTGGATAAAAGGTATCCCTTTCCTGCTGATCTTGTTAAGAGGTGGTCATTTCCCCCTGAAGTGGATACTCCCGTGCTAGGCTTGTCCAATACTTTGGTCATGCCTTCCCCCTGACACTACCACTCTGAGGGATGGTGAGGACCAGCTCATGGATCAATTGGCCTACCATGCTTTTACCTGTGTGGGGGCTGGCTTGCGGCCGCTATGTGCTGCTGCCATTACTGCTATTGCCCTTAAGAAGCTGCTCAAGCTATGGATGATGCTGTGCGGCTGTGTGGTAGGGCCTCTGCGCTCTTGGTGGCTATGCACCGCTCTGTCTGGTAGCGCCAGTGGGCAGCTGACGCTGCGGCTAAGAAAGCTCTCACTGGCCTCCACTTCGTGGGGCTGCGGCTATTTGGGGAGCGTCTTGATGTTCTAGCCAAGGATGGAAGGCTGCCTCAGCGTAGGAGGCAGTCTCGGCCCTTTCGGGGGTCTTCTGCCCCCCTCCCTTCCTTCCGCTTTCCCAGAGGGGGCCGTGGCTCCTCCAGTGGTCGCAGATTTTCTTGGGGCCGTGGCAGACCCTGTGGTTGTCCCGGTCTCTCCTGGAATCCTAAGCCCAAACCCTCTCCCAAGCCCCCTCAGGCATAAAGGGGCACCCTCACCCATCCGGGTGGGGGGACGGCTTTGGCTCTTTGCTCACGTCTGGAGGCTTCATGTTTCAGACCGGTGGATTCAGGAGGTAGTGTCCCCCAGTTACAAGATAGAGTTTGCAGCCCCCCCCCCCCCCCCCCCAAGATTCATCAGATCCCGGATGTCTTTAAACCCCCTGTCCGCTCAAGGGTTGCTTCTGGCGGTTCATTGCCTGTTAGAGGCCCGAGTCATTTGTTTGGTGCCTCATCAAGAAAAGGGTCAGGGGTACTATTCCAATCTTTTCACGGTTCCCAAAAAGGACGGCTCTCTGAGGCCCATTCTGGATCTGAAGGGCCTCAACAAATTTGTCAGATTCAAGCATTTTCGCATGGAGACGCTGCGCTCTGCTGTCAGTACCCTTCGCCGGGCAACTTCATGACCACTGTGGACATCAAGGATGCTTATCTTCATGTGCCTATCTTCCCAGTCATCAGAGATTTCTGAGGTTCGAGCTGCAGGATCAGCATTACCTGTTTGTGGCTCTACCTTTCGGTATCACCTCGGCACCTCGGGTGTGCTTGTGGGAGTGATGGCTCTGCTAAGGCCAGACAGTCTCTCTCGTGGTGGCTGGACTAAAGGAACCTTCTGGGGGGCAGGTCCTTCCTGCCCCCGTGCTGGGAAACAGTCACCACGGATGGCAGTTTGACCGGCTGGGGAGGCTTCTGGAAGTCCCCGAGGTTCCAGGGTCGGTGGCGCCCACAAGAGGCCCATGCTTCCATCAACGTCCTGGAACTGAGGGCGATCAGGTTGGTTCTTTCTCGCCTATCCACTCACCTTCGGGGTCGGGCTGTTCAGATCCTCTCAGACAACCAGACGGCGGGGGCCTACCTCAATCATCAGGGAGGGACTCGGAGAAAGCGATCCTTCAAGGAAGTGTCCCTGATTCTGTCTTGGGCGGAACAGCATGTTCCCTGCATCTCACCAGTCTACATCCCAGGGGTGGAGAACCAGGTGGAGGACTCCCTGAGCAGGGGGACGTCTCGTCTGGGGGAGTGGTCTCTCAACAACCTGGTGTTTCTCTCCCTCTGTCACCGCTGGGGTCAGCCGGATGTGTACCTGTTTGCGTCCCGTTACAATCACAAACTTCCCAGATTTGTCTCTCTGTCTCAGGATCCTCTGGCCTTCGCCACGGATGCTCTGGCAATACCTTGGACGGAGTTTCAGCTTCTCTGTGTTCCCTCCGTTTCCTCTCCTGGGCGGGGTCATGCGCAAGATAGCCCAGAAGTGGGTACCAGCCATCCTGGTGGCCCCTTGTTGGATAAGAAGAGTTTGGTTCGCAGACGTCGTGCAGTTGGCAGTAGACCGGCACGTCTTGACCAAGGATCCAGATCTTCTCACTCAGGGGCAGCTACGCCATCCCAATTTACAAACTCTGGCCTTAATGGCTAGGCTGCTGAAACCTCCATATTGATGGAAAAGGGGTTGCCTGCCTCTGTTGTTACCATGCTTCGGACTAGGAAGAAGTCCTTGTCCTTCATCTATTACAGGGCCTGGCATGCTTACATTGCCTGGTGTGAGTCCAAGTCTCTGCCCTGTCGGGTGTTTTCTATTCCCAGGATTCTGGAATTCTTATAACATGGTTTGGACCTGGGCCTTCAACTTAGTACCCTAAAAGGCCATGTTTCAGCTTTGGCAATTTTTTTCCAAAGATCTTTTGCCAATCACCGGTTGGTTAAAACCTTTTTCCAGGGTGTTTCTCATGTGCGTCCACCCCGTAAGCCTTTGCTACCAGTCTGGGATTTGAATCTGGTGTTGTCTGCTCTGCAAGGGCCTCCCTTTGAGCCTATCCGTGAGGCTGCCTTGTCTATTTTGACTCTTAAGGTAGCCTTTCTGGTGGCTATCACTTCTGTAAGGCGAGTTTCTGAGCTAACAGCGCTTTCCATCAAACCTCCTTATTTTGAGAGATATCAGGATAAGGTGGTGTTCCGGCTTAAGCCGGATTTCTTGCCAAAGGTTGTGTCTGCCTTTCATCTTAATCAGGACATTTTCTTGCCTTCATTGTGTCCTAATCCTGCTAATTCCAAGGAGCGAACTCTGCATTCTCTGGATGTGGTCAGGGCTCTGAAGTTTTATTTGGTCGCTACTCAGACTTACAGGTAGTCTGATGCTATTTTTGTTCTCCCTTCTGGACCTAGAAAGGGTTTGCCTCCGGCTAAATCCACTATCAGCAAGTTGATCCGTCAGGCGGTGGTTCAAGCCTATTCTGCTAAGGGAAAGGAACCTCCCTTTAGGGTTACTGCTCATTCCACTCGTGCTATTGGTGCCTCTTGGGCTTTTCAGCACCAAGCTTCTGTTGAACAAGTTTGCAAGGCCGCTACTTCCTTCCTCAGCAGAAGGTGGAAGGTCTTCAGCTGCAGGCTCGGGCTCTGCTGTCATGTCCTCATCCCTCCATCCGTCAGGGGATGCAGTTGGTGGGCCTGATGGTTTCACATGAGACCTCTTCAGTTGCACCTCTTGTCAGTTTGGGATCGGGACCCTGTGTCCCTGGATCAGGAATTTGCTCTGTCTCCCCTGGCTGGACTCAAGGAAACTTCTGGGGGGCAGGTCCTTCCTGTCACCACGGATGCCAGTCTGACCGGCTGGGGATGAGATTACTGCTCATTCCACTTGTGCTATTGGTGCCTCTTGGGCTTTTCAGCACCAAGCTTCTGTTGAACAAGTTTGCAAGGTCGCTACTTGGTCTTCTGTTCATACTTTTTCCAAGTTTTACAAGGTTGATGTTAAGGCCTCAATGGATGCTGCTTTTGGCCACAAGGTGCTTCAGGCGGTAGTGACTTGAACTACTGGCCGTTACTCTTTAGGGATCCCACCCTACTTTGGACACTGCTTTTGGATGTCCCAACTGTTATTAATACCGAAGCGGGCCGTGCCATGCAATAAAGAAAAAAGCAATTCTGTGAGTACTCAACTGTAGAATTGTTTTTGTTCTTGCATGGCACGGCCCGCTTCGCCCCACCCTTGTTATTGTTATTCTTGGTTGCCTCTTTATGGTGATTGTTCCAAGTTAATTGGTTTTTTTTTACCTTTTTCACATTTTTTACTTTATTCTCTCCCGGCTTCTTGTCTCACTGCTTGTCTACGCTGGGGAACTCTATGGTTAATCCTGTTTTTATAGGGAGCCGGGAGATGCCACAGCTTTCTGCAGTACCACTGCGCCACCTTGTGGCGGAATAACCCAACTGTTATGAATACCGAAGCGGGCGTGCCATGTAAGAACAAAAACAATTCTACAGGTGAGTACTCACAAAATTGCTTTTTCTAAACCATCAGGGAGGAACAAGATCTCAGGAACTTTCCAGATTTACCAAATCTCTGTTGGAGAGCCTGGAGGGGAATGTCAGGTCCATCAAAGTGATCCACATAAATGGAGACTTAAATGTAGACACAGACTTCTTGAGCAGAGTAAGAATAGACCAGGGAGACAGCAGGTGTTTGCCCATATAGTGACTCGGTGGGGGCAACCAGATATAGATTTGTTTGCCAACAATCGGAGCACAGAGTGTCGGAAGTATTTCTCCCTCAGGATGAATCCAGTGGCCTGAGGCCTGGATGCATTCAGCAATCAGTGGGGAGAATTCAGCCTTTGTTATGCATTCCCCTCTATGAGTCCGTTACCTTTAGTCCTAAGGAATATCAAAAGAGAGCAAGCCAGGATTTTCTTGATTGCACCACATTGGGTCCAGAAGACTGTGGTTTTTCCCTCCTGCCTCCTGAAAGGGTCTCTTGTATGTCGGTAGAGCCTCCATGGCTTCTGCCGGAAAATTCCAGATGTCATTTACGAGAGCCCAATTCTCCATCGACAGGTCCATTCCCTAAAATTAGCAGTATGGACACTGAATAGGGCTTACTAAGAAAATAGGGGTTATCACAGTAATTTCCACCCTGTTGGAAAGTTAGATCTACTGTAAGGTATGGAAAAGATACTCATCCTTCACCTTGACACGCTCCTTAAGGACAGAAGAGGTAGCTTCGGTTCTAGAATGTCTACAGGAAGGTTATGAGTTAGGCCTAGCTTTAAGCACCCTTGATGTTCAGACTTCGACCCTTTCAGTCTTTTTTGGGGGAACATCTTAGAGACGATCCTTTTGTGGATAGATTTTTTATAGCCTTTTCTAGGAAACAACCCTTTTAAGGACAAAATGTTTCCCATTTGGGATTTGTCTTTAGTTCTTCAGAGACTGTTACCCCCTTATGAACCTATTTAAGATGCAACATTAAAAATGCTATCCTAAAAGATTACTTTCATCCTAGCAATTACATCAGCCAGACGTGTTAGTGACCTGCATGCTATTATAGAACCCTACCTCAGAAAGTTACTGGACAGACTTCTTTTAAGACCAGATCCTTTATATTTACCTAAAATGACCTTAAAATTTCACAGGTCACAAGAGGTTGTGTTGCTGGCTATTGAGTCGGTGCAATCAGATCAGGAGGACAGGTCCTTAAAGCTCCTTTACACCAGAAAGCTGGTTCTCCTGTATTCACAGATTAAAGCAGAATGGACAAAAAATTGGATCATTTATTGGTCCGCTTTGGGGGTAAGAGCAAGGCGTTGCAGGCATCCAAGGTATCCATAGCGAGATGGATCAGAGATGCTATAGCTCTGCCCTATCAAGCAATGGGTGCTTCTCCCCCCTTAAGTATTAGAGCCCATTCCACTAGAGCAGCTTCTTGGGCATCTCTTTGGAGGAAATATGTACCTGGTCTTCACCACACACCTTCCTGAAACACTACAAGGTGGACTTGTGGTAGCATGACCAGCAGAATTTCTGAAACACCAGAAAGGTGGGACACTGTGTGTTTGCTTGCCTTCTGTGGCTAGCCATCCTGGAGCACACCTAGGGAAAACACCAGTCTTACTGGTAACGTTATTTTCAGTAGTCCTCCAGGATGGTGTCCTACACCCCACCCCATTTTTTCATATCTATTTTGGCTTGGTTGCACGGGTGTTACTTCTTCCCTGTCTTTTTCCCTTAGGGTCTTGGCTTATTCCTGTATGATTGCCTAAAAACATTAAGGGCTGAGGGGGAGGGGCAGGGCTTTAACCCTTTAAATGCCAGCCACGTAAAATTTACGTGCCTGGCATTTACCCCTGCTAGTGGGCAAAAAAAAAAAAAAAATCCTCACCCTACCCCTCGTTGGATCCGGCCGGGTCTCCTCTTTAATTTGGTGCCATCCGATCCCCCGTGGGGGGTCGGATGGCTCCAGGAGAGCCCCCGGAATAGGCCACCCCCCCCCGCTTCTGCAGCAGCTGCTAACTGTAAAAAAAAAAATAAATAAAAATGACATTCACTTACCTGTGTGTGCGCTGGCTCCCGCTGTCCCTCCTCTTCACCTGGGGGGCCTCCGATCCCCCCCCCAGGGCTTACCAATCTTCAAGAGAGAGCGAGAGGCTCTCTCCTCCTCGATGGCGGCCGCCATCTTGCCGCTAAGCCCCGCTATGACGTCATCCAGTTCCGTCTCCCCGTCAGGCCCCACCCCTTTTGGGGGCGGGGCTATGATGTCATCCCGGTCCCGATCACCGGCTTCAGCTGTCAGATGCCGGTGATCGGCGCCCGGGGAAGGAGCTGGCAGGGATCCTCTGATAGGTAAGTACAGTAAAAAAAATTTTTTTTTTTTTTAATAAAATACTTTTGTGTGGTGTTTTTTTTCAGTTAACCCTTTGTGAACTGGTAAGGGGTCCATGAGACCCCTTATACCAGTTCACAAGGCTCTGGGTATGGCAGGTCACCTGCGGCAAGCGGGTGACTTGCCATAACCCCCAGCCCCCCATTACCTGCCTCCCCAATGGCCGGGGGGGGGCAGAAGGGCGCGGGCCACGTGGCTATGTGGGCTAGTAGCCTGCAGGGCCAGGGGCCACCAACGCTGGCCCCTGCGCCCTGTTCTACAAGCCCCCATAGCTGGCCCGGGTCGGAAATGCTGGGTAGGGGGGACCCTACGTCATTTTTTGGGGGGATTTTTAAGGGTTTTTAACCCTTAAAATTCCCCCCAAAAATGGGGTCCCCCCCCCAGGAGGGGGGCCCTATGTCATTTTTTTTTTTAATTAACCCTTTTGTGTTCTGTCATCCAGCAGCTATAAAAGGCTTCTAGCAAGTGAGCAGAAGCCAGTGATCGCCGAGGGACAGAGTGCTCCACTATGGATGGGAGGTAAGTAAATAATAAAATATTTTTTCTCTTTGTGTGTCTGTGTTTTTTTTTTACATTTAACCCCTTGTGAACTGGTAAGGGGTCCATGACCCCTATACCAGTTCACAAGGCTGGGGGAGGTGGCAAGTCACCTGCGCTAGCCGGTGACTTGCCATTAACCCCTGACACCCCCATTACCTGCCTCCCCAAAGCCCGGGGGGGGGGGCAGAAGAGCCCGGGCCCACAGGCTATGCGGGCTTGCAGCCTGCAGGGCCAGGGGCCACAAAAGCTGGCCCCTGTGCCCTGTTCCTCCAAGCCCTGCATAGCTGGTCCCGGGCTGGTTACTTTGGGTAAGGGGAGGCCCATGTCATTTTTTTTTATTTTTTAAGGGTTTTTAACCCTGAAAATCCCCCAAAAAATGCCCTCCCCCTCCTGGGAGGGGGGACCCTATGTCATTTTTTTTTCTCGATTTAACCCTTTGTAGTGTGGATGGTAGTTGTATTTTATTTGTAAATGTTACAAATTACTTGTTTCAGTTAGGGGGGTCTCCTAGGCAGGAACGGGGGGCTACCGATAAATATGTGGTACCGTTCTAATCGGTAGAAATGGGGCTTTCACATGCAATATGGTTTTCCCTAATCAAATACATTTTTTATTTAAAATAAAGGAGGCAATTTTCTAAAAAAAATTTTTATTTATTTATTTTTTACTTAATAATAAATAAAATTAATAATAAATAAAATTTACAAACAAGACATTTCATGTTAAAGCCTAAACTCTGCTGCAAAAAATATATATATAATTTTCCTGAAAATTCCCGCAAAAATGACGCAAAACATCGCGCAAAACATGGCGCAAAATGGGGAAAAATTACCTGTCAACAGAGGGTGACAAAATCTCAAGTAGGCTGGCAATTAAAAGGGTTAATAGTACCTCTGCATGTTGGGTATTGTTCTGTTCGGGGGACCTTGCGCTTTCAGACTTAGCTTGTTTTTTCTTGTTTGCATATTTATATTTTAGGAAAAGGTGTTTTTTATTCTGCTTTTTTATACATTTTTTAGGGAAACTCTGCGCAACCAAAGAGTTCTTTGAGGGATTAATTCCAGAAAGATGAGCCCACTACAACAAGCTGGGTACGCTTAGAAAGCTTAACATGTGTACTTTCAGGGAATATATGGTTTATGGGGGATATTCCAAATGTAAAGGGTTGTTTTGGTTGAAAAATCGCAAGGTGCGCACTTTGTCTGCAGAGCTGAAATTTTCAAGAAAAATTACCGTTATGCTCATGCTTTACTTTGGGGTGTTTGGCAACTCTTCCCTTGACAGAACCTATGCATGTTGGGTATCGTTCTATTCGGGGGATGTTGCTTTTTCAGATTATACTTGTTTTTTCTTGTTTGTATGTAGTTTTTTTAGGAAATTGTGGCTTTGATTCTGCTTTTTTATCGTTTTTTTAGGGAAACTCTTTGCAACCAAAGAATACAGTGAGGGATTACTTCTAGAAAACTGTGGCCACATCAACAAGCCTGGTACAAATAGAAAGCCTGAGGTGTGTACTTCCAGAGAATATATAGTTTGTTGGGGGTATTTCAAATGTAAAGGGTTGTTTTTCTGGAAAAACTGCAAGGTGCGCATAGCGCATATCACAGTTGTATTTTTTCTGAAAATCCCCTAAAGGTCTGTTTCAGTTTGGGGGAGTCTCCTGGGCAGGAAAGGGTGTCTACCTATACATATGTGGTACCACTGTAACTGTGAGAAGTTGGGGTTTCACACGCAATAAGATTTTATTGACAAACTTACATTTTTTATTACAAAAAAACACTACAAATTGTAAAAAAAAATATTTTTTTATTTTTTTGCACATATTTTGCCAAAAAATATTGAGAATACACCTAAAAAATGACAAACAAGACATTTCATGTTAAAGCTCAGACTCTGCTGAAAAAAACAATATATCATTTTCCTGGGAAATCCCCGGAAATCCCTTCAAAAATCACAGTGTGTGACAAAAACTCCAGGAAGGCTGGCACTTAAAGGGTTAATACTTTGTCAGTTTGTGTTTCTCGTTTAGGGGGGCAAAAGTGACTGGCTAGATGTCCTGGGGGACTATTGGAAATACTGTTACCCGTAAGACTAACTGGGGTATTCATATCATGCTGTGAAGAGATGTGTGGCTGATTTAGAGCACAGACAGGTTTGTGCCAGAGTAGACTGATTAAAAGAGCAGCTGCTAAAATTCCATTACAAAGCAGCAAAGAGGTATTTGAAGCCCCTGGTTCCTCTGCAGTGTAGGAGCCTCAATAGGCTGCAGTTGTGCATAAACCTACTATTTGCAGATGGGGAGAGAGCTGATAAGCCTCTTTAGGGTCCCTGGATCCTGGGCAAAGTATATATAGTTTCTGACAGCAATATATATATATATATATATATATATATATATATATATATATATTCTTTATTAAGAAGTTTAGCTAAAATAGAAAGTAATGCAGCATGTCTGGAATATTTTGAAGCTATTTTGGTATTTTTATTGTTCTTGAAATATCCTATGTTTTAGATCGGATTTCGGTAGTTTCATTTGATTTGATTTTTGCCTCTTCTTTTTAAATGTCTTCCAGCTGAATTGCATTTTTCAGTTTCTGTGCAAATACATCTGCACGAAAATGCAAGCAATGTTATCACTCAACAAATTATCAAAAAGATCTGTTTGTAATTAGCTCTTGCTAATTAGAATTTTCATTTGCATTTGCCAGTAGAAATCGATGAGATCATCTAAGCAGGAACTGCAGCAATGAATCCATGTATCGTTAGCTCTGATGCTGTGAATACTCCATTTATATCAGCACAAGTAGGGGCCTTCTTATTTCTGAGCACAGACCCCCAGAATGAGCAAGTGTTTTTGTTTTGCTGTAGCTATGCCTTTATGTGTAACAGTTATGTATTGAGTCACAGTGAGTCTATTTCCTCTACATACTCCACTGGAAAGACAGGCATGTAGAGGTCCCTGCCAATGTACGCTTGGTGCATTGTGAACCAGACACAGTATAAATGACCTCTGTGGCTAATGTTTGCACTGGCATGTAGCACGACAGCCAGTGGTTACCTCTTGTCTTGCCTTAATAGAGTCTAGTGTTTCTCAGACTCTATGACCAGTATAGGCATGGAGTTTATTTGTTCTAGTGCAGCGTCCCCAACCTGTAGCACATCACATATGGCTTGTAGGCCCCTGCTGTGTGGCTTGCCAGCTGTCTGCTGGACTAGATTTGTGGAGACCTAGTGCATTAATGAAGTTGGGACAGATATATATGGTGCTCAGTGCTGGTCAGTTACCTTCCACCACCACACTTATTTTCCCAGAACGAAACCTGGATTTTGATTTTGCCATTTACCTTCTTAGGGGCGGGGGATCTACTCATGTTGGGCTAACATTTTATGGGGCCAGGGGATGCACTCTGCACATGGCCTAGGCACGCAATACCGGCTTTCTGGGGGGTTCAAACAGCCCGTGAAAGAAACCTAGGAAAGTCAAATTGGCTACAAGGAGAAAGTCAAACATGGAAGCAGCCAATATAAATGGCTGGTTACGATGCCATGTAAGCAAAGATAAAGGTGACACAGTGTCAGACCAGGATGCCCGAGGCCTACCAGTAGAACTGACTATGGGAGTCCAGCCCACACTGCAAGTATTACCGGCTTAAATTCAGGGATCATGCACAGAAATGTTATGCCAAACTGTATTGCCTCTGTGTGTGCAGTTGGGATGCCACAAATGAGCTACACATTATTCAGGTGGTGATGAATGCCCTCAAAGGAGCACCTGGGACCAGGGGGGATTTACTGCTAACCCTGTCCGACCAGTCCGAGTCTGAGAAGGTGAAGCAACAGTGGATGAGCCCCCTGACCTCATGGGTCTTAAGGCAACCAATACCTCTGCATCCCCTGTTGTTATGCACTTGATCTTTGTGTTTAAGCATAAATTTGCTCCCTTAAGAGTTTGAAGCTCTTATTCAGTCATATGCCATCTAGATTACTGCTACACTTTTCTCTGTCGTATACACACAGCAAAGCTATGCTACCGCTTGGCTCACCAACTTGCTTATTAGGGGATGCCCCACCAAACTGTAATTTGGACTAATGCAGGGGAGTCGAACTCTGGCCCGTGGTGTACTTAGATTTGGCCGGTGAGCAAAAAGTGGCTGTTATGCGAATAGACAGCAGCGTTTTCCCTTGGTACTGAAAAAGCTACTGGACTGCTGCACGGTTCTAACAGGATAGCTGTGTGAACAGTATCTCTGCATCTCTACACCTTGCTGCCTTGCGCCCCTTCTCAGCCCACTTAAGTGGGCAATGTTAGAAACAAAAAAAAAGTAAAAGTGGTCCTCGCACCTCTAAAAGCTACTTCTGCTCTGTTTATATTGTGTGTATGGGGGGGGCATCCCTGCTTTACATACCAAAAATTACACACACACACACACACACACACACACGCATTCCAATGGCCAATGGTTTGTCAGCTCATGTCAAAATTATTTGCTCCCATGGTGTTCATGTGGGGTAGTGAATCTTCGTCCAGCAACAAGGCAAAGCATGGCTATGTGCAGTATGGTAGTGAAAATTGGGATGCCACCACTGGGGGAGATAGAAGTAGTGTTTAGGTGCAGAGGTCTACTTGGGAGTCCCTTTTAAAAGTTCTGAGAAGACGCCTGTCCCACTTTGATAAGCTACCTTTCAGAACATTGAAAGGTTACCTGTACCCTAGTATGTGCACTTCTGCATTCAAGCACCTCTTCCACAGCCCCCAGTGAGTGATAGATGTTACCCGACTGGAAATTGCAGAAAACATTACAGCAACCACCTACTGCTGCTGCAGTGTTTCCTGCCACTTCTGTTCTGCCCATAAATAAAATATCTCACTCACTGGTGGGAAGTCAAAGAGGTGTTAAGTGCAGACATGCACTTAATATGGTGGACATGTAAACATGATTTCAATTAATAAAAAGGTTGATTTCCGACTTTGTCCACGTTTCTGACACCCCTAGTCTAATGGCAGCCAGTTTCACAGGGAATTTAGTTTATATATAAAGGTAAACAGAATAAAATTAAATGATGGTAGTAGTCCTGACTACTACTCAACATAAGTTGAAATGTGATTAAACAGGGTGGTCAAATTATTTGAGTTTTGTTAATTCCTTATTCTCTGTCAATCAATTCAGTTGGTTTTTCTATGGTATTGCACAGATAATGGGTCACATTGAAGGTGGAAATGTCCTAAAATGATACTTCTTGGCCTTCCAGTGTAACAGGGGAGTCTATCCACTATATATAGGCTAGGGTACCTGACTTGAACTTTTATTAAATCCTTTTTATTCATACCATCAAAGTTGGAATACCAAAATATCTGTCCAAAATGGTAAACCTAGCAGCTGGATTATGTCACCCATTTTGTCACGCGACTAAGAAAGACTACAGCAGCAAAAATGTGTGAAGGGCAGAGATCAGACAATAGGATTTTTGATTTACAAAGTGTATTCAGAAAAGGGGTGAGAAGAGCATATTTTCTCCATGAAATATTTATTTGTCTTTGATATGCACAGTGTCCATTTTTCATTCCTTATCCAAAATACCAAGATTTGCTGTACAGCATTGTTGTTTGGACAGAACTGTGTGCCAAGAGGTCTACATATTCTGCATCAAAAAGTCTCTCCTGCTGATTCACTGCTACACAGAGATGGCAATCGTGAACATATTTATTTCTGATATTTAACTAGGAGACCAAGCCTAAACCAGATCGCTTCATTTGGGGGGGGGGGGGGGGATGGAGGGGGCTGGCCAGGATGAGCCCCCCCCCCCCCCCCCTTTGGGTGGACCAACACCCATTTTTTGTAGAATGTCTGTCGGTCAGGTCAAGCTTGGACTCCTTGTTAAATGCAAAGCCCCTGAAACTTATCTGTCACCTCACTCCCTCTGGGAAGTGTGGTGACAGGTAAAATGTAGGGACTTTGCAGGGGCATGGTCGAGAGGGGACCTGGCAATCGGGATGACCCCCCCCCCCCCCCACCCTGGACTGGACAAAAGTCCAATGGGTGTTGGTCTAAGGGATCTTAATCTAATGCACACACTTCTGCAGCTGGTACCTACTACTCTAGGATTAATTAGGGTGACAGCAGACCTACAGCCTCCCTGGGTAAAGCTTGATATGCAGAAAACAAATAAAGGGGGTGGGAGCAGCTCAATCACTATTATTTATGCAACATTATTATTATTATTCAGGGCCTGGGAACTAATTTACCGCCCAGTTTAACCCTCTCATCATTTAAATATCAAGCAACAAACATGTCTAGCTATGTGTAAAGACAGAGATTTGGTTGCATATATCTGCAGATACATGTGGAAGCCACACTGCCCCGACAAGGCACTCTGTGTTTAGTGTGGTCCCTTCTCTTAATTTTGAGTCCCCAAAGTTGGGACATGCAATGCAGACAAACATTTGAGAGCTACTCACCTGGGAAGCTGCCAGCCTCCCTTTAGAGCACTTCACAGGGAGAAATCCATATTGACTGAATTCCTCCCTGCTTGTGCTCATGGCAATTCAATTGAATAAAGGGGGGTGGGAGCAGCTCAATCACTATTATTTATACAAAATTATTATTATTATTATTATTCAGGGCCTGGGAACTAATTTACCGCCCAGTTTAACCTTCTCATCATCTAAATATCAAGCAACAAACATGTCTAGTTATGCAGGAAACAAGTTCGTTTTAAAGCGACCCCACACCATGATATCGCTTTAAATTCGCAACCAAGAGACTGCCTCACTGAAAATATCCCAGCAAACACCCAAATTAAGACCCTGGAAATCACTTCTTTTGTGCTCCTCTTCTGGGTCTCCGGACCCACGTGACCACCGGTAGCCAATTGCTGTTCCTGGCACGAGGATCTATTCCCAGAGAGATGTTTTCAGGGGCCTGGTTTCCACGGTTGTTGGTGGCTATGCATGCGGGGGGCGTATTACAAATCAGGATGCCCCACAGACATGAGCAGCAGTCCTTCACCACCCAGCAGGGCAATGCTCCATGGCTTGTCAATCCAGAGATAGCATTTTCGTTTCTATGCCTCTCGTCTTTGTACAAAACCATTTATCCTCACATAATGATTCACTTATTTCTGGTAAAAATTCACCCCAAGCCTTACGTGCGACACACATTTGTTTCTCAGCAGACCTGAAACACTTTGCAATATGTAACCGCTCGCATTTTTCATACAGTCAACATGACTCATTTTGCCCTTTCAATCTACAAGATCCAAACTAGATTTTGTAGCTACATCTGGAAGTTATCTGTATCTTTTTTCTGGGAAAACTTAAGCATGCAGAATGGTTCATTTAGCAAAAAAAAAAAAAAAGTCTACCGGCTACATTAAGATGGCCTGTAGCGTGCAGACACAACTTACAAAATGAGCTTTACAAATAATGGTGATAATTTGTCTTTGATTAAATTGAATCGGTAGTTGTGAAGTAGCTTGTGAAGTAGCTTGTGAAGAGCTGTAAAACACCCAGGCTTTCTGTTTTTTGAGGAAACGGCTTTTACGTGTCCATTAGATGCTGCAAATCTAGTACAGTGGCCTTTCTGTTACTTAATTTATTTGTATTTTATTTCATAGCAACTTCCAATCACTGCATGGAACAGTTGTCTCCACTAGTGGTTTTCTGGTTTCTTGGATGGTCTATTCAAGTAGGAACTTTAGGCGCCATTACCTGCTAAAGCCTAAACACTGTACTGTAAAATAAGCTAATGTGCAAAGTTTACTTTGAAATTAAGAAGCTGTGCTGGAGTCTGCTGTACCCCCACAGAAATTCAGTGGTGATTCAGGGCTGGAGACAAATTGGTTCAGCCAACTTGCTATACTACTTTGTAACTTGTGAATTTCTGAGGAGTTGGGTGCAGACCTTCTCACTTGCACTATAATACATATTTAGCCAAAAAGTAATCAAGATAAGATATGTTGATTCTTCAAAAATCAACTGCATGCATCAGTTTATAGTACACCTTCAATGGATAAATACAACACTTACTTAAATCAGACCTGGATAACATATAGTTCTCCAAATGAGGGACAGTTAAAGAAATTGGCAGGGAAAGTAAATAATTAGGTTGACCTGTTGCAGGTGGGCGTGAACACATACTGAGGACTATAGTGCTTACATTACCATAGGGGAGGGCTATAAGCTCTTCCCTATGCTAATAATGTTTTTTTCATAATCGCTCAGCTTGGAAATAGTGGCTGTGACTTTAGTGCCATAGGGTGATGCACAGCGACATGCTGACCTTAAGATTTGATATGTACTGTATTTTTCGCCCTATAAGAAAATGTCAGTGTGCCTTATCGGGCAAATGTAAAAAAATAGATAATAAAAAAGTAAACTGACGTTACCGCCGCTCCCGGTTTGCCTGCCGCACTGCAGGAGGCCAGAAGAAGACAGTGGAGCAATAGGGACGGAGGCAGCGCCTGCCGCTCCGCCATCATCTCCTGCCCTCCAGCTGCTGCCTCTTCTGGCTGGGGCACACGCGAGCACCCGGGTCCGTGCAGCAGGTGGGCGTGGCCTGCACAGCGTCAGCGCAGGCCACACCCACCTGCTGCACGGACCCGGCTGTTCGCTCCTGCCCTTGCCGGAAGAGGCAGCGGAGAAGATGAAGGAGCGGCTGTCTCTGTCCCCACCGCTCCTTCCTACTGGGCGGGCCGCACAGACACCCGGCTCCATAGAACGGGTGGGCGTGACCTACGCTGATGTAGTGCAGCCCACACCCACTCGATTCACCGGGCCGGGTGTCAGCGCGGCCCGGCAAGTAGGAAGGAGCGGCGGGGACGCTCCTCAAACTTGTTCTGGCGTTCCAGTGTGGCAGCCCGGCCAGCAACGCGGGAGCGCCAGTAACATGAGTTGATTTTTTTTTTTTTTTTTTATCGTGTGCCTATGGGGAATGAGGGGGGGTGGTTGTGGGGCTTGCCACACTGCTTCTATGGGGAATAGGAGGGGGGGTGCCACATTGCTTATATGGGGAATGGGAGGGGGTGCCACATTGCCTATATGGGGAATGGGAGGGGGTGCCACACTGCCTATATGAGGAATGGGAGGGGGTGCCACACTGCCTATATGGGGAATGGGAGGGGATGCCACATTGCCTATATGGGGAATGGGAGTGGGTGACACACTGCCTATATGGGGAATGAGAGGGGGTGCCACACTGCCTATATGGGGAATGGGAGAGGGTGACACATTGTCTATATGGGGAATAGGAGGAGGGGTGCCACACTGCCTATATGGGGAATGGGAGGGGGGATCCCACATTACCTATATGGGGGAATAGGAGGGGGGGCACACTGCTTATACTGGGAATGGGAGGGGGGATGCCACACTGCCTATGGGAATGGGAGGAGGGGAATTGCACACTGTCTATATGGGAATGGGAGGGGGGAATGCCACACTGCCTATGGGAAGGGGGAATGACACACTGCCTATTGGGAATGGGAGGGGGGTGCCACTCTGCCTGCAATTGGAGGATTCTGCACTTTGCCTATTATTTGGTTAAAAATATTATTTTTCTTATTTTCCTTCCCAAAATCCTAGGTGCGTCTTATGAGCAGGTACGTCTTATAGGGCGGAAAATACAGTACCCCCAACTCTATATGCAGCCTGTGAATACTGGTTATTATAAACCATTGGAGCACTATTAGCCTTTATGGCTAAACCCCTGATTGCAAGTTTTGAGGCTGACTGAGAATTATAAGTGTGCATCGCTTTGTCCTAACTCCTTATTGGAATCATTTATCAACCGTTTTGAGGACTTCCAAGTTTATTACTAAGGCGCTACTCTGCTTTGGCCTTATGGTAAGAGTCTGATCACTATTGGTGGTGAGCGGCGCAGTTGGTGGCGGAGCATGTGCTACGGGATCCTTTCCTGGATGTTTTGAAAGTACTGTTAACTCTGAGCTCTGTGCCTATTCTAAGTATACAGCACGTCCTGTTCCAGAATATTCCTTACACATGGGTAATACATCCAGAAGATGGCGCTGGACTGCAGAAAACGGCTTGTGGCTCCTCCCGTCCCTATATAAGTCAGGGACCTCCCACAAATTCCCCAGTTTTCATCTGCAGTCTGGACTGCGAAGATAGAAGATGGCTCTCTATATACAGGCAAGCGTGGCTTACCAGCCTGCGGCCCTGCAGGACTATTCCCACCCATTCAGGACCCACTGCCTCCCAGCCTCGGCTGACTGGTTCGGGTGAAGGTAGGACAGCATCGGGGCCAGGTGCTTGAGGAGCGCTGCTCCGACCGCAGTCCCTGCTTTGACATGGGTAGGCGGTATAGGCCTGTGGTGCGCCTTGTGGGATGCCCCCTCCCGCTTCCGGGGTTTACCCTTAATCCCTATCCCCCTTAGGTGTCTTCCCCCTCCTCTCCTTTTTATTTCACTTTGGGCGTTATGTGACTGCTGCTCCCTTGCCTCGCTCTCCCTGGGGAGATCTCGGGGGGGGGGGGGTGCGGTATGTCAAGCAGCCTGAATATTGTTTTACTTTGCTTGTGCCTGCTTAATGTGTTTTACTGTTAGCCGCCGCCGCACGCTGCTGTTTCCTACCGCGGCCCGTGAGTGCCCCTGCAGGTTGGCTTTATTTATATATTTTATTGTTATATTCTGTTATGGGGATGTATTCTTATGTCTTTCAGGCTGGTAGACTTCATTGTGGTTTCTCCCGGTCCTCTCCCTTTTTGTTAAGGCTATTACTATTATATCTCCCACTTCCCTAGCGGGCTTTTGGGGCATCCCGGGTCGCTATCATTAGCGTTAACCCAATATTGGCCTGTTGTGCCACTCTAATCACCATATGGAGGCTTCTGGAGATAATGTGCTTGGGGTTCCTTCGGGACAAGCCCAGCTATGTGTTGCGTGTGGGGTATCCTCTATAAGTGATGATGTCAGGGAGTGTGTACCCTACGCCCAGCAGGTGCTTGCGCTGCAGTCTGGGTTACCTGTTACTGGGCCTGGTGCTGCGCCCCCTCTGGCTTCGCCTACCCCCCCACGCTTACATCTGCCCCCCACCGAGGGGAATACTAGCGGGGAGTCTCAATCTGATTTAGCTGCACGGGTGGCCAGCATTGAAAAACATCTTGCTGGGTCTGCCCCGCGTAAGGCTTCTGCTAAGAAGCGGCATGTATCACCTGCTGTTTCCCTGTAGAAGATGAGGGCCCTTTCTCACTCTCAGGTCCCTACCCACTTGAGGAGGGGGAATTATTTTCTGATTCTGAATCCTCTGAGGAACAACCTAAGATTTACGGTGGTACTGGAACTCCCTTTGGGGAAGACCCGTGGTCCCCTGATGATACTGACAGATTGCTGAGTCACATTTTTTAAGTGCTTTGTATTTCTCCTCCTGCAGTGGCTCCGCAGCAGCAGGGCGAGCTTTTTCATACGGTTAAGCCACACTGGGATTTCCCTGAGCAGTCTCACTTTAATAATCTAGTGCTCAAGGAATGGGAACAGCCTAGCAAGCTGCCAGGGGTGCCTAAGAGTTGGGACAAGAGGTATCCCTTTCCTGCTGATGTTGTTAAGCGTTGGTCATGTCCTCCCGAGGTGGATGCGCCCGTTCTCGGGTTGTCCAATACATCTGTCATGCACTCTCCTGATACTACTACCCTGCGGGATGGCCTTTGCCTGTGTGGGGACGGCGCTGCGCCCGGTTTGTGCCTCTGCTATCACGGCTATTGCCATTAAAGGGGTGATTAAGTGTCTCTTGGACAGGGTATCTGAGGATGTGGGTAGAGAAGAGTATAGCTCTCTCCTGCTTTGTGAGGAATTTATTGCATATATTCTTTCTGCTATGAATGATGCCATTAGAATGTGTGATAGGACTTCTGCCCTGATGGTGGCTATACGCCGATCTGTCTGGCTACGTCAGTGGGTAGCTGATAATGCTGCTAAGAAGGCTCTCACTGGTTTCCCTTTCAAGGGCCTGCGCCTTTTTGGTGAACACTTGGATTTGTTTGCCAGGGGTGGTAGGTTACCTCAACGTAGGAGGCTGTCACAGTCTTTTCGGGGGTCTGGTGCCTTTCTCCCATCCTTCCGTGGTTCCAGAACTGGCCTAGGAGTCTCCTTTACTGGGGCCAGCGGAGATCACTGGGGAAGGGGCAGAGGACGTGGCCGTCCCGGCCTCTCCTGGGGTCCCAAGCCAAAATCCTCACCCATGAAGGGGTGCCCTCACCCATCCGGGTGGGGGGGGCGGCTCCGGCTCTTAGCTCACGTCTGAAGGCTTCACGTCTCAGACTGGTGGATTCAGGAGGTAGTGTCCTCCGGGTTACAAGATAGAGTTTGCAGCCTTGCAGAGAGGAAATTTGTAGCCACATGCTTTTTACCTTCTTGGATTCATGAAACAAGCTCGTATACAGGGTTGGACTGGATCCCCTTGGGCCCACCAGAGAAAATATTATTGGGGCCCTTCAGAGACAATGATCCTTGGAGTCCACCCATTAGCTAATACACAAATCAGATTGTAACAATATAAAATCTGATGTTCAAGATCTGATGGTATCAAGATCTGATACCAAATGTTACTTACTGTAAAAATAAACAAAACCACAGAAACCACCAAGAAACAAAATAACAGAACACTCCAGTTACAGTAAGCCAGAAACATTACTTTAGTCTTGGATCTTATGTGCTGCCCTAATGGTTGCCCTGGGTCAGTGCTTAGGGCTCACCGGAGGATTGGGAGCTTTTTTTTAATTAGATAATATAGGGAAGTTCAAGAGACTATGCCAAGCTCAATTTGCTGCCTGGCTCCCTACTTCCTATCGCCTGAGATTGCATCTTAACTATAGAGAAGGCTGTAGATGTCCTTTGAAAAGAAAGTGAGGCCAGAACAGAACAGTGGGAACTAAGATATGACGCTTTCCAGCTATTCATAGTGAAACATTTCTAATAAACAAACAATATTCCACAAGGGCTTAATCAGCACAGCTTGAAGATTTACCTGCTCCAAGTATATAGCCTCCGGTCAGATGTCCTCATGTTGGAGCCAATTCTAAAACACAATACACCCATAAAATCTCCAGGCCTGTCGTTTTAGAAGCATCGTGAGATATTGCGGCCATTGTCCTGCAGTTTTAGGATCCTTTTGTGTTGTATTTTCATCCTGGATAATATTAAAATGTGATGCTGTCACATCTGCCTTGTAGCACAAGTTCGGGAAGATGCCTCTGTGGTAAACTGCAGTACTTGTCATAAACATGTGTCTTTCTATAATGAGCACAAGCTAGGTCTTGTTATCATTATGGTTTCTTGGTGTCATCCAAATTTTTGTTGTACTTGGGTGTTAAACACATAGCATCACTAGCATGAAATATACAACTTACAACAGAGATTGCTTGTCACTTTTTATAGTAATCCACCTTAGCTGAAAACAAACTAAAAGGAGAAAACCAGCAGGAATCGGCTACCTGGAATGCAATGTAAGTATGCTTTATTTCACACAGGGCCGCGGTGTGTGCGGCCCTGTGTCCAAATTTTTGTTGGATGTGGGTGTTAAAGGAGCAGTATCGCGAAATTTGCATTAAAAAAGATAAATAATTAAATAGCCGCACAATAGATTCTAACATGTGTATAAATAATGTGGCGATAGAAAAAGGAAAAAAATATATGCCTTTCTTTTAAATTGTATAATGACAATGGCTCAGTCCATTTGCTGAATGGGGGATCTACTGGGTTGTATTTAGTGAGCTGCTTCATTTAGCCCACTGGTCTCCTAGCAACACTTTACCTCAGAGGCTGACACTGTAATCAGTGGTATTGGCTGTGTGTGTGTGAGGTGCTGCTTTTGTTATGAGACCAGGTGACTCAAATGTGTAAAATCTATACAAAATAAACTAAACTGACTGAAAATAACTGAAATTCTTCTTTGAATAACTGTGCAGGAAAATCTAAAGGTATTAAAGTGGAACAAAGTCTATAAGACCCGGCCATTGACCTTCCCCCTTGGGCATTCTAAATCGGGATGCCCCACTGTGTGAAACAACCCCTGGATAACCACAGATCCCCCCCATTTTTCTGGCGCGCTCACGCAGATAGTCATTTAGACAGGCCGGGTGGCCAGGAAGGTTACTGCTCAGGCTCCCCATCTGCGTGCAAACAGAGCTGATTGGATGAGAGCCTGCGCATGCGCTGTGGGACAGGGAAAGGTACGTTTTCACAGGCGAACTTGGGGATTTCACATATCAGGGCATCCCATGTCGGGATGCCCCTAGGGGCACGAAACAAACAACCAGATAGAGAAAATCCTGGGTTGGGCTTTGCTGAAAACACACAAAGCTGAAAGAAAGATCATATGGAAAAATGTGTTGAGAAAAGAGAGAGAAAATGGTAAACTGAAAGATTCTGCAGCAGAGCCAACATGAAGGGAAAACTAAAAATGTTTAGAGCAAAAAAACAGGATGTAAACCCAAAAATCCAATTCTGAAATAAAATAACCCCCCCCCCTCCAAAAAAAAAAAGAAAAACTGGCGAGTCTGAGATTTGAACCAATGACTCTCTGGTTCAAAGACATTGAATTTACCAATCAGCTAAATGACTTCTAGAGCTTTTCTCTCTGTTTTAGATATATGAGTTCTGGCCAGGCAATGTTGTTATCTTATGCTGGACGGCTGCCAGCACTGAACAGCTGATACTTTGTTGCATTGTTTCCCCCTCTCCTCAGCGTGGAACAGGCCAGAGTGTCGCCCGACACTCAGGAGACATAAACATGAGCTATTAGTCTCCATCTGCACAACACAGACATTTTTTTTTCTACATTTGTAATTCTTACTCCAACACATACCTACATTCAAAGTACCATTTAAATATAAGTCACCAAGAAAAATTTGCGATACTGCTCCTTTAAACACATAGCATCACTAGCATGAAATATACAACTTACAACAGAGATTGCTTGTCACTTTTTATAGTAATCCATCTTAGCTGAAAACAAACTAAAAGGAGAAAACCAGCAGGAATCGGCTACCTGGAATGCAATGTAAGTATTCTTTGTTTCACACAGGGCCGCGGTGGATGCAGCCACACGGGGGTCCCACTCAGGGAAGCGCTTCTGTGACCACTTAGATTTATTAATTTTATTTTTTTACATTTCCCCCCACCCCCAGGGCCTTTTGTTGGCCACTATATCTTTCTCCAAACCTGCCTGCTGCCATCACGCACCCGAATGACTTGTTAGCTGTGCAACCTCTTTTCCCTGTTGATTAAATGGTAGGTAGTTAATCATATGGCCATTTCGGCAACATGGCGAGGTATTATTGTTTTTTCAGTAGATGTCAGAATGAAGGCTGGGTCGCTGAGGGGAGCACCATCCTGCAGCCTTGCACAGGGCGCTTTTCAAGCGAACGCTGGCCCTGGTTTCACACTTGCCCTACAGATGCTATTTAAGGCTGAAGGGGCACCCATTTGACTTGGTAAACATTTTTCTGGTTGACCAACTGACAAGAGCTTGTTGGTTATCAACATGGGGAGTAGCAACTTCTTCCTTTTTTATGCATTCCCTGCAGTAACTCCCCAGCAAGCATATGTATAAAGAGCCCAGCTCACCTGTTAGCTAACAGAGAATTTCACATTTCATGTCTTGACAAGAAATTCCAAGATTCTAGCGCAAATATAGTTCTGCTCAATCCTCAGCTTTACAATATGTCCATTTAAACTCAAACTCATTGTACAGTATATTTACACAAGTGGACAAAATTGTTGGTTCCCATCTGTTTAAGAAAGAAAAACCCACAGTGGTCACTGAAATAAATTGAAACTGACAAAATAAATTACACATTTTATTGGAGATCAAATAATGAAGATCAGACATTGCTTTTGAATTGTGGTTCTGAAACTAAAAATAAAGAAACTGGCCTGGACAAAAATGGAGGGTACCCTTAACTTAACATTCTGTTACACAGACTTGTGATTCCACAGTTTTAAAGCGATATTTGATTTTCTCAAAACGTCTTTATGGCAGCATTCCACTGAGATATTAAGGCTCCGCCCCAAGGTAGAGACAAATGACCACCACAATACACAAAAGCTTTAGCTCCTCCTCTAGACAACAGTTCTTTGTGTTCTTTCCTGGGACAGGAGCCAGACCACTAGCTCCTGAACCACGGGTTTAGGTAAGTAGACCGGGTCTGTGGCTGTGGGACTGATGGGGTTGACCCATTCCCTGGCTCTGGAAGCAGCCTGCCAGGGACCCAGGGGACTCCCAGGGGATAGGCCAGATTCCCCCATCCCTGACACATAGTGGGCAGGGGGGAGGCAAGGTGGAAATCTTCAGGAGGGATTTCCGGGTCCCCTTCCCACCCTCCTTCAATACCAAATAGGGTTTGGGTGGCTCCGGTGGGATGTACAACTGCGGGAGGTTGTGCTGCATTGTGTTTTTCGCCCACTGGTGCGGGTCTGTGGCGCTCACTGGAGGCCAGGCTGCTGTATGTACGTGCCTCTTCCGCTTTTTCAGCCTGATGGTAGGAAGCAGCAGGCGATTCAACGCGGTGACAGCCATACTCGGCAATTAGGAACCTCTCTTGCTTGCTTCAGGACTTCAGAATGGCGAATCAGGCAGGGGAATCCTTGCAAGTCCCTGCTCCTCTATCATCTTCTATAGGAGACCCCATTGATCCAATTTCATTGGAAACTCTGTCGGCCGCTCAATCTGGGAAGAAGGGTTCCAGCTCTGCTCCGTTAAGTCCCCTTTCTATTTATGGGCACGCTCTTGCTATTTTAAAGGGTACATTAATTATGTGTTTGGAAGGTTACATAGAATGCTCGGGGCCTACTACTCCTTCTTTTGTAGTTTAGACCAAGCCCTCTAAGGAAGTGTCCAAAACTAAAACTGGCTCCAGGTCTAAGGATAAAAGTAGGAGATGCCTGATATGTGAAATCAAGCTACTAGATTCCTATAAGAAGCCTATTTGCAAGCTGTGTACTGATAAGGTCATGAGTAAGGAACATCAGCCCAGCATGATGCATATGATGAGAGTTCTTAAGGATTATATTTCCTCTTCCTTTGGGAATCGCAGGACCCCATGGGACTTGGCTGAACGTAAGGAGTTTTAGGCATCCTCTTTACCCCCCTTTTGATAGAGGGCAGGAGTCAGAGTTTCTGATACTCCCTTTTTTTTAGAGGGATGAGGGCCCTTCCTCCTCTGAGGAGGAGGGCCCTTGTTCAGGTTCTAATTCAGTTTCACCTGTGAAATGTCTTTTTCGTCCAGAGGATTTACCATATCTCCTGCATATGGTTCATCTCTCTGTGGGCATGGAGGATAGGAGTTGTACCTCTAATTCTAAACATGATGGGTTCTATCCCAGTTTTGTTCCTGATTTCCCTATGACCTTCACCATTCATAACTCGGTTAAGGAGGCTATCGCTAATGAGTGGAAGGATCCGGTTAGGAAGGTTTATAGATCAAACTGGATGGCCACTTTTTTAAGGTCTCCAGGGGGCTGCATTTAGCCTTTGAGGACGTTGAAATCCTAAAAGACCCTTTAGACAAGAAGATGGATTCTCTCTTGAAGGAAGCATGGCAGGCTGAATCCTAAACCGATTCTAGCCTCTGCTTGCGTTGCAAGGAATCTTAATAATTGGCTTCAGCAGCTTAAATCTTGTCTCTTGAAGCAAATGGATATTAATGAGATTATGCCACGGCAGAATTGATGAGATTTTTGGCACAGCCCCAATTCGGTGCATAGGACTTTGTGGCTGTTTGCTTGGTCAGCGGATGCAGGTTCAAAGTTGTGTCTTTGTGCCATGCCCTTTTACAGGGAATTGCCCAGAACTAGAGAAGGTGTCATGCAGGTCTGCTGACAGAAGTAAGTCCTTTTCCCACTAATCGTAGGGATTTCAGGAAAAGATTTTTTTCTAGTCAGTCCTCTTATAGACAGCCCTTTCTTAGTAATGACTAATTTAGGGGGGCTCCTCCTACTTCTAGGAGAGGCAAGTTTAGAGGATCCACTCTGTTTGGTACCCAACAGTTCATGAGAAGCAATGACGCCAGGTTCTTATTAAGTGCCCTGTTAAAAAAATTCCACGCTTGGTGGGAGACCCTACCGGATTGCCCCTTTATATCCAGGGGAATAAGGAAGGGTTTCTCAATAGAATTCATGCATGTCCCTCATGCCATTCACAGCAGTCTAGATTCTATATTGGATATGGGAGTGATTGTCCCGTTTCCCCGCCATCAATGGGGGGAGAAGACTTCTACTCAAGCATTCTTTTTGTAAAGAAGGTCTCAGGAGAATTCCGCTTTATTCTCAATTTGATGAAGCTTAATCTGTTGGTATGATACAGATGCTTCCGCCTGGAGTCTATTTGCTCCTGCCTGGCTCCTTCATGGTCTCAATAGATCTGAAGAATGCCTATTGGCAGGTACCAATTGGCTTGTCCGCTCAAGCCTTTTTGAGATATGCAGTAAAATCGGGGGACCAAATACTCCACTTCCAATTTGTATGGCTACCCTTCAGGCTGACGAATTGTTTCCAAAAATCTGGCGGAACATCTAGCTGCACTAAGGCATAAATGAGTTGGAATCATAGCATATCTAGACAACCTCCTCCTCTTTGCCCCAGATCACTAGAGGTTGCTCCAGGATCTGAAATTGACAGAGGAGATATTGCTATAATTGGGTTGGGTCCTGAATTACCAGAAGTCCAGTCTAGTCCCGTCACAGGTCATGACTTATCTAGGGTTCAGATCAGTACCTTCAAAAAATCTTTCTGCCTCAGTCAAGGATAACAATCCTTCAGGAAGCCAATAGGTCCCTGTGTTCGTTGGTCAGTTTCGGTTCGTCAAGCTATGCTGGACTTGGGACTAATGACCTTGTTTTTCCCTACTTTAAGATGGAGTCTGAAGCTACACTCAAGGACTCTACAGCTGCATATTCTAAACTCTTGGGACAGGTCTCAGGAGATCCATTGACAGGATAATCGAAGTCCCAGATTTAGTGAAGGAATCTGAGTTGGTGGCAAGACAAACACAGGTTTGTCAGTGGCCTATCCTGGTCAGACACCAAGGACATGGTACTGATGACGCATGCTTCTCCATCGGGTTGGGGGGCCCATTGCGGATCCCTGACTGCTCAAGGTAAATGGTACAGAAGACTGTACATGTACAAATCGGAACAGACAATGCTACTACTTGGCATATCTGCATCATCAGGGAGAGGACGAGGTCATCCGTCCTACAACAAGCAGCAAAGGAAATTTTGATCTTGACAGAACTGAACCTTTTATTCCTATCAGCCATTCACCTCAAAGGTTGCCGAAATCAGGTAGCAGATTTTTTGAGTCACTCTCTGCTCTCAGAAGCAGAATAATAACTGACCCCCGAAATATTCAATCGTGTTTGTATCCTGAGGGGAACTCCGAAAGGTGGATCTTTTCGCCTTCGGTTAAAACATCAGCTGAGGACTTTCTTCTCCTTTGATCCCTTCAATTAAGCTCTAGGAATAAATGTTCTGGCTCACCAGTGGCATTTCAGTTTGGCTTATGCTTTTCCTCCAGTTCGGATCCTCCCTCAGCTTCTAAACAAAATATTCTGCTAGTCAGCCATGACTCTATTGATGGCCCCATGGTGACGGAAGAGACCATGGTTTGCTCCAAGAGCATTGGGAACTCCTGGTGAGACCAAAGCTTCTATCCCATGGACCAGTGCTTTGTCAGGTTCCACAGAAGTGGCATCTGACACTTTGGACCCTGAGATTGCGAAGTTCTTGAAAAAGGGGTTTTCGAAGGAGGTGATCAAGACTCCAGTTTCCAGCAGAAAGGAGGTGACAAGGAAGAATTATTAGAAAATTTGGAAAACTTTTAAAACCTGAAAGGTGTGTAATCAAAGATACCCTTTTAGTCTTCCAGCCATATTGGATTTCCTTCAGGAAGGAGTCAACCTGGGTCCCAGCATCCGTTTGAGGTTAGCTCCTTAATGGGATCTTGCCCAGTTCCTTAGAGCTCTGAGTGCACCACCCTTTGAACCTCTGTCGAGCTGTCATATTACATTTCTTACATGGAAGACTATTTGGTGGCAATCATTTCAGCCCACAGAATTGGGGATATCCAGGCTCTATCTTGCCATCACCCCTTTCTTTAAGTTTTACAGGATCATATAATATTGCGGGTGAGTCCTTGCTACCTTCCTAATATCTCTTCTGACTTTCATCAGACCCAAGATATTATCCTTCCATCTGCCAGGGATAGTGATCCCTCCCCAGGTTCTGTAGATAAGTCTTTGGATGTCAGGGCCTTTTTGTTGAAATACCTTTGACATAGGATTGGAGGAAGACCGATAGCTTATTCATTTCCTTCTCAGGTCACAGGAAGGGTCAACGTGTTTCCACGGCAACATTTGCCCAATGGATGAAGACAACAATCCGTTTTGCTTACAACAGATCTCCTTCTCCAGGACGGATTACAGATCATTCAACAAAAAGTATTTCTACATCTTGGGTGGAGCAAGCTTCTATTCTACAGATCTGTAGAACGGCAACCTGGTCTACAGCTAAGACGTTTATGAATCATTACCGCCTGGATCTGCTCACCTTGCAAGATCAATCCTTTGGCAGCAGTGTGTTGCAGACAGTCTTTCCCACCCAGTGGAGATAGTATCTCACTTATGATCTCACTGGTATGCTGCCTTAAGGATGTTTTGAGAAAACTTAAGTTAGTTACCTGGTAACTTGTTTTCTAAGCATCTTGAAAAGGGCAACATACAGGCTCCCGTCCTTCAGTCTACATTATTTTATGTTATCGTACTGATTTACCAGTTGGTGCTTTGTCTGTCTTTGTTTTTCAGATCTCTTAAACTACTGGTGTCTGGAGGAGGAGCTAAAGCTTTTGTGTATTCTGGCTGTCATGTGTAACTACCTTGGAGCGGAGCCTTAATATCTCAGTCGTATTCTGCCCTTTCGGATGCTTAGTTACCAGGTAAATTACTTTTTTCATTAGTTGAATTTCAGTATAGAAAATGTAAAATTACAATCATCAGTTTCAGCTTATTTGAGTGACTATTGTGGGTTTTTTTTCTGTATCAGAATGTGATATGTATGACAGCAAATTTATAGAAATACTTTGAAGGATAGAGTGATAAAAGCACATACTCTTCATCATACAACAATCTCTTTCTGTGTATTTTCTATAATAAAATGTAAATGCAACTTAACATTCTCTATTTTTCTTGAAGAGATTTAAATAGTCGTATGAATTGTCTTTCTCTGTTCGAAATTTGTTGCCTTTATCTACAGTGTACAGTGACCTGGATGAATGGGAACCTTCATCTTTTTTTGTATTGTCAGCTTGATTCATTATATCATGTTTACCCTCTAAGAAAGCACCACCTTCATGTACCATATAACTGCCTTAGCAAGGTATTGTATTTCTTTTGAACTAGACAATGTAGATCTGGAGCCTCCCAGTGGCGTAGATAAAATGAATGTAGAGGTGAAAAATCATAGTGGAACCTAATATTAATGATTATCTAGTTGGGGGATCTCTAGTATCACATTAATTTTGAGTTTCCTCAACACATGACATGTTCGTTCTTATTCATGCAGTTGAATAGAATGGCAATGAGCCACTACTGCAGTACACAAAATCCAAAGCACGTGTTATTTGACCACACCTTGTATCCCCAAATGGACATGCAGCTGTTTGGAAGTGTGTTCAGGAGATGTATATTATATAATCCAAGGAGTAAAGCAACTCTTCCATGCGGGCTACATAAACAGGATCATCTTCTGGTGTTTTCCAGCTGTTGAACTATGGCTTCCACCATACTTGGCCAAAAATGCAACTTTCAGTAGGTGTCATTAACAATGTTCCTGTTACCCCAGTTAATTATAAATAATTTGCAGGGCAGACATCATTCCTCTCTGTTCAATAAGCGAGCACAACTCGCTTAGGACTTCACTTTATTTGGCCTTAAAGATTTATAGACCTAATTGCTAGTTATGACCTGCCATGGGGAGAGGATGGGCCAGAGGCCTGGCCTCCAATGCTTCTCGATGCACGCGGTGCTCTTTCTCTTTCAATATTTTTTATTTTGTAAGAGAGTAATACAGGCACAGTCGAAGCAGCCATCCCGCACAGGGGAGATGTAAACTAGTTAACAATCCATACCCTGTAAACAGAGTTGTAAATCAAGCCTGATTACATTTGTACAGCAACAAAGTACAGGAAGAATTATAGTATAATGAATACAATCAGAGTTGTTTCGCTTCCTGTTATGCATAAACGTTATAACAAATATTAGCACATAAACTGATCACATTATTGGAACCTAAAAATCATAACACACGCCATACCGGTCTGCCATACCCGGACACATTTGATGAATTCAGGTTAGAAGCATATAGAACAGTGGTGTTTTGTCATCAGAGGACTAGAGGAGTTCTGAAAAACTCCTCAGACCTCACTAGCCTGACACCTCCCCTCCAGTTTTTATGTTGCCCATTTTTAACTCACATTTCTGATGCATCTGTCTTGCATCCTTTGGATTCCAACTTCTGTGAGGCAGTTCCATATTGACTCATCAGACACTGTCAGCGTGTATCCCCTGATCTCGCGGATGAGTAAAACTCAACTATGCTACCTTGCTGCCTCCCGGTCTATGCGGCATCGGGCAGTGGCATTGTGGGCAGGTGGTGTCAAAGCCCATGACCCCCAGGCCAGCACCATGCATTGCTAGGCAACACCTGAGCGGCACGGTCGGAAAGGGAAGCCCCTTTCAGTCTTTTGCCTCTTTTGCCAAGCCCTGGAAAGCTTGTTTAAATATTTTACAACTCATTGCAGGCCTTGCCTGCAACTCCATTAACTCTTTGCCTGCCTGCCTGCCTGTTGCCAACCCTGCCTGCTTGCATGGCCACGTCTGATCTGCTTGCCTGTTGCCAACCAAGCCTGCCTGACCATGCTACTGTTTATCACCAGTGCCATCTGTATTGTCGCTCTCCCAGATCGATTCCCCTGCTTTTACCACTACCTCTAGGAGATCTAGTTTCAGACAGCAGTCATTGAATGGCCCTCATTTGGGGCTGCACCAGCTCCAGGCTGGGACTGCCTGCCCAAGGTACATGACCATTGACTGTGCTTTGTTGATCCCTTACAGTTATATGCAGAATATCCTGCAGATGTTCCTAGACTGTTTTCTGCCATGTTTATCACTTTTGTAACATAAAGAGGAGTGTTTGCATTATGTTAAGGATGCTTGCTGCATGATTTATGTACGGGTGTTTGCAATGTGTCTATTCAGAAGATTTTGTCATGTAGCTGTTGTATGCAACAGACAGTCATGCAAGCACTTTGTGTGTTACGCTTAGATTTCCTGTACATTCCTTGGAAGGCTTATTTATGATCTGCATAACAGATTTATCAGATAGCCATTCTCAGGAAATAGCTGTGGAGCATTTAAGGGCATAACGGGGAGAGAAATGTTATTGACATAGGCCGGATTAAATCCTTGTAGCTCTCTTGGCTTGCTACTTTGTGTGCTGTCAACAAACCTATAACAATAATCTCTTGAAAAAAATTGTAATCTGTAATTCAATCAACCTTCTCAATTGTAAAATAAATATCACACACTTTAGTAATAAAATATATTACATAGTGTGAAAATATGTGCAAGAGCAATTTTCTTTTAAAAAATTGCACTTACTCAGCAAACAGGACCCGATGAACGAAAACGAGTTCTGAGATATCAAACATCCAATCAGCATTTAGGTGTCAGTTGTCGCCAAAATGTTGTAAAGTCACCTAAATACAAAGTTGTGAGTTGTCAAGTCAGAAGAAAAATTCTTCTGTAAAACTGGATGTCTTCAAAGATAATGGCTATAGAATGTAGACTGCCGTTAGAGGTCCAAAGCACAGAAAATGGTATCTGCCACTGGCTCTCTGCTGGTCTCTAAATCGCTCACCATTACTGGTTCCTGGCTGCCTTCTGGAGATGGTACCTTAGGCCCCTGTGGAGCAGTCATCAAGGTCTTTTGGGCCACCACTGCAATGCCTTCCGCAATAGAGACACAGTTGCATTGTGTTTGGGCATTTCCACTGCAATGTGTGTGGAAACACATGAATGCATAAGTGTGAACATCATACTTGTACCATTTTTATTTTGCAATTCAAAGCTCAAAAAACATCAGGGTTTGCCATCTTCCGTGATCTATTATACTTTCAAATTACGTCTTATATTCAGCACCATTCATCAAGCTACATCCGCAGGTGTGTGTCCATATTTTGTAATAGTCACCACCTCATTTTGAAGTAATAATTATAGATTTTCTTTCAAAGCCCAACTCAAAACCCAAACCTTTAGATGACACTTCAAAGGTAATTTTCGCCTTTATAGTACCCTCACTATGTTCATTTATATCATGAAAATCATTTTAGGTCCTTATTAGTGGTCTCATTTATAGTTTGTGCATAATTCCATCTGTTGAGCATACTTTGCGGTTGAATATCTTCTACATATCTAAATGGTTTTATATTCATGGACTTTGGCAGGTCTATATGAAATTTAGCACTGCCACGTTCTATATAACCAGAATACTCTGCACTGCATATTACTGCTGCTATGTTGGGGATAATTTACTAAAGTGAGACTAGGCCCCCTAACTTCAGCGCACCAGTGTTAAAGCACAATCTCTTTCCTGTACCCCCTCTTTCCACAAATCTCCAACTCAATCTCAAGCTGGAGACCAGAGAGACCTTACTTCGCACTTCCATGTGTCCTTACTGTTGTTTGCCGTTATGATGTGATTGCAGGCACCCTGTTGGGTTCTTTGGATGGGCTGCCATCAGGTAGGGCACCAGAAAGGCAGAAGTAGTAAGTTAGAAACACAATAGAAATGTAAGAGATTAAATATTTTAAGGTACTATTGAATCAAACAGTCCACAAATTCATTTGTAAATGGGACATTGATGCTTAAGGAATCCCTGGGTCCATTCAGGTCATAAGAGCTGATCTCAGGATCAGGTGATTAATAAAAAAATCTAAGAAAATCCACAGAGAAGAGGTGGTACATTTTTCATTTTTCAGCCTTGTGTAAACTGTCACAGGATTTTCACTATCCTTGGTTTTGGCCCGGGTCATCCCGATTTGGAATACTTTGCTAAGTAACCCCCCCCCCCCCCAGACTGCCCCTAAAAACGCACCTTTCCCCGGTCCTGCGGTGCATGCATGGGCTCTTGTCCAACCAGCGCTGTATACTATGCATATTTCTGATTGACATATGGCTCAGTTTACACACAGATCTCAGCAATAGATCGTCCATATCCCATGTTTCTCTTTAGAGAAGGACGCACTCCCACCCTCCAGCCTATCTGAATCGGGAGTAGGGGGAAGTGTAGATGTTATAAGGTCTTATTTATTTTCGTGGGTGGGTGTCCACACACAGCACAGATGGAGAGGTGTGATTTTTCATTTATTGGGTCAGAAGTGAGTTTTGCTACAGAAAAACACAGCTTTATGTTTCTCTGTAGCTTTGTGTTTTGTTTCGTAGTAGCATTGGTTACTGACGAATGTAGAGACTGTATTCATTATTCAGATGGAGCACTGTGTGGTGATCATTAGAGTGATTGTTAGATCTTACAGTAGGTGTTGTGATTGTACAGGGGAGGAACACAGTTTATCCACTCAATGTACAGTAAGAAGTTAGGGCGTGTGTAACCTGATCAACGAAACAAACCATACGTTCATTTTTAAATAGAAATAAAAGTGTGCTAGCCATGCAAAAAGGAAAAAAAAATCACAGTCAAGCCCCTTATTCCCCCAGTCTCTTGTATTTCTTGGCCACAGAAATTAAACACTAACGTGTGTGTGTGTGCATCTCAAAATGTGGACTAGAAAAACATTAAAATGCAAGTCCTCAACCATCTCCACTGCATGTAAAAATATACAGTATATATATATATATATATATATATATATATATATATATATATATATTCTATTACTGTAGCTACATATTGTAAGGCGCTCGACTAAACATTGCCTTCAATTCTGAAGTACCTTTTGAAGCTCTCTCTAAATAATCTAATTATGGTGCTGTATGAGTTTTCCTGCCGTTCCTTCATAACTGTTTGACATTGCTGCTGGCGTGGAGGAACATTGTATTGTCATGTGACCTGGCCGTGTTGAGAGGCATTTTCCAGTCTGTTTATATGGCACACTCGGCAGCCTGCCCTCGTCTCTCAGTCGTCTATCAGTTATTTATACAGTACGCCTTGGGATCGTTGACATTTGAATTATTTCCAGCTTTATTTACAGTGCCCTGGTAGCACAGAACCCGGCCTAATGAGCGCACACCATGTAAATGAGTGCAGCGGTCTACCGGACAAATTCAGTTGACTGGAAGATTTGCCCTGTGGCCGTTGCCTACATGTTAAGGTTCGGGCTGTACAAAGCACAAAGCCAAAAGTTTCAGGCTCAATATTCCATGCAAATTATTTTGACACTTATTACGGATGAAACAGACGGGCTTGACTAATGCTGGCACACTGCTACACAACAGGGAAATGGCAGTGGAAGCCTTTTAACTAAATGTTAACCAGATGATAGATTACCTCGCTGCTCCTCACTGTTATGTGATACTCTGAGTGCTGGTGGTGGCCACGGACTGAAATCCAACCTGTAGATCTGCTGCCTAGCAAATAAGATGAAGAGATTGAAATTATGACAAGAGCCTGCTTGTGTTACACAAAAAAAAAAGACCAAACACATCAGGTTCGTTTTAGATTACATTTCCAAATCCGAAAGAGCATGCCTGTCTCATAGCCCTGAGATCCACTTTAAACTGGGGATAAATGGGGTCAGATGCGAGGAACATTGCCTGGCATGTGTTATTAGTAATACAGCACAATGTTGATAACGTGGCGTAGAAATAGGGGTTTTTCAAAACTGGAATGATAAAACTTTTTTATAGTTGTTCTGTCTAAAATAAAATGTTTGGTTTTAGCATGTACAAGGTAAAGAAATAAGGTGGTACCTTTCAGGATGAGTATTGTCCAGCCAAAAAAAAACAAAAAACAGTGCTACTCACCTTTTGTCCAGTGCAGCTCCACCGCCCGGTCGCGCTGATGTACAGCTTACACTGACAGAAACATGCATGCCAAATCAGAATACCCCTCTGCGCAGAATGTTCCAGTAAGCTTGTTCTTTGAGTGGTACTTGCCTCTTCCATGCTGCACAGTGGGGCATCTCATTCTGGGATGCTTTTTGCTGCCAGTATTGGGCAACTGTATAGACGAAGTAACATCTTTTTAGACTTTACTTGCTCTTTAAGTCAGTGTGCAAAGCACTCAAAAGCTAGCCATTTCTGATACCTTAAAGTAGACCAAAACCCTCCTGCAGCCACTAGATTTCCGCATCCCAAAACAGGCACTTCCCATGCAGCATCTGTTGCCTCCAGCTGTATCCCCGCTTTCACTTTAGCCGAGGCTTTCCCACGGCCAGCCGCTCAGATGGGCTGGGGACAGAAGCAGTTCGCAGACTAAAGGGAAGCTGGGGGTCTTGCAGCGAGGTGGCCTTGTGTGGCAGCATTCATATGAAGCCATCTTGATAAACGTCCGGCACTTATTCTCCCTCATCGCTAAGGGACTTTAAGAGATGAAATGTGATAATAGATATATACTTAAAAGGGATTGTCGGTGTAGAAACAAATTGTTTGCTTACCTTCCATGCAGAAAAATTCATTCTAGTGTGTTGCTGAATTAAGCTGCTGCTGTTTAGATTTGCCCCCTTTCCTGTAGCCCAGTCCCTGGATTTTGTTTATGACTATCTATTTTAGCATTGGGAGGTGGACCTATCTCCACCCACCCTTCATCACACTGTACTTGTGTGTGCAGGGGAGTATAGCTGCTCCCTGTTTTTCTTGTCTTTCTTGTCTTTCTTTTCTATGTTTCATTTTATCAGTCCACCTTTCAGCGCTTATAAAATGAATGAATAAAATACATGGTCATGGGCTAAAGAAAAGGGGCTGAATCTTAGCATCAACTGCTTTATTGACCAGGATGAATCTTCTGTATGGCATGTATGCAAACCATGATTTGTTTTCACACTTAAACTGGATAATCTCTTTACGTTCCAAATTGCATTAGCATTTGCTGCAATTTTCCAGAAATATAAACATTCTCTGGGCTGCTTCATGACACATCGAGGTTTTCCAGTAATTTTTTAGTAGTTACAGGAAATGTACATCTAAAATTCATGATGGTGTGGCTGGAATGTTTGCGTTATAGCTGGAGTGTCCCAAGTTCGTTTGACTTTCCATTGCAGTGAATTATTCACTTTGCTTAAAGGGGCACTATCACAATAAAAATTTCCCAATGATAAAAATCCATATAAACATGCTGAATGGCGGGTCGAGGTGTCACTTATTAGACTCGGCAGTTTGTTTCTTTTCATTTAATGGAAGGAGGAGGAAATCAGGGGTGACAGGCTCTGATACACTAAACCTGTCTCCCCTGGATTTTATTCCTACCATGAGAGAATAAACCACAAGCTTAGCGGGAGTTGTATTCGGGTGTATAAGTGACCCCTCCTCTTATTAGCTGATGTTTTTATATGGATTTTTAATATTACACAATTTCCCGATAGTGCTGCTTTAATGTCAGACACACTTGCAATGCAGAAATGCGAAGGGTGGATTGGGAGCTTCAGTAATTACACCACAAAAATAAGTGTATTCAGTTCATGTGGGCAAATTTCAGTGAATTTAAATGGCTAAATTATAGAAAAAGTGTCAACAAGAGGAGGGGTTACTTATATAACCTGCATTAAGAAATCAAAGCTTGTTGTTTTCTTATACTGGAGGAAAAAAAATCATTACAAAGTGACAGGTTTTTACACCTATTTTTCAGCTTTTATAGGGGGGGTGGCTCAATCCCAACAGCCTGACCCGTGAGCCAATCCGTGCTGGAATAATGGATTTTTGTCTGATGTGTTTATACATGCAAAGCATTTGGCACCTATAACATGTCGCCTCTGATTCTTTTTCTTCCTTCTACCCCCCTCACAGAATCTGTAAACGCTGCATTAGAGATACACTATACTCACCTTTTCATTTCGATCATCATCTGATGGGGGATAGGAACTAGCTGGGCACACAACTGGCAGCTGCACCTTCTCCACTAGGGGTCTTGCTTCATTGTCATGTGCAGCTATGTCCTGTCCCCCATCATCCACATTTGGCAGAGCTTCTACACGTGGGCGCTGTGCTCCCTGCCTCAGATGCCACCACAAAGACCTTTTTAGACTTGATACAAGTCGGTTATGACTTTTCAACAGCAGCAATTAAACAGGTGTTTTTTATAGTCTAATTGACTATGAATAAATCTCCTACACAGTACATCATATTAACAACTGTGATGGGACTGTGAGTATTATATTTGGAGCTTTTGGAGCTTTTTTGGGATATATCGGACAATATTTACAGATCCCCTGGTAGTGTATAAAGTTATATAAGAAGTATACAGGGATTTAAAATGGCAACATATGCTGTAAACATGTGATGTTATGCTTCAAATGGAGAAAAAACGCTTTGTATAAAGAATGCTGTAACAAGTATCAAGTCGATCAGGCTGACGACCAAATAAATTGTTTTTAAGTAACATTGATGTGCTGTGATAACACATGTTCATTAAAGCGGACCGTCATCCTATATAAGAGCATATCTTATATGATTGCCCGCATCAAAAATCATCCTACCTGCATATACTGCATTTTCTAAACTTTTAGACATCCAAGATGGCGGCACATGGAGTCTCAGGCTGCCTGCAAACAGGAAGTGTCTTCTGACTGTGCCTCTGTGCATTCTGTCCTTTTCCTGACCCCAGCTCTGCTCTGTCTGTGCAAAGCACAACTATACCCCCCCCCCCCCCCCAGTGGGGGAAAGAATAATAAGTGACTAAAAACGTACTATATCATAATGTTAGATGCTGGGGAATAGTTTAAGGGTCTGGACTTTTCAGTAAATGATGCTGAAGGTCCGGTTTAATGTTTGCGAGCTGCTATGACCACCAACCTAGGTGGTTATATATATTTATATGTTTATAATTGGGCTAAACAGTAACAAAAGAAGGTGGTTAGTTTCCACATTTTGGTAAACAATATTCCTACATTTAATATATATGTCCCTCTGGTGGTCTTTTGGCCTATTTTCCTATCCTGGAAACACATAATCCCTCATTTGGGCTACCTTTCAGTAGGGGCATCCCAAATCAGGGTACATTTGGGTACTTGTTAAGAGATCTTAAAGCGGACCTTCACCCTGACCCTTATGTTTCCCACACCCTGTACATACAGATTGCTCACATAAAAAATTGCTGTCCTTTCCCTGACCCCAGCTCTGCTCTGTCTGTGCAAAGCGCAGCTATAACCCCACCCCCTGTACTTTATTCCGCTCTCCTCAGTATGTGTGATACTTCTGAATCAAGATGGCAGCACCCATATCCTAAAGTCCTGAACAGAGTTGCAGCCCAGTGGGGGGAAAGAACTAAAAACTTAAAATACATTAATTTTAGATGCTGGGGAATAGTTTTTTTTAGGAGTTTGGGCTTTTCATTAAATGATTCTGACGCTCCGGTTTAAAGCTGAAGTCCAGTCACATTGGATCCCTCTATTACAGTGGTGAGTTTGATTTGGCACATAAAAAATGTGGTTTACATTACCGGTGCTGCCCATCTGTTCTCCCTGCTGGGAGCTGTGCTTGGGGTGGTCAGTCTCCCCACAGCTGCCATTAAATTTGGGGGGGAATAGATGGGCAGCACTGGTAAGGTAATCTTCAGCTTTTATTTGTATGTGCCAAATCATTCTCAGCACCAAATTGGGGGGGGGGGGGGGGGGTGCAGCTGGTAGCTTGTAGTGCTTAATTTGACTTGACTTTCCTTTTAAAGCAGAACACATTTGACTTCCCTGGGTATTCTTATTCTGAATTGGGATGCCCTGCTGCCCACAGGTTGCCGGTATTCACTCACCTTTCCTTGGTCCAGTGGTGTATGCCTGTGCTCTCATCAGCCATTTTGCTGAGTTTATTTAATAGGAGCACATCCGCCCCAGCCTGTCTGAATGACTGGAGCGGGAGCGTCCGCACAGCCCAAGGGTGCAGGTAAACGCGGTAGCTTGCGCTTACCTTTGAGAACAATCAGAGCCACTTGACATAGTCAAAGCAACGCAATGGCTCTGGTTGGATGAGAACCTGCGCATGCGCTGCTGAACCAGGAGAAAGGTGAATGAATGCCAGAGCCCCCCCCCCCCTTCTTTTATTGGATGAGAGCCTGCACATGCATTGCTATACCGGGGAAAGGTAAGTATATACTGGCATCCTGGGGGAAGGCCAGAGGCTGAAAGATTCCAGGGCTGGTTTTTGTTCCACTTAAGTCATTATTAATGGAGGTTCATTTTACATTGCCCTCTATCATAGATGAATAAGAGAAGAACCCCTCTGCCACTGTGCAGATTTTAGCCCTGTAAGATATATATATTATGTAATGATGGTGCTCTTCTTGTTTCCAATTAAACTTAAAAAAATAAAATTGATGCTTTTTCTTGAAATCAAGAAATATTGGAAAAATGTATTTTCCTATAATGAAAATATGTCACGGTTAAACTGCCAAGATAGTCCCATTTCGTCACAAGGTTTTATCTCCTCGGAGTGGTCAAGCAACCGACCTGAATGTTAGACAAACATCTGCATTCCAACAAAAGCATTCTCCTTTTTTTTTTCATCGTAAAAGTACACTTGGTTCTGTACAACTATAATGAGGTCTTTCATAGCAAAACAAAGGCTGCCCGATAAAGCAGTTACATGCTGCCATCTACTGGTACAAGTCTAATAGTGTTTGTACTGAAGTAAAAGAGGGACGGCTCCTGAGAGTCAGGGAACCCATTTTAATAATAAGAAGTACTGTCATGCCAGTATTCCTAATACTCACTAGATATTTGTTTTCAAGTATCTCTTCTGACCCCCAGCTGTAGCCACTTCTCTCTCTCTTGGAATAGATATTGCTCTTCATATGTAAAACTTTCAATCAAACCTAAAAAAGTTTTGTAGGCAAAAGTTTTTATTTTCTTTTAGCTACATACATACATGCTCTTTTGCCTGAATCCAGTCTGAATCTGGACCAGAACTTGGCTTGTTCGGTGCTGTCATCCCTAGTCTAGTCGTCTCCAGTGCTCTCAGGGCAGCTGCGGTGTGCGCCCCTGCTACCGGTCTTATGTTATTTCTAGGATAGACAGTAGAACTTAGAACCCATCCAGGAGTTAGACTCAGTCAATTGGTTTTATGTGTATACCCTGTTTACCCTAAATAAGATTTTTCTAATGCGTGAAATATAAGCCCTACCCCCTAAACAAGCCCTAGCTACAATTCATAATCCACCTGCCAGGCTTTAGCAGCTGGACAGGAGCAGCTGTAAAGGAGGATGATGACACATCAAGTCACACAGGTAAGCTTGTGTGTCTGGAATTAAAAGATCTTGCTGGCTCTACCCCAACCTGCCGCCATGCCGAGCACACGACCCGCCGCTGCCAGCCGGCTCTGTGCATTTACTGTACCGGAGCTGCTATACTGCTGCCACCATTGTGCCAGATGCCAGCCAGGTTATACGACATCCCCCGAAAATAAGCCCTGCCACCTATTTTTGGAGCAAATATTAATATAAGACCTGTCTTTATTTCGGGGAAATACTGTATTCTAGATCTTTAATATGTGGATGTTACCCTGCATCTTACCTACCAAGTTGTTTTCCATGTTTGCCTCTAAATATGATTGGCTGTTCTTTGCCACATTTAGCACAAGTCAGGAGCCACATTTAACTTGATTAGTTTATAGAAGTCATATAACCCGTATAGGGCACAAAATGGAAAATGGTGGTGAAGCAATTAATGCAAAGCAACGAGCTGCTGGAAAGCATCAAATCTGGCGGTTCAGTCCTAAACTACATCAGATCTTCACACAAATCCTAAAACTAGCTAAAAGAACGAAGTAAGTCAAATATATTAGACTCAGTTATTTATTAGGTCAGTTATTTATTAAGGGAAAATTATCTCATCAGCTTGAAGCCGCTTCATACTACCATAATACACTAACTGCTCCCCTTAACTACAGCCGCCCAAAAAAAGACAACCTTGGTTTAATACTAACACTGCAACATTGAAACGGCATTCTCGAGTCGCTGAACGGCATTGGAGGAAATACAAAACCAAGATGGACTTCCTGTTATACAAGAAAGCCCTTCATGAACTCAGGACTGCCCTTTCACCTGCTAAACAGGAATATTTCACAGGCCTGGAATCCAAAACGGCTATTTAACACCTTCAACTTCCTTCTCCGCCCACCGCCACCTCCTCCATCCTCACAGCTGAGCAATTTGCCACATACTTCAAAGACAAAATCGACATGATTCGAAGTGGCTTCACCCCCCAGAACACCTCTCTCCTACCAACATCCCCCCTGCCCCACTCATTAACTTATTTCACAAAGTTAACTGCTCAAGGTCTCTCCTCTCTGGTCTCAAAGGCTCACCTGACCACCTGTTCCCTTGATCCCATTCCATCCCACCTTATCCCTCAACTGTCTCTATCTGTCATTCCAGCCCTAATATCTTTATTCAACCTCTGCCTCTCCACTGGTACCTTTCCCTCCACCTATAAGCATGCTGTTATAACTCCACTCATCAAAAAACCCTCTCTGGACCCCTCTGCCCTCCCCAGTTACCACCTGATCTCTCCGCTCCCTTTCTCATCCAAGCTTCTGGAACAGCATGTCCATACAGAACTTACCAACTATCTGTCTACAAACTCCCTCCTAGATCCCCTCCAATCTGGTTTCTGCTCATGTCACTCTACTGAAACTGCACTCACCAAAGTCACCAATGATCTACTGACAGCCAAATCCAAAGGCCACTACTCTGCTCTCATTCTTCTCGACTTATCATCTGCTTTTGACACTGTCGACCATGCTCTGCTCCTCAATATTCTTTCTTCTCTTGGAATCCAAGATCTTGCACTCTCTTGGCTCTCCTCCTATCTCTCTCACTGCACATTTAGTGTATCTTACTCAAACACCATTTCCTCTCCCCGCCCTCTGTTAGGGTACAACAAGGCTCAGTCCTAGGACCCCTACTTTTTTCAATATACACTTCTGGTCTCGGACAACTAATAACCTCGCTAGGCTTCCAATATCACTTTTATGCAGAAGACACTCAGATCTACCTCTCTGGCCCGAATCTCTCTTCGCTCCTCTCTTGCCTTCCTGATTGTCTAACAGCCATCTCTTCCTTCATGACATCTCGCTCCCTTAAACTAAACATGGACAAAACAGAACTGGTCATTTTCCCACCATCTCACTCCCCTCCCCTCTTTAACAACACAATTTCTATAAATAATCTTACTATAACTGCAACTCATCAAGCTCGATGCCTGGGCTTCATTCTGGACTCCTCTCTCTCATTTGCACCTCACATTCACTCCCTAGCCACCTCCTGCCGTCTCCAACGCATCCGTCCCTTCCTCTCACCTGTCACCACTAAAATGCTAGTGCAGGCCCTGGTCATATCCCGACTGGACTACTGCAACACCCTCCTCTGGGGTTTGCCAACAAACAGACTAGCTCTCCTCCAATCTATTCTAAACTCTGCTTCTTGCCTCATCTACCTCTCCTCTTGCTTCTCCAGTGCTTTCCCCCTCTGTCAATCCCTCCACTGGTTACCTGTCTCCCATAGAGTTCAGTTAAAACTTCTAACGCTAACCTACAAAGCTCCCTCTAACCAGGCCCCTTCCTACATTTCATCTCTGATCCAGCATTACCAACCCAAGCACAACCCCCGCTCTGCCTCTGACATTCTCCTGTCCTCCTCATTGGTTACTTTCTTGCACTCCCGCCTTCAAGACTTCTCCCGTGCCTCCCCACTTCTCTGGAATGCACTTCCCCACTCGATCCGCCACTCTCCATCACTCCAGGCCTTTAAAAGTGCCCTCAAAACTCACTTCTTCAGACAAGCATATGACCTGGCTTAAGCAACTTCTATAACCTTCAATGGCACATGCAGCCCAACTCAAGCTCTGCCACTTGTGACCCCGCCCCTTTGTCTCCACCCCCATCCTTTAGACTTTAAGCTCGCAAGGGCAGGGCACTCCTCCCTATTGTCTCCTGTGCTCACAACACTTGGTTTTAACCGGTGGCATCTAATTTTGTATTCTCTGTACTATATGTTTTACCCTGTCTGTAATCATACCATGTAAAGCGCTATGGAAGTTGATGGCACTATATAAATAAACAATAATAATAATAATAATAATATTAGTCTGTTCCTTCTTATATAACAGTTTTAACTCGGTTATTAGGTTAGTAGAATTCCTCGCATCAACTTCTTTCTATAGTTCCTGCCAAAACATTGCTATTGGAAAAAGGTCAGACCTTTGACTTGGCCATTATGAAATTATTATTGTTAATTTATAAATTTCTGTTGTATTCCGTGACACTGTACAGAGTATTATAAAATGCTCTTTAACCATTTTTTGATGGAAGATAGAAGAATGATGTCCATGCTTTTAGGGACTTTACCTTGCTGCATGAACAGATGCCCTGCCCCGCCCCTGATTTTCATTTGTAACTTGCCAGTAAAGGTCAGAACTTGCTGTCCTGGCCGGATGTATCAAAACAGTCCAAACCATGATAAAGTCACTACTGTGGTTCACAGATGGGATTAGGTTGTATGCTGGAATGAATGGTTTTCTTTCTCTGAACATGCAACATCTGATTTGAAACAAATAACTCTATTTTGGGCCCATCCATCCCAAAAATATTGTTCCAATGGCTTTCGGATTTGTCCAGTGATCTTTAGCAAACCTTCTTCTTGCAGTCCTGCCATGCACACATTGTTGTACAGTGTTCCCCTAATGATGGACCAAATGATGGTGTCCTCAGGGCATCAGGTGATTTTTAAAAGCATGTGTGGGGTAGGGCTGTCCTAGGCCATGATAAGTGCACAAGGAATCCACACAATGTTTTAAGAGGATTATTCTTACTTTATTGGAAAATTGTTCCTTGTTAACCTTTTTGGTCAGCAGTAGGTTCACAAAACATGCAAAACATCCAACATCCTGTTGCCTGGGTACACTGTCAGTGTTGACTAAGCACGCTCCAATGGGCTTCACCATGTGATACTTCTGCAGGTCCCTTAGCCGGTGCTGACGTTTTTCCTGGCGTTAGGTCTACTTGGTTGTTTTCTGCTAGCTCTCTAATGGCTGGGACTATCTCTTGACTAATATCCTTCTTCCTCCTGCCTTGCTTGTATACAGTTTCCCTTTTCCACGAGTTCTTAGACTGTTTGGAATCCCAGTTCCCAGTTTATATAACCTCTGGTCTCCTCGCAGATATAAATAGTCCTTTTCAAAGGGGAACTTTGGGGGGAGATTAATAATGCAACCCCCCCCCCCCCCCCCCCGCGGTTTTACCTTTGGGCATTCTTTACTCACCTCCATCTTCTAGGTCCCTCGGTTTAGGGACGGCGCCATCTTGCATCACATCAGGCACTGCATGCGGCCCCTGACCTCGCATCTGCGCAGTGCCCATGAATGGGATGCAATGGGGACACCCGAAATCCTGCGAGACCACGGTGGGACATTGTTAATGGCAAGCACAGCCTTTAGCCGTGTTAGTCAGAGGCTATGCGGGCGGCAGGTTGAGGACCGGGCCCTGAAGGAGCCGATGGGGGGTCCAATGTTCCTTTTTAATTTGTTGAATTTTTGAGCTAGAAGCACATGTTGCATGTGATAGCAACTTCTAGACTTGCAGATTAAATGGAATACTCAAACATGTGTCTGGGCAAATGCGCATTAATGGTTACGAAACCTCCATGATTGATCCTATAAGTATAATGCAAATGTTTTAAAAGGCCACTCCAACCCCTTCCAGCAACATATTTCCCCCCCCCCCCCCCCCCCCCGGTCTGCCCCTGGCCAAACAGCGATTAAGCTAATATAATACAAGAAAAAAAGACACTTCCCTTAACCCTGAATCCAGTCCCCGAAGCAGACAGTGGCGACCGGACGACGCCACCATCTTCCCGACCAGCCACTCGAGCGGCACGCTCCCGCCTATTCACATGAATAGGAAGCACACATGATGCAGAGAGTGTCTGCTCCCAGTGACCGGCCAGGACTTCAGGAAGGTGTCGGAGGACGGTCGGTGCCGACTTTGCAGGCTGGATTCGGGGTTAAGGTGAGTGTCTTTTTATTCCTTGTATGTCACACACCCCACTTCCAAATATTCATGACACTTGGGAACCCGGCCTGTAGAGGGCGATCTTGCAGAGATGACATGGAAAAAAGGAGCCCTCCTGGTCCATAAGTACTGGGTTCCTCCTACTATTCCTCAGTCTTTTCGTCTCTGCAGTCGGCGAAGCATTCAGAAGATGACTCTCCTTCAAGCTGCAGGTAGCCGGGTTTGCTCCCGGCCCCTTTTTTTCTCTATTTCTGTCTGATACTCTTTAAACCTGTTTGGTTATATTGTATGCCTCCCAGCCCTGGCTGTATGGTTCAGGCAAAGGTAGATACATACACCTTCTGGTGTATACAGGAGTTTTACTCCTCCGTGAGACCCAAATGTGGGTAGGCGGTTTCCGGGTTGGTGTTCTTGGCATGGGATGCCCCTGTCCCTTTATAATCCCCTTGTGCCTTATGGGTGCATTTCTATCCTCTCCCCTTTTAGTTCTCCTTTACCCTGCTGGGGTAAAAAGGAGGGGGGGGGGGGCGTTTTCTGGGCTTATTTGTCACCATGCACACAAATAATAATAAAAAATAAAAAAAAGATATATAAAATAAATCTTTATTACATATATATTATTATGTATGTTTACTATACTATTTAATAGGATATGTTTTATTTAGATTTTCCTATTTCTGTCTAGGCAGCATTCTTTTGCTTACCTTTCAAAGCTCTTTGTTTCTGCTAATTTCCCTCCATTCTTGGTCATGTGATTCTGGGGGTGGGCGGGGCTTAGGCACACAGCATCATTTCATTCTCAGAGCACCTGGTGTGCTCTCCTTGTCTGCCTGGCTCCTGCTGTTTCCCTATGGTCTTCCCTCATTGTGCTTCCTTCGGCAGCACATATACTAAATTGGAACGATACATAGAAGATTAGCATGGCCCCTGCGCAAGGATGTCACGCATATTCGTGAAGCGTTCCATATTTAAAGGTGCTGTGAGTACCCGTCAGCTTGCTGAAGGGAGTTTCTGTCATTTTTTTTTTCATGCTTTGTCATTTATTGTATTGTGTGCATTGGTGACTGTTTTCTTTGTAGGTGGAAACTCTTTATTTTAAAGAGGTTTCTCCTGGTCTTTAGCCCTTAAAGCCTTATTTGGGGGTCCATTTGTGTTAATATTCTCCCACTTGGGACTATTTAAAGGGGCATCCCGGGTAGTAATTGCGTAAATCCCATATATACTTGGCAACTATAATCAATTATAGTATAATACTAAACACCATATGGAGGCATCTCAGGACAACGGGCATGCAGTTCCCGCTGCACAGACTCGGCAATGTTTTGGATGTGGGGCATCCCTTGCTGGCGATAACGCAATTCTTTGCGTCCCTTGTGCTCAATTAACTATTATGCAGCAAACTGGGGCCCAGGCTTCGGCGTCTGCGGCTTCTGCCTTATCTCCTACTCCGCCATGTCTTGTCCGTACCCCCAGTGATATTGTCATGGGTGGTGAGTCGCATTCTGATTTATGTGCCAGATTGGCTCATCTTGAAAAATTAATGTCTAGCTCTGTGGCCAAGAAGGCCTCAGCTAAAAGGAAACATTTGACTCAGGCCGTTCCGGTAAGTGAGTTGGATAATTGTGAAATGCTTTATTGGTCTGATCCTTCTCAGTTAGAAGAAGGAGAATTCTATGAGGATTCAGATGTTTCTGAAGAACAGCAATTTGTTGGTACTGTGATTGAGCAGGGTGAAGCTAGTGTTGTGGATACCCCAAAGGCTCTTGCTCAGTTATTTTTTGGTTTTGATTATCACTCCTCCTGAAGTAGTCCCTCCTCAAAAAGGGGAATTCTTTGGAGTCTCTAAACCTCGTTTAGAATTTCCAAATCAAAAGCATTTTGATGAAATTATTCTTAAAGAATGGAAGAAGCCTGTGCGGCATCCTTGCATTCCTTTGGGCTGGGACAAGAAATATCCCTTCCCAGCTGATAACTGTTAAGCGTTGGTCATCACCACCTGTGGTGGATGCCCCTGTGCTTAATTTATCCAATTCTTCTGTGTTGCATTCTCCTGACTCCACTACACTTAAAGATGGAGAGGATAAGCGTATTGATCAAATGGAATGCCACGCTTTTTCCAGTGTGGGCTCGGCCTTGCTGCCTGTTGGTGCTTCTGCACTCATGACAGTGGCTATTAGGTCTGTTGTGAGAGACCTAATGAATTACTCAGGGCTTGATCCGGCCTCTGATGAGTACGACGCTCTTAAGCGATGTGAGATGTTTGCATATTTTGTACTTTCTGCCTTAGATGATACTCCGCTCATGTGCAGCGGAACCTCTACCTTGTTAATCGCCATTCGGCGGTCAGTATGGTTGCGGCAGTGGGCAGCTGATATTGTAGCCAAGAAATCACTTACAGCGCTCCCTTTTGGGGGATTGCGCCTCTTTGGAGAAAAATTGGATTCTGTCACTAAAGGAGGTAAATCACCTCAGCGTAAGAAACAACGTCGTTCCTTTCGTGGAGTGGCCTCTTTTAACCCTTCCTTTCGGGGGTCTAGATCCGGTAGAGGATCGGCCTTTTCAGCCCCTAGAGGGAATGCATGGAATAGAGGAAAGGGACGTGGCCGTCCAAGTCAGAATTGGGGGTCCAAAACCAAATCTGCCACTAAGCCTGCTCAACAATGAGGCGACGCCCTCACCCTTACGGGTGGGGGGACGGCTGTGGTTCTTCTTCCAGGTCTGGGGTCAGGAGGTATAAGACAATTGGGTTCTGGAAGTAGTCTCTTCCGGTTACAAACTGGAATTCGAGTTCCGTCCTCCTCCCAGATTTTTCATGTCCCGGATGCCGTCAGATCCGGCAATTGCGCAGGGACTGCGGGCAGCAGTAGCGAATCTGTTAAACATGGCTGTCATCTGCCTAGTGCCTCCAGCGGAAAGGGGTTTGGGGTTTTACTCCAACCTATTCACGGTACCCAAAAAGGACGGCTCTGTTTGGCCTATCCTAGACCTAAGGAGACTCAATCAATTTATCCGTTTCAGAAAATTCCGCATGGAGTCTCTGCGATCAACGATCGATGCTCCCCGTCAGGGAGACTTCATGACATCCATAGACATCAAGGATGCTTATTTGCACATTCCTATTTTTCCGGGTCACCAGAGATTTCTCAGGTTCTCGATAGAAGACCAGCATTATCAATTTGTGGCCCTGCCATTCGGGCTTACCTCGGCCCCAAGAGTCTTTACCAAGATGCTGGCAGGAGTGATAGCTATATTCAGGGTCCAGGGCATCCGCATTGTGCCTTTTCTGGACGATCTTCTTATCACGGCCTCCTCCCTCGAACAATCAGAGTTGGACACCAGGACGGTGGTCTCTACGCTAGAGAGGTTCGGATGGGTAATAGGTTACCCCAAATCTTCTCTCTGTCCGTCCAGGGAATGAGACTAGTGGGATTGATGGTAGCTGCATTCGAGGCAGTCCCGTTTGCCCAGTTTCACATAAGGACGCTTCAGCTCTTCCTCTTGGCAAGGTGGGACAAGCATCAGTTCCAAGGATTGTGGGGGCCTCAGGAGGCTCATTCTCCAATCAATGTATTAGAGCTTCGGGCCATACGTCTTGTTCTACTTCGACTGACCCATTTCTTACAGGGTCTGCCAGTTCAGATTCGGTCAGACAACCGAACAGCTGTTGCATACATCAATCACCAGGGAGGGACTCGCAGTTGGGGTGCCCTCCAGGAAGTGTCTCTGATCCTTCAGTGGGCAGAGATCAGTGTTCCCTGCATATCAGCAGTTTACATTCCAGGGATAGATAATGTGGAGGCAGACCCCCTGAGCAGGGGATGTTCTCGCCAGGGAGAATGGTCTCTCAATCTAAGGGTCTTTCAGTCACAAGTGGGGGACTCCACCATCTCGCCACAATCACAAGCTGCCAGCTTTTGTGTCTCTATCCCAGGATCCTCTGGCAGTGGCAGCGGATGCCATGTCTCTGGCCTGGAAGGATCTGGGGTTCCTATATCTGTTTCCCCCATTCTCCATGGTCAGCAAGGTGGTGTGCAAGTTAGCACTGGAGGAGGCGCCAGCAATTCTGGTGGCGCCAAGGTGGCCAAGACGTCTGTGGTACGCAGACGTTGTAAGGCTGGCAGTGGATCATTTCCATCTGCCTCTTCTTCCAGATCTAGTCACTCAGGGTCAACTTTGTTACCCCAATTTACAAACGCTGGATTTGACGGCATGGCTGCTGAAGTCTCCATCTTGAAAGATGAAGGTCTTTCTGATGTGGTTATTCAGACTCTTATTAGAGCTAGGAAGAAGTCTTCCTCTGTCATTTATTACAGGACTTGGAGGTCCTACATTGATTGGTGTGAATCCAGGGCTTTGCCCTGTAGAGTATTTTCTATTCCTAGAATTCTGGAATATCTGCAACGAGGTCTGGATATGGGATTCCAGATTAGTACTTTGAAAGGGCAAGTCTCTGCCTTGGCTATTTTCTTTCAAAGGTCGTTTGCGCTTCATCCTTTGGTTAAAACTTTTTTTCCTAGGAGTCGCGCATGTGCGGCCTCCCAGAAAGCCTATACATCCTGTTTGGGACCTTAACCTAGTGCTTTCAGCTATGCAGGCTGCTCCCTTTGAGCCTTTGCAGGATATTCCTCTTCCTATTTTTACTCAGGAGGTTGCCTTTTTGGTTGCTATTACTTCTGTTCGCCGAGTTTCTGAACTGGCGGCTTTGTCTATTCTAGCCCCTTATTTTGAGAGGCATCAAGATAAGGTTGTTTTCCGTTTTAAACCGGATTTCCTTCCTATGGTGGTGTCTGCTTTCCACCTAAATCAGGATATAGTTCTTCCTTCCTTGTGGCCTAAACCTAGTAACGACAAGGAAAGGGTCTTACATTCTTTGTATGTAGTTTGTTGTGTTAAGTATTATTTAGTTACTACTTCAGCCTTCCGCAAGACGGATGCCTTTTTTGTTGTGCCTTCTGGGCTCAAGAAGGGTTTTTGCTCCTGCCAAATCTTTCCTTAGTAAGTGGATACACCAGGCCATCATTGGGGCCTATATGGCTAAGGGGAAGGTTCCCCCTTTTCGTGTCACCGCTCATTCTACTCGTGCTATTGGAGCTTACTGGGCTTTTCAGCACCAGGCTTCTGTTGAACAGGTTTGCAAGGCTGCGACTTGGTCTTCTGTGCATACTTTTTGTAAGTTTTACAAGGTTGATGTGCGGGCCTCAGCGGATGCTGCTTTTGGCCGCAAAATTCTGCAAGCTGCAGTAATTTTAGTTATGCATTATTCCTTGGGGATCCCCACCCATTATAGACACTGCTATTGGATGTCCCAAGTGTCATGAATATTTGGAAGTGGGGTGTGTGACATACTAGGAATAATACCATTTTGTGAGTACTCACCTGTAAAATGGTTATTACGAGTATGTCACACACCCCACTTCCCCCACCCTTATTTGTTCTAAGGGATCCTTTGTATGGTGATTATTATTTTCAAACTATTTTTCAATTATCGAATATAATTTGCTCTTCCTGGTTCTTCACTGCTTTTTAAAAAGACTGAGGAATAGTGGGAGGAACCCAGTACTTATGGATCAGGAGGGGCTCCTTTTTCCATGCCATCTCTGCAAGATCGCCCTCTACAGGCCGGGTTCCCAAGTGTCATGAATATTTGGAAGTGGGGTGTGTGACATACTCGTAATAACCATTTTACAGGTGAGTACTCACAAAATGGTATTTTTTTTTGGTATTACATGAGCTTAATCACTATATTTATTTTGCTGGAAGGGGCCAGAGTAAGCCAAGCTCCATAAGCCAGGCCTATATAAGGAACTGTCTATTACTGAATATAGGGCACTGCTATGACTTAAGGTCCTACCCTTAATTTGCTTAGAGGATGCCTTGTTTTTTTTGGATAACTTGTTATTTATATACCTTGCTCTTGGTGTGAACTTTGCTGGTTGACCACTCCTGCTGGTTTGCTGGTTGACCACTCCACAATTTATACAAAATCTCAGATGGTGGATTGTAGGACAAACATTTTTGAGCTAGATTTGTAACCTTGTGCGGCCTGAGGCACATCATTGACTCCTCTTCTCCTCAGGAAATTTTTCAAGCTATGAAACACTTTCACAAATGTGTTGTGAAGATCAGACATTGCTAAATCTTTATTCTGTTATAAAATTATATATGTGTTTATATAAACACATACTTTTGCCACCAACAGATGACAGGGAAGGTGTACCGGACAGTTGCCGGAACCCCTCTATGCAGCCGCTGTGCAGGGCCGTGCGGTACTGAAGGATGTCAGCCAGGGGCAGATTGACCATTGGTAGAACCTTTCTTTTTGTCGGTCCTTCTATTATTGTTTCTTTTATTCTTTCTATTTGTTTCTTTCTTTCCATATATTCTCTCTCTTGCATCTGTTCTTTCTGACATTTCTTTCTTCTCTTCTTCCTTCTAATTCTATTTTTTCTTCTTTTCTATCTTTTACTTTCTTTCCATCTATTTGTTCCCCCCCCCTTTCTTTCTAGCAATTCTATCTAATTTATTCTTTTTCATTCTGACATTCATTTTGTGCATTTGTTCTTTATTCCTTTCCTTTTATATTCTATATTGATTTATTTCTTAGTTTCTGTCTTTAATCTATTCTTTGCCATTTTCTTTTTCTTTCATTCTATTCTTTCTTTTTTAGTCTTTCTTTCTTTCTTCCTTTCTCTTAATTTCTGTTATTCCTTCTATTACTTCATTCTTGATTTCTCTTTCTTTCTGTTATTCCCTCTTCTATACTTTATATATAATGTTTTTCTATTCTTTACCAGTATTCAATATACATGCAAATTTACTACCATGTATGCAATGTCATTCCACTCTGCAAGGATCCCCCTAGATGCTATCACCCAGGGGCCCACATAAAACTAGTGTCAGCCCTGACATATGAGGTGATATTCTATCATCTTCTCAATAAATAAATAACCAAGCCTAATAATTATAGCTACTTTATTTCTCCCTTCATCCTTCAGTATGACCCCTTAGTTCTCCCTGGATCGTGCTGAAGGATTCGTAGAAAAACAGTAAGTCTAATAGGGATTTTCATATGGTTCCATTTTTATACATTTTTTTGCATTTTTAAATCAAATATATGCAGAAATATATATATATAATGTATCCACACAAAATAAAGATAAATGGAGGTGAAAGACACTGAGAGCTGGAACGGTTGTACTAGTTATTTTTCTATGTTCTCCGTGTTGAGCTTTTATCCTGCTTATGCCTGACTCCTGTGCTGAGAAGGCCTCTTCCTGCCATAAATAAGATTACTTTCATTTCACTTGCGGAGCGCAGCTATTCCTCTGAGTAATGAATTTCCTCTGTGCCTCTGAGTAGATAAACATGGTTCTCATTAAATTTTTTCTTCCAGAGTCTGTCACAGTTGAATTATTAGGCAGACCATTAACTCTATGAAGAAATTTGAATTTTGAACTTTGTGTCCCAAAAAGTCTCACAACGTGTGTCTGACCAGCGTCGCCTATAACAGAAAACAGAACATGCTAGCCACAGCTCTGTCTCTAGGGAGCAATGGAGTTAGAAAGAATAACACTCATGCTGAGCATGTTTGCTGATCACCATGCGACTCGAACACTTGTGTGTGCGTGTGTAATATATATATATATATATATATATATATATATATTTATTTATTTATTTATTTAGTAGGGATTTGCCTTACTTTATGTTCAGTTGCAGCCATGTTTTTTTGTTTTTTGTACTATCCCCCTCAGTGGTTTAGCAGAGATCAGGGTTACTGCTGCACACTGTCATGTTGTACAATAAAAAATCGGTGGCTCAGCGACAGCTCCTCCACTCTACTGAAAGTTAGTGCCACTCCCGTCAAAAAGGAGCCAGAAGCCAGAGTTGCACTGCTCTACTGAGGAGTGGGGCGGCACACCTTGGGGGGGGGGGGGGGGGGCTTTCTAAAGCTTGCCTCAGACAGAGAATCTAGGTTCACTCCTGCAGCCATTGGGATAGTCACCACTGCGGGTGCAGCTTAGAACACGTTAGCATTGCTTCTAGCAAGGTAATGGAGAGCTAGCACAGGTAGGTAAGCCTCTTTTTTTATTTTATTTGCCAACACGATCTAACAAATCTGTTACTATCCGCTTATCTTTGGTCAACAGCAATTTCTGTCCTTTGTGTCTGCATTCTAGTCTCGTGGCGAGACTTTAACTCTCTTGTTTTGGGATCACTTATTCTGTTTATCACTAGGTCGGAGTGATATGGCTCTTGGTTTAGAGCAACCTGTATCTCTGCAGTCTCACTGCATAGCTCAGCGATGGAATTTATGAGGCCCAGCTGCATTGCAGGTCCATTGCCTAAAAAGGACTAGGTCCAGCTTCTTTTTATATTTCTATATGCAAAAACCCTTCATTGGACTAGGATACCATTTTATAATGTTCAAGTTACGATCTTATTGCCTATGGTAAGTAGGATCATTCCGGCACTGGACAGGAGGTGCACTTGAACAATCCCTTTAAAGAGCTGGTGGTGAACTTAATAAACACACAAAATATGCAGATGCAGCATTTTGCATGTGAAACTCGCATCACCACCACCTCAAAATGAAACCTGCCCTTTGGAATAAGGAATAACATGCCTCTTTGTGGCATGTTATTCCTTGCACATAGCTCTTTACATTGAGAAGGACAAGTGCACAGGAAACATTGTTGGGGGCCCCCTCTTCCCCTACAACACTGTTGAACAATTCTGTAAGGTTCATGTTGCAATCAGACTATTGCACAATCACTTTGAATCCCAATCCCCAATGCCATTGTGTAATGGCTTAATGAAATTGTGAGCTCTAAACAAAATTTTAGAAATAATATTGTAGAGAAACAGAAGTGCCCAACAGTGGTCCCCTACACTGAAGCCTGGCACTAGCACTTGCATTTTCCAGTCTAAAGAGCCAAGCAGGAGTGGTACAATCAATGTTTAATACCAAAATAGCTAAATTGCATTGTAAGTCAAAGCAATTGTTTAGAAACCACATTGGAGGGGAAGAGGGGGCTCCCAAAAACAGGTATTGGTATGGATCCCTTTGGCGTGTAAATATTGCTGAACTCTACAGGCTACTGTATTGTAGTTCTGCCGCTATTTGTGAATAATAGCAGGCCACAATGTCCCATCATGCTGAATTAAATATACAGCTCAAGTTTATGTAATGTACCTGTAGATTGCCTCAAGTGATATGCATTGATGTAAAAAAAAAAAAAGTCAGTAACCCTACCATTCAGACTAGTACCCGAGATGCAAAGTTTGCAAACACATCCTTGGTAGAAGCACGATGGATATAAAATACTGGTACATGTGCACATGGGTGAGAAATTGGCTTAATGATCGGAAGCAGAGGGTGGTTATCAATGGTACATACTCAGATTGGGTCACCGTTACTAGCTGAGCACCACAAGGTCAGTTCTGGGACCAATTCTCTTCTATATATATATATATATATATATATATATATATATATATATATATATATTAATGACATAGGGCACGGATTAAACAGTAAAGTCTCAATCTTTGCAGATGATACTAAGCTGTGTAAAGTAATTAAAACAAAAGAGGACAGCAGGCAGCTACAAACAGATTTAGATAAATTGGAATCATGGGTAGTTAAATGGCAAATGAAGTTTAACGCAGATAAATATAATGTTTATGCACATGGGAAGGAGAAATTTGTGCCATGTTAACACACTAAATAAAGAAATGCTTGGTAAAACGACAATGGAAAAGGACCTAGAGGTTTTAGTTATAATAAACTTAACTGTAGTAATCAATGCCAGGCAGCAGCTGCCAAAGCAAACAGGATCATGGGGTGCATTAGGAGGGGCATAGGTGGCCATGACCAGAGCATTGTTTTACCCCTGTACAAGTCACTGGTCAGACCCCATATGGAATACTGTGTACAGTTCTGGGCACCTGTGTGTAAGGACATATCAGAACTGGAGCGTGTCCAAAGTAGGGCAACTAAGTTAATAAAAGGAGTGCGGGGGCTAGAGTACCCGGAAAGATTGTCAAAGTTAGGTTTATTTATTTTGGAAAAGAGACTCCGGAGGGGTGATCTAATAACAGTATAAATATATTCGGGGTCAATACAAAGATCTGTCTCACAATCTATTTATACCCCTGAGTGAAGCCATAACCCGAGGGCATCCACTAAGGTTAGAGGAAAGCTGCTTCGACATAGGATGGGATTCTTTTCTGTAAGAGCAGTGATACTATGAGACTCGCTGCCAGAAGATGTAGTAATGAAATATACAGTAAAAGGGTTCAAAAGTGGCCTGGATGCCTTCCTGGAATGTAATAACATTTCCAGCTATGGCTACTACACCACTGGAAGGAGATAAACAGGCTGAACTAGATGAACGTCTTTATTCAGCGTTACATACTATGTTACTATGTATATTGTCTGTCATTCTCCACTTATGTTATTGTTATATGCTTTTTTAATTAGAGCTGCTTCAACAAACTTACTGCTACCTCTGTAACATTTCCTTCTAGTCTGAATATTTTATATGTCCACTAAAATGTTTGGGATTGGCTACATTCATTGTTTTAACTGCCTCAACCCTGTGTCGGGAGTGGCCGTAGTTCACCCCTGCTTCCCCAGCATCCCAGGGGTATCCCACGGGCAGTAGTAGCGAGAGCCTTTATTCAGTTATTGGTTGTTTGAGTATTGAGTATATTTGATTATGCCCCATATTTACCTAGCAACATCTACAAACAGACAAAATGCCAAAGCAGAATATTCCACTTATAAAAAGCAAAAGTATTTGTAGACTTTCAGCAGACACAGCAGGGTCTGTGAGAAAGTCTGAAAATAAATAACAGTAAAGTGTCATTGGCTAATTCTCTCTTTGGCCTCCTATTGCTGGTAGGCCTATGCTGCTTGTAGGAGCCAAGGCAGAGATAAATTGGTCCGTCTGTAATAGTTCAAGAGAAGTGCTCTGTTTATCATAGGACTAAAATTATGGCGGTAGTTAAGCTTACAAAATCTTGGACATGAAAGCGCTTAAAATACGTTAACTACAGTCTTTTGTTTTAGTGACTGTTCGATGTTTGTTTCCTTAAAAAAATGTAAATGTGAAAAGCCTTGTCCGCTAATTGGTAAATCAAATGATTGCGGAAGGCACTAGAGGGGTGGTGGGGGATGGGGGTAAGCCTGTTTTTGGGATAACAAAAAGAACCTGTATGCCACGTGTACAAGGCGAGTATGCTGATTGGGCTTGAGGGGGATCCCAAGGGCTTTATACTCCGGGTCACTCCTAACTGGGATGCCCCCTAGGAAACATTTTAGCAGACCAAAAGTCTATTTAGACTTTAGGTCCGCTTGAATTTAAAGGGGAGGGGGGGGGCATTTTTAGACCAGGAGAAAATGCTGACAATCACATTGATTCAATGCAGAGTGGGCAAGATAGTTTGGGGGAGTTTTCTTCACACTATGATGCATGTAGGTAGAGTGAGAGGAGGAATATAAGAAGAAAAAATATTCAGAACCAAATGGTGGCATGCTAAAATACCCCTCTTCCCCCATAAAAGGTAACATGCAGAATTCCCTCCCCCTCATCACCCCATAACAGACAGCATACAGAATCCCCCCCACTCAGGGCCAGGTTATGGTTGTCCATGGGAAGAGGTTTGTTTATGGAAGCCCCCTCACCAACATCATGCTTCCACCACAACCACCCTAAGTCCATCACTGTCTCATGCCAGAACCAAATACAATCTTGCACTTTTTATGTTTCAAGCAGACTATCCCAGGTTTTGTTCAGTGCCATTTGGGATGCCCCTACAAACTCCCCTTTCCCCAGTCCTATGGTGCATGCGCAGACGCTTTGTCCAATCAGAGCTGTTTACCTATATGTAATGCTTGGCAAACAGCTCTGTTTACATGGGTCAGGGTGACACAGTTGGTAGTGGATCAGTCTGGATAGTTTGGGTGCCTGTGCCTACATTGCTGCATACAGACCTAGTTTTATTTACCTGCACTGCATTCTTCCTGCAGTTGATTGTCATGTGGTCTGGGTTTGCTTTAGCATCAGGAATTCTGATCCTGAATTTCGCCAAAGGAACATGGCACAGGTAAGATAAACGAGGCTGGCAAGAGTGGCACTGGCAATTGTGATGATTCCCTGTGCCCACCAACACCCATGGATGCTAGTAAACTTTTACAGTTTATGTGCAACTGACAATTAGTCTAGTGGGGGAGGGGGGCATCCTAATTGCAGGTACTCTGTGAATACCCCTACCAAGCCATAGTCCGGGGGGTCACAGACTCACCTCTCACTTACACTCCCCTTCCTGCGCTCTGTCATCCAGAACTTGGCCCTTTCGACCACTGTCCAGACACAGTGATATGCAAGTGTGATTGGCTGCTGGTGGCCACATGGGATCAGGTCTTACTGAACAGGCACCAGTAAGTTAGGGATGCCATTGAACTGCATGCTGCTCCAGTAATTGGCAGACAATTTAGCTTTGACTGTTGGTTTGGTTTGTGCTAGGGCCATTTAATCCAACAAAAAAAAACGTACCTTGCAATGTCAATGGCACACGGGCGGCTGCACAGACCATAAACCGAGTGGCTTCCCCAGATCCCCCACTGCTGTTCATCCTGCATCTTCTGACTGCCCCCTTCTGCAGCCCTGGTTCCGTACATAGGCCATGCCCACCCGCCAGCCGGAACCAGGGATCAAGAACGCAGGAGTGCCGGTACGGTGCACTGACTTTTCTTTTACATTCACTTCATAAGAAGCACCCCACACTTTTATTTGTGGGGGTGAAATATGTGTCTTATAGAGCAAAAGGTATGATATATATATATGTATGTATGTATATTCACCTTTTCTTTTTATACTTCCTTTACCTGTTTCTGGATCTGCGACTTCTGTTGGGACCCCGGCCTTTTTTGGACTAATTTTCCGGTTTTGATGTCAAGCTTGGAACCACGACTTATGCATGTGGAGCTAACCAAACTTGACTGCCAGCCACGGTCCACAGTAGTGTAACTTACAGTCGCACTTTTCCGGGTGCTTGTGTGTGGGCAGGTGAGTATATATTAGTTGTATTTTGATATTAATGTGGGTGTGGGAGTCAATCACCACTGCACCCCTGGCCAGTACTGAAATGGATTTGGATAGATAAAAAAAAGTGTCTTACCACTGCCAGCTCCCTATCTGGGAGTATAGCTTCCAGGATTTGAACTGACGCCTCGGCTGTGACTATGCCTCATTGGCTGCTGCTGCACTGATTGGCTGGCTAGGCACACAGTTACAGCCGAGGTGGCCAGGCTCCCGGTGGCTTCCGACGATCGGCAGAGTAACAGGTGGACAGTGCTGGTCAGGTATGACCTGCTTTTTATTACTAACACCCAAATCTATCTCCTCATAGGGTAGGGGGCAGCAGCAGCAGTGTCCAGTGGTGACTAGACGTCTGCTATAAGGAAATATTTATGGTTCTTTAAGAGGAAAAATGAAAACCATTATGTAGAGTATTAGGTAGCTAGCATACTCCTGGTTTAATAATTTATTATGAAGTGTAAAATAAAACTTAATAATACAAAACTATTTCACGTTTGTTTTTCCTGGCTTGCTCTTATAAAGCTTTTATGAAGATCACAATTTAGGGACAGTCTTGCCAGCAGTGTAACATAGCTTCTTACCCTTCTTGGGGGAATTAACTAAAATGTAACAAGCTCTTCACCTTGTGGGGCAACTGCTTATCTTGTGTGGTGAGTTTAACATTACATTGAGATGATATTCACTAAAGCTCAGCTTTCTCTCAACTCAAGGGCAGACTAAATATTTTTAATTTCTATGCACTAGTTTTCAGGTGGAGATGTTCTGTAAGTGAGGTGCAGAAAGATACATTTGGAAATAACTGCCCCCTATGGGTACCTGTATGAATAGGTCAGGGCAACTGAACTTGCAGTATTGTAGCAAAGTTGTTTCACTAGTCATCCAACAGCACTGATAACTGTGGAGTGTTGCCCCAGCTAACATAATCCATCAGCATGGGGGCAAGGATCTTATGGGCAATGTGTAATCAAAGCATTTACATGTTGTTATTAAAGTGCCTCTTTATAGGGTTGAAAATACTCCTATCCTGTCTTTTTCTTCCAATCCATTCCAGGTCATCCTAATCATCACAACTGGGTAATTCCCTGCCCGAAAGGGCGTGACTGCAAGACAAAAGCGTTGCTCCGCCTCCCAGCCCATATCCTTCCGGCTGACTTGCTAGATTCCAGTTTTCATTCTTGCAGTTGGGATGACTGCATGGCTCTCTAGACTCCTCTTCCATTTACTTTTTTGTTTCTCAGATTATACCTTTGAAGCAGGGGCAAGACCCTGTCTGTCTTCCTAGGTCCCTTATGCTGCTCTGATCTGGATTGACCCATTATGCCTCCTCAGTTTTCGGGCTTGGTGAAGTTCCGTAAAACTGTATCCGGATCAGGATGGTAAGGTAAGCGCAGGGTCCAGTGTGCGCTTTGTAGTGCTTTGGCACTCTGGCTGAAGGCTTTCATGGAAAAGTATAAGCAGCCACAGGTTTTTGTCTGGTGAGCCTGATTGGGGGTGACCAAGAGAATGATTTTCCCTCTTATTGTTTTGTATTGCTCTTTCCCATGTGTTTCTTTGTTCCCTGGTTAAAAAATTCAAAAACTGTGCCTTTTTAGGGGGCGGAGCTAAAGTTGCAAGGAGGAAACAGTCCGTCGCCATGGAAAGATTCTCGGCTTGGCAAAGTACCGAGTACCGGGCGCAGAGCGCTTCCTCCATCCGCCTCTGTGGAAAGATTTTCGGTTTGGCGAAGTTCCGAGTACCAGGTGCAGAGCGCTTCCTCCGTCCGCCTCTGTGGAAAGATTTTCGGCTTGGCGAAGCTCCGAGTACCGGGCGCAGAGCGCTTTCTCCGTCCGCCTCTGTGGAAAGATTTTCGGCTTAGCGTAGCAGCTAGCTCCGCTGAGATCTCCGGTTCTTTTCAGCGGTACTGCGCGTTTTCTCTAGCCGGGGACGCTGGAAGATTTTCGGCTTAGCGAAGTCACCAGCTCCTCCTCCGCGACGGGGCGCGGTTTTCTCGCCGACCAAGCTCAAACATTTTCGGCTAGTCAAGGTGCCTAGCATCGCCATAGATCGCAAAAGGGCTTCTCTAAGCCGCTGCATGGCTACCCTCAAGTGGACCTAAACCTTTTGGTAGGGTATTTTTTATTTAATTAATTTTTTATCTTTATTTAGATTGGGAAAGGGAAAGGTAATATATAATTTATATTGTAATATATAATTATATGGTGGTCTACCCTCAGAGGACTCGCAGTAGGTGACTGTCGAGAACCTATATATACTTGGTCACAGATCCCCAGGGTCATAGACTAGTATTATTAATTTCACCATGGCAGAGGCATCTGGGGTATTCATCTGGTCTTTATCAGATTTACCCCATATGCAGTGGCACTGGATAAGGATAGCACGGTGCGCAGGGATTATGCTACGGTTGTAGTGGATAGGGAGACAGTTGTCTTCTCCCTGAAGGGGCTCTGACCCCTATCGCCGGTGCACTCTGAGAAACCCCTTGGTAGTTTTCATGCAGACCGTGATGTGAATCGTTACTAAGAAGGTTTTTTTGAAAAAAAAAAAAAAGAAATCCTCTGAGTATATTGAAGAGGATATTGTAGCTGCCATAGGCCCCTTCTGAGTCTGTAAACTGTCGGCAGCCCTCAAGTGGTCCTAAACCTATAGAGTCATCATGGAGTATTGACTACTAAAAAGGTTTTAAAGGAAAGAATGTTTCCTCTGATTGAAGAGGATATATTGGCTGCCATAGTCTCCTTCTGAGTCTTTAACTCTGTCGGCAGCCCTCGAGTGGTCCTAAATCTATAGAGTCATCACGGAGTATTGACTACTAAAAAGGTTTTAAAGAAAATAAATTTTCCTCTGATTTGAGGAGGATATTGTGGCTGCCATAGTCTTCTTCTGAGTCTTTAATCTCTATCAGCAGCCCTCAAGTGGTCCTAAACCTTTAGAGTGTCATAATGAAGTATTGGCTACTGCAAAAAAAAAAAAAAAAAGGAAATTTTAAAAGAAGATTTTTTTCCTCTGAGTGGAAGAGGATATTGTCAGCCATAGGCTCCCAGGACGTTATCTGTTGGAGAGTCCTCTACACATGGGGTGTCCGGTTAAGGAGAAGATGGATGGTTGATTTTCTCCATTTCTGGAGGATGTTGCGGAGCATTTGTATTACAATCTGCTCAATATTGAATGGCAGAAGTCAGGGTGTCTTCCGACCATTCCTAAAGTACTAGATACTATGTATCTCTTCCTCCAGATCAGCTGGACTCTAAGACTTGTATGGCTCGTTCATGGAAGCCATGCTCCCAGTTGATCAAAGCCAGTTGGTTCTAACAGGTATGTGATCCAGGCTATGGAGATTTCATCTGGTTGTGGGCCAGAGGCCTAGCTCTGGTGATCGCCTTAAGGCGTGCTTTATGGCTTGAGCAATGGCCAGCTGACATAGCCTCTAAAAAGGAATAGGACGGGACGGACCTTTTAAGGTGGGGCGTCTGTTTGGGGAGTGCTTGGTTCACTTGGTAAAGCATGCTACTAGTGGTAAGTCATTTAATCTGCCACAGAAGCCGAAGTCTAATACTGCTTCCGCAGGGCCTCTAATACTCCGGGGTTCCGGTTAGAGGTTCGGCCTCTTCGGGATACCGAAGATATTTTTGGAATAAGACAAAGTTCTAAATTAAGGCAACAGGTGTCTGGCAGAATAAAGCCAGACCCCCTTCAAAGCCTGTTCAGGCATGAAGGGACGCCCCCGCACTTGCAGGTGTGGGGGGACCACTTCTGCATTTTGCTCATATTTGGAGGCTTCATTAACAGATATTTGGATTCAGGAAGTTGTATCCTCAGGTTACAAGATCAAATTCGGAGCCAGATCCCCTTGGAGATTCTCTTGGCCAGGGGTATCCCAAATTCCGCAGTAAGCAGGAGCATTGAGATCTGCCGTATCTCGCCTTTTTAGAGATTGGAGTTCTTGATCCACAGTGAAGTTACTCCAGCCGGGCAGTGTATATATAAGGATACCTACATTGCTGTAGGTGGCCTACATCTTCAGTTTGTGGCGTTGCCCTTCGGTCTATTTTCAGCACCAAGGGTGTTTACCAAGGTGTTGGCAGGTCTCATGTTTTCTCTAGAAGTCAGGGTATACATATAATCCCTTACTTAGACTATCTGATAATATGGGCCCCATCATGTCAGGGGGCCCAGAAGAATACACACACTGTCTGATCGACATTGAATAATTGATTATCCAGTCAAATTCTTAAGTCAAATATCATATCATAGCTTAAAGAGTTATTCTTTTCTGGGACTGTCATTAGACACGTCTCAGGCAGAAGTGTTTTTCCAACACAGAAGTGACTCTTACTTCAGGCCAGGGTACAGGGCCTCTTGTCTTGTCCTCACTCGACGATTCATCAAGGAATATGTCTTTTGGGCCTGATGGTATCTTGCTTTGTGGCAGTATCTTTTGCACTGGTTCACACGAGACCCCTGCAGATGGAATTGCTCACAATCGGGACCCACGCACTCTGGATCACTCTTTTTACATGACACGGTCAGCAAGGCGGTCTCTAGCCTGGTCCTCAGCCTCTTCAGATTGGCAAATTCTTTCTTCCAGTACAGTGGAAGATCATCACCATGGATGCCAGTGTATCTGGTTGGGGGAGTGTCATGGAGCCACAAACAATTCAGTGACAATGAAGTCTGAAGTAGAGCAGACTCTCCATAAATATCCTGAGATGGAACTGAGAGTGATTCTATTGTATCTCAGACATTGGACATACCATCTGAAGGGGCATCCCGTCTGGATTCAAACAGACAATCAGACGGCGGGGGTATATCAGCCTCTATAAGGGCACCAGAAGCAGTAAAGTCCTGATGGAGTGAACTGGGTTTTTACTTTGGGCCAAGAAACCGGTTTCATGTATCTTGGTGGTACACATACCAGGAGTGGACAACTTGCAGGCCGATCATTTCAGCAGAACGGTCCTGCATCAGAGGGAATGGTCTCTTAGCCAGAGGATTTAGTAATCCCTATGCATGTGCTGGGGGATCCCAGACGTAGATCTTGCATCAGGGCACAGTCGGAAGTTCCGAAGTTTGTCTGGGTCCAGGGATCCTCTAACAATAGCAACAGACTCTTTCAAGCTTCTTTATGCATTTACCTCCGATTTCACTCCTGGGTCGTGTACTAATAAAGTTTAGCTCACAAGGAAGTCCCAACCATTCTGGTGACTCCTCTGTGGCCAAGAAGAAGCTGGTTCTCAGACATAGTAAGGAGGGCAACTTGTGGAGGTGTCTATCCAAAATCTTCTCACACAGGGGCCTTTAAGGCATCCCAATTCACAGTTCTGGCTTGGACTGCCTGGCTATTGAAACCTTTATCTTGGCAGAAAGGGTTTTTTCTGTGGTAATAATAAGTAAGCAACTAAAAAATGCAAAATATATAAATTTTAGATGCTGGGGAATAGTTTAGGAGTTTCATTAAATGATGCTGAAGGTCCGGTTTAAGCAGGAGGAGCTAACCAAACATGACTGCCAGCCAGGCAATAAACTATATAGTTCATGATAATGACTCCTTAGCGCATATGCACTTTCAGCACATCTCATTGTTTTTCTGTTTAAAGTGCATCAAACCCCAATGCAATAGGCCTGGGAATCTATTAGATTCCTGGCTGATCGATTCCCTCCCCCGGGCATCATAAATCGGGATGCCCCGCTGTGTAAAACCTCCCCTGGTCACCACTTTCACTTACCTTGCTTCCCTGTCAAATAAGTGCTAAAAAGTGTCCATCTTAGAAGGCTGTTTGTCTACGCATTCACCAGGTCACACTTGTGTGCTATGGTGGTTTGTATGGAAGTCTTGTCCATGATATCACCGCCTGGACTGGAGGAGAGCCTGGCTCTGATGAATCCCCAGGCGGGTGCGATTTCACAGCTGTGGAAAGTTGGAACAGGCAGCCGCAATTTTGTGTGTAACACTATAGAGTAATTCATCAGGTGTGCAAAGGCAAGACGTGACAGTTTTATAGCCTGTGTGACCCACAACAATACAAAACTCGCTAAAGGAATCTAATTATTTAAATTGTCAGAGGAAATAATATGAAATAATGGCCCTCTGCAAAAAACGGCAACAGCCTGCGGTGCGATGGGAGAGTATTAGGTTTTCTTCAACTGTGCTGCAGATTTGAGGGGGGAAGTGGTGTGTGGACGATTGTGTGAAGAGTCTTTCTGAACTAGCAGGGATGGATGTGATTGGGTGGGAACCATGGGCCTCAAAGGAACCCAAAGTATTAAAGGACAGCGGTGAACAAAAAATGAAAAGACTGTGTTTAAAACTCTCATTTGATGCTCAATCATAAGAATGTATTTTCATTTTCTTGAATGTATGAGGGGGGAACCCCACTCATTAAAAAAAAAAAAAAAAAAGTATAAGGGTTAAACACGTAAAATTGTAAAAGAAAAGCCCTACACTCCTCCTTGTCACTTACAGTAACGTAAGCCACATCACTTCTCGGTTATAAATGTCAGCACCCTGCGGCGAGGAGTGACCAGGCCCACTCCCGTTTCCTTTTTATATTAAAGAATTTGAGGGAAAACTAAGAACTAAAACTAAAAACTAAAACAAGAACATTTGGATTTGTCCTATTCAGAAAGGCTGGCCGCTGGTGTGCGCACGGCTAGAGGTGAGCCAGGATGTGCCCACAGCCCCAGGGCTCCGGGACAAGGTGAGTGAAACAGGTCTTCTGAGGGGTTTTACAAAACGGAGCATCCCAATTCAGGATGCCCCAAGGAGTGGAACTCGGATGGCCTTTGATGTTTGTCTTTAAGAATTAACACCTGGGGTTTCTGTCTGACTTCTCCTGAGTAGTCCTGAGATTTTCAGTTAACTTACTGCCCTCCAACCTCTAGTTGGGCAGAGGTCAGTGGTAACAGGTTGCCCTGCCTGTTATAGCGTTCAGCTTCTAAGATTTCTGCTGCTGCTGACTTGGTCCTTTTGGACCTTTCTGATAATGCTTTTGTCTGACGCTTCAAATACTGCAATATCTATGACATACAACTTTAGACTCTGGGCTAGTCCCTGAATTTTGCTTCTTTGCTAGTAGGATGGATCACTTGGCTGCCCTGACCATTCCGACACTCTATCTACTTGGTGCTTGGGAGTTCACCTGCCTTTTCTACTTCAGACAACATGTTTTGCGCTAGTATGGCTTGAAGGGAACAGTGAAGGAAGTCCTCTCCGGTGTCCCAGCAAAGTAGGGCTTGGCTATACGCCACACAAGCAGTGGAAATTTTGGTTGTAGTCTTATTCAATAGCGAGGAGTGTTCTCTACCTTGAAAAAGCAGCCGGGGGCCTGGCTGCGGAACGCGTGGGGGCCCATTTCTCAGGAGACTCTGTGCTGGGGATACCGTGGGGACTCGCCATCTGTTTAGGTTATGTTATTTTTAACAAAACCATTGTTGTGAGCACTGTGCACCTTATTCCTCTTGCCATTTTTTCTTACTTTGGAAAATAGAACTGTTATTTTGTGAAAATCAATTGTATTTTTGCACGTTAGCACTTTAACTTTCTTTTAAAAAAAAAGCACTTTATATTGGTGTGTTATAATTTTGATAATATGAATTTTGCACAAACTGGAGTATTTTTGCGGGTCAGTACGGGATGCCCCAGTTAGGGGATAAATCCTGGGTTTCTTTTTAAGCATGTATACTGTCTTATGTTTTGTATGTAGATTTTAGATGGAAAACCTAATAAATATGAAGATATTTTGATATTAATTTGAATTGATTGTGGAGGAGGTGTGGTACCTTGGGGATTGGTCTGGGGTGGTTGTTGGGGCCACCATTGTTTGGAAATTGAATTGGGGTGTTACAGCCCTGGGTACAAGCACGGCCACAGATATGATAGAACTAAAATTATCTTGTTGATGGTGCAAAATATGGTGTCCCTCGTGGAATTATACAGTTCTTGGGTTCCAGAGGTTGCTGGTGAGCCATGGGTTTTATGCTACCAGACTAGGACGGGAGCTCAGTTAGTGCAAAGGTGGCACATAGAAGGTTCAAATAAAGCATGATCTGGGCCAGTCCATGAATTCTGCAGTGATCAACATTTTGTGGGGTGTGCACTCACATGTGGCCATTGGGTGAGTTATTTTTTTATTTTAACAGCTCATACAGCCTAAGCGCAAGGGGGTATCCTGAAGTCACCAGATTTTTAAAATGTCTGCAATAGCTGTACATAATTACACCCTAGTAGTACTTTTTGTACAATCGCCAAAGATTTCACTATTCTGGTGATTGTTCCTCTCCGGCAGTGCATACCAATTTGGAACTCTCCACTGTGTAAAACTCCATGGGACTCCCATAAATACCGACAGTCCCACCACACATGCAAGGGCTCTCCTCCAATCAGCAGCTGACATTCCATTTAGCTTAACTAAGGGCCTTATTTATCAAGGGCTAGCGCCAGGTAGTGTCTGACGAACGCCAGGTACCGCCAGCTAACGGCGGCTACCGACTCAAGTACGCTCGGCGGCGGTCACAATGACGCATTTATCACGCTAAATGAGGCTAGCGCCGGCGAGAGCGTCAGCTAGCACGGGATTCATCATGTAGCCGACTGCAACGAACAGCGCCGCTACTAATCCCATCACAGCGCCAGGTATGACCTGTCGCTCCCTGGCTCTCTCCAATGCATTTCAATGGAGCAATCTTTAAATATTCATAATTAATTGATTTTATGTTTTTTTTTTTTTTTTTTTTTAACTGTCAAAAAATCAGTGACCACTACGGCAATGTTAGATATATTTTTTAAGGTAAAAAAAGAAAAAAAAATGTGCAGAATTGATATTACAGGTCTGATATTAATGTATTCATATTACAAAATGTTTAGAAAAACTTATATAATTTTTACATTAAAAAAAAATGGTTGTTTGGGGGTTAAAAACTACTTTACACACATCGCCGCCAGCGCTCTGGGGTTTAAACAAGGAATTCACAGCGCGAGAAATTTTTGAGCGTGATTTGTTAATGAATCTGCAGCAAGCCGTTCGCTCTGGCCATTCGCTGTCAGGCGCACCCATACAACGCAGAACCTGTGAAACATCGACCCCTAACCCCGTATTCAACATTTATAAAAAGTTGAATCCCGCTTCATGGGTTACTGTGAATGAGAACCTAGATTACTCTGCATTTCGTCTAAGTACCAAGCATTGAGGGAAGTACACAATGGCCTCGATTCAATAAAGGTAGAAAAAAATTCTCATGGTAGTAAAAGATTCAATTCATGAGAAAAAAGCCTGAGAATGTCACTGAATCACCAGATAGGAAAACAATGAAAGTCAATGGAACTTTTTTACTCCTAAGAAAAGTAGAGAACTGTTTACTCCTTTCTACACTGTAGTAAAAGCTGCCATTGGCTTTCATTGTCTTTTCATCTAATGATTCTTTAAATAATAATAATAAAATGATTTTTGTTCTCATGAATTGAATTTTTTACTACCATGAGAATTTTTTTTCTACCTTTATTGAATCAAGGCCATTATGTGGGATTATGCTCAAAGGGATAAAAGATGTTACTTAGTAGTGGGTTAGCAGCACCTGCCCCTTACTGCTATACTGAAAGTATGATGATGGATGAGGGAAGGTAAAGAGCCAGGTATAAGCTAACGTATTGAGCCATACATTAGATTGGAGGGATGGTTTAAGTCAGCATAGTTATAGAAATAAATACCGTATATACTCGAGTATAGGTCGACCCGAATATAAGCTGAGGCACCTAATTTTACCACAAAAAACTGGAAAAGTTATTGACTCGAGTATAAGCCTAGGGTGGGAAATGCAGCAGCTACCGGTAAATTTCAAAAATAAAAATAGATACCAATAATGTTTTTGAATACCGTATTTATTTAAAAGAAAGACTTTTACGGGTACCATACGGTATCTTTTGAGGCCTAATGCAGGCTGATATTACAGAAAGTGATTACATGACTGTTTGCATAGAGCAGCCTGTGTTAGGGCTCATAATATACATTCTACCAGTGTCCTGCCTGTGCCCATTAAATATACAGCCTGCCTGTGTCCATGAAATATACCATACAGCCTGCCTGTGTCCATTAAATATAATGCCTGTCTGTGTCCATTAAAGGAAAACTGTCACATACGGTAAGCATAACCGCACTAACCAGTGGCCCAGGCTGGTAGTGCGGTTTATGCTGAGTAAATACCTGGCTCCTGCCGTTTGATTGCCCGATCCGTTCTGTCGTTATACCGGTAGTTGATTGCCGCCTTCCTCTTCAGCGCACTGGCTCCCTCTATACACCCGGAAGCGGCCACTCGCCAGGCTGGACTGAAGCTGCGCCGGCTGCTTCTGGGTGTACGCAGGAAGCGGCCGCGCACGCGCAGTCCGAAGCCGGCGCGCTGAAGAGGAAGGGGAGGACGGCGGATCACTGTACCAGAGAAGGCGGGACATCGCTCCCGCGGCTGCACGGGACATCAGTATCATGAGGGAAGGGGAGGATGGCGGATCACTGTACCAGAGGAGGATCACTGTACCAGAGGAGCCGGGACATCGCTCCTGCGGCTGCACGGGACATCAGCATCATGAGGCCATTCACGAGCGTCACCCAGCGGTATGGCCCTGCCCCTTTTTCTCCTCCATTTCGGCCAAAATTTTCACTGACTCGAGTATAAGCCAAGGCGGCTGAAGTGGGCTGAAAAACTCGGCTTATACTCGAGTATATACGGTATACGTTAGGTCAGCAAAAATGTAAGCAATTGGTTACATTAGTAGTTCACAATGTCCTGTAATATCAACAATGGGAAGCCCTAACAATAATGGTATCTTTGAATTGGAGAGGGGATTCAGATCGTCATCCTAAATTCACATGCCCCAAGGAAAGGACCGCCTGGCCCTGGAGTCTTCATGACTGGGTGAACCAGGGTTTGGTCTGCTTTACTTGTAAGCGAAGAGTTGGATCTGCTTACCTATATATTAGGTGTGGGCCCTCAGGGCTGTCCACTTACACTCTGCCTATAAGTTATGGGCCCCGGAGGGTCCACTCATTCTGTCTGTGGGTTCTGAGGGGGGGTCCTCTCCTACATCAGATTGGCAATGCTTATCTGAAAAGTTCTTATTTCTGGCCTGTTTCTATATATATTCTTATTGATCCCCAGATAGGCTTTGTCTCAGATTCTATATATTAAAAAATAATTTAAAGTGAAAGTCCAGTCATTTAATATCCCCCTGCCCCCACCCCTGAGGCAGGGCGAAGGGGGGGGATATAAAACTCCTTGCCTCATCCTGAAACCAGGACCCCTGTCGGGCACTTTTTATAGGCTGCATTTAGGCGCCCCAAATGCAGGCAGCGTGCGGGCGTCCCAAATGCAGGCAGCGTGCGGGCGTCCCAAATGCAGGCAGCGTGCGGGCGTCCCAAATGCAGGCAGCGGGTGGGGGTCCCAAATGCAGGCAGCGGGTGGGGGTCCCAAATGCAGGCAGCGGGTGGGGGTCCCAAATGCAGGCAGAGTGCGGGTGTCCCAAATGCAGGCAGAGTGCGGGTGTCCCAAATGCAGGCAGAGTGCGGGTGTCCCAAATGCAGGCAGAGTGCGAGTGTCCCAAATGCAGGCAGCGTGCGGGCGTCCCAAGTGCAGGCAGCGTGCGGGCGTCCCAAGTGCAGGCAGCGTGCGGGCGTCCCAAGTGCAGGCAGCGTGCGGGCGTCCCAAGTGCAGGCAGCGTGCGGGCGTCCCAAGTGCAGGCAGCGTGCGGGCGTCCCAAGTGCAGGCAGCGTGCGGGCGTCCCAAGTGCAGGCAGCGTGCGGGCGTCCCAAGTGCAGGCAGCGTGCGGGCGTCCCAAGTGCAGGCAGCGTGCGGGCGTCCCAAGTGCAGGCAGCGTGCGGGCGTCCTAATTGCCGGCAGTGTGCAGCATGCCCTCCCCCCCAAAATAAACACATTCCCCAGAAGCCGCCTGACACACACTTTCTCTCGCTACTTACCGGCGTGCGCGGCCTACGCAATCATCGCTCCCACCACTTCCCGATCCCCGTAGGCGCCGCAACCTGCTTCTGTCCGGTTCCGACTTCTGGGTGGGCATGGCCTGTGACTCCTGACAGCTGTCATTGAACGCTGGCAGGAGTCACAGGCCACGCCCCACCCATTTGCCTGAATCGGGTCTCTGGTACACCCGGAGGCATAGCAGCAGCTTGTCTACGGGAACAACTGCTGAGGTGGCGCCCAGCAGAGGCAGCGATGAGGGCAGCAAAAGCCCATAATGTGTGTTTGTTAGCGGGAGGTGGGCTGCTGAGGCATGGGAGCTGCGAATGTAAGTTTTTCTGTCTTTTTTTTGTTGTTGTTGTTTTTTTGCATTTGCCCGTTAAGACACACTGACCTTCTCCCCCCACTTTTGGGAAAAAAATATGTGCGTCTTATGGTGCAAAAATACGGTGTGGGCCAAAAATTGCACAATGACAGAAAAAAATATTTTCTCTAGATTTTGTAGTGTTTTTTGTAATAAAAAAGTTTTAAATAAAATCATATTGCAAGTAAAAGCCCCATTTCTCCCGGTTACAGGAGACTCCCCAAACTGAAAAAAGCACTTTACAGATTTTCAGGTATAATACAACTGCTAGGTGCGCCTTATATTCACTGGAAGTACTCACCTCAAGCTACCAGGCTTGTTGTCGTGGGCAGTTTTCTGGGCGCAACCCCTCCAGAAATTCATTGGTTGTACAGGGTTTGCCTAAAAAATTGTGAAAGCGCAAGGTCCCCCGAACAGAACAAAACCCAACATGCAAAGTTACTTATAACCCTTTAACTGCCAGCCTACTTGAGATTTTTTCATCCTCTATTGACGGGCCATTTTTCACAATTTTATGTATGTTTAACTATGTTTTTTGCAGGAATTTCTAGGTATTATTATGCATTGTTTTTCTTTTCAGCAGCTTTAACATGAAATGTCTTTCGCATTTTTATAAAAAAAATAATGGATTTCTGTCAAGAAAACCTTATTGCATATGAAAGCCCTATTCATCCCAATTATAACAGTGCCACATATGTAATCGGTAGCTCCCTGTTCCTGCCCAGGAGACCCCATTTATGGGGGCTTGTAGAACCAGCCAGAGTAGCCCCGACCCTAAAGGCTACACAGCCCTTGAGTGGCCATGGGCTCTTTCCCCACCCCCCCGCCTGGACTTTGAGGAGGAAGGCAATGGGGCTCGGAGTTAATAGCAAGTCACCCGCTTGCTGCAGGTGACTTGCAGCCCCCTAAGCCTTGTGAACTGGTTTAGGGGGTCTCTTGGATCCCTTACCAGTTCACAAACTGTTAAATGTTTCTTCTTCACTTCCGCTCCTCTGTCTGGCGCAGATCATAGACAGCCGATAGCAATCGGTAGAAGCTGGGTGGAGGGTAAAGAACCGGAGTCCTCTGCCACTCCATTCGCCCTCCACTGATTACTACCGCCATCTGACATCGATGACTACCGTGGCTTTTATACTGGGAGGAGCGGGATGACGTCATCCCTCTCCTCTTATAAAAGGCAAGTCTTCAGTGGCCAGTAGCGCTGTCAGAAGGGCAAAAGTGCAAGGGGGTATTTTGGACCCTCTCCTGATGAAGGTGGAGAATGAAGAGGAGATCCGTGCCGATGGATGCTGTGCAGAGGTGAGCGTGTTTTTTTAAGCTGGCATTTAAAGGGTTGAAGCAGAACAAAACCCAATCTTTTAGATTCCAGGGCCGTCCACTGGCCTTCTCCCGGATCATCCAAATTGCAATGCCCTGCAGCGTGGAACCTCTTCCTCCTCTGGGCACCACAAAACTCACCTCTTCCAGCGGCTCCCTCAGTGCTGTAAACAATGGGCAGCAGGAGCGGCCACATCCCAACATCTTTGGCCCGTACACGTGCTTCTGCCCCCAACCATTCAGATAGACTGAGGGCAGGAGTGTCCCCCCTGATGTCCACATTTGCTCCTGATTGCTGGAAACAGAGCCATTTACCGATAAACAAATATGCATGGTAAACGGCTCTGATTGGACAAGAGCATGCGCTTTCGTCATAGGACCGTGGAAAAGTTGTGTGCCAATCTAAGGGGTTTCACACAGTGGGGCATCCCATATCAGGTTGGCACAGGGCAAATTACAAAACCCAGGGAAGTCCAAATCCCAGATTTTGTTTTGCTTTAAAATGGAGCTGTTTTACGAAATTGTGTAATATTAAAAATCCATATAAACATTTCCGCTAATGAGAAGAGGGGTCACTTATACCCCCGAATTGAATAAAACTCCCGCCAAGCTTGTGGTCTTCTTCTGGTAGGAATAACATCCAGGGGAGGGGGTAACATGTTTGACTGTATCAGCTATAGAGCTGAGGAGAAGTTTGGGAAGCACTAATATAGGGCACTCCATCATGAATGGACCAACCAAGTAAAGGGACAAATTTAATACAAATATTATAGTTCAATATGTACCAGGCCGCTGCTGGGCAGCTTGAACCAAAACACCATACATATGTCACCCATTGAGGGGTTTCTTCATTCAGCAGGCAAAGGACAGCCCGCATACCTGTGTATATATAATGATTATCAGCAGTCTGGCTGTCATAAAGTGACGGAGCACCCCCAAAACTACAACCAGTGCCATATACGCCACTCCCTGAGTCACCTCGCCAACGAAGACTCCCAGAGGCATAAAGAAAAAGGGGGGGGGATGGTTATTCTCAGTGTGTCACACACCCCGCTTCCCCTTTTATTCTGACAATATGGTTATCCTCCAGCAGGAGGAGACGTTGCAGAGAGAAGTCTTGAAAACGAGCCCCTCCCGGCCTACATATACCTGGGACCTCCCACTCAACACCCAGTGTTTTCTCTCTGAAAGATGCGACAAGACAGAAGAAAGAAGTTTCCTGCTTGCAGGTAGCCGGGGTCAGACCCCGGCACCCCCCCCCCCCCATGGTCTATTTCTGGCCAGCTACTTGTTTTTTTTTTTGTTTTTTTTGTATACTCTGTTAAGAATATTGGAAGCCTTCCAGCCTAGGCTGCTGGCTGGGCAATGGTAGACGGCACCTCATGGTGCCTAGGAGCTTATCTCCTCCGCTCGCGGGGGAAAGGGGTTATCCGGCCGGTGATCCGGATTTGGGATGCCCCGTCCCGGTCCCCCCTTTTAGCCTGCCTTCCCTCGCCTGGTCCCTTCTCCCTTAGCGTGGGGGGGGGATTGTGGGGGTGTCTATACTGGCCTTGTTTTGACTAGATGGTGAGTGTGTGTGTGTGTGATGGCAGCTTTGGGCGGCGCTGCGGTCTAGTCCGCAGGTGTCCTCGAACTGCGGGGGCTCCTTTTGTTACACTGGTGCGGGCGGGGTGCCTTGTTTGTCTGGCACCCGCCTCGCTCGTACGGCGTCGCCATTTTTTGCGAAGCCGTGGGCTCGTCTCTAGGGGGCGGGGCCGCGTTGCTACGCGGCCCGCACTGTGCTGGCGGGGGCGGGGCCGGAGCGCTTCGCGCGCTTTGTCTGGCCCGCCCTGCGTCTTCCCTCCTCCAGAGTTGTCTGCTCCCGTCCGGACTGCTGATGAGGGCTCTGAGAGGCTGATTGCGCAAGTATTGGTATGCTTATGTCTGTTGTCAAGCAAGGTTCTGGGACATGTTTCATGCATTTATATATACCTATGTTGTTGTGGCTCATATGGATGTAATTACTCCTATGATTGGTTGCACTGGCTCAGTACTGTGCTGGTGCACTTTTTTATAATGCCCATTGGGGTATAGAGGGCTGCATGTTGATATATATATATATATATATATATATATATATATATATATATATATGTGATTGCCAGTATACCTTGTGTATTTAATGTATAGTGTCTGTATGTGTGTGTTGGCTTGCAGCAGGCCTTTTTTGTATTTTCTGGGGACTGATTGTGGTCTCTTTCCTACAGGTTCGGGGATTCCCACGCTGCGGTGGGTCTCCCGGTCTGATATACCTGGCTAGTCTTATTGTTTAAAAATCCTCCCACTCCTGGGACTTTATTTATAAAAGGGGCATCCCGGGTTGCTTACTGCGTAAATCCCTGGGTTAGTGCGACTGCCATAATTTCACCATATGGAGGCTTCCGACATTACCGGAAACGGCTCTTCGGGGCTATCCAGGCTGTGTGGGGGTTGTGGGGCTCCGCTCCCAGGCGATGATGTCATAATATGTATACCATGTGCTCAGCAGAATATTGCGCGCCAGTCCGGCACTCCGGCTTCTGGCCCCTCGCAACCTCCGTCATCTCCTACCCCCCCCCCCACCTATTCCGGACCCCGTGTGACGTTGTGGGGATTCGCAATCGGAGGTGTGTGCACGGTTTGCCAGCCTCGAGAAAATGGTTTCCGCCGCGGTGGCTCAGAAGGCTACGGCTAAGCGGAGGCACCTTTCTCCGGCGTCGCCTGTTCCGGAGGATGAGGTGTTGGAAGTGTTGGATTGGTCCGATTGCCCCCCGGCTGAGGAGGGGGAGCTCCTAGAGGAGTCTGACAGCCTGCAGACCAGGAATTGTTTGGTACCGCTGGCGATCAGGCTGCGGGGGTGTTCCTTGACACTCCTTCCATTTTGGCTCAAATGTTTGAGATCTTGGCCTGAGGCGGTCCCCCCGCCAAAAGGTGAGTTGTTTGATGTGCCCAAGCCGCGTTTGGTGTTTCCCAGACAACAACACTTTGTGAGGGTCGTCCTTAAGGAATGGGAACAACCTACGCGCCTTGTTGGAGTTCCTCCTAGTTGGGATAAGCGTTATCCTTTTCCAGAGGATTTGGTGAAGCTTTGGTCTGTTTCCCCTGAAGTCGATGCCCCCGTGTTGGGGCTGTCTAACACGGCTGTGTTGCACTCCCCTGACACTACTACCATTAAGGATGGTGAGGATCGTTGCATTGATCAATTGGCTCGCCATGGTTTTATCAGTGCTGGATCGGCACTGCGGCCGGTTTGTGCTTCGGCTCTTCTTTTGATGGCTGTCAGGTCCATTGTTAGAGATTTGTACGCAGATCTTGATCCCACTTGTGATGAGTTCTTTTCTCTCAAGCAGTGTGAGTCGTTTATTTCCTTTGTCATGACCGCCCAGGACGATGCGCTTGCGATGTGTAGCAGGACCGCGGCCCTGTTGGTTGCTATTCGTCGGTCGGTGTGGATGCGTCAGTGGACGGCGAATTTTAGCTCTAAGAAGTCGCTTACAGCTCTTCCTTTTGTGGGTTTGCGCCTGTTTGGTGACAAATTGGATTCAGTTACCAAGGGTGGTAAGTTGCCTCAACGCAAGAGGCCGCGTCGTTCCTTTCGGGGAGCGGCTTCTTTTAGTCCCTCCTTTCGGGGAGCCAGAGCGGGCAGAGGGGCCTCCTTTCCCGCTACCAGGGGTGCAGGTTGGACCTGGGGGAGGGGCTGTGGCCGTCCCGGTCAGTCCTGGGGCGCCAAGCCCAAGCCTGCTGGCAAGCCCGCTCAGCAATGAGGGGCTGCCCTCACCCGTGCGGGTGGGGGGACGATTGTGACACTTCTCCCAGGTTTGGGACCAGACGGTTCCGGACAGATGGATCCGGGAGGTGGTGTCGTCCGGTTACAAGCTGGAGTTCGAGTCTCGCCCTCCTTCACGGGTGCCCACCGACCCTTTGGCCTCCTGGCGTCAGTGAAGAATCTTCTGGAAATGGCGGTCATCCGGCCGGTGCTGCACTTGGAAGTGGGCCTCGGGTATTACTCCAATCTCTTCACAGTCCCCAAGAAGGACGGGTCGGTTCGCCCCGCTCTGGATCTGAAGTTCCTCAACAGGTTCATCCGTACACGGAAGTTTCGCATAGAAACTATGCGGTCAGCCATCAGTTCTCTTCGGCAGGGGGACTTCATGACGTCCATAGACATCAAGGATGCTTACCTTCATGTTCCCATCTGCCAGGCTCATCAACGTTTTCTTCGGTTCGTGATGAAGGATCGGTATTTTCAATTCATGGCACTTCCGTTTGGCCTTACCTCGGCTCCAAGAGTGTTCACCAAGGTGCTGGCAGGGGTGATGGCCATTCTCAGAACTCAGGGCATTCGCATCGTGCCTTATCTGGATGACCTTCTCATCATGGCTCCTTCTCTCAATCAATCGGAGACAGACACCAGGACGGTGGTCTCCACGCTGGAAAGCTTCGTTTGGGTGATCAACTATCCCAAGTCCTCCCTCGCCCCGGCCAGGGTGGTGTCCTTTCTGGGAATGCGGTTGGATTCTTGTCAACACAGGGTGTTTCTGCCTCAGTCCAAGAATTTTCTGATTCAGGAATTGGCTCGGTTCCTTCTTTCCAGTCCTCGACCGTCCATCCGTCTGGGGATGAGACTGGTAGGGTTGATGGTTGCCTCTTTCGAGGCAGTTCCTTTTGCTCAATTTCACACAAGGATGCTTCAGCTTCATCTGTTGGCGTCTTGGGACCGGCGACCACGGTCGTTGGATCGGCCCTTCCAGTTGTCCTCCCGGGTCCGGCAGTCCCTTCAATGGTGGTTGGTCTCGACCAATCTCTTGAGGGGAAGGTCTTTCCTGACTCCTCTTTGGGAAATTGTCACCACGGACGCCAGTCTTTCGGGATGGGGGGGTTCTGAAAGGATCTTCAGTTTCGGGGGCAGTGGGGGCCTCGAGAGGCCCACTTGCCCATCAATGTTCTGGAGCTGAGAGCCATCCGTCTGGTTCTTGTTCCTTTGACTCAGCATGTTCTGGGCCTTCCGGTTCAGGTTCGCTCGGACAATCGGACAGCGGTTGCTTACATCAATCATCAGGGAGGGACTCGCAGTCTGGGTGCCCTCAGAGAGGTGTCCCTGATCCTGACCTGGGCGGAGGCCCATGTTCCTTGTCTCTCTGCAGTTTACATTCCGGGTGTGGAAAACAGGGAAGCGGATCTGTTGAGCAGGTGCTCTGCCCGTCTGGGGAAATAGTCTCTCCATCCTCAAGTTTTTCGGTCTCTGTGTCTCCGGTTGGGGACACCGGAGGTGGACCTGTTTGCCTCTCGTCACAATTGTGTCGCTCTCTCAGGATCCTCTGGCTCTGGCGGTGGATGCCATGTCCCTGAGCTGGGGGGATCTGGGGTTTCTGTACCTTTTTCCTCCGATACCCATGCTAGGCAAGGTGGTATGGAAGCTGGCTCTGGAAAGGGTGTCCGCCATTCTCGTGGCTCCAAGGTGGCCAAGGCGAGTATGGTTCGCAGACATCGTTCGGCTGGCGGTGGATCAGGTCGTTCTGCCTCTTCGGCCCGATCTGCTCACTCAGGGTCGGCTGTGTTACCCCAATTTACTAACGCTGGGTTTGAAGGCTTGGCTGCTGAAACCTTCATCTTGAAGGAGGAGGGTCTTTCTGACTCGGTTGTTAAGACTTTGATCTGTGCCCGGAAGAGGTCTTCTTCTACCATCTACTATAGGACTTGGAGAGCTTATATCACTTGGTGTGAGATTAGATCTTTGCCTTGTAGGGTCTTTTCAGTTTCCAGGATTCTGGATTTTCTGCAATCAGGGCTGGATTCTGGTCTCCAGCTGAGCACTTTGAAAGGGTAGGTTTCTGCCTTGTCTATCTTTTTTCAGAAGCCTTTTGCACTTCATCCTTTAGTCAAAACTTTTTTCCAGGGGGTTACGCATGTGCGGCCTCCCAGGAAGCCATTGCTCCCTGTTTGGGACTTGAACTTGATTCTTTCTGCTCTTCAGACTCCTCCCTTTGAGCCCTTGCAGGATATTGCTCTTTCTACCTTGACTCAGAAGATTGCCTTCTTGGTGGCTATCACTTCGGTTCGGCGTGCCTCGGAGTTGGCGGCCTTGTCGATTCAGGCGCCCTACTTTGAGAGGCATCAGGACAAGGTGGTTTTTCTTTTCAAACCGGACTTTCTTCCTAAGGTTGTTTCTGCTTTTCATTTGAATCAGGATATTGTTCTTCCCTCCTTGTGTCCTAAGCCTAAGAATGACAAGGAGAGGGCTTTGCATTGTTTGGATGTGGTACGCTGTGTTAAGTACTATTTGCTTACTACTTCTCCTTTTCGTAAGACTGATGCCTTTTTTGTTGTGCCTGGTGGGCCTAGGAAGGGTTTGGCTCCGGCCAAGTCTTCCATTAGCAAATGGATTCGTCAGGCGGTTGTTGGGGCCTATTCAGCCAAGGGGAAGGTTCCCCTTTTTCGTATCACTGCTCATTCTACTCGTGCTGTTGGTGCATCCTGGGCGTTTCAGCACCAGGCTTCTGTTGAACAAGTTTGTAAGGCTGCTACTTGGTCTTCCGTTACTTTTTCTAAGTTTTACAAGGTTGATGTGCGGGCTTCAGCGGATGCTGTGTTTGGCCGCAAGGTTCTGCAGACTGCAGTCGTTTAAGTTATGCTTCATTTTCCTGTCGGATACCCACCCCTTGTGAACGCTGCTTTTGGATGTCCCTATCGTCAGAATTAAAGGGGAAGTGGGGTGTGTGACACACTGAGAATAATACCATTTTGTGAGTACTCACCTGTAAAATGGATATTGTCAGTGTGTCACACACCCCGCTTCACCCGCCCTTTTTGGTATCCTGGATCCTCTATATGATGAAGCTTTCCTTTATTTTATTTTTGAGGTTACCGTTGGATTTCCTGGTACCTTGTCTTACTGCTGTTTGAATTCACTGGGTGTTGAGTGGGAGGTCCCAGGTATATGTAGGCCGGGAGGGGCTCGTTTTCAAGACTTCTCTCTGCAATGTCGCCTCCTGCTGGAGGATAACCCTATTGTCAGAATTAAAGGGGAAGCGGGGTGTGTGACACACTGACAATATCCATTTTACAGGTGAGTACTCACAAAATGGTATTTTCCTTGCCTTGAGTAAAGACTACCAATCTCAGAATCCTTTTACTGTAATAGGTGTGCTAATCAGCAGCTTTTGCAAAGTCAAGCAGGGGTAAAGACTTCTACAGATAAGAACGCTGCCATTAACCCATTAGCTACTGGATCACAGGATTATGATCCACCTATCGGAATAAATTGAATTACAGCAGAAACCTGTCGTCTCTGTCTTAGCCAATCAGATGACTAGCAAGCCAGAGCGGGGATGTAGCCGATCTGTACATTGAAAGCACAAGTTGATGTACATTGCTAAGTAAACGCATTATTGCTATCGAAAACTTTTTTTTTGTTATAATGCAGTGTAAATAAATAGAAAAGAAAAAAATAACATATATACCATAAGCACCATAAACACATTAGAAATCATTTTGAAGCGCTAAAACAGGAATTACCCAGTCAAGCTTGTATTCAACTGCATAGAATACTTTCCAATGTAATATAAAATTTATCCAGCAGAGGGCAGCAGAGTATGTCTAAAGTTATTCACCTATCATTTATGCTGAGGCCACATAGTGGCGCTAGACACCCACCAAATACCAATGTGTTTGCCGATGAAAGATCTTGACATGATCAGACCATTGTATATGCTAATTAGTTATAAGGCCAGTAATTAAAAAAAACTGCTCAGCTCACAATGTTCCCATTGGACTGCTCTGGAAAAAAGTCTAGTGTACTTTTATAACATGGACGAATTCTATATTTATCTCTAGTGATAGAACTCCTGGAATATACAAAGTTCCTGAACTGACAATGTTCCCTAGGGTACATTTTAATTTGGTGGGACCACAGTGTGAATCTCAGGTGAAAAGCCACAATCTATGCTACTGTATGTACTCAACAACTTCTGGGTTCCAACTACGATCCCATGCAGCAATAGCAGATCCCTGCTCTCCCCTCGATCTGTGGGCACAAAAGTAGAAAGCATTGCCTGTGGACGAAAAGTTTGTTCAGACTTTTGGTCCACATTAAAGCAGACCACATTAAAGAAAGTTTAGCAAATTGCTCCCCTAAAGCCCCCTCTGGCAAAAACTATCTGAGATGACTTAACTCCCTGTAGATGTTCCGTAATAACAGGTCAATTATTTGCTTCAGAACTGCATGGAGGCGGTCATCTTGTCACACACATAAGCATAAGGGAGAGCTGTGCCAGCAGCAGCCCACAGATAAATGCCTCAGAAACACGGGCAGCTTGTGTATTATGTTATATATTATGTTATATAAACACACACACTGAATAACCAGCTGCTAGAGGCATTGTGTGTGAGGCGAAACCTGCAACAATGTTTCTTTATCACTGTTTGCTGCGGACTCTGGATATACCGCACATCATTCAGACAGTGTATCTTCTCAAATGATACATTTCTTTCAATGAGTCATCACAGCTGATGGCTTTATTCTAGAAGTAAAGGAGGATTGCACTGATATGTGAGGCAATTTTCACCATGGGATTGAGTTTTTATTTAAGCTGGACTCATGTATGTGGCAAGATGGCCGCTGCCATGCAGTTATGCAGCATAGAATCCGCCTGCTATTCCATATCCTCTGCATGGAGTTTAAGTGGACCAAATCTCACCCATGCATACTCTCTCCCCCAGAATCAGGATGCCCCACTGTGTCAAACCTCCCAGGTCACCCATAAACTCGCCTTCTTTCCCGGACCAACGGCACATGCGTGAGCATCGGCTGCATCCCTGCTATCCCTCTAGCAGGGTGAGTGCAGGCATTGGCCGCCACAGGCACACTCCCTGTTAAAGGGTAGCTGGGATGCAGTGGCCCTTGGATCTGCTTGCCTTATAATACACCTTTCTAATACCAAGTAACATTTTGGGACAAGCAGTTTAAATGGGGTAGGAAATCAACTGAAGATCAGTTCAGGGCGACCTGTTAAAGCATCTTCAGGGGAAATGTGCCATTAAGTGGAAGCCATGATTCTGGAAGATTGTTGGCTCAAATCCAGTTATAGCTCACAAAATCGGCACGTTTCTGTTACACAGCAGCTTCAGCTTCTCACTGTATGTGTTTTCCATCTATATTGCCTAAGAGACTGCACTTTATTATGACAGTAGATGGCACTGTTACACATACGTATGTGTAGTTTCTCTCTGTATTTTTACATTATGTTGTGTTTCTGGTATATAGAGGGGTGAACTTGTTGATTTCTTTTTCCTGTCTGTGTGTAATCCACCATGTTAAGGTGACCTTCTCTTTCTCCACACTGTCTGTCTAAGTTGACCCGGCTTTCACACTCTACAACAGTTTCCAGTATCCTTCATTGATGCTTTCAAAGGTCAGTTTCCTGTGGGTGCCAGCAATGTTGTCACATAAGCAAAAGCATGGTGCGTACAATTTAACCAATATAATTGAGAGAAAACCTAAGAGGCATCTATTTTGTTATTGGTGATAAAACATGGGTCTACTGCCATGATCCTGAGACCAAACAAGATTTTATGCAATGGAAGCACGAGGGATCACCAACAACTAAGAAATTTTGTATGCAGCGGTAAGCTGGAAAGGTTGTTTGAGATATAGAAAGTGTTTATTACTAGAATTCATGCCATACAATACAACAAAAATTACAAAAAAAAAGAAAACCATGGGACGTTGTTGTTGGCAGGTGTGTTACTTATATTCTCTTTTGTAGCCTGAATAAGTAAACTGATGATAATACAGTCAATATGGCAGTAATAGGGTTCCTGCAGCAGCAAGAAGTCAAAGTAAAATAGCTCTGTTGAAGTCAATGGGTACTACATTGAAAAGTAAAACAATCCTACAATTAGCATTGGGCAGCCAGTACCTCCCATCCTGAATGCTTTTGCTGTTCACACCTAACCTTCTAGTAGCTAGTCAAGTGTTGTGTCTAAAGGTGTGTGTAGATGGGCCATCCCAAATCGGGATATCCTGGGGATAGGGATTCAGCTCTCCCTAGATTCTTTAAGAAGCTTTTGTTTATCTTTAATATGGAGGAACAACCTATGTAGCTGAGGCTTGTAGTATAATCAACATGGTAAACAAAACTCAAACTTTAATCATGGCATTTTATGGACATCACTCTGGAGGATGGATGGTGCATTGTGACTATTAAACAGGGCATGGAGTTCACTTCTTAGCTGCTCATCAATGTGGGAGCTGAGAAGACGGGGCATGAATGTGGCCTGTGATATTCTCTGTACCAGTGATAAAGGGGAGATGAGTTGTGTAATTATTTCTACTAAACGTGTTTCTAAAGGTTATGTAATGAAATAGCAGCACTCTGGAGATTCAACTTGACATCTCATTTCCATAAAATTACAGCTTGCTAGTAAAAATATTCAGCTGGCTGTTAAGTACATGGCTGGATATCCTCCTCCTAGACTATCGGGAGAGCAGAACTCCTGCTTTGCAGTTCATCTGAATTTTTGCAGTAAACCTTTTTGTGTGTTTACATCTGTTATCACTGTAAAGAGGTGCAGCCACTGGCCTAGAGTCTGTAAGGCGACATTTTAATCTCTGAAATCACAGTGTTTACCTCACTGGCAATCTCTTTGCCCATGCACAGGTTGCAGCAGAATCCTGCTTTCTATGACGCTCATTAATATGCAAGCCTCCCAAGAGCGGCAGCCAGTCTGATTCTAAACACCTGTAACAGAGGCAGACTGGACATGAGGCCCACATTACCCAGAGCCTGGGTCAGAAGTCACTCACTCATTCCTCTCCTAACAACCTTCTTCACTCCCTGCCTTCCAAGCCCCCCCCCCCACACCTGCCCACAAGATACCCCAGCCCATGTTCTGCCCCTGCAATGCCATAGCCTGGGCATCGTGGCTGCCATAGCCTGAGCATCGTGGCTGCAAAAAATCTTTTCCAGTGCCACGAGCAGCCCACTGGCCCACCCTGCCTGACGATGTGACCAGCTTGGCGGCAACCTAAAAGTCAGTCTAAAAGACTCCAGGGCTAGCCACTAGCCTGCCCCGGGGCATCCAAACTTGACAAACATGATGGTCATCTGCAGTGCTGCAGTCACATATACATCTGTGTTCTGGGAAAAGGACTACTTGGGCAGGGCACGTAAGCTTTTATTTCATTTAAAATCCCTGTAAATGCAGAGTATAAGCATGAAAGTGTAAGTCTCTTGCCTATAAAAGTTGATTTCTAGTACTGCAATGTGATCTCTTGTCTCCTGGTCTGTGCAGTGGCAATGTACATTCTGGAAGGGTTCTAAGAACATGACTCATTTTTTGCAGTCCATGAAATTTGCAATTTGAGTGAAGAAACATATAGATAAGCTGAGAAAGGAGCAGATAGCATCTACCCCCACCTCTGGATTCCCCCCCAAAAATCATGGCCATGGCAAAAAAGGTGTCAGTGGAAAACAACTGGGGGTTTTGCTACAGGAAAGGGGCTGGATCTCAGATTTATTCAGCAGAATAGTAAGATGGATCATCTGTTTGGGAGATACAGAATGCCTTTTATTTTACACTTACAGCCTTGACAATTCCTTCAATATGGCAAATTGGTGTTGCTGTGGTGGGGAAACCTTAGACAACATATTTTCATCAATTCCCCATTTACATTTTTTCTAAATCTGGTTAAAGTGGAAGTCCAATCTAGCAACCCCCACTTCCCCCAGCACAAAAAAAACCTTACCTCTTGCCCACAAACCAGCAGTGTTTCCCCAATGTTCCCAGTCCTGGCGGTGGCCATCTTTTTTTATTATGCCCCTTGTCCTTTCTCAGTGCCAGGAGGAGGGGGGTTTTGCTAGACTGACTGCTTTATTAAAGTTACAGACTTCCGCTCAGTCCTTAAAAATTAATCATGATAAGGGAGTTTATCTGCCTATTGAGTTCTCTCACATGGATCACATGGGGCAGGGCAGCTTGGCTTTTACTGTACATGAAATTGTATTCAGCTCTCCCTACTAATAAAACAAGATTTTTAAATCCAGGTTTCCTATTTAGTGAAGGTTCCACGTGAGCACTGTGAGGACATAAAACCTCAATCTTTGAGGTCTGCTCCCAGTTGTGCCTGGTCTGTGTGATATCCGAAATTAGTTACAGAAATCTGCCACTCTTATAAATTAACATAGTGGGTTGCTTTATATAAATTCACTCATGAATCAAAAGTGTGGCTGGTCCTCTATGAATAGAGCTTTGCTCTATTCAGTCTAATGAGAGGAAGAGCGTCCATAGACCAATACAAAATGCAGATGCTATATTTGGAAAGAGGTCACATTTGGACTCTAAACTGTGAACACAAAGATGGCGTGAGCTATTTTTTTCTTTTACTTTTTTTCTGATGTATACAAAATCCATGAATGTAAGCTGAACAATAATCTCATGCTTATAAAGAGGGCGTCCTAACCGCCAGCTAGAGAGAGACCATGGACTAGAATAGCTCATGAAAGCAAGATGTACTCTGTGCGAATGGGAGGCTGCTTTTTTGTTTAATTCAGTTCCTACCACAGTGTACTGAAAAGGTCATTTGTACAAGATTTTACAAACCTCGATGATAATAAAATGAGAGCTGATGTAAAAATCTCATTTCATTCTGTATATCACAAATGACTTTTTAACCTCAAATAATTGCACAGATAAGGACAAAAATTTCTAAAAAAAACAATTTTCTTTTCATAGCGTCCCTTTAACTGTAACTGCCATTAACATACTCTGCTCCATTATGTAAAAATCCCCTCTTTGAATTGTCATAGCTGAGCTGGAACCACAAAAGCTACACTTAAGCTACAATGGTTCCTCAAGAGTTTTGTGTTTCTGCTCTATGTAGATTTTCACTGTGTTTGGTAGGTTGCATAGTATAGCATAAATTGGTCAAGTTTAGTCATTTCAGTGCTGTCAGATGTTGATACTTACCACTGAAATTAAAGCAAGCTCACCTAGGAGTCAGAGTTTCGCTCCCAATCCACTCCAGGCCATCAGCATTCAGTAACGAATGGGTTAACTCTCGACCAAAGGGCATGGACTGCAAGACAGAAAGGTGGTCTCTATATACATCCGGCTGCATCACCACAATCCAGTTTCATTTTTGCAGTTGGACTGGACTGCGAAGGTCTCTAAGCTTAATGACACTTAAGCTAATTTTTCTAGTGGCAACTACTTTGGTTAGGCGGGTTTTTGAATTAGCAGCTTTATCGGTTAAACCTCCTTATTTAGAGTTGCACAAAGGACAAAGCTGTCTTCCGTTTTAAGCAGGATTTTCTTCCTAAGGTGGTTCCCCTACTTAATGAAGAGGTGGTTTTGCCCTCCTTATGTCCTGCTCCAGTTAGCCATAAGGAGAGGCCCTTCAGTCGTTGGATGAAGTAAGAGCATTGAAATATGATATCTCTGTTACACAAGCCTTCCGTAAGTCGGACTCCCTATTTGTTATAGCTAAAGGGCCAGCTAAATCTACCATCAGCCAATGGATTGAGCTGGCAGCAATAAAGAATCTTCTCTTCAGATGCCTAGTCGTAGTGGAACTTGTTTATATGTAAATAGTTGTTCATAAAAGAAAAAACAAAAAGAGAAAGCGGAGAAAGGTAAACAGAGAGACAGGGTATCTTAGGATGCCTTAGCGTCCCAGGCGGCTGTTTCTACTGCTTTTCATTGACTGTGGTATTGCAGCCGGAGGTATATAGAGTCCGGGAGGAACCACACCTTTCTGTCTTGCAGTCCATGCCCTCAGGTCGAGAGTTGACCCATTCGTTACTGCATGCTGATGGCCTGGAGTGTATACGGAAGAGAAAATAATTCTACAGGTTAGAATCACAGAATTGTATTTTTGCCCTGCCTATTATTTCCCTTAGATGGTAACTCCTTGGTCATATATTATATTTTATTAGACAATGAATATGTCCCCTCACTACAATCATGACATGAAATTAACTTGTCTTTGTCACTTTGACTTAACGCCCTTCACATGGAAGCATTTTTTTTTTTTATCAAACCATTTGGGGAAGTGAAAGAGGATTTCAGCAACAACCTGTAAAGTTCTAGTGCACACAATCCACAAAAGTGTTAAGGCAGTGTTAGAAAATAATTGTGGCCTCACAAAATATTGTCACTTTTGGGCACAATTTGGCCATTTTCACTTAGGTGTGTACTCACTTTTGCTGCCAGAGGTTTAGAATATTGAGTGTTGAGTTATTGTAAGGGCACACCACACAGATTTACACTGGTATACAAGCTTTACACAGACTAATTTACATTGTATCAAAGTGTCATATCTTTATATGAAAAGATATAATAATATATTTAGCAAATGGGATGGGCACAATTACGTTTGTGAGAGTATAGGGATGCTTGTGCTGAACGGAGAAGCAATACCGGAACACTGGAGGAGCTGAGTAAAGTCTTTCTTATTTTTTCATCTGCACAATCCCCTTAACAAGAGGAATTGACAGAACAGAAATCAATGTGTATTTTTGGTCACTGTATATATGCCGAGGTGAATCAGAACTTTAAAGTAAACAATCATTCTTGGGGGTGGGGGGGCAAAATCCAGTGGTATCTGATCAGTCCGATATGTCTCACATGGAATTTCAAGAACTTGTTTATATGTTTTTATAATTTGTATACAGAAGGCAAAGGCAATAGTTAGACCATTGTGTCCAGCTACATTTGGCACTGTTCTAAACTGTTTGTTCAATTGACAAAGAAATGGCCGAGATATCAAGGTTTACAATTTTACCTTATGATTTATCTTTTTTAATAGTTGAGCATGGCCCTTGGCTCTGTGATGCCGCATTATAATCGGCATAATGGACGGTGTCTGAAAGACAGGCATTCTCATCATGCTGGCTGTTCTCCTTCTCTCCCAGTGTCCACAGTCTGATGATGCTGATCTTCAGACCACCAGCTTAGCCCTATAAATTGTGGTCTATGCCAAAGGAATTCAGGGGATGTGCCACTACTCTTTGACTTGTTTTTACTTTCAGGAGCAGCTGGGTTCTGACAGGAAGGGAGAGCACAGCCATGATGAGGTGAGCTGCTGAATGACGGCTTATACACTTTGCCTAAAGAGTCCCTCTGTAGGACCAACCCCCATAAGATTCTAAACCCTTTGTGTCTTATGGATTTGTGGTTGGCCAACTCTGTAACAGGATGTATCAGTAGAAAATCTTGCATCTCTCACTGCTTACATTACTCAGTTTGGGATCTAGAGAGCTTAAATGGGGGAGGGGGGTAGAAAATGGGTCAAATACTCCTGTTTTATCCATACCACTTGTGACTTGTATACTGCCCTAGTGGCAACCAACTGGGTCCACTGGGGAGGAGGGGGGATGTGCACTGCTGTGCATCATGTGGGGCATGAAAGCAGAGCAGAAGCGTGTACCCAGTAAGTAACTGTGAATGATTGTGGGGGTTCCTTTTACTTGAATCCGTTTAACCATCTTTGCACACTATTTAGGTTAACACATTGTATATTGCAATACATATGTAAGCTGGCCAGCCATGGCAAGGTAGTTATACTTCTGCCCAGTCCCTACCTCACTAGGGGAGTAAAACTTTAACCTACTTGTACACAAACAATTAGCCAATGTTATATTTGCCTGTACAGAAATAGAACTTCATTTCAGCAAAGTCAATTGAGTAGAGACTATTGGGCCAGTTTGAGGAGAGCCGTACACCACTAGGTGTGATCACTGATCTGCAACATGTAATAACAAAAATAGAAATTGCAAAATCTGTTTGTCAGGTGCATCTGCCAGCCTGCCGTGTGTCTCATTGTGCATACTCTCCAAACCTTTGCAGGCTTCAGTCTGCCTCTATTTCAACCAAGGACATTGCCTTATTGTTTCACTCCAACGAGAGGCAATAAAATAGCAGAACAAACCGTTTGCTTCAGGAAAGCTGTAACCTTGCAGTATTATATATGCTTTTATGTATATGCTGATGTAAATAGGGCAGCGGGGAGGCGTGAAAAGCTGAGGTGAGCAGAGGTGAGCCTGGTAGATGTCAGGTGAACAGAGGTGAATCAGGAAAAAGTGAGATGAGCAGAGGTGAGGCGGCAATGGGGGAGGCAGTGGGTATGGGTGAGACGAGAATAGGTGAGGTGCATAGTGGAAGATAGTGGTGGGAAGAGCAAAGCTAGAAAGAAGTGGTCAGTTTCATGTGGAAAAAGTTAAAGCTGGTGAAGCAGGAAAAGTTCAGATGATTAGAGGTAGGTCAGATTTTCAGAAGAAAATGGAGGGGAGATGGTCAGAGGGTAGAAGAGCTAGGCAGGGGGGCACAAGTGATGGCAGTGTGGGCTGAAGGTTGTGCATACCTGTTCTATATCCTTAAAGTGGACCAAAACCCATCTTGGCCAGCACCCTGAATTCTCATTCTGGTGTTTCCACTGCACAGGCGGGGTAACCAATACGTTTCTCTAAATAGAGTGAGCGTGCCGCTGGCGCATCCCCACTCGCCTCCAACTGGGGGGATGTTTGGGGTGGCCATTCACATATGCCCCACGCAGGCTTGTTACTAACTGAAGGTATAGCGGGGGGTGGGCCGTGGATGCGCCATAAGATTGGGAACTAGACGAGTTAATGCAGCGATTCCTGGGGTTTCACACAGGGGTTTGGGATGCCCCTGGGAGAGGGAATCACCCTTTTGAATGTGCAGAAACTTGCAGCTGCTTATTAATCTGTCTGCTCCCTGCCCCAAGCTGCTTTTGCCCCTTGAACGGCCATTTTTATCATATGCCACAGCCTTCCTCAAGTATTTCTGGCTATATTATGGTACATAACACACGCAGTGGTACATTCTATGGCGCATGTGCAGCCCAGACCAAGCCTAACTTTCCAACCTACATTTCTATACATGCATACCACTGCTGCTTCTCCCATGCCAACATTTAGGAGGTTGGCCTGGGAAAGGCCTTGGTATAAAAATATTTTTACATTAGGAGTGGAATTTTCCTGTGACGTTTCATTGGGCAAACCATTCTTAAGAAAGTCTAAGAACTGCTGTTTAAATTTGACATTAACCAAAGTATCGAAAGTATGATATGTAGATTACAAGACTTATCTGTTATCCAGTTAAATAGTAACATAGCAGGGGGTATAATTCTCCAAGATGTAATCCATCTAACATAGCGCTTGTGAAAATCAAAGCGGTATTAATGACCACAAGTAAATCATTCCTCCTTTACAAGGAAATATGCATTTAATCAATGGATCATTAGTCATTCATAAGAAAGAGGAGGCAATTTATACATACTTCCGGCTGCTAAAACACACAAGCAAATTTACCCTTATGGCAACCCGTACCAGATAACGCTAAGAAAATCTCAGCCAGAATGGCTAAATGTGAAGAAGGATTTGGAAGATTAATCTATTACTTTATTACAGATAGTGTTTTCACAAGCGTTAACACCCTCAACTCTTTTCAGGATGATTAAGAACAAAATTCAGGCATTGAAAGCTCGCATGATAAGTAAGGAATGTGCAGTTTTACAGTGTTGGCATCATAATTAATAGCTCATCTAGGGAGCACTGGCCATTGCCTCTCCATTGATCTATATAATGGATGAAAATGCCTCTGTCGTTTACCCATTAATCGGTAAGACAAGTCATTATCCTCTGGAGAATTATATTCTGTGAAAGTTATATTCTGTATTTTTCTAAAGAAAACAAAAGAAAAATGTAGCCTTTGTGAAATATGATTTATACTAAAGGAAATCCCGATTGTTGTCCCATTGTCTCAGGCTTCGCGTTGCACTGTCCCAAACTTCAATCCATTAAAAAACAAACCTGTAAGTTATTAGTAAAGGTATTAGAGCATTTGAGATGCAGAGAAAAATGAGAAAGAGTAGGTGTGGCAACAGCTATGTGATGTAAGCACACTGTGTGCTTTACATATATCATAGTAAAGTGAAGTGCATTGTTTTGCTTCTAGTTATTATTACCAGCACATACTTTGACCAGAAAAAGGGGGTGAGAGATGCTGCAGGCTAAGAGCACCTCCAGTCTTTCATCACATAGTGTAACCAGAGAGGAGGGTGGGTTTTCATGGCTGCAGAGAGAGGCAGCTAATCAGAACATCTGGGGTGGGAGGTGTTTTCGTTCTCGGTCCCCTGAAGGATGATTGAAGGACAAGGCAAGTGGGGTAGAGATTAGAAGCTGAATGAGGAAGTGATTTCCCCACTGTCGTGCGACATAGCAGGACTGAGGGCACTGGAGGGGAAGTTAAACCTTCAGCATTATATAATGAATATACCAAACCCTTAGTAAATTATTCCCCAGCATCTAAAATGAATATATTTTACATTTAAGTCGCTTACATACCATTCTTTCCCCCGCTGGGCTTCAACTCTGTTCAGGACTCTAGGATACTGGCATCGCCATCTTGCCTCAGAAGTATCACATATATTTAGGAGAGGGGTGAAAAGCACAGGGGGCGAGTTATAGCTGTGTTTTTCACAGACAGAGCAGAGCTGGGGTCACGAAAAGGACAGTAATCCCAGAATGCAGAGTGGCATAGTCAGAAGACACCACTTGTCTGCAGGCAGCCTGAGAATCCATGGGCCACCATCTTGGATGTTAAAAGGCTCAAAAAAGCAATAGGTGCAGGTAAGATGATTTTTGATGTGGGCAATCTGTATGTACAGGGTGGGGGAAACATACAAGATAGACTCTTATTCAGGGTGAAGATCCAATTTAAACTACCTACCAATCACTTACGAAAGGAATATTCAATACGGTACGCCAAAAAGAATTACGTCTCCCAGCAAATACTAACTTTTCCCCAGCTCATCCCCCTTGGGGACAGTAAATAATGAGCCATTTCAAAACCGATTTCTTTGCTTCAATTTCTGGGTCATGGCTGACCTGGGAAGCGAGTGTCATGGTGTAGATTTAGGAGTCCTAAGCATGCTCTGTTGTGATCAGAGGCAGCTGTGGGTCCACTGTGGCTTGCTGTACTCTTTCACACCAAGAGCACCAAGGAACGAGGTGGCTGTATGACCACTTTTCAGCGTGTTCCTGGATGAATGATTGGGACGCTTCATGCTGCAAGGATGGGAGGACTTCCCATCACCTAATATTTTCATAGTTGAAGAGGAACACATGGCAGGCCTCTGTGATGTGGCACATTAAATAGCTCTTTTCCTGGCCATCCTTCCCAATTACAAGTGACAGGACATATTATGGCATGTGTGCAAGTTATTCTTCCATGGCCTTATGCTTCCTTCCATATTGAGGCAGCCAGAGGAAAAGGTGAAATAATAAATATACCTCTATAAGAGTGATTGTGTTGCTCATGCCAATGTTTTACATCATTATGTGTCAGCGTGCTTTTCAGACAGGTTTTTAAGGTCGACACAGCGGGTTTCAGTGCCAGAGTAAATTCCACTGCTAGGTAAACTGACTTCATGGGACTTATTTACGTTTGCGCAATGTCATAAAGAACAAAGAGATTGTTGTATGGTTTGCTCAGTTGCAGGTATGCCAGCATTATCTGTATAAAAAAGTAGTTATTTTACCTGGAAATAAGCAAAAATTCAAACAATGATATAGGAAGAGAGATATTTATGTTGAATAGTTTGTTTCCTAATTGTACTTGTTAATGCCTAAACTGCACCTTAAATTAATGCCAAAATCAGGCATGGCACTCTGTATTAGCGAGATACCGCTTCCTATACTAGCTCCTTCAGAGGGGAGCAGAGACAGATTAAGGGTGTCCATGGTAAGGAGCAATACTCCCCCCCCCCCCCCCCCCCCCCCCCCCCCCCAACATAACATGTTCATCCCATAACCAGAACTACAGAACATGTCTCAGTAGAGGGACTGGGGAGGTGGAGGCTCCCACAGAGAGACTGAGGAGGTGGAGGCTCCCACAGAGAGACTGAGGAGGTGGAGGCTCCCACAGAGAGACTGGGGAGGTGGAGGTTCCCACGGAGGGAGTGGGGAGGTGGAGGCTCCCACAGAGAGATTGGAGAAGAGGAGGCTCCCACAGGGAGACTGGAAAATAGGAAGCTCCCACAGGGAGACTGGAAAATAGAAAGCTCCCACAGAGAGACTGGAGAAGAGGAGCCTTCCACAGGGAGACTGGAAAATAGGAAGCTCCCACAGAGAGACTGGAGAAGAAGAGGCTCCCACAGAGAGACTGGAGAAGAGAAGGCTTCCACAGAGAGACTGGAGAAGAGGAGGCTCCCACAGGGAGACTGGAAAATAGGAAGCTCCCACAGAGAGACTGGAGAAGAGGAGCCTCCCACAGAGAGACTGGAGAAGAGGAGCCTCCCACAGAGAGACTGGAGAAGAGGAGGCTCCCACAGAGAGCCTGGAGAAGAGGAGCCTCCCACAGAGAGACTGGAAAATAGGAAGCTCCCACAGAGAGACTGGAGAAGAGGAGCCTCCCACAGAGAGACTGGAGAAGAGGAGCCTCTCACAGAGAGACTAGAGAAGAGGAGGCTCCCACAGAGAGACTGGAAAATGGGAAGCTCCCACAGAGAGACTGGAGAAGAGAAGGCTTCCACAGAGAGACTGGAGAAGAGGAGCCTCCCACAGAGAGACTGGAGAAGAGGAGCCTCCCACAGAGAGACTGGAGAAGAGGAGCCTCCCACAGAGAGACTGGAGAAGAGGAGCCTCCATCAGGGAGACTGGAAAATAGGAAGCTCCATCAGGGAGACTGGAAAATAGGAAGCTCCATCAGGGAGACTGGAAAATCGGAAGCTCCATCAGGGAGACTGGAAAATAGGAAGCTCCCACAGAGAGACTGGAGAAGAGAAGGCTTCCACAGAGAGACTGGAGAAGAGGAGCCTCCCACAGAGAGACTGGAGAAGAGGAGCCTCCCACAGAGAGATTGGAGAAGAGGATGCTCCCACAGAGAGACTGGAGAAGAGGAGCCTCCCACATGGAGACTGGAAAATAGGAAGCTCCCACAGAGAGACTGGAAAAGAGAAGGCTTCCACAGAGAGACTGGAGAAGAGGAGGCTTCCACAGAGAGACTGGAGAAGAGGAGGCTTCCACAGAGAGACTGGAAAAGAGGAGGCTCCCACAGAGAGACTGGAGAAGAGGAGGCTCCCACAGAGAGACTGGAGAAGAGGAGGCTCCCACAGAGAGACTGGAGAAGAGGAGGCTCCCACAGAGAGACTGGAGAAGAGGAGGCTCCCACAGAGAGACTGGAGAAGAGGAGGCTTCCACAGAGAGACTGGAGAAGAGGAGGCTTCCACAGAGAGACTGGAGAAGAGGAGGCTTCCACAGAGAGACTGGAGAAGAGGAGGCTTCCACAGAGAGACTGGAGAAGAGGAGGCTTCCACAGAGAGACTGGAGAAGAGGAGGCTTCCACAGAGAGACTGGAGAAGAGGAGGCTTCCACAGAGAGACTGGAGAAGAGGAGGCTTCCACAGAGAGACTGGAGAAGAGGAGGCTTCCACAGAGAGACTGGAGAAGAGGAGGCTTCCACAGAGAGACTGGAGAAGAGGAGGCTTCCACAGAGAGACTGGAGAAGAGGAGGCTTCCACAGAGAGACTGGAGAAGAGGAGGCTTCCACAGAGAGACTGGAGAAGAGGAGGCTTCCACAGAGAGACTGGAGAAGAGGAGGCTTCCACAGAGAGACTGGAGAAGAGGAGGCTTCCACAGAGAGACTGGAGAAGAGGAGGCTTCCACAGAGAGACTTGAGAAGAGGAGGCTTCCACAGAGAGACTGGAGAAGAGGAGGCTTCCACAGAGAGACTGGAGAAGAGGAGGCTCCCACAGAGAGACTGGAGAAGAGGAGGCTTCCACAGAGAGACTGGAGAAGAGGAGGCTTCCACAGAGAGACTGGAGAAGAGGAGGCTTCCACAGAGAGACTGGAGAAGAGGAGGCTCCCACAGAGAGACTGGAAAAGAAGAGGCTCCCACAGAGAGACTGGAAAAGAAGAGGCTCCCACAGAGAGACTGGAAAAGAAGAGGCTCCCACAGAGAGACTGGAAAAGAAGAGGCTCCCACAGAGAGACTGGAGAAGAGGAGGCTCCCACAAAGAGACCGGAGAAGAGGAGGCTCCCACAGAGAGACCGGAGAAGAGGAGGCTCCCACAGAGAGACCGGAGAAGAGGAGGCTCCCACAGAGAGACTGGAGAAGAGGAGGCTCCCACAGAGAGACTGGAGAAGAGGAGCCTCCCACATGGAGACTGGAAAATAGGAAGCTCCCACAGAGAGACTGGAGAAGAGGAGGCTTCCAGAGAGACTGGAGAAGAGGAGGCTCCCACAGGAGAGACTGGAGAAGAGGAGGCTCCCACAGAGAGACTGGAGAAGAGGAGGCTCCCACAGAGAGACTGGAGAAGAGGAGGCTCCCACAGAGAGACTGGAGAAGAGGAGGCTCCCACAGAGAGACTGGAGAAGAGGAGGCTCCCACAGAGAGACTGGAGAAGAGGAGGCTCCCACAGAGAGACTGGAAAAGAGGAGGCTCCCACAGAGAGACTGGAGAAGAGGAGGCTCCCACAGAGAGACTGGAGAAGAGGAGGCTCCCACAGAGCGACTGGAGAAGAGGAGGCTCCCACAGAGCGACTGGAGAAGAGGAGGCTTCCACAGAGAGACTGGAGAAGAGGAGGCTCCCACAGGGAGACTGGAAAATAGGAAGCTCCCACAGGGAGACTGGAAAATAGGAAGCTCCCACAGGGAGACTGGAAAATAGGAAGCTCCCACAGGGAGACTGGAAAATAGGAAGCTCCCACAGGGAGACTGGAAAATAGGAAGCTCCCACAGGGAGACTGGAAAATAGGAAACTCCCACAGGGAGACTGGAAAATAGGAAGCTCCCACAGGGAGACTGGAAAATAGGAAGCTCCCACAGAGAGATTGGGGGTGAGGAGGCTCCCACAGAGAGACTGCCACAAGCCTCAGGCGCATCCCTGGCATCTCTGGGCTGAGGCGCACTCTGGCCTCCAGCCATTCAGATAGGGTGGCGGTGGCAGCATGTTGCAGACCACAGGAAAACGGGGGATGCGACGAGTGACATGCCTATGTCAACCCTCATTTTTTATATATGCAATCTGAAATTTGCCGGGTGCCTGTAGCTACAATCCCCATTCAGAAAAAAGAGGAAAATGGATATGCTTCAAGCACTCTGGGTGGGGAGGGGCGCACTGAGGGGACAGAGGGAGCAGACCGAAACTTACATTTTTATCATCATCCCCACAAATTACCTTTTGTAAATTTGTGCTGCCCATGCTTCAATCCACTCCCAGCTAATGCCTCCTGTTTAGACTGAAAGCCCCACCTCTAGGGCTGGCCTTAGGATGGCGGGTGCCCTACAGCATGGTGCCCCCAACACACTACTGGTTTACTGCCCCACTGGAGAAGAGGAGGCTTCCACAGAGAGACTGGAGAAGAGGAGGCTTCCACAGAGAGACTGGAGAAGAGGAGGCTTCCACAGAGAGACTGGAGAAGAGGAGGCTTCCACAGAGAGACTGGAGAAGAGGAGGCTTCCACAGAGAGACTGGAGAAGAGGAGGCTTCCACAGAGAGACTGGAGAAGAGGAGGCTTCCACAGAGAGACTGGAGAAGAGGAGGCTCCCACAGAGAGACTGGAAAAGAGGAGGCTCCCACAGAGAGACTGGAAAAGAAGAGGCTCCCACAGAGAGACTGGAAAAGAAGAGGCTCCCACAGAGAGACTGGAAAAGAAGAGGCTCCCACAGAGAGACTGGAAAAGAAGAGGCTCCCACAGAGAGACCGGAGAAGAGGAGGCTCCCACAGAGAGACCGGAGAAGAGGAGGCTCCCACAGAGAGACTGGAGAAGAGGAGGCTCCCACAGAGAGACTGGAGAAGAGGAGGCTCCCACAGAGAGACTGGAGAAGAGGAGGCTCCCACAGAGAGACTGGAGAAGAGGAGCCTCCCACATGGAGACTGGAAAATAGGAAGCTCCCACAGAGAGACTGGAGAAGAGGAGGCTCCCACAGGAGAGACTGGAGAAGAGGAGGCTCCCACAGGAGAGACTGGAGAAGAGGAGGCTCCCACAGAGAGACTGGAGAAGAGGAGGCTCCCACAGAGAGACTGGAGAAGAGGAGGCTCCCACAGAGAGACTGGAGAAGAGGAGGCTCCCACAGAGAGACTGGAGAAGAGGAGGCTCCCACAGAGAGACTGGAAAAGAGGAGGCTCCCACAGAGAGACTGGAAAAGAGGAGGCTCCCACAGAGAGACTGGAGAAGAGGAGGCTCCCACAGAGAGACTGGAGAAGAGGAGGCTCCCACAGAGCGACTGGAGAAGAGGAGGCTCCCACAGAGAGACTGGAGAAGAGGAGGCTTCCACAGAGAGACTGGAGAAGAGGAGGCTCCCACAGGGAGACTGGAAAATAGGAAGCTCCCACAGGGAGACTGGAAAATAGGAAGCTCCCACAGGGAGACTGGAAAATAGGAAGCTCCCACAGGGAGACTGGAAAATAGGAAGCTCCCACAGGGAGACTGGAAAATAGGAAGCTCCCACAGGGAGACTGGAAAATAGGAAGCTCCCACAGAGAGATTGGGGGTGAGGAGGCTCCCACAGAGAGACTGCCACAAGCCTCAGGCGCATCCCTGGCATCTCTGGGCTGAGGCGCACTCTGGCCTCCAGCCATTCAGATAGGGTGGCGGTGGCAGCATGTTGCAGACCACAGGAAAACGGGGGATGCGACGAGTGACATGCCTATGTCAACCCTCATTTTTTATATATGCAATCTGAAATTTGCCGGGTACCTGTAGCTACAATCCCCATTCAGAAAAAAGAGGAAAATGGATATGCTTCAAGCACTCTGGGTGGGGAGGGGCGCACTGAGGGGACAGAGGGAGCAGACCAAAACTTACATTTTTATCATCATCCCCACAAATTACCTTTTGTAAATTTGTGCTGCCCATGCTTCAATCCACTCCCAGCTAATGCCTCCTGTTTAGACTGAAAGCCCCACCTCTAGGGCTGGCCTTAGGATGGCGGGTGCCCTACAGCATGGTGCCCCCAACACACTACTGGTTTACTGCCCCACATGGCTGCCGACAGCCACCAAGGTTTGCCAAATCCCCCTGTGCATAATCTAGCATTAAACCTGTAATTGCTGGCTCTGAAGTCTAATCGACTCGGGAACCGGCTGATTCCAATACCAATGTGGGATTCCCCACTGCATGAAACCACCAAGGATTGCTGGTATACTTACCTCACAAGCAAGTCCATGGCGCACGGGGCAAATCTCCTGTTTTCCCAGCTGACACACTGCCACTCTAGAGGGAGCTGAGGATGCCAGCTGTCTTAATATATACAGCATAGAGTGCCAGTTGGATGAAAGCCTGCGTATGTGCCATGGGATTGCTGGCAATGTGGGCATGCCAGCAATCGTAGGCGGTTTAACAAAGGAGCATGCCTCATAGGGGTGCCCTAGGGATATGGAATTAGTCCATATTCAATAGTAGAACAGAGTTGAACATGACAACCCATTCTTCTGATCCAACCAATTATGCTCCCCTGGCAGTTCTAATTGACATGGAGTTGGCGGACAGGCAGGTTAAGGAATCGTGAGGGTGGGTGCAGCTGTACAGTGCCCCCCTGACCATGGAGCCCTGTGCAATGGTACAACTCGCACACCCCAAAGACCGGCCCTTCCGACCTTCTCAAGTCATTGCCACAGATGTAAATGGCAGTGATGCCATACCAATACAATGACTGATTGCCATCAGAGAGAGGGGCAGGAAAAAAAAATCAGCGTTCAGGGACAATTCAGTAAGAGAAAATATCCAATTCTAGTTCTACACCCTAAGATGGGAGTATCAGTCAAATTTACTGTATATTACAAGTCCAGTGGCTTTAGTCTGCTTTAAAAAATTATAAAGGTAAATATTTCTCCTTCTCTATATAAAAATACATTATTAAAAAGATTCTTCTTGTAGTTTATATTTTTGAGACATTTGTGGGTGGATCAATGCTGTGATTTTAGTCCATTTAGCTGCTTTAGTTGCTTTTCTGAGACCAGAAAACATAACCTGAATTATTACCCATTGACTTATAAAGTGTTTGGATTGGGGTTCTCCCATATGTGTTGAACCACATCCAAACCAAACCAAATCATATTGGAGCAACACTAATTATTGCTACTAGTTCTCTAATTGGTCTGCTCTCATCAATAATGTCTATTACTACATTGTGTTACATTGTGACCCTTAGTTCAATTTCGGAAAATGTGTGTCTGAATTATTGATTTAAAACAATGCCTTGGAGCTTTTAGGTAACCGCTATGCTCCATGTTCAGATAAAACATTCACAAATGTTTTTAAGAATAAACAGCCATTGCTATATCCTGTGGAGTTGCTCTGATTGTTGTCGCCAGCAGCAGAGAGGTGAGCCATTATTATCCTTGTTCTCCAATAATCAAGAGATGTTCAAGTGCATAAAGGCAGCGGCAACATTACATAATGCTTCAAGAATCGCCTAGATCATTTGTTGTCCTTTCTAGCACTTGATAAATGATCATCACTTAATAGCCTCACTCCATTCATGTTTCCAGAATGACAGAGGGACGCATTCCCAGGTACAGTGTTATGAAATCGTCTTAACACATCATCAACGCTTAGCAGCGTTGCTTATATAAAACCTAATTAATGGCTGTGCATGTCTGTGTAGGAAACAGCAATGTGTCCTTACGCCATTACTAATCTTTCAAAAATGATAAGAGCATTACGTGAACTGGTCGCTAGTGCTTTTATGCCGATTCAAGTCAGTAAACTTTTGGCAGTTTGTGTGTGTGTATATATATATATATATATATATATATATATATATATATATATATATATATCCCCCCCCTCCCACACATAGACACCGTACTTTCCTAATCAAAATACTACCACCAGTGGCACTCACGCTTCCCCATTGGTGTTCTTTGCTTCGGCTGTGGACTAGCTACTGCACAATTTGCCAGCAAGTAGGAACAGACCAAAAATAAAAAGGGGCGACCCCCCCCAATCAACCCTACTTACTGCGGCGACATCCGGCTGCTTTAGGGCCCGATCCTCTGCCCCCCGCTGACTTAGCTGTCTGTTAGTGACAGCACACCTTTAGCCATGCTCTTCAAAGTAGCAGCACTACCAGCAGCAGCCAGAGCGGGGACAGTGTGGATGCCATACTGCCTAAGGGAATGGGATGGGGGGGGGGATTCCACATTGCCTATGGGAATGGGATGGGGGGGGATTCCACACTGCCTATGGGAATGGAATGAGGAATGCCACACTGCCTTTGGGAATGGGCTGAGGGGATGCCACACTGCCTATGGGAATGGGCTGAGGGAATGCCACACTGCCTATGGGAATGGGATAAGGGAATGCCACACTGCCTATAGGAATGGGATGGGGGAATGCCACGTTACCTATGGGAATGGGAGGGGGGAATGCCTATGGGAATGGGAGGGAGGAATGCCTATGAGAATGGGATGATGAAATACCACACTGCCTATGGGAATGGGATGGGGGAATGCCACACTACCTATGGGAATTGGATGGGGGAATGGCACACTACCTATGGGAATGGGATGGGGGAATGCCACACTGCTTATGGGAATGGGATGAGGGAATGCCACACTGCCTATGGGAATGGGTAATGCCACACTGCCTATATGGGGAATGGGAGGGGGAATGCCACACTGCCAATGGGATGGGGGAATGCCACACTGCCTATGGGAATGAGAGGGGGGTGCCACACTGCCTATGGGAATGGGATGAGGGAATGCCACAATGCATATGGGAAAGGGGTGGGGGAATGCCACACTGTCTGTAATGGGGTGTTTTAGCACAACAGTTTAGAATATTTTCTTATTTTCCTCCTCCAAATCCGTCTTATACGGCAAAAAATATGGTATATATAGAGCCACCTAGGACGACTTTAAGCATAATTAAGAATTCTCAGTTCTAAGAAACCCCTTTGAACTCTATTCTTACACTGGCCTGATAAAGCACACTGGAGCCTTGGAGGAGGGAATACAGGACTTAAATGAGATACAGTATCAAACAGAACAGAAACACAAGGCCTTGCCTCAGAAATATAAACATAAAGCAATGCAACTGAAAAACAATCCCGATTTTGGATGCCCCAGGGGGAGGGGAAGGAATAGATCTATAAGATTCCTGGGCCGATCACGGTGGGTTTTGGTCCACTTTAAAGTAAAACATTTACCATAGATATAACTGCATGCATGGGTATAACTTTTACGATTTTACGGTCTATTATTTGGACGTCATTCCATTTGGTAGCGGTTCTTTGGAATGACCCTCAGGTTGTGGAATGGAAATGTACTACCTGGAAAAAGAATTAATTAAGACATACTTGGCATTGTTCTTATGAAAACAGGTCTTTCTTCCCTTACATATTGAAAAGGGGTCTTTGAATAGGAACTCTTTTGAAAGGATCATTTTGAGGTCATTTAACAAATGGCTACTGCTCATTTGTAAAATATTATTAACTTACTGTGGCATACAAGCAGCTATTCTTCGCAGGCAGGCAAGGGAATGTGCATTGTTACAGAGAACATTACTGTATCTGTCAGCTGCTTGGCCACCCTCCTGTATTTGACACAGATATTTCTATCTTAATGGCTTCTGGTAAAGCATTATTAGCCAAAAATGTAACATGAACTTAAAGAGGGCAGAACAACACAGTAATTTCAGCAGCAGCACTATACTTGATCAGAAGGCTAAGGGGTAACCGGGTTCTTTGTATGTGCCCACAATTGTGGATCGGCAACTGATGTAATCAGCATTGCTAGTGACAATCGCACACCATGTATTTCTATGGCTGTCAACAGATCGAGCAAATTTTCTAATTGCCATGATCATTGTCATTAGTGTTACTTGCCTTAGTCACTGTGACCATCATCCTTGGGACAAGATCCTTAGAATATTTATGTTACACCCATCAATATAAAAAGGTTAGTAACATACCAGACTGGCTCCATATGTCCTACATTAATATTTTATGCTTGCAGGTAATCCGTAAGCCTAACATGAGTGTCTGCCTAAGGTGGTTTCCCTTCATCTAACTCATGGTCTATTTTTTACCTTGTGGTTGGTGGATTAATCTATTAAGTCTCTCTATGTAGGGCCTGTTGATGGTCGGAGAGGACCTTGGTGGTTGTAAGATTGAAACTGGTATAGGGAGTGAGGGTACCTTGTTTAGACCAACAGGTGATCAGAGCAATTCTATTAAGATGGAGGTCAAATAAGATATTCTTATAAATTTCAATAACTCTTAGCTGGGACAACTGTGGTATGGCATGGGTATAAAGTATTTTAACTTATTTATTTATTTATGTAAGCTCTCTAATGATAAGACGTTTTGCCATTAATGGGAAAGTCCACTTCTGTGCAGTGCTTTCGCAGATCTGCTGTTACTCCCGTGTTGCATGTCACTTGTCCTGGCTTGGACATGTGCACAGAGTACGAGCCCAAACTAGGGTACCCAAAATTCTCTGAATAATCCAGAAGCACACAACTTCTTACTATAGACATTTCTTCTTGTGGGCACCTTAAGAGTTTCTTTACACACCTGGCCAGATGAAGACCAGAACTGCAATGGACACACTGATACGTTGAATGCTTGTGCTGCAAATAGAACCCTGATCTGAGGTATGTGGACCAAAACCCAGGATTTTAACTATACTAGCTTTTGGTCCTTACCCCCCAGGCTTCACACGCTGCAGCAGTCAGCGTCTCTTGTTGGAATGTAACTTTGTATTAAATTAGAGTAGCTCATTGACAGCATTTTTATCCTTGTACATAGGCAACAAAGAATTTCACATTACCTTCTCTAGATGCCAGAGAGGATGTGAAGGTCATGTCTGTAAAATGGTTCATTACCTTCTGCAAAACATGAGGCAGCAACTCTTGTGACGAAGCTTTATCCAGCTCCTGAATACACATTGCCTTCCATGTGCCTTTATTAGAATGGCTCTGCTATATTCTTAGTATACAGTACGTCCTGCTTCAGATATAATACTATCGGGTATTACTCCGCCAGATGGCGCTGGACATCGAAAATAGGCTCCTCCCGGCCCCTCAAATACCCAGGGACCTCCCACAAATCCACATTTTTTTTCTCTGCAGTCTGGACTGCGAAGGACGAGAAATGGCTCTCTCTACTCGCAGGGGAGCGGGGCTATTAGCCTGCAGCCCTGTAGGACTATTCCCACAACAGGCAGCACCGCTGTTAGGTGCTTAGGAGTGCTGCTCCACCGCAATCCCCCACCTAAGGGTAGGCGATTCAGGCTTATGGTGAGCCTCTATGGGATGCCCTTCCCGCACTATTGCCCCTGCCTATCGGTGGGCCCTATTTTAATTGGCCGCTGTCCTCCCTCATTCTCCTTGTAGCTTTCGAGGGGAAAGAGGGGGGGGGGAGTGTGTCTGTGTGTATGCAGTGTATTTACGTGTATTGGCCTTATGCTTTATTCATTCTGCTTTGTGTCAGCCGCCGCGCTGACTTGCTTTACTATGTCTGTATTTAAATATGCCGCCGCGCGCCTTTTGTCACTATGTTCCACGCTTGGAGGCAGCGTTACCCCAGGTGCCGGCGCGCCGTCATTGGCTGCTTGTCACGGGGGTGCGGGGCCCGTCTCTGGCGCGTTCCGCGTCATTGCTGGTGCCAGCCCGCCCCTCGAGGCATACCAACAACATTTTGTCTGCTTGGTCGACTTATGCATGACGGACCTCTACCTACCGCGGTCCGTAAGTGCCCTCGCGGGCGGCTTTATTACCACCTTTTTATTACGGTCTGCTTACAGCCCCCTTTTATTATGTCTTTCAGACGGGCGAATCCATTGGCTTCTCCCAGCCCTCTATTAGTTGGTTACCTTGTGAGGCCTAGTGTAATTACTCCCAATTCCCTAGCGGGTTATTGGGGCATCCAGGGTTGCTGTATAGCGTTAATCCCTATCAGCCTATAGTGCCGCTATAATCACCATATGGAGGCATCTCAGGATAATGTGACTGGGGTTCCTTCGGGACAAGCCCGGCTGTGTGTAGCGTGTGGGGAGTCTCATGTTGACGCTGACAAGGCACTGTGTACCATGTGCTGAGCAGGTGCTTGCGCTGCAATCTGGCCTTCCAGTGGCTGGGCCTGCACCTCGTTTCACTTCACCTACCCCCCCAAGCTTAAATCTCACTCCTACTGAGTTGCATACAATTGGGGATTCTCAGCCTGATGTGTCTTCTAGACGCCAGTCTGTTGAGAAGTTAATTGCTAATACCTAGGTGTGTAAGGCCCCTGCTAAAAAGCGGCACTTAACGCCTAATGTCACTCTTTTCCCTATGGAAACTGATGAGTTTTGGAATCTTTGTGGCTATACCCCTTTGGACGAAGGGGAGCTTTTCTCTGACTCAGGTTCATCTGATGAGAGGCCAAGGGGTCATGACGATTCTGGCTCTGACCCCTGGGCCCCGGATGACACTGACAGATTGCTGACCCAGATTTTTGAGGTCCTGTTCATTTCTCCCCCTGTTGCGGCTCCCAGGCAAAGGGGGGAACTTTTCTATACCGCTAAGTCACGTTTGGAATTTCCTGAGCAAGCACATTTCAATAACCTTGTGCTCAAGGAATGGGAACGCCCCAGTAGACTTCCCGGTGTACCTAAAAGTTGGGATAGGAAGTATCCCTTTCCTGCTGATGTGGTAAAATGTTGGTCATCCCCTCCCGAGGTGGATGCCCCGGTCCTAGGCCTATCTAACACCTCTGTCTCTACTACCCTGCTGGAACCGGCGCATTGACCAGCTGGCATCCCATGCCTTTGCATGTGTGGGGACGGCGCTGCACCCGGTCTGTGCCTCTGCCATTACCGCTGTGGCCACTAGGACCCTGATCAGAAGTATACTTGATAGTGCCCCTGATGATTTGCCTTGTGAGGTGTTTAATGTATTCTCCAGTTGTGATATTTTTGTAAATTTTTTCCTATCTGCCTTGGATGACACCATTAGAATGTGTGCCAGGACATCTGCCCTTGTGGTGGCTATACGCCGCTCAGTTTGGCTACGCCAGTGGGCTGCTGACAACACTGCCAAGAAGGCCCTCACTGGTTTTCCCTTCAAAGGACTACGCCTGTTTGGGGACCGCCTGGACCTTTTTGCTAAGGGAGGCAGGTTACCCCAGCGCAGGCGGCAGTCTCTGCCCTTTAGGGGTCAGGGCTCCTTTTCCTCCCCCCTACCGTGGTGCTAGACAAGGGAGGGGGGTTTCCTTTACTGGGGCCCGGGGAGATTTCTGGTGTGGGGGCAGAGGACGTGGACATCCTGGCTCCTCCTGGGGTCCCAAGGCTAAATCCTCTCCCAAGCCCCCTCAGGCATGATGGGGCGCCCTCACCCATCCGGGTGGGGGGACGGCTTCAGCACTTCGCTCACGTCTGGAGGCTTCATGTCTCACACCGGTGGATTCAGGAGGTAGTGTCCTCTGGTTACAAGATAGTTTGCTGCCTGGCCGCCCCCAGGATTCATCAGATCCCGGATTCCTCAGGACCCTGTGTTAGCTCAGGAGCTAGTGCAGGCAGTGCAAGGCCTCCTGGAGCTGGGGGTCATCTGCAAAGTCCCTTTAAGAGAAAAGGGCAAGGGCTTCTATTCCAACCTATTCACAGTACCCAAAAAAGATGGTTCAGTCAGACCCATCCTGGACTTGAAGATCCTCAACAAATTTGTCAGGAGCAGGCGCTTTCGCATGGAAACTCTGCGCTCTGCCATCAGTTCCCTGCGCCCAGGGGATTTCATGACATCTGTGGACATCAAAGATGCTTACCTTCATATTCCTGTGTTTCCAGGTCATCAAAGGTTCCTCAGGTTTGCTCTGGAGGATCAACACTACCAGTTTGTGGCTTTGCCCTTTGGTCTCACCTCAGCTCCCAGGGTGTTCACCAAGGTGCTGGCTGGCGTGATGTGTCTGCTCAGGTATCAGGGCGTCCGCGTGCTGCCTTATCTGGACGACATTCTCATCACCTCCCGATCTCTACATCAGGCAGAATTGGATACTCAGCTGGTGGTGTCCACCCTGGAGTCATTTGGATGGGTGATCAACCACCCCAAGTCCTCACTGTCCCCCTCCTTGGTGACTCCTTTCCTAGGAATGAATCTGGATACTGTTCAGGCAAGGATTTTCCTTCCTCAACAGAAGGTGGACAGTCAGATTGCACAGGCTCAGTCCCTCCTAGCTTGTCCCCATCCCTCCATCAGGCAGGGGATGCAGCTGGTGGGCCTGATGGTGGCGTGCTTCGAAGCGGTCCCTTATGCTCAGTTCCACTTGAGGCCTCTACAACTCCACCTCTTGTCGGTATGGGACAAGGATCCAGCGTCCCTGGACAGGGTCTGTGTGCTCTCCCCCCTGGTCAGGAGGTCCCTCTCATGGTGGATGGACTCAAGGAACCTGTTGGGGGGCAGATCCTTTCTTACCCCGTCCTGGGAGACGGTCGCCACGGATGCCAGTCTGTCAGGTTGGAGGGGTTTCTGGAAGTCCCTGTGGTTCCGGGGGAGGTGGGGCCCTCAGGAGGCCCACACACCTATCAATGTCTTGGAGCTGCGGCCGATCAGGTTAGTTCTGGCTCAGTTGACTCCTCACCTTCGGGGCCTGCCTGTTCAGGTGCACTCGGACATCCAGGCGGCAGTTGCCTACATCATCAGGGAGGGACCTGGAGCAAGAGGGCCCTCCAGGAAGTGTCTCTGATCCTGACATGGGCGGAGACCAATGTTCCCTGCATATCAGCTGTGTACATCCCGGGGGTGGAAAATCTCCTGGCAGACTCTCTGAGCAGTGGGACCTCTCGCCAGGGAGAATGGTCCCTATGCAGCAGGGTGTTCCAATCTCTGTGTCACCGTTAGGGCCAACCAGATGTGTATCTGTTTGCGTCCCGTCACAATCGCAAGCTACCGGCCTTTGTCTCCCTGTCCCAGGATCCTCTGGCCTTGACCACGGATGCTCTAGTAATGTCATGGCAGGATTTTCAGTTTCTATATGTCTTCCCTCCATTCCCCCTGCTGGGCAGGGTTCTGCGCAAGATTGCTCTGGAGGGGGTGACAGCAATTCTGGTGGCCCCCAGGTGGCCAAGAAGAGTGTGGTTCGCAGACGTGGTGCAGCTGGCAGTAGATCAGTACACTCTGCCCATGGTGCCAGATCTGCTCACTCAGGGTTCACTACGCCATACCAATTTGCAAACTCTGGCTTTGACGGCCTGGCTGCTGAAACCTCCATCTTGATGGAAAAGGGGCTGTCTTCCTCGATTGTTGATACCTTGATAAAGGCTAGGAAGAAGTCTTCTTCTATTTATTACAGGGTTTGGCGTGCCTACATTGACTGGTGTGAGTCTAAGTCTCTTCCCTGTCGTGTGTTCTCTATTCCCAGGATTCTGGAGTTCCGACAGCATGGGTTGGAGATGGGGCTCCAACTTTGTACTCTAACAGGTCAGGTTTCTGCCCTGGCTGTTTTCTTCCAGAAGTCCTTTGCTCAGCATTCTCTGATAAGGACTTTTTTCCAGGGGGTGACTCATATGCGTCCCCCTCGTAAGCCTATGGTGCATGTTTGGGATTTGAACTTAGTTTTGTCAGCCTTGCAGGGTGCTCCTTTTGAACCTGTGCAGGTTGCTTCCCTGGTCATTCTTACTCTCAAGGTTGCCTTTCTGGTGGCTATCACCTCTGTTAGGCTTGTGTCTGAGTTGGCGGCGCTCTCCATTCAGCCCCCCTACTATGAGAGGCACCAGGACAAGGTGGTGTTTTGCTTCAAGGCAGATTTTCTGCCTAAGGTAGTGTCTGCCTTTCATTTGAATCAGGACATTGTTCTCCCTTCATTGTGCCCTAATCCTAGTAATGCTAAGGAGAGGGTCTAGCATTCTTTGGATGTGGTTAGGTGTCTGAAGTACTATCTGGTGGCTACTGCACCTTTCAGAAAAACTGATGCTCTTTTTGTGGTCCCTTCTGGTCCTAGGAAGGGTTTGGCTCCTGCCAAGTCTACTATCGGCAAATGGATCCGTCGGGCTGTGATTCAGGCCTATTCTGCTAAGGGGAAGAATCCTCCCTTCCGTCTTACTGCTCATTCCACTTGTGCTATTGCTGCCTCTTGGGCTTTTCAGCACCAAGCTTCTGTTGAACAAGTTTGCAAGGCCGCTACTTGGTCATCTGTTCATACCTTTTCAAAGTTTTACAAGGTTGATGTTAGGGCCTCAGCTGATGCTGCTTTTGGCCGTAAGGTTCTGCAGGCGGCAGTGGTTTAAACTGTCTACTGTTAACTTTGGGGATCCCACCCTACTTTATGGACACTGCTATTGGATGTCCTGATAATAAGTACTGTATACTAAGAATAATACAATTCTGTGATTACTCACCTGTAGATTTGGTATTATGAGTATACAGTACGTCCTGCTCCACCCCACCCTTGGTTTTGCATTATCTTGGATCCCCTGCATGGTGATTGTTCATTGTTATAGTTTCTAGTTTGGGTGTTTTAATTCTCCTGGCTTCTCGTTAACTGCTTTTCAATGCTAGGGATTTGTGGGAGGTCCCTGGGTATTTGAGGGGCCAGGAGGTGCCTATTTTCGATGTCTCTGCAGTCCAGCGCCATCTGGCGGAGTAATACCCGATAGTAAGTATTATATCTGGAGCAGGACATACTGTATACTCATACCAATTCTACAGGTGAGTAATCACAGAATTGTATTTTTGCAGCTTTTATTTTCCAACAATGGTTTAAAGAAGATCCAAAGTCAAAACTGACGTTTGATCTACTTTTCCCAACTCCTAAATGGCCTCTTTCAGGTTCCATCATTAAGTAGTGAACTGGGGTGTAACCATGCAGAGGTTGTGAGCGTATCAGGGCCCCTAAGGTCTGACCTCACCATTGTAGCTCCTCCATTTGATTTATATGATTTGATCTCACACAGCATATACAAAAAGCAAACACAATTTTTTCAGAGTTTAGTAGACTAATTGTCTCCAATTTCCTTCATCCAGTGGCTGAATGTGGCCATAAAATAGTTACTGTAAAATTTGGGGCCCAATTTCACTTCTGCAAGAGGGGCCAATCATGTTTAGTTATGCCTCTGTGTTTGATTATCGCATTATTCAAAGCTATGCAAAGAAACCTGATCCCTTCCCAGGGTGAAAAGACCTGCATGCAAGTACCTGCTGCCATTCAGGTCTGCCAGGCGTGGTCAGCGTGTAATCCTGGGATAACCGCTGGAGAGTGCATGCACTGTTAAATCTGGAATAAAATTAGTTTCCGGAGAACCAGGGATTTCGTCACTGCGGGGCATCCCAAATTAAAATGTTGCTAGAGAAAGCTGAGTTAGACTATAGGGCTAGGCTTGCCAGTTTTTGATCCCTTACATGTATTTGTGTGTAAAGCAAACCCAAATGTAAAAATTTAAATGACATTGTAGAATGCCTTTTTCCACCTGGAGGAGTCAGTTGCATAACTAAATGTAATTGGGTCCTGGTGTGAACGTTATATGGGCCCTTTCATGGCACATACAGCAAACGTGCTGCTTCCTTTCTCTAAATGAGTGAGCACATATACGGTCAATAAGGTGAGCCCTGGTGCAGTCACACCCTTGGCCCATGGTGCATGTGTGGACTCTCATCTCCTGGCCTCTCCCTCCAGCTGCATGCATCAGTCATTCAGATATGGGGTGTCTGTCTAGGGTGCACCCTTGTTCCATGGAAACAGTAAATAAGTTAAGATTTGCAGTGATCCCAGGGGTTTTACACAGGTGGCATTCCAAATCGGAATGCCCCGGAGAAACTGCTTTCACCCAGTCTTTTAGACTCTAGGGCTAGAGGCAGACGTTCTTAAACCGGACCTTCACCATGATTTAATGAAAAGCCCAAACTCTTAAAAAACAATTCCTCAGCATCTAAAATTAATATATTTTACATGTTTAGTCACTAATTTATTATACTTTCCCCCACTGGGCTGCAACTCTGTTCGGGAATTTAGGATACGGGCGCCGCCATCTTGACTCAGAAGCATCACACTTACTGAGGAGAGGAGAGTGGGATAAGGTACAGGGGGGCGGGTTATAGCTGTGCTTTGCTCAGACAGAGCAGAGCTGGGGTCAGGGAAAGGTCAGCAGTCCCAGAATGCAGAGCAGCACAGTCACTTCCTGTTTGCAGGCACTTCCTGTTTGCAGGCTGCCTGCAAAAATGGCAGCTTCCATAAGCCGCCATCTTGGATGTTTAAAGGCTTATAAAATGCAGTAGATGCAGGTAGGATGATTTTTAATGTGAGCAATCTGTATGTACAGGGTGTGGGAAACATATAAGATAGACTCTTATTTAGAGTGAAGGTCCGCTTTAACTAAAGTAATTTTTTTCCACTTTAGGGTCAGCGGGACTGAAGCATCACTGGTGATTCTTGCTTCTTAATCCCGTACGTCAGTATAGCATCCATTTTTTTACATTCTCTAAGGTACATCTGAACACACTGGGGCTAAAAATGTTTTAAATTCTTTCTCTTGCCAGTAGTATGAGAAGACCTAATCTTTCATTTTCCCATATTGCACGGAAAGCTTGGAATGGCGGCCTCTGAACACTGGCCTAATGTTTAAATTAGTCTCAAATTCATCTAAAGTCCTGACAGAGTCCATAGAGATAACGCTTAACATGTTGCACGCTGAGGTGTGAACAGGCCAGAAGGCCCAGTAAGGGCCACATATGTCCTCATTACATAGAAGGGGTTAAGGTGTGTTCTGTGTTATCGGCACATTTCCAAAAACTGTCCATAATTTATTGGCTGGCTGCAATATTTTATGACGCTTTAATGTCTCTTGTATGTTCTCAGGGCAATTTATCAAGAGAATATGTTCCTAGACCCAGGCACTGTTTTAGCTGCCGCTAGCTGGTCTGAACCAGATTAGACTAAACATATCTACTGTATGGGATACATTTATCTAAATCTTCTCCAGCGGAGGATGAGCAATGTAGCAGTCTATGCAAGCGAGGAATCGGGTCAGCGCCAGTTTAGGGCAGTTGCCACCATGCTGGGTGATCTAGATGGACATCTTGGCAGATGGATAAAGACTGGTCACCCCAGACACCATTGAGTTCTGCACAGCAAAATATGGTTCCAATAAGCAGCAAGACAGATTTGTAACATCTTTGCACGCTCTGCCGAGCGCCATGTAGCACCATTATTTGTTTTTAATTTCTGAGGTTATTTTACTGCATAGAAGGCCAGCTACATATACACCTCTACAGTTATGGAATGGTAAAAAAGTCTGTAATAAAACGTGTTTAAATTATACAGCCTAAACCAAGACATAAGGGCTCTGAGGCATCCTTAAAAGACTCCTGGACCCTCCAGCCAGCTGGAGTCATCTCTAAAAGGTTGCAGGGCCCCGAGGAATCCCTATGTGGAAAACTTTGCTGTTTGAAACTCCTGCGGGTCTTTTGTACATGCATGTCAATATAGTGCAGGCCTCACTGGACATCCCCTTCTTTGTGTGCTTGTGGCGCCCAGTAGACATCCACGCCTAGTGGAAGTAGCAGGAACTAAGATTAACTGCACCCCCATTGCTTGTGTCAGCAGCCATTCGAGGGTTTCACTCAGGGGGGCATTCCAAATTGTGATGCTGCCAGTGAATTATTTTAAGGACCTATTTGGATTATCCGCACTATAAGACGCACTTAGGGTTTAGAGGAGAAAAATAAGACAAAATATATTCTGAAACAAATAGATGAATAGGAGAGTAGCCCACCCAACACAAATTTGACACCCCACCCCAGCATGAATCTTTTTTAAAGTCCACGTTTAGGCTCATTTCCACATGATCATGGTGGATATTCAACTTACCAGAATTCGAAGAATAGGTCCCCCAACTCCAGGTGCACCCCTGCTGACTCATAAAAAGCAGAGCATACCAAGGCAGTAACTGGCAGCCCCCCCACGTCTTGTTCAGCAGGTTGCTTGTCAATGGTATACAAACTCCTAAAAGTATCCCTGCATGTCACTGGAATGGTTCTCCTGTGTCCAATAAGTTTTATCTCTTCAGAGACCATTGGGGCTACTGCAGGGGTTAAGAGGTGCCTGGACAGTCCTAATCATTTTGTTTTAGTTTGTGATTAAAGAAGAGCCCCCTGCCATGTTCTTTTTGCAGACTGTGGTCCCTGATAAGGTAAGGCAAATTTGCCTCTCTTTTTTTGTTTATGTGGCTCAAAGCTTGTACACAGCATAAAAAGGTGGGTTCCATGCCAATGACACTGCTCTGACCTGAGTAACACTCCTGATAGATGAACTTCCCCCTGGATCATAGGCAGTAAAAAGATCTTTGCACATACTCTATCTCAAACAATGCCCACAAAAGTTTTGGCTGGTGTTCAACCCTCACTCCTAAGTTCTTTCGCTAAGATTATGAAGCTTATCTTTGGGTATAATGTAGAGCAGTGTTCCCCAACCCTCTCCTCCAGAACCATCAACTGGAAATGCTTTGTGGATCTCCACACAGACAACCCTAAAGCGGTTCAAAATCCTTGGGGCCTGGCCCTGGAATCTAAAAGACTCCATGGACTGGCCGCCCACCTGCCTCTGGGGCATTTTAAATTTGGATGTCCCACTGTGAGAAACCCCCGGGTCACTAGTAAGCTCACATTTCCGATCAGCTCCCGCAACATTCGCCAGTGTCGGCATCCCTGTGGCCATGCGCGCTACTGCGCCCAGCCATTCAGGTAGGCTGGGGGTCGAGCACAAGCAAAACCAGAAAGCTGGGGATTCAGCTAGCCGGCTAAAGAATGTCATCAGACACTCTTGAGATCAGCCATTCGGCGATCTCAAATGTGCCAGAGGGTTTGGTCTTGCCAGTGGAAAAACAGTTTTATTTTGGGTGAAGTGTCGGGGGGGGGGGGGGGGGGGGCTTTAAAAACCACCTTCAAACAAGGAACAGAAAGAAGGCTAATATATTTTGTAGTGTTGTGGATAACCTCACTGTTGAGCACCACCTTAATCATGGAATTTTTTACAGCCTACAAATATATATTTCAGAATGGCCCATTATTGAAACTATATATACTGCCCACTTTGCTCCTTCTCCTGTAACAGTTGGTCATTAAATATGTACTAATGCGCATTGCTGCCTTATTCTGCTTATAAAAAACGATTACCCAAGATGCAGTAGGTGATGCACAGAGCACATGGAAATATGGAAATAGACAACAGTTGTACCAGTGTTGTAAAAAAAGATGGGGAAAGGGAAAGGAGGTGAAAAAAGTAGATGGAACAAATGTAATGAGTGATGTGATGGAAATAAATTTGGGATGTAAGCAGATTGCTAACCCCAAAGGCTGACCATGGTGATACACATTGTTTCTGTACTTTACCTTTGCATATGCATAGCAGGAGCAATGTTAAAGAGGTGCTGCAGATTCCAGAAGTTCATGGATGGAGAACTACCCATTTCACAGACTGACCATAACTAACCACAATGTCTGCCACTAACTAGTGTCCAAAAGTATGAAGTTATGACTGAGTAAATATTTTAAGGAACACACCTTACCTTGTAAGCAGAGCTAAATCACGGGATTATTAGAAGAGACAGCCCAAGCGGTGGCAATAATAACGGAGCAAACAGGTTACTTCATGCCTGTCCCATGTGTTCCCTCCTCTACTTCCTGCAGTGCCTCTACAAAGTTTGCTTGATTGATGATGGCAAGCTACAGTGGTCGCACAGTGAGCTCCGACAGCAGAGCACGCACATGACTCACCAAGCTGTGGAATGACATGCCCTTCCTGGCTCAGTCACATCCAGGAATGATCAAAAATGGCCATCTTAAAGGCAACTAAACAATATGTGAAACAAACTAGCAAGAATAAAAGGAAGAAGAAACGGCTATGGTTTACTAGGGAAAGTCAGCACTATCGTAACGGAAAATAAGTTTGCCTATAAGAAGTATAAAGAAAGTGTAGCTGACAGAGAGGCGTATAAAATTAACCCTTTAAGTGCCAGCCTACCTGGGGATTTTGTCACCCTTTGTTGCCAGACCATTTTGCTCTATTTTGCGCTACACATGTTCAGCTGTGATTTTTGAAGGGATTTTAAGGGAAATTGTATATTGTTTTTTCAGTAGAGTCTGGGCTTTAACATGAAATTTCTTGTTTGCCATTTTTTAAGTGAATTCTCAATATTTTGGGGTGAAATATGTGCAACAAAAATAAAAAAAATCTATTTTTTTACATGTAGTGTTTTTTGTAATAAAAAAATAAGTTTGCCAATAAAATCTTATTGCATGTGAAATCCCAATTTCTCCCATTTACAACAGTACCACATGTGTATTGGTAGACACCCTTTCCTGCCCAGGAGACTCCCCCAAACTGAAACAGCGCTTTAGGGGATTTTCAGATAAAATACAACTATGCTATGCGCACCTTGCAGTTTTTCAAGAAAAACAACTCTTTACATTTGAAATACTTCCACAAACTATATATTCTCTGGAAGTACACACCCCAAGCTTTCTAGGTGTACCAGGCTTGTTGATGTAGCCACAGTTTTCTGGAAGTAATCCCTCAATGAATTCTTTGGTTACACAGAGTTTCCCTAAAAAAGATTAAAAAAGCAGAATCAAACTCACATTTTCCTAAAAAAAACAATATACAAACAAGAAAAAAACAACTTCAATCTGAAAAAGCAAGGTCCCCCGAACAGAACGATACCCAACATGCATAGCTACTGTCAAGGGAAAAGTTGCCAAACTTCCCAAAGTAAAGCTTGTGCGTAAGGGTAATTTTACTTGAAAATTTCAGCTCTGCAGACAAAGTGAGCACCTTGCCCTTTTTCTACCGAAACAACCCTTTACATTTGGAATACCTCCCACAAAACATATATTCCCTGAAAGTACACATGTTAAGCTTTCTAGTTGTACCCAACTTGTTGTAGTGGGCTCATCGTTTTAGAAATAACCCCTTGAATAATTCTTGGGCTGCACAGGGTTTCCCTAAAAAAAAAAAAAAAAAAAAGATAAATAAGCAATATAAAAAACTGATTTTCTTAAAAAATGAATATGCAAACATGAACAAACAAGCTAAATCTGAAAGCGCAAGGTCCTCCAAGCAGAACAATACCCAACATGCATAGCTACTTTTAACCCTTTTAACTGCCATCCTACTTGAAATTTTGTCACCCTCTGTTGACAGTTCATTTTTCACCATTCAGCGCTATGTTTAACTGAGTTTTGCAGGAATTTCCATGAAAAATACGTATTTTTTGTGGCAGAGTTTAGGCTTTAACATGAAATGTCTTGTTTGTAATTTTTCTACTGTTTTTAAAATATTTTTGAATAAAAAAAAAAATAAAAAAAATATTTTTTTAGAAAGTTGTCTCCTTTATTTTAAAATCAAACATTTATTTTATTAAAGAAAACCATATTGCATGTGAAAGCTCTATTTTTTCCGATTACAATGGTACCACATATGTATCGGTAGCCCCCCGTTCCTGCCCAGGAGACCCCCCAACCTGAAAAAAAGCACTTTATAACATTTACAAATAAAATACAACTGCTATCCACACTATAAAGGGTTAAACCAAAAATAAAATGGCACAGGGTCCCCCTTCCCGGGCGGGGGGGGGGGGGGGGTGGAGCCCGTTTTGGGGGGAATTTTAAGGCTTAAAAATCCCCAAAAAATAACCAGGCCGGGACCAACTGTGCAGGGCTTGTAGGAACAGGGTGCAGGGGCTAGCTTTGGTGCACGCACAGCCTAATGGGCTGGACCCTCCAACAAACCCCCCCCCCCCCAGGCTTTGGACACAAAGTTTTTTATAATGATTAATTTAATAATTATTTATTTTTAATATATTTAATATATTTTATTAATATATTTTAATATATTTAATACTTCCCATGTATCCACCCCAGAGCACTGTGTCCCACCCTGATCACTTTGGAATTTATTACTGCTTGGTGATAGGTAACAAAGGGTTAATTAAAAAAATGACATAGGGTCCCCCCTCCTAGGGTGGGGGACCACAGTTTTTGGAATTAAAAAAATCCCCCCTACCCAGCATTACCAGCCGGGGGACCAGCTATGGGGCTTGTAGAACAGAGCGCAGGGGCCAGCTTTAGTGGCACCCTGCCCTGCCGGCTACAAGCGCCAAAGCCTCATATCCCTGGGCTCTTCTGCCCCCCGGGCTTTGGGGAGGGAGAAAATGGGGGGCGGGGGTTAATGACAAGTCACCTGCTAGCCGCAGGTGACTTGCCAGTCCCTTAAGCCTTGTGAACTGGTATAAGGGTCTTATGGACCCCTTACCAGTTCACAAAGGGTGAAATGTAAAAAAAAAAAAAATTCCAGCTGACAGTTGGAGGGGGCTGGGGAGGCAGGGGACCACATCCCCTACCCTCCAACCACCTCCGGTGATCAGACCTGACATCTGAAAGTCTGGAGCACGCAGCGAGATGACGTTACGCGTGACGTCAAAAGCCCCACTAACAAGGGGGCGGGGCTAGCAGTCAGAACGTTGGGGCATGTTTTGAGCCCCCTCCTCACCGCGGAAAAGCCTGGGGGGGGGGCAATGGTGCCCGGTGAAGAGGAGACCCGGCCCGAGGCATCAGGCACAGAGTTGAGTAAATGTAATTTTTTATTTTTTTATTCTTAGCAGCGGCTGCCAAAGCGGGGGGGGGGGTATTTTTTGCCCCCCTCCTGAAGCCAGAAGAGCCCCTGGGGGTAATCGGATACCCCCAGGGTGAAGAGAAGACCCCGCGGGTTTGAACGAGGGGTCAGGTTAGTGTAAATTTACTTTACTTTTTATGCTAGCAGGGGGGAAAGCCAGCCCATAGGTACTATGGAGAAGCAACCCCATAGTACCTACGGGCTTGGCACTTAAGGGTTAAACAGAGGGAAGTAAAACTGATTATAAATGCTGCTAAAGGGGAAAGAAATGTCCAAATCTGGGAAGAGGAGAGATTAAACCTTTTTTCGATATATTGGTGACAGAAAGAAGAAACACATATTTATAGACATATGCAATTACGTATGTGTTATTGCCTTATATATGTAGGATTGCACTGATGTTGCCTGTTTTGTGTGTTACAGATTGCATTGTATATGTGCATATTAAGGGGTTCCTCCTGGTCCTGGGGTCCCTAGTGTAAAATTTTTCACCTCAAATCCTCCCACCGGGACTTTTAAGGGGCATCCCAGGTTGCTTCTTGCGACTGACCACAAAAATTCACCATATGGAGGCTCCGCAGGATACTGGGCTCGGGCTCCCTCTGGGACAATCCAGGCCATGTGTGGGGTATCCCTTACGGGGGAGAATGTGCTGATCTGTATACCATGCGCACAATAGGCCATAACACGGCAGTCTGGTACCCAGCCTTCTGGGTCGGCTCCCCCCGCTTCATCGCCTTCCCCTCCCCACCTTATCCGTACCCCAAGTGACGTTGGTGCCAGCGGGGAGTCGCTCTCTGATGTTTGGGCTAGGTTGGCCAGCATCGAGAAAATTATTGCTAGCACGGTGGGGAAGAAGGCCCAGGCTAAAAAGAGACATTTGTCGTCGGTCCAGCCCTTGTGGGATGTTGACGACGATTCCGCTGATTTGTCAGATTATTCCACGTTAGAGGAGGGGGAATTGTATCAGGAAACAGAGGCTGACTATGTTCAGTCTGGGAATGCCGGGCAGGCGCTGGGGGATGCCGTAGATACGGCCACTGTTTTGTCACATTTATTAGAGGTGTTGGATATTGAACCGCCTGAGGCGCCCCTCTCAAGAAGGGGGAATTTTTTGGGGCCTGCAAGCCCCGTCTGGAATTCCCTACCCAGGGTCGCTTTGATGCGCTGATCCTTAGAGAATGCGAGAGGCCCAGTCGGCTTCCTGGTGTTCCTCAGGGATGGGATAAAAAGTATCCTTCTCCGGTGGAGGCGGTTAAGCGCTGGTCTTCTCCTCCCGAGGTCGATGCGCCAGTTTTAGGTTTGACTAACTCTTCTGTGCTGAACACCCCTGACGCCACTTCCCTTAAGGATGGCGAGGATAAGCGCCTAGATCAGATGGCGTGCCACGCATTTGCCAACGTGGGCTCTGCCCTGCGGCCTGTTAGTGCATCTGCCCTGGTGTCGCTTGCTACCAGGTCTCTTATCAGGGACTGGCTGAATAATGCTCAGTTTGATCCAGCTGGTGCTGAGTTCGCTATCCTTAAGAGATGCGAATTGTTCATGGATTTTGTCATGGCTGCGATGGAGGATTCTATTGTCGTGTGTAGTAGGACTTCAGCCTTACTGGTGGCTATGCACAGATTGGTCTGGCTCCGCCAGTGAACAGCGGGCGTTGGGGCCAAGAAGTCACTCACAGCTCTTCCCTTCCAGGGATCGCGGCTGTTTGGAGATAAGTTGGATGCTGTTGCTAAAGGAGGTAAGGTACCTCAGTGGAGGAAACAGCGCCACCCCTTTCGGGGGGCTGGCTCGTTCACTCCTTCCTTTCGAGGGGCCAGAGCCACTAGGGGTTTGGCCTTCTCGGGTGTCAGGGGCTCGTCCTAGAACAGAGGCCGAGGTCGGGCACGTCCTGCGGCTGCCTGTGGTCCCAAGCCTGCCGTTAAACCGGCTCAGCAATGAAGGCGCGCCCTCACCCGCAAGGGTGGGGGGACGGCTGCGGCTCTTCTTCCAGGTCTGGGCCCGGGAGGTCACAGACAATTGGATCTTGGAAGTGGTCTCCTCCGGGTACAAACTGGAGTTCGAGTACTGGCCGCCCCCAAGATTCTTAAGGTCTCGGGTGCCCTCGGACCCTCAGGCTGCACAGGGGCTCCTGTTAGCAGTAAAAAACCTTCTGGACATGGGGGTTATATGCCCGGTGCCTCTGTCGGAAAGAGGCAGGGGTTACTACTCCAACCTTTTCACGGTACCCAAAAAGGGAGGGTTCGGTGAGACCCATTCTAGATCTCAAGGTTCTCAACAGGTTTATCAGAGCCAAAAAGTTCTGCATGGAGACTCTGCGCTCGGTATCAATTCCCTTCGCCAAGGGGATTTTATGACATCCATAGACATCAAGGATGCGTATCTGCATGTTCCGATTTTTCAGGCACATCAGAGATTCCTCCGGTTTGCGGTGGAGGATCAGCATTATCAGTTTGTAGCTCTTCCCTTCGGTCTGACCTCGGCGCCGAGGGTCTTCACCAAGGTCTTGGCGGGAATAATGGCTCTGCTCAGAGCGCAGGGCATTCACATTGTGCCTTATCTGGATGAACTGTTGATCTCAGCCTATTCCCTCCGTCAGGCGGAGCTGGACACCCACCAGGTGGTGTCGACCCTGGAGAGGTTCGGGTGTGTGATCAACCGCACCAAGTCTTCTCTCTCCCCGTCTCGTGTGATTTCATTTCTGGGCATGAATCTGGATACCATTCTGGCCAGAGTGTTTCTGCCCCAGACCAAGGTGCAGGGGATTCAGGGTCTGATCCGCCTTCTTCTGGCCAATCCTTGTCCCTCTATCCGACAGGGGATGAAACTGGTGGGCTTGATGGTATCTTCCTTCGAGGCGGTACCGTTTGCACAGTTTCACATGAGATCTCTTCAACTTCACCTATTGACGCATTGGGACAGGTGTCCGCAGTCATTGGATCAACCTTTCAGGATGTCTCCCAGGGTTCGGCAGTCCCTTCGGTGGTGGCTGGAATCGAGCAATCTGTTGAAGGGCAGATCCTTTCTGATGCCTTGTTGGGAGACGGTTACCACGGATGCCAGCCTGTCGGGCTGGGGAGGTTATTGGAAAAGCCATCAGTTCAGCGGGGTGTGGGGTCCTCAGGAGGCTCACACCCCCATCAATGTCTTGGAGCTCAGAGCCATTCGGCTGGTTCTGGCTCGGCTGACCTCACATTTACGGGGTCTGCCAGTTCAGGTTCGTACGGACAACCGAACGGCGGTAGCTTACATCAATCACCAGGGAGGGACTCGCAGCAGGAGTGACCTCAGGGAAGTCTCTCTGATCCTGCACTGGGCGGAGAGCAATGTTCCTTGCATTTCGGCAGTCTACATTCCGGGAGTGGAGAACACAGAGGCGGATTCCCTGAGCAGGGGGTCCTGTCGCCAAGGAGAGTGGTCTCTCAACCCTGAGGTTTTTCTGGATCTTTGCCGCAAGTGGGGGACTCCAGAGGTGGATCTCTTTGCCTCGAGGCACAATCACAAACTTCCGGCCTTTGTGTCTTTCTCAGGATCCTCTGTCTCTGGCAGTGGATGCCTTGTCACTGGCTTGGATGGAGTTGGGTTTTACTGTACCTGTTTCCACCCGTCTCCATGCTGGGCAAGGTAGTTCGCAAACTGGTTCTAGAAGGGGCACCAGCGATTCTGGTGACTCCAAGGTGGCCAAGAAGGGTTTGGTACGCAGACGTCGTAAGGATGGCCGTAGATCAGTACCAGCTTCCCTTGTTGCCGGATCTGCTATCTCAGGGTCATCTACTTTACCCCAATTTACAAACGCTGGCTTTGACGGCTTGGCTGCTGAAACCTTCATCTTGAAAGAGGAAGGTTTGTCTGAGGCTGTTGTTCAGACCTTAATTAGGGCTAGGAAGCGGTCCTCTTCTGGCATTTACTATAGGACTTGGAGGTCCTATATTGATTGGTGTGAGGCTAGGGCCTTGCCTTGCAGGGTGTTTTCGATACCCAGGATTTTGGAGTTTCTTCAGCATAATCTGGATCTTGGGTTCCAGCTTAGTACCTTGAAAGGACAGGTTTCTGCTCTGTCGGTTTTCTTCCAGAGGTCTTTTGCCGTACACCCGCTGGTTAAGATCTTTTTCCAAGAGGTCGCGCATGTGCGGCCCCCTCGGAAGGCTGTAGTTTCTGTTTGAGATTTGAATTTGGTTCTTTCGGCTCTGCAGGGTCCTCCTTTTGAGCCGTTACAGGATATTGCTCTTTCGGTTCTCAATCAGGAGGTTGCTTTCTTGGTGGCTATTACCTTGGAGTTGGCAGCTCTGTCGATTCAGGCCCCTTACTTTGAGAGACACCAGGATAAGGTGGTTTTTCGTTTTAAGACTGATTTCCTTCCTAAGGCGTTGTCTGCTTTCCACCTCAATCAGGATATTGTTCTCCCTTCCTTGTGTCCTAAGCCTAGCAATGACAAGGAGAGGGTTCTGCACAATTTGGACGTTGTTCGCTGTGTGAAGTACTATTTGATGATTACTTCTTCCTTTGGCAGGACAGATGCCTTTTTCGTGGTGCCCTGCAGGCCCAGGAAAGGATTGGCACCTGCTAAGTCTACGATTAGCAAATGGATTCGTCAGGCCATTGTTGGGGCCTATTCTGCTAAGGGGAGCACTCCTCCTTTTAGGGTCACTGCGCATTCTACTCGTGCTGTTGGTGCATCCTGGGCTTTTCAGCACCATGCTTTTGTTGAACAAGTTTGTAAGGCTGCTACTTGGTCTTCCGTTCATACTTTTTCCAAGTTTTACAAGGTTGATGTGCGGGCTTCAGCGGATGTTGTTTTTGGCCGCAAGGTTTTGCAAGCTGCAGTGGTTTGAATTGGTACATTCTTTACTGTTTATGGTTCCCGCCCATGACGGACACTGCTATTGGATGTCCCACATGTCATGAAGATCGAAGTGGAGTGTATGGCAAGTGTATTATGAGTGTGCCATACACTCCACTACGCCCCACCCCTTTTTTTCAGGTATTCTGGGGCTTTTATATGGTGAACCATTGGTTTTGATTGTTAAGGTTATAATTGGTTCTTCCTGGTCCCCTTACTGCTTTTTTACACTGGGAAATTGGTGGGAGGTCCCAGGTATATATGGACCGGGAGGGGCTTTCTTTTTTGCATATTCATCTCTGCAGAAGTTCGCCCTCTACTGGAGAATAACCCAGATGTCATGAAGATCGAAGTGATTGAGTACACTCATAATACCAGTTTTAAAGGTGAGTACACAAAACTGTATTTTTTGTTCAGTATTTTCATAAAGTGGCTTTCAAACCCATAGCAGGCATGGCCATAGCATCCAGCTGGGAGGGCCAAGCTCGGGAGTTTCTGGAGGCTAATGTCTTAGCTGAGCTGGCACATCTAAAGGTAAGTAAGGCGATGGGTCCAGATGGAATCCACCCCAGAGTTCTAAGGGAACTCAGATTTGTGATTGCAGCCCTTCTGACTGATTTACTAAACCATTCCCTTTCAACTGGTGAGGTTCCAGATGATTGGAGAATGGCCAATGTCGTACCAAGCCATAAGAAGGGGAGTAAAGAAGAAGCCAGTAATTACAGGCCAGTTAGTTCAACATATATAGTAGTCAAACTAATGGAAAGTCATAAAAAAACAGATCCTTTCCTATCTAAAAATGAACAACCTGTTGGATCCAAAACAGTACTGAGGGCAGATCATGTCAGACCAATCTTACTGATTTCTTTGACAATGTCACTAAAGTGTTAGATGAAGGTGGTGCTGTGGATATCGCCTACAGTATCTGGATTTTAGCAAAGCCTTTGACACTGTACCACATAAGGAGCTCATAGATAAGTTATTGAAGGTAGGACTCAATCCCTGGATAGTTCAGGGGATTTCCAGTTGGCTGAAGGATCGGTATCAGAGAGATGTTGTTAATGGCGTGCAAGGCGAGTTACAAGTGGAGTGCCGCAAGGCTCTGTCCTGGGCCCCATTCTTTTTAATATGTTCTTAAAGCAGTCCTTCACTCTGGATAAGAGTCTATCTTATATGATTCCCACACCCTGCACATACAGATTGCTCACATTAAAAATCATCCTACCTGCATCTACTGCATGTTATGAGCCTTTAAACATCCAAAATGGCGGCTTATGGAACTTCAGGCAGCCTGCAAACAGGTAGTGCCTTCTGACTGTGCTGCTCTGCATTCTGGGACTGCTGACCTTTTCCTGACCCCAGCTCTGCTCTGTCTGAGCAAAGCACAGCTGTAACCTGCCCCCCTGTACTTTATCCCACTCTCCTCTCCTCAGTAAGTGTGATGTTTCTGAATCAAAATGGCCGCGCCCGTATCCTAAATTCCTTAACAGAGTTGTAGCCCAGTGGGGAAAAGAATAATAAGTGACTAAAAACTTAAAAGATAATAATTTTAGATGCTGGGGAATTGCTTTTTAAGAGTTTGGGCTTTTCAATAAATCATGGTGAAGGTCCGGTTTAAGTGACATAGGAGAAGGGTTGGTAGGAAAGGTTTGTCTGTTTGCTGATGATACAAAGGTTAGTAATAGGGTGGATATTCCTGGAGGTGTCTGCAACATGGAAAATGATATAGCTTTACTGGATAAATGACCAAAGCTGTGAAAACTGGAGTTTAATATCTCTAAATGTAAAATCATGCACTTGGGTAGAAGGAATCCCTGCTCTGAGTACCGTATGGGCAGCACTGTGTTAGCCAGGACTTCGGAGGAGAGAGATTTAGGGGTACTGATTACTGATAGCTGCAAGATTAATGGACAGTGTAGCCAGGCAGTAGGAAAAGCAAGCAGGATGTTCTGCTGCATAACTTGAGGCATCACCAGTAGGAAGAGGGAGGAGATGATGCCACTGTATAGAGCCCTGGTGAGGCCACAAATAGAATACTGTGTGCAGTTCTGGAGACCTCACCTGCAAAAAGACATTATTCAAATAGAATGGGTCCAAAGGCGGGCAACAAAAATGGTGGAAGGACTTAAACTTAAAAACTTATCAAGAGAAATGTAATTTGTACTGTCTAGAGGAAAGAGGGGAGAGAGGGATCATGATTTGATACCTTTACGTGGTCATAAGATTCAGGAGGGAGGTGTTTTTAAGAAGAAACTTAATGACAAAACAAGGAAACACAACCTAAAGCTAGTCAGAGGTAAGATCAGGAGCAATGTTAGAAAATATTGTTTTTACAGAAAGAGTAGTAGATGTTTGGAGCAAACTTCCAGCAGAGGTATTTGAAAAATCGACAGTAGGTGAATGTAAAGATGCATGGGATAAGCACACAACTATCCTAAGATAAAGAGAACATACTATATACACAGAAGGGCAGACTAGATGGACCGTATGGTCTCCTTCTGCCGTCAACCTTCTATGTTTCTATGAATGAAAGTGAAGCCACTGGCTTTGCCTAGAATACATACGGTATATCAGAGATTTTGAAATTCTTTGAAAGGGCTCATTTTACATAGTTCCCACAGGGTTTGGGGGGGCGAGGTTAATACATGCCTGGACAGGGACTAATAAAGTTGCAGTCGATCACATTTGTGCCAATCTAGGTAAAATCTTAGGAGCCTTGTACAGTAGCATAAAGCTGGCATTATATAAAGCCTTATTTTGTAATATAATGGATGGAAACAAAGGCATGGTTGAATGTTTATAGGAACGCAGAATGCAGAATGCCATTATCCTTGGCCCTGTGCTGCTTGATGAATAGAAAGCAGTTATACCAGCGAGCATGTTGCCTGAGCTTTTAATAGTGCAGAAATAGAAAGGCTTGTGTATTGCTTTTCTTACAGTTGGGGGCATATTCTCTGGATAGCTCTGACTTGTCTGGATCAACTCAAAGGAAAATCTTTAAATGGCTTTATAAATAGCACTACATAGGTAGAGTTACAGAAATCTAAGCGACGTGAAGGAAAATATATGCTAGTGTTAACAGTGGTGTCAGAAGATCCTGTGGGAACAGTTAACGTTTTTCCTTTAGGCGGCTGCTTTTAAAAATGTGGTAAAAAATTAATGGAACTTTCCAATATATTACATATTTTCCAGACTGTACTCAACCCCTCTTTTCTGACAAAAAACATTGTATCAGTACAAAGAAAAGAAAATATGTATAGTTTGGGTTAGGAGGCAGGCTTATTGTTGTCTCCACTTTTGACAGCATGTACACTTTTGAAAATGTTCTCTAATTGCTCCACCTTCATCTCACTGTGCTGGCCAGCTTTACTACACTGAATTCACTGCTCAGGAAAAAAACATATCATTTTATGCTGTCCCTAATGTTTTATAGCTACTGATTTTTTGGAGCATGCTGAAATGAATAAAGATCTGCCATGAAAACAATCAATAAATTTCAAATCATGGAGCAGCATAGATAGCTCATTGTAGCAATGGTGACCACTACAGTGTGTACGTTTCCTTACCAATCCTTTAAAGTGCACCAAAACCCAGGATTTTGACTATCTTGGGTTTTGGACTTTGCCCCCCGGCCACCCCGATCGGGTACCCAGCTGTGTTAAGCCCCCCAGGTTGCCTGATTTGACTCACACTTCCTCTGTCCTACAGCGCATGCGCAGCCTCTCGTCCAGTCAGCGAGCTCGGATCAGCTTGAGCCCCTTCATCCAAGAGCTCGTCTAAAGCAAGGGAAGCTGAGCACGCTGGCTGCTGCATCCCCCGCTACCCTTTAACAGGGAGTGTACCTGCGGCGGCCATCCACAAATGCCTGGCGTGGTCACACGTCCTGCTAAAGCGATAGCAGGGATGCGGCTGCTGCTCTCGCATGCGCTGTTGGACTGGGAACAAAGGTGAGTTCAGGCAACCTGGGGGGGTTTGACATAGCGGAGCATCCTGAATCTGGATGCCCTGGGGCGAGCGAGTATGCCTGCCATGGTGTCTCATAGACTACAGGGTGGGTTTTGGTCCACTTTAAGAAACTTATCTAATGGGCACCTTCTAAAAGCTCAAACCTTCCTTGTTAATAGTGGTTTTACCCACTACTAGGCATCACAGCATCTACTTTCCAATCTCCTGTATCCTGATACACAACAGTCCTTACTACTTCAGCAGTGTCTGTCACTCAACTAGAGCCTGACCGTCAGTCGCTCAAAAGTGCATTTGCTGACCTACATCACCCCTATTCCACTGTACCACAACCTGACTATGCTACACCACAATATGGCCTGCAGCAGCCCATCTCCACCTCTGTACTAGAATGTGACCATCACAGTCCCACTTCATTGTACCACAATCTAACAGCAGTACCATTCCACTGTACCACAATCTTACCCAAAGCATCCCCCTCTGCATTGTACCTCAATCTGACTTGCAGCAGCCCCAACTCACTGTACCACAATCTGATCCAGAGCATTCCCACACCACTGTACCATAATCTCACCTGCAGCAAGTCCCACTTCACTGTACCACAATCTAACCCAAAGTATTCCCATTCCACTATTCTACAATCTGACTCACATCAGCCCCATTCCATTGTACCACAATCTTACCAAAGCATCCCCCTCTGCATTGTACCACATTCTGACTCATAGACGCCCCACTTTTCCCCTTCCAGTAATATGCCCCAAAATCTGACATAAAGCAGCCCCTTTGCCAATTGTACCCCTATATGACATGAAACAGGCACGCTCAACTGTACCACTATATGACCTGAAACAGGCACGCTCAACTGTACCACTATCTGACCTGAAACAGGCATGCTCTGCTGTACCACTATCTGACCTGAAACAGGCACGCTCTGCTGTACCATTATATGACCTGAAACGGGCACGCTCAACTGTACCACTATATGACCTGAAACAGGCACGCTCAACTGTACCACTATATGACCTGAAACAGGCACGCTCAACTGTACCACTATCTGACCTGAAACAGGCATGCTCTGCTGTACCACTATCTGACCTGAAACAGGCACGCTCTGCTGTACCATTATATGACCTGAAACGGGCACGCTCAACTGTACCACTATATGACCTGAAACAGGAACGCTCAACTGTACCACTATATGACCTGAAACAGGCACGCTCAACTGTACCACTATATGACCTGAAACAGGCACGCTCAACTGTACCACTATATGACCTGAAACAGACACGCTCAACTGTACCACTATATGACTTGACACAGGCACGCTCTGCTGTACCATTATATGACCTAAAACAGGCACGCTCAACTGTACCACTATGTGACCTTGAAACAGGCATGCTCAACTGTACCACTATATGACCTGAAACAGGCACGCTCAACTGTACCACTATATGACCTGAAACAGGCACGCTCTGCTGTACCACTATGTGACCTGAAACTGGCACGCTCTGCTGGACCACTATGACATGAAACAGGCACACTCAACTGTACCACTATATGACCTGAAACAGGCACGCTCTGCTGTACCACTATCTGACCTGAAACAGGCACGCTCTGCTGTACCACTATCTGACCTGAAACAGGCACGCTCTGCTGTACCACTATGTGACCTGAAACAGGCACACTCTACTGTACCACTATCTGACCTGAAACAGGCACACTCTACTGTACCACTATCTGACCTGAAACAGGCACGCTCTGCTGTTCCACTATATGACCTAAAACAGGCACGCTCTGCTGTACCACTATGTGACCTGAAACAGGCACGCTCTGCTGTACCACTATCTCACCTGAAACAGGCATGCTCTGCTGTACCACCATCTGACCTGAAACAGGCACGCTCTGCTGTACCACTATGTGACCTGAAACAGGCACGCTCTGCTGTACCACTATGTGACCTGAAACAGGCACGCTCTGCTGTACCACTATGTGACCTCAAACAGACACGCTCTGCTGTACCACTATGTGACCTGAAACATGCACGCTCTGCTGTACCACTATGTGACCTGAAACAGGCACGCTCTGCTGTACCACTATATGGCCTGAAACAGACACGCTCTGCTGTACCACTATGTGACCTGAAACAGACACGCTCTGCTGTACCACTATGTGACCTGAAATATGCACGCTCTGCTGTAACACTATGTGACCTGAAACAGGCACGCTCTGCTGTACCACTATGTGACCTGAAACAGGCACGCTCTGCTGTACCACTATATGGCCTGAAACATGCATGCTCTGCTGTACCACTGTATGACCTGAAACAGGCACGCTCTGTTGTATCACTATGTGACCTGAAACAGGCACGCTCTGCTGTACTACTATATGACCTGAAACATGCATGCTCTGCTGTACCACTATATGACCTGAAAGAGGCATGTTCTGCTGTACCACTTTATGACCAGAAACAGGCACGCACTGCTGTACCACTATGTGACCTGAAACAGGCACGCTCTGCTGTACCACTATATGACCTGAAACATGCATGCTCTGCTGTACCACTATATGGCCTGAAACAGACACGCTCTGCTGTACCACTATGTGACCTGAAACAGACACGCTCTGCTGTACCACTATGTGACCTGAAATATGCACGCTCTGCTGTAACACTATGTGACCTGAAACAGGCACGCTCTGCTGTACCACTATGTGACCTGAAACAGGCACGCTCTGCTGTACCACTATATGACCTGAAACATGCATGCTCTGCTGTACCACTATATGACCTGAAAGAGGCATGTTCTGCTGTACCACTATATGACCAGAAACAGACACGCTCTGCTGTACCACTATCTGACCTGAAACAGGCACGCTCTACTTTACCACTATCTGACCTGAAACGGGCATGCTCTGCTGTACCACTATCTGACCTGAAAGGTGCACGCTCTGCTGTATCACTATATGACCTGAAGAAGCCCCACTTTCCCTTGCAATGTGCCCCACAGAACCACCATCTGATCTGGAGCAGCCAGACTCCACTGTACAGCAAGCTGGCCCTGAGATTACCCAAGTCCATGTTGCCCTAATGTGAGCTGAAGCAACCCCACCCCAGTGAACCAGAGGAGGACTTACAGCCTCCTTGTACCTCATGTTTACATCGTTTTTACCTTCACCTTTATGCTAATCCAAACTGTGCCATCAATGTCACCACTCTCCTCCACCTCCCAAATTGTTTTGCAGATAGTGGTGCAGCTCTTGTTCAAATGACTAAGAGCTGTGTAGTGGGGTGATGCAGCAAACACCAGTTTAGAGGCCAGAAGTGTCCATGGCAGTATTTAGCATAATAAATAGCCAAACAGAGGTAAGTAACATAAAAGCCCTGCCTTGAGCAAAGCCTTTCAAATGTTGACATCTTAAAGTGGTAATTTCTTTTAATATAAAAAGACTTATCCAGTGCCTATCAGTAGAGGCCTGGCCAGCAGATTTTGGAGTCCGCATTTTTGGATCGATTTCAATGTGAGGTATATTCTGGCGCACTCATTGATGCATTATCCACCTTAACTTACTACTCTGCCTGAATCCCAGATGTTTTCTTATCTAAAGCAACAGTTTGTATAGTAAATATTTTAGCCTGGTAAGAATCCCATAAAAATGCATGACTGGAGCTTGTCTATTTTATGCTGTTTGCCACATAGTCCATTGACTGCTTTTACCAAGATAATCTTATCTGCAGCAACACTTACGCCCATGCTTCCTGCACAACCATTTTAGGAGAGACATCCGTCTCCGCTACATTCATAGTAACACAGAGTTTCTGCATTAACAAGATTAGAAACGTCAAGTGTCTGGAAATTTGCAGGTTATTGTGGCATACAAGATTTTCCAGCATTGTACTCTCACAACCGTTCTTTGATTATGTTTGCCAGTATGAATAGCAAAACCCCTCACATACACACTTAGATAAATGAATAGCACCACATGAAACCACCATCTCTCTGACTACCTGAAGATTTATTGAAATAGCCTAAAATCAGAGAAGTAGCTAGGCTTTCTGGCACCTGGGGCAAAGATTCGAAATGGCGCCCCCACCTGTTCTCAGGCCCCCATTGGCACCCCCCTGACTTGCTGCACCTGGGGCAAGTGCACCCCTGCTCCCCCCTAGCTACACCCCCTGCCTAAAATGTGTGTGTGTGTGTGTGTGTGTGTGTGTGTGTGTGTGTGTGTGTGTGTGTATATATATATATATCCACACACCTTTACTGTATCTTGTTGATGAAGACATGTAAAGCACCCTGTTACTCAAGGATGCAATTTATTCGTGGGCCGTCCAAGTTCCTGTTCCATATTGGGATGCCCCACCTTCTTCTGAGCCCTCGCCGCGTCTCTGCTCTGCGGGCGCATCCACGCACACCTCTAGACTTGCATGCGCCTGGTCTTTCTGAATGAGCGTTGCGGGCACGTCTCGGCTGCAAGGTGAGAAGGGAAAGCGGCTGGCGGTGCACTTAGCTCCCTTCAGCACTGCTCGGGTTCTTAGATGTCAGCGGCGCTGAAGGGAGGCGAGTGAGAGCGAGCACACTGATTGGGACGCTCATTTTCAGCTCAAGTCTGCACCGTGGGAGCAACTGGAGGGGAGTTGATCGGGCGACCTGGGGGAATACACACAGAGGGGCATCTCAATTTGGCCACATGGAGGAACAACACACGGGAAAGTGAAGTTGATGTGTGTTGTTCCTCTTTAAAATATTACATGAAACTAATTTTGCCAATAAGCTATTCTCATAAATATAAAAACATATAAAATGGGTATTTTAAACAAGCTAAGGTACAGATTTATTTTAGCCTTCAAACATTTATTTACATAAAAAATAGTTATTGTACTCTCACAACCTTTCTTTGATTTTGTTTGCTTTGTTTGCCAGTATGAATAGCAAAACCCCTCACATACACACTTAGATAAATGAATAGCACCACATGAAACCACCATCTCTCTGACTACCTGAAGATTTATTGAAATAGCCTAAAATCAGAGAAGTAGCTAGGCTTTCTGGCACCTGGGGCAAAGATTCGAAATGTCGCCCCCACCTGTTCTCAGGCCCCCATTGGCACCCCCCTGACTTGCTGCACCTGGGGCAAGTGCACCCCTGCTCCTCCCTAGCTACACCCCCCGCCTAAAATGTGTATATATATATATATATATATATATATATATATATATATATATATATACAAACCCACACACCCTGTATCTTGTTGATGAAGACATGTAAAGCACCCTGTTACTCAAGAATGCAATTTATTCTTTATATTGCTCTGCTTTTAAAGAGGAAAGTGTGAGGGCTTTGAGTCTAAAAGACTCGTGGGCCGTCCAAGTTCCTGTTCCATATTGGGATGCCCCACCTTCTTCTGAGCCCTCGCCACGTCTCTGCTCTGCGGGCGCATCCGCGCACACCTCTAGACGTGCATGCGCCTGGTCTATCTGAATGAGCGTTGCGGGCACGTCTCGGCTGCAAGGTGAGTGGGGAAAGCGGCTGGCGGTGCACTTAGCTCCCTTCAGCACCACTCGGGTTCTTAGATGTCAGCGGCGCTGGAGGGAGGCGAGTGAGAGCGAGCACACTGATTGGCTGATTGGGATGCTCAGCCAATCAGCGCGCTCATTTTAAGCTCAAGTCTGCACCGTGGGAGCGCCTGGAGGAAGCTAAGGTACAGATTTATTTTTGCTTTCAAACATTGTTTATTTACATAAAAAATAGTTATTTTTCGTTTAAATGGTATTTCTTCGATATAGAGTAAAAGCATATTTCAATAGGATTAAATGGGATTCAAGTGTAAATAAATGTCTTTAAAAAAGCCACTTCCTTCCTCTTCCTCTCAAACATGTGCTCATAACTTTATACTGAACCCCTCCAGGCCCCACCGCCACTACTCCCTTTCTCATCCAAACTTCTTGAACAACACGCCCCCTCCACATTGGCATGCTACTTGTCTTCTAATGCCCCACTAGATTCCCCCCCAATCTGGATTCTGCTGTGATTTCTCTACTGAATCCCCCAATTACCAAAGCTGCTAATGATCTGCTAATGATTACCCAGCCAAAGGTCAAATCTTGTTGTTCTTGGTCTATCCTCAGCCCCTGGCGGAGCCTTGTGGTACTCCAACAGATTTTTCAATCTGTATGTATTCTATAACCTCGCCATTCTTCTAAAATCACTATTATGCAGAAATACATTTTTTTTCCTTTCCTATATCACCTCCCCGACTGTCTAACAGCCATCTCTTCCTTTATGTGATCCTACAAACAGCTGGTTATTTTCTCACCTTCCTATCCAATCATAATTACCTTTAACAAAATAATCTTACTATACCTTTAGTTCCCCAAGCTCGATGCCTAAGCTTCTATACTGGACTTTCATGTAAGTCTCAGATCCACCGACATATTACCGACACCCAGGGGGTTTCACACAGCAGGGCCTCCCTCCACTGAAGACACCCTGCTAATTTCAATACAGACTGCTTGTGATTCTTTGAAATTAGATGGCGCTATTAACATAAACAACAAAAATAATGATCAATGACATACAGTCTCAGATAGATTAAGTGCCCCCAGAAGTAGCCTATTCTCTGTAATGGTTGTTCATTTGTTCAAGGAGCTAGCCACAAGATCATTATCCTGATGAACCTTTTCCCTATATCCAGTCCAGGTCGTCCCAGTGATGACATGTGGGTATTCCGCCCCCAGGGGGCGCTTGACTGCAAGATCAAAAGCTGCATCTCCTCCCGCCCCCCTATAAAGGCAGGTGTCCCCCTATCATTCTCCAGTTGTTCATCTTGCAGTCTTGGCTGCAGAAGATCGTTTTGACACTCTCTCAGTTGATGGCAGCAGAGCAGGGCCTCCTAGCCCGCCGGCCGCTACGGGCCTATTTCCACGAATCCCTCCTGACCCACTCCTGCCTCCCAGCCTTTTGGCTGCTATGGGATCGTGACAGTAGGGTGAACGTCAGGGTCTGGGCATTCAGCAGAGCTTGGCTCTGGGCCGCAGACCCTATGCTAAAGGGTAGTCGGCCGCAGGCTTATGATGAGCCTGGGGCGGGGGGGACCACGTTTTTTTCTGTATGTACACTCCCTGCCCACAAGCTTTATTGGAGACTTGGCACTTAGTGTTGTGTTTTACTGTGTTGGTGATTTTACTATTGGCTCCTCGCTGGCTCAGCTGGGCCTTATGGAGCATGCTGCATACTTACCTCCCTCGTCGTCAGGGGTTGTTGTACCCCGCGGGTCTCCACTTCGCCGCTGGTGCGGCGCTGTCTGTGACGGGGGGGGGTCGCCACTGGTGCGGCACTGTGCTTCTGGCACGGTGGGCCGTTGTGTCCCCGCGGTCATTCTCTGCCCATGCAGCATTGAAGGGGGCTGGCACGTCTCCTCACGCGCCGCCAGAGGGGGCGGAGCCGGGCCCTGACACGTCTCACGTCATCACAGCGCCTCCCGCCCCTCGAGGATCGTTCTGGAAGGCTCTGTCCCTTAGGCTGGTCTGCGCGCTCTGCTGCTACTGCTGCTTGGGGCCTGCTGACGCTGCGGAGCCTGGTGTGTCCCTTCTGCTGCTGCTGCTGCTGGGGGATCCTTTCATCATCGGAGGCTGCACTGTCCCTCTGTCGGTGTCGTTAGTTCCTTTTTTATTCTAAGTATACAGCACGTCCTGTTCCAGAAGATATTCCTTACTCTTGGGTTGTACATCCAGTAGATGGTGCTGGACTGCAGAGACAGAAAAGTGGCTCCTCCCGGCCCCATATATACCAGGGATCTCCCACAAATTCCCCAGTTCTTCTCTGCAGTCTGGGCTACGATGACTAGAAGATGGCTCTTTCTACTCGCAGGTGAGCGGGGCTTATTAGCCTGCGGCCTGTAGGACTATTCCCACCCGTTTCATTTCACTGCCTCCCAGCTTAGGCTGCGCTGGTCGGGTGATGGTAGGCAGCACCGCTGCTAGGTGTTAAGGAGCACTGCTCCTACCGCAGTCCCCCACCAAAGGGTAGGCGGTACAGGCCTGTGGTGAGCCTTCTGGAATGCCCCTCGCGCGGCCATTTGCCCCTCGCCCCCTGTCCTCTCATTTAGGCTCCTCTCAGGTCTGCTGCTTCCCCTTTGCTCCCCCTGGGTAGATCTCCAGGGGGGTGTATATATTACTATGCGTTTGGCATTGGTTGCACTGGTTTGCTATTGCCGCCGCCACGTGCTTGTACTCCGCTCCATGGACGGCGGCGACGTCGCCTCAGGCGCTGCTGCGCCATCATTGGCTGGCCTTGTCACGGGGACGCGTTTTTGCGCTCTTCGGGGGGGTGGGCCTTGCGGATGACATTTTCTGCATCACTTCTCCGTGGTCCGCCCCTCGAGGTATATGCGGGCGCCATTTTGGAGCTCCTGTGCTGCGTGTCTGGCGTCCCACTATTGCGGTCCGTAAGTGCCCCTGCGGGCTGGCTTTTCTTTATATTCCTTTGTATTATGCTTACGGGTTCTTTGCTTTATGTCTTACAGGCGGGTCAAACTTTTTTGTGGTTTCTCCCGGTCCTATCCCTTTTAGCGTTAACTCCTTATTGGAGGGCTATTGTATATCTCCCACTTCCCTAGCGGGCTATTGGGGCATCCCGGGTAGCCTTATTGGCGTCACTCCCAATTGGCCTATTGTGCCACAATAATCATATGGAGGCTTCTCAGGATAATGTGCCTGGGGTTCCTTCGGGACAAGCCCGGCTGTGTATGGCGTGTGGGGTATCCCCTATAAGTGATGATGTCAGGGTATGTATACCCTGCACCCAGCAGTCTGGGTTACCGGCGGCTGGGCCTGCGCTCCCTCTAGCTTCGCCTACCCCCCCACGCTTAGATCTGACTCCTAGTGAGGTGCATACCAGTGGGGAATCTCAACCTGATTTGGCTGCATGGGTGGCCAGCATTGAGAGACATATTGCTGGCTCTGGCCCGCGTAAGGCTTCTGCTAAGAAGCGGCATTTATCACGTTACCGGTTATACAGGGGGTTATATAGGGGGAATTTTTGATGATTCAGAATCATCTGAGGAACAATCTAGGGTGTGCGGTGCCGATTCTGGGTCTGACCCATGGGCTTCAGATGATACTGACAGGCTTTTATTTCACATTTTTGAAGTGTTCTGTATCTCTCCTCCTGGCATGGCTCCGCGGCAGCAGGGGGAGCAGTTTCATAATGTTAAACCACGCTTGGAGTTTCCTGAACAAACTCATTTTAATAATCTGGTGCTCAAAGAGTGGGAACGGCTTAGCCGGCTCCCCGGGGTGCCAAAGAGTTGGGATAAGCGGTATCCCTTTCCTGCTGAGATGGTTAAACATTAGTCATGTCCTCCCGAGGTGGATGCACCAGTTCTGGGGTTGTCCAACTCATCCGTCATGCATTCCCCTGACTCTACTACACTGAGGGATGGGGAGGACAGGCGCATAGATCAGTTGGCTTGCCATGCTTTTGTCTGTGTGGGGACTGCGCTGCATCCGTCTGTGCCTCTGCCATTACGGCAGTTGCTATTAAAAGCCTGCTCAAGAGTCTCTTAGATGGGGCCCCTAATGATGCAGGCAGTGAAGAGTATAGAGCTCTTCTGCGTTGTGAGGAATTTGTTGCAAATGTTCTCTCTGCCTTGGATGATACCATTAGAATGTGTGGCAGGGTATCTGCCTTGTTGGTGGCGATACACCGCTCGGTCTGGCTGCGCCAGTGGGCAGCTGACGACGCTGCTAAGAAGGCTCTCACTGGTTTTCCCTTCAAGGGGCTGCGCCTCTTTGGTGAACGTCTGGACTTGTTTGCCAAGGGAGGCAAGTTACCTCAGCGTAGAAGGCAGTCCCAGTCCTTTCGGGGTTCAGGTGCCTTTCTTCCTTCCTTCCGGGGTTCCAGAATTGGACAGGGAGCTTCCTTTGCTGGAGCCTGCAGAGATTTTTGGGGCAGGGGCAGAGGACGTGGCCGCCCTGGCCCCTCCTAGGGTCCCAAGCCTAAGTCCTCCCCCAAGCCCCTCAGGCATGAAGGGGTGTACTCACCCATTCGGGTGGGGGGACGACTTCGGCTCTTGGCTCATGTCTGGAGGCGTCATGTCTCAGACCGGTGGATTCAGGAGGTAGTGTCCTCCGGTTACAAGATAGAGTTTGCAGCCTGGCGGCCCCCAAAATTCATCAAATCCCGGTTAGCTCAAAACCCCCTGTCAGCTCAGGGTCTGTCCCTGGCTGTCCAAGGCCTTCTGGAACTGGGAGTCATCTGCCGGGTGCTCTTGAGGGAAAGGGGCAAAGGCTATTATTCCAATCTTTTCATTGTCCCCAAAAAGGATGGGTCCATCAGACCCATCCTGGATTTAAAGCGCCTCAACAAATTTGTCAGATTCAGACACTTTCACATGGAGACTCTGCGCTCCGCTGTGAATTTCCTACGTCCAGGGGACTTCATGACCTCTGTAGGCATCAAGGATGCTTACCTTCACATACCTATTTTTCCAGGTCATCAGAGATTCCTTAGGTTCGCTCTGGAGAATCAGCACTACCAATTTGTGGCCTTGTCACCTCGGCTCCCTGGGTATTCACCAAGGTGCTGGCAGGAGTAATGGCTCTGCTGAGATCTCAGGGCATTCGCATTCTTCCCTACTTGGACGACATGCGTATTGCTTCGCAGTCCTTCCCTCAGGCAGAGCTGGACACTCAGGTGGTGTCCACGCTGGAGTCATTCGGCTGGGTGATCAGCCACCCCAAATCTTCCCTGTCTCCTTCCATGGTGAAGTCCTTTCTGGGCATGATTCTGGATTCATCTCAGGTCAAGATCTTTCTTCCTCAGCAGAAGGTGGAGAGTCTTCAAGAGAAAGCTCAGCTCCTTCTGTCTTGTCCGCATCCGTCCATCAGGCTGGGAATGCAGCTGGTGGGCTGATGGTGTCCTACTTCGAGGCGGTTCCATATGCTTAGTTTCACATGAGGCCTCTTCAGCTTCACCTCTTGTCAGTATGGGATCGGGACCCCGTGTCCTTGGATCAGGTGTTTGTCCTGTCCTCTCTGGTCAGGTGGGCTCTATCGTGGTGGCTGGGCTCAAGGAACCTGCGGGGGGGCAGATCCTTTTTGGCCCCTTGTTGGGAGATTGTCACCACGGATGCCAGTCTGACAGGTTGGGGGAGCTTTTGGAAGTCCTTGAAATTCTAGGGTCAGTGGGGCCCTCAGGAGGCCCATACCCCTATCAACATTCTGGAGTTGAGGGCGATCAGGTTGGTTCTCGCCCACTTAACCCCACACCTGCGTGGTCGGGCTGTTCAGGTCCACTCAGACAACCAGACGGCGGTTGCCTACATCAATCATCAGGGAGAGACCCGGAACAAGAAAGCCCTCAAGGAAGTGTCCCTGATACTGTCCTGGGCGGAGGTGAATGTTCCCTGCATCTCAGCTGTGTACATTCCCGGGGTGGAGAATCTGGAGGCAGACTCCCTGAGCAGGGGGACCTCTCATCTGGGAGAGTGGTCCCTCAGCAGCAGGGTATTTCGCTCCCTGTGCCACCGCTGGGGTCAGCCGGATGTGGATCTGTTTGCGTCCCATCACCATCACAAGCTTCCAGTCTTTGTCTCTCTGTCCCAGGATCCTCTGGCCTTGGCCATGGATGCCTTGGCAATGTCTTGTACGAGTTTTCAGCTCCTGTATGTGTTTCCCCCGTTTCCCCTGCTGGGCAGGGTGCTGCGCAAGATTGCCTGCCTCTGTTGTTAATACCATGATCAGGGCTAGGAAAAGGTCCTCTTCATCCATCTACTATAGGGTTTGGCGTACTTACATTAACTGTTGCGAGTCTAACTCGCTTTCCTGTCGTGTGTTTTCTATTCCTAGGATCCTGGAGTTTCTGCAACATGGTTTGTATCTGGGTCTCCAGCTCAGTACTCTGAAAGGTCATGTTTCTGCCTTGGCCATTTTCTTCCAAAGATCTTTTGCTCAGCATCCCCTGGTCAAGACCTTCTTCCATGGGGTTACTCACGTGCGTCCCCCACTTAAGCCTATGTTACCAGTCTCTGCCCTGCAGGGGTCTCCCTTCCAGCCCTTGCAGGGGGCCCCTTTGTCCCTTCTTACGCTTAAGGTAGTCTTTTTGGTGGCTATCACTTCTGTTAGGCATGTTTTTGAGATGGCGGCACTTTCCATCAAACCTCCTTACTTTCAGAGACAACAGGACAAGGTGGTGTTTCGTCTTAAGCCAGATTTTCTGCCTAAGGTTGTTTCTGCTTTACATCTCAATCAGGACATTGTTTTGCCTTCTCTGTGTCCTAATCCTAGTAACTCTAAGGAGAGGGTTTTATACTCTTTGGATGTGGTCAGGACTCTGAAGTTCTATTTGGTGGCTACTGAATCCTTCAGGAAGACTGATGCTCTTTTTGTGCTCCCGTCTGGACCTAAGAAGGGTCTGGCTCCAGCTAAATCCACTATCAGCAAGTGGATCCGTCAGGCTGTGATTCAGGCCTACTCTGCTAAGGTGAAGGAGCCTCCCTTCCGCCTTACTGCTCATTCTACTTGTGCTATTGGTGCCTCTTGGGCTTTTCAGCACCAAGCTTCTGTTGAACAAGTTTGCAAGGCCGCCACTTGGTCTTCTGTTCATACTTCAAGTTTTACAAGGTTGATGTTAAGGCCTCAGCTGATGCTGCTTTTGGTCGCAGTGGTTTAAACTGTCTGCTTTTACTTTTGGGGATCCCACCCTACCTTACGGACACTGCTATTGGATGTCCCAAGAGTAAGGAATATATTCTGGAACAGGACGTGCTGTATACTTAGAATAATACAATTCTGTGATTACTCACCTGTAGAATTGGTATTATACGTATACAGCACGTCCTGTTTCACCCCACCCTTGTTATTATTTTTAGTTACCTCTTTATGGTGATTGTTCTTATGTTCAATTTTTCATATAATGGTTATAGTTCTCCCGGTCTCATTTTAACTTCTTTTCAATACTGGGGAATTTGTGGGAGGTCCCGGGTATATATGGGGCTGGGAGGAGCCACTTTTCTGTCTCTGCAGTCCAGTGCCATCTACTGGATGTATAACCCAAGAGTAAGGAATATATTCTTTAACAGGACGTGCTGTATACGTATAATACAAATTCTACAGGTGAGTAATCACAGAATTGTATTTTTCTGACTGTGTATTATGACCAATTGTGTTTGGTTATTCTGATCATGGGCATTTCTCCCCCTCTCTTGTATAGGTCGTGGGCTTGTGGTTGAGGTTTGTGGTTCCTCCCGGTCCCCCTTTTTAGTAAGAGGGATCACTTATAGGTTTGGGCCATTAGTGTCTTGTAACCTTACTGATTTGACCATTTTTAATCACCATAATGGAGGCATCAGGGTATAGTGAGCTGGGGGCCCCATTTGGGCAGGAAAAGCTCTGCCCCTTGTGCAGTAGGAATTCTCTGGGCAGATTCAGCACTGTTTGTACCACTTGCACCAGAGACATTATTTTGGACCATGATCGGGCGGGCGCCCTGCGCCGCTTGCGGCCTCTCCAGATCCTCTGCTGCTGCACTCAGCCCCCAGTGAGGGGGGAGCCAGCAGGGGGTCTCATGCAGACTTGGCGCATAGGCTGGCCAATCTCGAGAGACAGATCTCGCGGACGGCTCCCAAGAAGGCCACGAGTAAGAAACGGCACCTCGAGCCTGTTTACTCGGATAATGACGATCTTTTTAATGATCTGGGCTCTGCGGAGGAAGGCGAGTTGCCAGATGGTTCACGCTCCACTGTGGATTATTCTGCTGGCAATGACAGTATGTCTGGTTCTTCCTCGGACGAGGATGCGTGGCTCCCGGATGATACGGAGAAATTGCTTGCTTCAGTGTTCGAGACACTACACATTGTCCCTCTCAGAGTGGCTAAAAGAAAGCAGGGTGATATTCTAAGTATGTCACACACCCCGCTTCAGATAGTCATTACACTTGGGTTATACCGACCTGTAGAGGGCGATCTTGCAGAGATGTCATGAAAAAAGGGAGCCCCTCCCGGTCCATAAATACCTGGGACTTCCCACTCATTCCCCAGTCTTTCATCTCTGCAGACGGCGAGCAAGTCAGAAGATGGATGTCTCCTCCTTGCAGGTAGCCGGGGTAACTCCCGGCCCCCCTCTTTCAGTCTATTGCTGCCTGAACCTACTGTTATCCCCCTTTTTAGTAAAGAGCCTCCCAGCCTAGGCTGCGGGTCCTGGCAAAGGTAGACGGCACCTTAAGGTGCTTTAGGAGCACCGTGAGACCCCATAATAAGGGGTATTGCTGCTGCTGGTGCCCCTGCGGAGCCCGGTCACTGGCCGGGAGCTGCCTGTTGTCAGGAAAGAGGGGCGGGGTCGGGCGCAGCGCACAATCTGCGCCGGCCTGCCCTTCTTCATCCTTGCTGCCAAGTCCCTCCACCTCGTGCAGGACGCCATTCCGTTAACGCCCAGTGGGCTCCAGTCTTTCATTGCCTGTGAAGCTGCTTGTCAGCGCGAGATTGATTTATATATTCCTCTATTTATATGTATGTGTGCCTTGGCCCTTCTGTTATGTGCCCTGCATTGTGTGATATATGTGTGACAGTCCCCTTTTCTATTCCAGGCGGACCTTTGTTGGATCTTAAAGGGTCCTCCCGTTCCTATGGTCCCTGGTTTAATTTAAGAACTCCCTATAAATCCTCCCACTCGGGACACAGAAGGGGCATCCCGGGTCCATTACATTGCGTAATTCCCTTGGGTATTGCGACTACCGATAAAATCACCATATGGAGGCTTCCCATGATACCGGGCTTGGGCTCCCCTCGGGGCAACCCCGGCAGTGTTTGGGGTGTGGGGCATCCCTTACAGTGGATGTTTTCCTTTGCATACCATGTGCACAGCAGACTATTACGCGGCAGTCTGGATCCCATGCGTCTGGTTCTGCGCTGCCGGTCCCTTCTCCTACCCCTCCCAGCCTGATCCGTACCACGTGTGATGTTGTCATGAGTGGGGAGTCGCAATCTGAGGTGTGTGCCAGATTGTCCAATCTTGAAAAATTATTTTCTAGCGCTGTTGCCAGAAAGGCCCCGGCTAAGAGAAAGCACTTGTCCCCAGCCACGCAGGCTTCTGACTTTGAGGAGTTTGATTCACTGGACTGGTCTGATTACCCCCCGCTAGAGGAAGGGGAGCTATTTGAGGAGTCGGATGGTTCTGACGATCAGCAGTTTGTTGGCACCGATGCCGAGCGGGGTCAGGGGGATTCTTTGGATACCCCTAAGGTCCTGGCTCGTATGTTTGAGGTTCTGGCAATTTCTCCTCCTGAAGTGACTCTTCCGCAGAAGGGGGAGTTCTTTGAGGAGGCTAAGCCGCGCTTGGATTTCCCTAATCAAAGGCTTTTCGATGGCATTATTCTTAAGGAAGAGGAGAGGCCTACTCGGCTTCCGGGTGTCCCTCTGGGTTGGGATAAGAAATATCCCTTTCTGGTGGATGCGGTGAAGCGCTGGTCGTCCCCTCCCGAGGTGGACGCCCCTGTTTTGGGGTTGTCTAGCACCTCTGTTTTGCATTCTCCTGACTGTTCTACTCTCAAGGATGGTGATGACAAACGCATTGACCAGATGGCTTGTCACGGTTTTGCCAGTGTCGGTTTGCGACCTGTTTGTGCTTCAGCGCTTTTAATAATGGCTTCTAGGTCGGTTGTTAGGGACCTGTTGTCTACCTCCAGGCTTGACCAGGCTAGTGATTAGTTCACCGCCCTTAAGCGGTGCGAATTGTTTTTGTCATTTGTGCTAGCCGCCCTGGATGACACCATGGAGATGTGTAGTAGAACTTTGGCCTTGCTGGTGACTATTCGGCGGTCGGTGTGGTTGCGCCAGTGGGCTGCTGATTTTGTGTCCAAAGAGTTGCTTACGGCTCTTCCCTTTCTGGGCTTGCGGCTCTTTGGAGAAAAATTGGATTCGGTCGCAAAAGGAGGTAGGTTACCTCAGCGAAAGAAGCAACGTCGTCCCTTTCGGGGGGGGGGCTTCCTTTACCCCTTCCTTTCGTGGGGCCAGAGCTGGACGGGGATTGGCTGTCTTCTCCTCCAGAGGTGATTCCTGTAACAGGGGAAGAGGACGTGCCCGTCCAGGTCGCAGCTGGGGCTCCAAGCCCAAAGCCGCTGCCAAGCCGGCTCAGCAATGAGGGGGCGCCCTCACCCCCGCGGGTGGGGGGACGGCTGCGACACTTCTCCCAGGTCTGGGACCAGGAGGTCTCGAACAGATGGGACGTGCAGGATACTGCAAATAATAACTCTTGACCTTAATTGAGCCCTTATTTATTTAGTTTCTTCATGATAATCCTCCAGGGGACTATTGGAGTGTCCTTTTATGATCATACTATATGGGACTTATATTGGGCCTTGCTGACCTTCATTGCGTACATCATATGGTATATTGTACACCCAAGTATAAGAGCAACCCCATCTCTTGGATCACTGTTGGGGTGATCAAAGAGAGTGGGATTGCATGATCTGATTGGTGTATCTGTGCAAATGTTCTATTTTTTATTACTTCTCATTAAAGGGCTGAACAGTGTAATAGCCTTATACCCTGTGGTAACATATGTGAATGCCCTACTCTCGAGCATCTACAACTGGTACACCTGTACATGTGTACATGCATGTATGCTAGTGCCCTATCCCTTTTTAGGGGTTGGGTACATGTGTATGTATGTATGCACATAGGCACTAGACAGAGCCAGCTGGCCCTTATAAATAGTATTAATGACCGAGGGTTGTATAATATTAGCCACATAGTATTAATTATTAGCCATGTATTCTTGATTACTTATTATACAGTATTGAGCTCTGAATGGAGTCTCAACACTATAGATTTGTATATAATGTACATATTTTGTTGTAGTATCAATATAGATATAAACTATGCAACACACTTGTTTATAAAGAGGTGTAGTAATATGAGTAGTATACATTGTTGCTCTTGTTTTCCTTTTTTCCCCCCCTCCCCGAATACTTACCTTCCACGATCCGGGCTGGGTGTATCACCCAGCCATTGGGTGGACGGGCTGCATCTGGGTTTGTGTGCGCGGCCGCGCGCCTCCTACTGCAGGGGAGAGCGCCCGCCCGCGGCGCGCGCGGCGGCGCGACTGACAGGGATGCACCTGACATCGGCGGCCTATTGAGGCGTGGGCCGCGTGACGCCTGACGCGCTGCCCTTGCGGCCATTTTCATTGGCCGGACGGGGCGCGTGTGTGGGCGGTGGCGCGGCGCCGCCTCATTGGCCAGCTGCTTTCATCTTCGGGGTATTTAAGGAGGGGGATCCCGAGCAGCCGATACACCCTGGCGAAGTGTCTTCCTAACACGCAACGCGTCGGTGGCGGCTGCTACGGGGGATCCCCGAATGACTAGGTAATGTAAGTTCATTTATTTTGGTTATATTTACCTATATCTGGTCTGGGCGCACTTCTACTCATATGTAAGTACTGGCCATGTGGCGTTCATTCATTTACATAGCACTGCTAGCACAGTTTTTCACTCAGATGTATGGTTTGTTTAGGTATGCATAGGATGCCACAGTGGGCACTAATGCACATGGCACTTTAGATATTTATTGGTTTTCTTCTATTATACATAATACGTTTTTTAGATGTTTGCACTTAGCACTTTTTGATTGTATTGTTTCATAATGTGTGTAATTATGTAGTTTTCTTTGTTGCACTGGTTATTGCATCTCGCCATATTAAGACACTTTTGGCCAGTAATTGGAGCATTATTTATATACATACGCCCATCCTTAGGTAAATAATCTAAATATTTATTTATAATATATATAATAGTAATTATTTCTGGTTAAATTTAGTCATCCATTTGGTGTGAGATCCCCCCCCCCCCCATTGTATGTGTATATGTTTTTTAACATTATTGTAGTTTGTATTGTTATGTGTAGTACTATGTGTTGCCAATTTTAATACTTTATTCAATAAAATAGCATTGCATTTTTATTATTATTTTTATTTTATGAGTGCGGTCTGATATATGGGGATGGCAATTTAGGGGGTAGTCTAGGACCCCCTCAAAGGTTTGTGGTTTTGTATAGCTCTCTTGCCCCCCTTTGGCCAGCACCTTTTCCATAACTGCATTGATTTTTGGCGGTGCATATCCATCACACTTAGTATACCCGTAAGTTTCCTAGATTTGGGCGACCTTGGTTGTTCAACGGACATTGCACGCCCCATAACATGGCAATTAATTTTGAATCGGTGGAAAAAGATTGGTCCACAAAGTTATCAATATTGAAGGAGACAGCATCATCTAGGCCTTATGATTCATCTGATGACAAGATGACACAGGACTCATTATTTAGGGCTATAAAACGTGCCCGGAGGGATTACTTGCGGATATGGTGGAATATTAACAGTCTCCAGGTGTACAAGGAAACGGGACTTATCCCACGTGGGCTCAGGGTGCAAATTTTCCCAGCTTGGGAGGTGACCCCTGAGTTCAAAGAGCAGTGGGAAAAGATACTTCATACCTGTTCAATGTCACTTATAGACATGTTGATCAATGAAGACAAAATATTACTGGAGACCACTAAGTCCCGGTTACAGGACCTCTACATCCAATTAAATTTATTAAAAATACAGGAGCAGGTTGCTACCTTCACTCAAAATTTATCCAAGGAGTTGGAAAAATATGAGATGGAGGTCATGAACCATAAAAAGGATAAACTTGATAGAGACAGGAAGGATGCCAGTATGGGTAAGATCTATAAGTGGAGGCACCATGGAAATGGGAGGAAATACCATGGAAAACAAATTCCTCTTCAAACCGATAGAAACAGGAGGGACAGGTCCCCTGATAGCCATGCTAGACGAAATAGAAATCCCTCATATACACCCTCCTTGTCCAGTAGGTCCTCGGACCGATCCACGGTGGATTTAAGTTTTTTAGAGGAGGGACACACAGGAGAACAAGGCGGGGGGGAATAAGAGGAGAAATAGACAGCAGAGAAAGGGACATGGACTTCAGGGAACATCGACGCCTGCGTCCCCGGGAGATCAAGCGGAGGCGAGTACAATTGATTTTTGGCGGTGCATATCCATCACACTTAGTATACATCAATCACAAGGGCGGAACTCGGAGAGTTCTCAAGGAGGTGACCCAGATTCTGTCTTGGGCAGAGGAGAATGTTCCCTGTATCTCGGCGGTCTACATTCCTGGGATGGAGAACCTGGAGGCAGACTCCCTGAGCAGGAGCGCCTCGCACTTGGGGGAAAGGTCGATGGAAAAGGGGCTGTCGGCCACTGTTGTGCATACCATGATTCAGGCACAGAAGAAGTCTTCTTCCATGATATACTACATAGTTTGGCACACTTATAGTGTTTGGTGCGAGACCAAGAGTCTCTTTTGCCGCACTTTTTCTATTTCTAGGGTTCTGGAGTTTTTGTAACACGGCTTAGACTCGGGTCTCCAGCTGAGCACCCTCAAGGGTCAGGTCTTTTTCCAGAGATCCATTGCCAACCATAGTTTGATCAAGACTTTTTTCGAGGGAGTCACCCATGTCCGGCCACCGCGTAAGTCAGTATTACCGGTGTGGGACTTGAATTTAGTACTGTCTGCTCTTCAGTGTCCTCCCTTCGAACCCTTCGAACCATTGTGCAATGCTGCATTGCCTATTTTGACTTGCGTCGCGTATCAGAGCTGGCCGCGCTTTGTATGAAACCTCCCTATTTTGAGGTGCATAGGGATAAGGTGGTTTTTCGTTTTAAACCGGATTTTTTGCCTAAGGTCGTTTCTCCCTTTCACCTTAATGAGGAAGTTGTCTAACCTTCCTTGTGTCCAGCACCGACACAAGGAAAGGACCCTCCATGCCTTGAAGTATTACCTGGTTGCGACTGAATCCTTCAGGAAATCGGATTTGCTCTTTGTCCTGAGGGCTCTAGGAAGGGTTTGCCACCAGCCAAGTCCACTGTCAGTAAGTGGATCAGACAGGCGGTGGTGCAAGCATATTCTGCCAAGGGGAAGGAACGCCCTTTTCGGATCACAGCTCATTCTACCAGAGCTATTGGTACCTCTTGGGCTTTTCAGCACCAGGCATCGGTTGAACAAGTTTGTAACGCCGCCACTTGGTCTTCAGTTCATACTTTTACAAAGTTTTACAAGGTGATGTCAGAGCCTCAGCTGATGCTGTCTTTGGCCGAAAGGTGCTTCAGGCGGTAGTGAAATGAACTACATGCTGTTCTGCACTGGGGATCCCGCCCAAATGGACACTGCTGTTGGATGTCCCACATGTCATGACTGGGATGACCTGGACTGGATATAGGGAAAAATACAATTCTGTGAAACTCGCCTGTAGAATTGTTTTTGATTATATCCAGTCCAGGTCGTCCCACTCTGCCCTTTTGTTCATTGTCTCCTGTTTGCCTGTTATGGTGATTACCATTTTTTATTCATTGGACTTGGTGAGTTTCACAGAGTTGTATTTTTCCCTCTTAGAACATTGGTGGGCAATGTCAACAGGAAGTCCTCATTTGTAGGGTCACATTAAAGAGGACCAACACCCATTTTATATGAAAATTGGTATAGGTCCAGAAAAGACATTCAGATTGCTGGTGCCCCTGGTGCATACAGCCCCCCTGAGGTCCTGGGTTTCTTACCTGGCCCTTGCTTTGCTGGCAAACCTGGGTCCCAGGATAGGCCACCCATGGTCCCAACTGTGCTTCATATTCTAAGTGTGCCATACACTCCACTTCGATCTTCATGACATGTGGGTAATCTCCAGTAGAGGGCGAACTTATGCAGAGATGAATATGCAAAAAAGCCCCTCCCGGTCCATATATACCTGGGACCTCCCACCAAATTCCCAGTTCCTTCTCTGCAGGGAAGGCGACAAGACAGAAGATGAAGACTTCTTTACTTACAGGAAAGCCGGGCACGCGCCCGGCCGTCTATTGTCCCTATTACTGCCAGGACCCTTTATAAATTGCCCCTGTTTGAGCCTCCCAGCTTAGGCTGCTGGTCCTGGTAAAGGTAGGCAGCACCATATGGGTGTGGAAGGAGCACTGCTCTACCGTGAGACCTCACTATGGGGTAGGCGGTTATCCAGGTTTTTTGGTGATCCTGGTGTGGGATGCCCCGTCCCTCTATGCTTATGGCCGGATTCTCTCAGGGTTCCCCCCCTTCTGGGTCCCTTATTCCCCTCCAAGGGGGGGGGCCTGGCTTGGACGTTATTTGTTTTTCGTTCTCCCACATATGCCCCTGTGTGTGTGGTGTGTGATTCACTGTGCGTGTGTGTGTGGGACAGTGAGTGTTTCACTTTTGGGCCATGGCAGGTGCTGTTATTAGCCTGGGGGAGCTTCTCCCCCTCAGGCTGTGTTTGGGGAGAGGGAGGCGCCCTTTTTTGGCGCGATTCAGTGGCTTGTTGCTAGGGGATCCGCGTTGCTGGGAGGGGGGCGTGGCCTGGCAACCGCACGTTCTGCGCTGGCCCGCCCTCCCGTTTCTCTCCCTCTTCCTGCATCAGGCACTTCTCAGGGGCCATTTTGACCTGCGCTCCGAGTGGTAAGGGCCGGATGGCCACTTCCTTAGCTTGTATGGTGCCCCTCTCTAGCGGGGGGCCCCCACTGATTGCAGGCGTGTGTTTGTGTGTGTGTTTTTTTGTGGTGGTTACGCATGTCTGGCTGGAATACAGATATATATATACATATTTATATACATATACAATTAAGTATGCGTTATTGCCTTATATATGTAGGATTGCACTGATGTTGCCTGTTTTGTGTGTCACAGATTGCATTGTATATGTGCATATTAAGGGGTTCCTCCTGGTCCTGGGGTCCCTAGTGTAAATTTGTTCACCTCAAATCCTCCCACCGGGACTTTTAAGGGGCATCCCGGGTTGCTTAGGCGTAAACTCCCTGCGGTCTTGCGACTGACCACAAAAATTCACCATATGGAGGCTCCGCAGGATACTGGGCTCGGGCTCCCTCTGGGACAATCCGGGACATGTGTGGGGTATCCCTTACGGGGGAGAATGTGCTGATCTGTATACCATGCGCACAAAAGGTCATAACGCGGCAGTCTGGTACCCAGCCTTCTGGGTCGGCTCCTCCCGCTTCATCGCCTTCCCCTCCCCACCTTATCCGTACCCCAAGTGACATTGGTGCCAGCGGGGAGTCGCTCTCTGATGTTTGGGCTAGGTTGGCCAGCATCGAGAAAATTATTGCTAGCACGGTGGGCAAGAAGGCCCAGGCTAAAAAGAGACATTTGTCGTCGGCCCTGCCCTTGTGGGATGTTGACGACGATTCCGTTGATTTGTCAGATTATTCCCCGTTAGAGGAGGGGGAATTGTATCAGGAAACAGAGGCTGACTATGTTCAGTCTGGGAATGCCGATGTCGGGCAGGCGCTGGGGGATGCCGTAGATACGGCCACTGTTTTGTCACATTTATTAGAGGTGTTGGATATTGAACCGCCTGAGGCGCCCCCTCTCAAGAAGGGGGAATTTTTGGGGGCCTGCAAGCCCCGTCTGGAATTCCCTACCCAGGGTCACTTTTCGCTGATCCTTAGAGAATGGGAGAGGCCCAGTCGGCTTCCTGGTGTTCCTCAGGGATGGGATAAGAAGTATCCTTTTCCGGTGGAGGCGGTTAAGCGCTGATCTTCTCCTCCCGAGGTCTACGCGCCAGTTTTAGGTTTGACCTACTCTTCTGTGCTGAACACCCCTGACGCCACTTCCCTTAAGGATGGTGAGGATAAACGCCTTGATCAGATGGCGTGCCACGTATTTGCCAACGTGGCCTCGGCCCTGCGACCTGTTAGTGCATCTGCCCTGGTGTCGCTTGCTACCAGGTCTCTTATCAGGGACTGGCTGAATAACGCTCAGTTTGATCCAGCTGGCACTGAGTTCGCTATCCTTAAGAGATGCAAATTGTTCATGGATTTTGTCATGGCTGCGATGGAGGATTCTATTGTCGTGTGTAGTAGGACTTCAGCCTTACTGGTGGCTATGCGCAGATTGGTCTGGCTCCGCCAGTGGACAGCGGACGTTGGGGCCAAGTAGTCACAGCTCTTCCCTTCTTGGGATCGCGGCTGTTTGGAGATAAATTGGATGCTGTTGCTAAAGGAGGTAAGTTGCCTCAGCGGAGGAAACAGCGCCGCCCCTTTCGGGGGCTGGCTAGTTCACTCCTTCCTTTCGAGGGGCCAGCTAGTTCACTCCTTCCTTTCGAGGGGCCAGAGCGGCTAGGGGTTTGGCCTTCTCGGGTGTTAGGGGCTCGTCCTGGAACAGAGGCAGAGGTCGGGCATGTCCCGCGGCTGCCTAGGGTTCCAAGCCCAAGCCTGCCGTTAAACCGGCTCAGCAATGAATGGGCGCCCTCACCCGCAAGGGTGGGGGGACGGCTGCGGCTCTTCTTCCAGGTCTGGGCCCGGGAGGTCACAGACAATTGGGTCTTGGAAGTGGTCTCCTCTGGGTACAAACTGGAGTTCGAGTACTGGCCGCCCCCAAGATTCTTAAGGTCTCGGGTTCCCTCGGACCCTCAGGCTGCACAGGGGCTCCTGTTAGCAGTAAAAAAAAAAAAAAAAAAAACCTTCTGGACATGGGGGTTATATGCCCGGTGCCTCTTTTGGAAAGAGGCAGGGGTTACTACTCCAACCTTTTCACGGTTCCCAAGAAGGAGGGTTCGGTGAGACCCATTCTAGATCTCAAGGTTCTCAACAGGTTTATCAGAGCCAAAAAGTTCTGCATGGTGCTCGGCTATCAATTCCCTTCACCAAGGGGATTTTATGACATCCACAGACATCAACGATGCGTATCTGCATGTTCCGATTTTTCAGGCACATCAGAGATTCCTCCGGTTTGCGGTGGAGGAACAACATTATCAGTTTGTAGCTCTTCCCTTCGGTCTGACCTCGGCGCCGAGGGTCTTCACCAAGCTCTTGGCGGGTATAATGGCTCTGCTTTATCTGGACGACCTGTTGATCTCACCGTCTTCCCTCCGTCAGGCGGAGCTGAACACCCACCAGGTGGTGTCGACCCTGGAGAGGTTCGGGTGGGTGATCAACCGCACCAAGTCTTCTCTCTCCCCATCTCGTGTGATTTCATTTCTGGCCATGAATCTGGATACCATTCGGGCCAGAGTGTTTTTGCCCTAGACCAAGGTGCAGGGGATTCAGGGTCTGATCCGCCTTCTTCTGGCTTATCCTTGTCCCTCTATCCAACAGGGGATGAAACTGGTGGGCTTGATGGTATCCTCCTTCGAGGCGGTACCGTTTGCACAGTTTCACATGAGATCAACTTCAACTATTGACGTATGGGGACAGGTGTCCGCAGTCATTGGATCAACCTTTCAGGATGTCTCCCAGGGTTCGGCAGTTCCTTCGGTGGTGGCTGGAATCGAGCAATCTGTTGAAGGGCAGATCCTTTCTGGTCCCTTGTTGGGAGACGGTTACCAAGGATGCCAGCCTGTCGGGCTGGGGAGGTTATTGGAAAAGTCATCAGTTCAGCGGGGTGTGGGGTCCTCAGGAGGCTCACACCCCCATCAATGTCTTGGAGCTCAGAGCCATCCGACTGGTTCTGGCTCGGCTGACCTCACATTTACGGGGTCTACCGGTTCAGGTTCGTTCGGACAACCGAACGGCGGTAGCTTACATCAATCACCAAGGAGGGACTCGCAGCAGGAGTGCCCTCAGGGAAGTCTCTCTGATCCTGCAGTGGGTGGAGAGCAATGTTCCTTGCATTTCATCAGTCTACATTCCGGGAGTGGAGAACACGGAGGCGGATTCCCTGAGCAGGGGATCCTCTCGCCAAGGAGAGTGGTCTCTCAACCCCGAGTTTTTTCTGGATCTTTGCCGCAAGTGGGGGACTCCGGAGGTGGATCTCTTTGTCTCGAGGCACAATCACAAACTTCCGGCCTTTGGGTCTCTTTCTCAGGATCCTCTGTCTCTGGCAGTGGATGCCTTGTCACTGGCTTGGAAGGAGTTGGGTTTTCTTTACCTGTTTCCACCCGTCTCCATGCTGGGCAAGGTAGTTCGCAAACTGGTTCTAGAAGGGGCACCAGCAATTCTGGTGGCTCCAAGGTGGCCAAGAAGGGTTTGGTACGCAGACGTCGTAAGGATGGCCGTAGATCAGTACCGGCTTCCCTTGTTGCCGGATCTGCTATCTCAGGGTCATCTACTTTACCCCAATTTACAAACGCTGGCTTTGACGGCTTGACTGCTGAAACCTTCATCTTGAAAGAGGAAGGTTTGTCTGAGGCTGTTGTTCAGACCTTGATTAGGGCTAGGAAGTGTTCCTCTTCTGGCATTTACTATAGGACTTGGAGGTCCTATATTGCTTGGTGTGAGGCTAGGGCCTTGCCTTGCAGGGTGTTTTTGATACCCAGGATTTTGGAGTTTCTTCAGCATAATCTGGATCTTGAGTTCCAGCTTAGTACCTTGAAAGGCCAGGTTTCTGCTCTGTCTGTTTTCTTCCAGAGGTCTTTTGCCGTACACCCGCTGGTTAAGACCTTTTTCCAAGGGGTCGCACATGTGCGGCCCCCTCTGAAGGCTGTAGTTCCTGTTTGGGATTTGAATTTGGTTCTTTCGGCTCTGCAGGGTCCTCCTTTTGAGCCGTTACAGGATATTGCTCTTTCGGTTCTCACTCAGAAGGTTGCTTTCTTGGTGGCTATTACCTCTGTTCGATGTGTCTCTGAGTTGCCAGCTCTGTCGATTCAGGCCCCTTACTTTGAGAGACATCAGGATAAGGTGGTTTTTCGTTTTAAGCCGGATTTCCTTCCTAAGGTGGTGTCTGCTTTCCACCTCAATCAGGATATTGTTCTCCCTTCCTTGTGTCCTAAGCCTAGCAATGACAAGGAGGGGGTTTTGCACAATTTGGATGTGGTTCGCTGTGTTAAGTACTATTTGGTGACTACTTCTTCTTCCCGCAAGACTGATGACTTTTTCGTGGTGCCCTGCGGGCCCAGGAAAGGTTTGGCACCTGCTAAGTCTACGATTAGCAAATGGATTCGTCAGGCCATTGTTGGGGCCTATTCTGCTAAGGGGAGGACTCCTTTTTTTAGGGTCACTGCGCACTCTACTCGTGCGGTTGGTGCGTCGTGGGCTTTTCAGCAGCAGGCTTCTGTTGAACAAGTTTGTAAGGCTGCTACTTGGTCTTCCGTTCATACTTTTTCCAAGTTTTACAAGGTTGATGTGGGGGCTTCAGCGGATGCTGTTTTTGGCCGCAAGGTTCTGCAAGCTGCAGTGGTTTGAGTTGGTACATTCTTTACTGTTTCTGGTTCCCACCAATGACGGACTCTGCTATTGGATGTCCCACATGTCATGAAGATCGAAGCGGAGTGTATGGCACACTTAGAATAATTCCGTTTTGTGAGTACTCGCCTTTAAAACGGGTATTATGAGTGTGCCATACACTCCACTTCGCCCCCACCCCTTTTTTTCTGGTATTCTGGGGCTTTTATATGGTGAACTATTGGTTTTGTTTGTTAGGTTATAATTGGTTCTTCCTGGTCCCCTTAATGCTTTTTTACACTGGGAAATTGGTGGGAGGTCCCAGGTATATATGGACCGGGAGGGGCTTTCTTTTTTGCATATTCATCTCTGCAGAAGTTCGCCCTCTACTGGAGATTACCCACATGTCATGAAGATCGAAGTGGAGTGTATGGCACACTCATAGTACCCGTTTTAAAGGTGAGTACTCACAAAACGGTATTTTTGCAGGTGGGAGCAAGGATTAGATAAAAATCAATCTGAAACATTTTGTGTGATGGTGGTCTTACATCTTTTTTTGCTATGTGTGGTTTTCCTTTAGCCAGACACAATCACGTAGTTTGGGGTTTCTAGCCCATCGTGCCTGGGCCCCTTTTTGTGACAGAGGTCACATTCAATTATCTGTTAAATGACAGCACCCTCTTGCCCTATGTAATCTAACTATACCACAGTATTGCTTGTGTCTTGCCTTCATATTTCAGAAAGTCTAATTGCACTGCCAGGAGATGTAAAATGCCTCAGCAAGGAAACAACGCGCTTCTGTGTATATTCAGTACCCTCCCAATCAATGTCATTCAGGACAACTGGTTTCCTAGAAAACCATTGTCTATTCCACTCAGTAATAACTACAATAAATATACATTAGAAAGTCACTGGCCATGAAACTCAATTGTAATGCACGGTCTGTGTGATTTCATTTTCATGTCATAGAATTTTTATTATGCTGTTAATAACATATTGGCACATAAGTGTCTCTGTGTCAGTTACTGGAATCCGTGTGTGTGTCATGGCTAGAGATGAGCGAACTTTTGAAAAATTCGATTCGACTGATTCGCCGAATTTTCCGACAAAAATCGTTTCGACCCGAATAAATTCGCGACGAATCGCTATTAAAAACGGCTATTTCTGAGCCTCCTACAGCCTCAATAGGGTTGTAAACCATTCAGCCTTGCTGTAACACGCACAGGATGCGTGCTGGGTTTGTTAAATAATACTTTGAAGAAATATCACATGCAGATCAGAGGCATCGCTAATAGAATCGCAGAGCGGCACAATTGCAGAGAGTTGAAGTGGCATCACTATGAGGGGCAGAAGGAGCCCAAATATACACTGGAGTTGGCCTCAGGAGCCCAAAAATTGGATGAATCACACCCTGGAGTTGGCAGAAGTTGGCAGCAGCAGCAGGAGCCCAAATATACACTGGAGTTGGCTTCAGGAGCCCAAAAATTGGATGAATCACACCCTGGAGTTGGCAGAAGTTGGCAGCAGCAGGAGCAGGAGCCCAAATATACACTGGAGTTGGCCTCAGGAGCCCAAAAATTGGATGAATCACACCCTGGAGTTGGCAGAAGTTGGCAGCAGCAGCAGCAGGAGCCCAAATATACACTGGAGTTGGCCTCAGGAGCCCAAAAATTGGATGAATCACACCCTGGAGTTGGCAGGAGTTGACAGTAGTAGCAGCAGGAGCCCAAATATACACTGGAGTTGGCCTCAGGAGCCCAAAAATTGGATGAATCACACCCTGGAGTTGGCAGAAGTTGGCAGCAGCAGCAGCAGGAGCCCAAATATACACTGGAGTTGGCCTCAGGAGCCCAAAAATTGGATGAATCACACCCTGGAGTTGGCAGAAGTTGGCAGCAGCAGCAGCAGGAGCCCAAATATACACTGGAGTTGGCTTCAGGAGCCCAAAAATTGGATGAATCACACCCTGGAGTTGGCAGGAGTTGACAGTAGTAGCAGCAGGAGCCCAAATATACACTGGAGTTGGCTTCAGGAGCCCAAAAATTGGATGAATCACACCCTGGAGTTGGCAGAAGTTGGCAGCAGCAGCAGCAGGAGCCCAAATATACACTGGAGTTGGCCTCAGGAGCCCAAAAATTGGATGAATCACACCCTGGAGTTGGCAGAAGTTGGCAGTAGTAGCAGCAGGAGCCCAAATATACACTGGAGTTGGCCTCAGGAGCCCAAAAATTGGATGAATCACACCCTGGAGTTGGCAGAAGTTGGCAGTAGTAGCAGCAGGAGCCCAAATATACACTGGAGTTGGCTTCAGGAGCCCAAAAATTGGATGAATCACACCCTGGAGTTGGCAGAAGTTGGCAGTAGCAGCAGCAGGAGCCCAAATATACACTGGAGTTGGCTTCAGGAGCCCAAAAATTGGATGAATCACACCCTGGAGTTGGCAGGAGTTGACAGTAGCAGCAGCAGGAGCCCAAATATACACTGGAGTTGGCCTCAGGAGCCCAAAAATTGGATGAATCACACCCTGGAGTTGCCAGGAGTTGACAGTAGCAGCAGCAGGAGCCCAAATATACACTGGAGTTGGCTTCAGGAGCCCAAAAATTGGATGAATCACACCCTGGAGTTGGCAGAAGTTGGCAGCAGCAGCAGCAGCAGGAGCCCAAATATACACTGGAGTTGGCTTCAGGAGCCCAAAAATTGGATGAATCACACCCTGGAGTTGGCAGGAGTTGACAGTAGCAGCAGCAGGAGCCCAAATATACACTGGAGTTGGCCTCAGGAGCCCAAAAATTGGATGAATCACACCCTGGAGTTGGCAGGAGTTGACAGTAGCAGCAGCAGGAGCCCAAATATACACTGGAGTTGGCTTCAGGAGCCCAAAAATTGGATGAATCACACCCTGGAGTTGGCAGGAGTTGGCAGCAGCAGCAGCAGGAGCCCAAATATACACTGGAGTTGGCTTCAGGAGCCCAAAAATTGGATGAATCACACCCTGGAGTTGGCAGGAGTTGACAGTAGCAGCAGCAGGAGCCCAAATATACACTGGAGTTGGCCTCAGGAGCCCAAAAATTGGATGAATCACACCCTGGAGTTGGCAGAAGTTGGCAGCAGCAGCAGCAGGAGCCCAAATATACACTGGAGTTGGCCTCAGGAGCCCAAAAATTGGATGAATCACACCCTGGAGTTGGCAGGAGTTGACAGTAGTAGCAGCAGGAGCCCAAATATACACTGGAGTTGGCTTCAGGAGCCCAAAAATTGGATGAATCACACCCTGGAGTTGGCAGGAGTTGACAGTAGCAGCAGCAGGAGCCCAAATATACACTGGAGTTGGCTTCAGGAGCCCAAAAATTGGATGAATCACACCCTGGAGTTGGCAGAAGTTGGCAGCAGCAGCAGCAGGAGCCCAAATATACACTGGAGTTGGCTTCAGGAGCCCAAAAATTGGATGAATCACACCCTGGAGTTGGCAGAAGTTGGCAGCAGCAGCAGCAGGAGCCCAAATATACACTGGAGTTGGCTTCAGGAGCCCAAAAATTGGATGAATCACACCCTGGAGTTGGCAGAAGTTGGCAGCAGCAGCAGCAGGAGCCCAAATATTACTATAAAGAGACACTGGGGTTGGCTTCAGGAGCCCAAAAATTTGATGAATCACACCCTGGAGTTGGCAGCAGCAGGAGCCCAAATATTACTTTAAAGAGACACTGGGGTTGGCTTCAGGAGCCCAAAAATTGGATGAATCACACCCTGTGGAGAGTCATGTGGAGAAAAAGTAGCTTAGTTAGTAATATCTACATAAAATTATGAATAAACAAATGCAAAAGTATTGCCAAAGTGAAGTTTTGTTTGAGGGTGTGTTTCCACCTTTTAATTAAATCAGAAACAAGAAGGTATCATTGCCTCTGACTAATTAGCCCTCAAAAATTCTTGGAATTTTTAATCTGGAATCATGTCTGATCCGTCTTATCCGAAGAATATTAATAAAAAGTAAGAGTAACGGAAAGGATTTTTTATCAATACTTACTTGTGGTCCGATGCGGAGGAATGTCTGTAACTGGAGAGCAGCGCCTTAAATCTGTTTTGCACGATCCATCTTTCTTTAGTGTAGGTCTGGCCCCGTCATCAATCTACTGGAATACATCAGGCATTGTTGGGAGGAAAGCTTGGATGATCCAAGCGCCATTCATTTCCACGCAGGGCAGTCTCTGGAAAAAAAAAGTCTGTATAAACCAGGGTCTTTTTCATATAAAAACAAATGGTTATTCTTGCTTGTAAACCATATGTTCCACAGATTTACCAGTCATTGTGTCAGCCAATGAAGCAACTTTGTCTCGAAGTGCTGCAAAAGCAGTCCACTGCATCACAAGTGGCATCTGACACCCCCAGTCAACTGTCTGTCTGTTATGCTTTGGGTTCAGCTCCACTATCCATTGATGAAGATCTGATAATCATAAAATTCAGCAGCTACTGCCCAGCCAAGAAGTGGAGGAGACACTCGCCTCTTCTTCCAGTAGCCGGCAATTAGTGATGAGGAGAGTGTCGTGGGAGGAGGTGTTGCAAGCCGAGGTAGTGGAAGAGGGTCCCTGGAGTCTGCGGCGGTGGCGGCGGCAGCAGCAGCAGATTATTGCGGACTGTTGTTCGGAAAAATCAGCTACTCAGCGATGTGGCAGTGTTTCATGCAGCATCCTGGGGAGAAAAAGTAGGTTAGTTAGTGTATATACATAAAATTATGAATAGACAAATGCAATAGTATTGCCAAAGTGAAGTTTTGTTTGAGGGTGTGTTTCCACCTTGTAATTAAATCAGAAACAACTAGCTATCATTTGCCTCTGAATAATTAGCCCTCAAAAATTCTTGGAATTTTTAATCTTGATGTCTGAGGGATTTCTCCTCTCAGACAGCGTCACCATAAGTCCAGCCTGCTGCATTACACTTGGAAGAACATCTTGTTTGCGCTGCGACAAGGAAGCCAAAGTCATGCGTCCTCACATGGCACACGTGTTCAGTCTAGTTTTTAAGTCTTGCCCCCATCTGAAAGAACAACAGGAAAGAAAGTTAGCATGCACTTCTGGCACTCCTACACCACGAAGCACAACCCTATTGAGCCTCAGCGTCACAACGGTGTACCCCACCATAGTCTGATTTGCGATGTTTCCACCCGTTGGAATTCCACCCTCCATATGCAGGATCCACTATAGCAGTGGTCCCCAACCCTGTCCTCAAGGCCCACCAACAGGCCAGGTTTTGCAGATCTCCACAAAGATGCACAGGTGGAGTAATTAGTGCAGCTGCAGAGCAATAGAGCTGGCTATTTGGAGATCCAAAAAACATGACTTGTTGGTGGGCCTTGAGGACAGGGTTGAGGACCACTGCACTATAGGAACAGAGAAAAGCCATCACGGATTTCTGGATGATCCAAACGGATAGGGGGACACCTGTGTAAATTCAATGTAAACCATTGGCAGCTCATACGTGACACCGACCGTTTGCTCAGGCCCTTTGAGGAAGCTACGTTATTAGTCAGTTGCCAGGACTATGAGATGAACGATGAGATTCCACTGCTTCATGTACTACAACACATGTTGGAAACCATGGCTGGTCAGGGCACTGGAGACATGGCACATACATTTCACAGCCACATGAAGCCTGTGGGGGCTGAAGTGGAGGAGGAGGAGGGGGTGGGGCAAAGCAAACCACAGTTTAGGTTTCACAAAATGACCATTTTATCTAGTCATCTGACAGAAGAGGAGGAGCAGGAGCAGCCACAGGAGCTAGAGGGTTGTGAGTAAGGTGAGACAGAGGACCCAGACACACCGTGGCAGTTTACAGTGGAGATGGAGACAGGTAGTCCCTCCGAGTCATTTGCACAAATGGCACGATGCATGCTCACATGCTTGCGTACTAGTGAGCGCAGAATTGTCTCCATTTGTCAGCGGGAAGACTTCTGGCTCTCCAACTTATTGGACCCTCGCTTCCGGCACAAAATGGGGGCATTTTTTACGCCCACTGAGAGGGAGGACAAACTGACCTACTACAGAGACATCCCACGTAGTCAGTTGGGCGATGTCTATCTGCGCCATGGCCCATACTCCCGCAGGTCTGACTCGGGGGGACCTCTGCGATCACCTTCCACTGCCATGGCTGCTGGGGGGGTGGAAGGAGCAGCAGCAGCAGCTCCATCAGCAGCAGCCTCAGTCTTCAGTCGCTAGTGAGTAGCTTTCTACACCCGCATAGTGAGTCTACTCATGAGCAGCAGGAAGACCTGGAGCTGGACCTCAAACAGCAGGTCATGTCATACCTTGACATGACCATGCCAACACACCTTCAAGATCCACTGGATTTGCTGGGAAGCCAAACTTGACTTGTGCCCGCAACTAGCAGAGTTTGCCCTGGAAAAGCTGTACTGGCCGGACAGTAGTTGATTTAGATGGCAACTGGGCTGCTCTATATAACGAAGCAAAATGGCAAATTTACCTCACTATATGAGCTATTGCCCCTCAGATTTACACAGGGGCTGCTCTATATTATGCTGCAAAGTGGCAAATTTACCTCACAATATAAGCTATTGCCCCTCAGATTTACACAGGGGCTGCTCTATATTATGCTGCAAAATGGCAAATTTACCTCACAATATAAGCTATTGCCCCTCAGATTTACACAGGGCCTGCTCTATATAACGAAGCAAAATGGCAAATTTACCTCACTATATAAGCTATTGCCCCTCAGATTTACACAGGGGCTGCTCTATATTATGCTGCAAAATGGCAAATTAACCTCACAATATAAGCTATTGCAGCTCTATATAAATAAAAATAAATAAATAAAAAAAGGGCCTGTAGAAGCTTATTTAGTATAACAGATAGGGTGACATGTGCTGGTTTGGGATGCCCATATGGGCTAGTGTTTTGGCAGCAGTACAAAAACCAATGCAAAATGCAATAGCTTAATAAAGCTGATGCTGATCAACGCTTATTTAGTATAACAGATGGGGTGCAACATGCAGGTTTGGGATGCCCTGCGGCCTGGTGTATTTAAAGCAGACCAAAACCAATTCAAAATGCAATAACTTAATAAAGCTGAGGCTGTAGATGCTTATTTAGTATAAACAGGTAGGGTGCAAGGTGCAGCTTTGGGGTGCCCTGCGGCCTGGTTAAATGAAAGCAGTCAAAAAGGAAGTGCAAACTGAAGTAGCTTAATGAAGCTGATGCTGATCAACGCTTATGTTGTATACCAGATAGGGTGCAAGGTGCAGCTTTGGGGTGCCCTGCGGCCTGGTTTATTAAAATCAGTCAAAAACAAGTGCAAACTGAAGTAGCCTGATCAACGCTTATGTTGTATAACAGATTTAAAGGTTTAAAATAGCATGTGCCTTGGGATGCCCGTGTGGCCTGTTATATTTCAAGCTGAACAAAAAGTAACAATAATCCAAGTATGAGACATCATTTTGACCTTCTTCACAGCGCCATACTTTGAAAAAAAAAAATTAATTTCATGCCGATCAATCCAAAGGTCAATGCCCCTAACAAAAATAGTGTTCGGCATAAGTTTTCCTTCTGGAAGGACGTAACCTTTAGTTTACATGGTTGGGGTAGGTTATCTTACAAATTGGGATACCACAGGCAGCAGTGTCATTGAAAGAGACAGATTGTAATGCAGGCCATACGCAAGCAGAGAAACTCAGGCTGCAACAGGCCTATTTAGTTTACATGGTTGGGGTAGGTTATCTTACAAATTGGGATACCCCACTGTATATGAAACCGAATATAAATGCACACCCAAAAGTGGACACTCAGCCTCCAAGAGGCCTGCTTAGTTTAAATAAGAGAGCTGCTTAGTATGGTAGGTAGGTTATGTTATGTTACAGAATGGGATGCCCCAAGCAGACTTGAGATCAGTATATATGCACACAGCAGCAGTGTGTTAGCAGGCTCATACAGGCCAAATTTCTTTAAATAACTGTGCAGCTTACAGTTAATGCAGAGGCTAATGGTATGTTACAGAATGGGATGCCCCAAGCAGACTTGAGATCAGTATATATGCACACAGCAGCAGTGTGTTAGCAGGCTCATACAGGCCAAATTTCTTTAAATAACTGTGCAGCTTACAGTTAATGCAGAGGCTAATGGTATGTTACAGAATGGGATGCCCCAAAGCAGACTTGAGATCAGTATATATGCACACAGCAGCAGTGTGTTAGCAGGCTCATACAGGCCAAATTTCTTTAAATAACTGTGCAGCTTACAGTTAATGCAGAGGCTAATGGTATGTTACAGAATGGGATGCCCCAAGCTGACTTGAGATCAGTATATATGCACACAGCAGCAGTGTGTTAGCAGGCTCATACAGGCCAAATTTCTTTAAATAACTGTGCAGCTTACAGTTAATGCAGAGGCTAATGGTATGTTACAGAATGGGATGCCCCAAGCAGACTTGAGATCAGTATATATGCACACAGCAGCAGTGTGTTAGCAGGCTCATACAGGCCAAATTTCTTTAAATAACTGTGCAGCTTACAGTTAATGCAGAGGCTAATGGTATGTTACAGAATGGGATGCCCCAAAGCAGACTTGAGATCAGTATATATGCACACAGCAGCAGTGTGTTAGCAGGCTCATACAGGCCAAATTTCTTTAAATAACTGTGCAGCTTACAGTTAATGCAGAGGCTAATGGTATGTTACAGAATGGGATGCCCCAAGCTGACTTGAGATCAGTATATATGCACACAGCAGCAGTGTGTTAGCAGGCTCATACAGGCCAAATTTCTTTAAATAACTGTGCAGCTTACAGTTAATGCAGAGGCTAATGGTATGTTACAGAATGGGATGCCCCAAGCAGACTTGAGATCAGTATATATGCACACAGCAGCAGTGTGTTAGCAGGCTCATACAGGCCAAATTTCTTTAAATAACTGTGCAGCTTACAGTTAATGCAGAGGCTAATGGTATGTTACAGAATGGGATGCCCCAAAGCAGACTTGAGATCAGTATATATGCACACAGCAGCAGTGTGTTAGCAGGCTCATACAGGCCAAATTTCTTTAAATAAATGTGCAGCTTACAGTTAATGCAGAGGCTAATGGTATGTTACAGAATGGGATGCCCCAAAGCAGACTTGAGATCAGTATATATGCACACAGCAGCAGTGTGTTAGCAGGCTCATACAGGCCAAATTTCTTTAAATAACTGTGCAGCTTACAGTTAATGCAGAGGCTAATGGTATGTTACAGAATGGGATGTCCCAAAAACCAGAGAGCACCTGGCAGGCAGCAGTAAGACTATGCACAGCAAAAGTGTCTTTATCATGCCTAATTTCAATTAGAATAGGTGCAAATGGTTAGGTTCTTAAATAGAGGCTGGTGTAGTCACAGAATGGGATGCCCTAAAAACCAGCAGTAAGTACACCTGGCAGGGACAAGTTGTGCTATGCCCAGCAAAAGTGTCTTTATCAGGCCTAATTTCAAATATGATAAGAGCAAATGCTTATATGGTCTTAAACAGAGGCTGCTTTAGTCACAGAATGGGATGCCCCGGGCAGGAATCGAGCTGGCAGGGTCCAGTAGGCCTTTGGCCAGCAAAAGTGTCTTTATCAGGCCTGATTTCTATGAGAATAAGTGCAAATGTTTATTATGCTATTAAATAGAGGCTGCTTTAGTCACAGAATGGGATGCCAGTGCCACAAAAACCAGAGAGCATGCACAGCAAAAGTGTCTTTATCAGGCCTGATTTCTATGAGAATAAGTGCAAATGTTTATTGTGCTATTAAATAGAGGCTGCTTTAGTCACAGAATGGGATGCCAGTGCCACAAAAACCAGAGAGCATGCACAGCAAAAGTGTCTTTATCAGGCCTGATTTCTATGAGAATAAGTGCAAATGTTTATTATGCTATTAAATAGAGGCTGCTTTAGTCACAGAATGGGATGCCAGTGCCACAAAAACCAGAGAGCATGCACAGCAAAAGTGTCTTTATCAGGCCTGATTTCTATGAGAATAAGTGCAAATGTTTATTATGCTATTAAATAGAGGCTGCTTTAGTCACAGAATGGGATGCCAGTGCCACAAAAACCAGAGAGCATGCACAGCAAAAGTGTCTTTATCAGGCCTGATTTCTATGAGAATAAGTGCAAATGTTTATTGTGCTATTAAATAGAGGCTGCTTTAGTCACAGAATGGGATGCCATTGCCACAAAAACCAGAGAGCATGCACAGCAAAAGTGTCTTTATCAGGCCTGATTTCTATGAGAATAAGTGCAAATGTTTATTATGCTATTAAATAGAGGCTGCTTTAGTCACAGAATGGGATGCCAGTGCCACAAAAACCAGAGAGCATGCACAGCAAAAGTGTCTTTATCAGGCCTGATTTCTATGAGAATAAGTGCAAATGTTTATTGTGCTATTAAATAGAGGCTGCTTTAGTCACAGAATGGGATGCCAGTGCCACAAAAACCAGAGAGCATGCACAGCAAAAGTGTCTTTATCAGGCCTGATTTCTATGAGAATAAGTGCAAATGTTTATTATGCTATTAAATAGAGGCTGCTTTAGTCACAGAATGGGATGCCAGTGCCACAAAAACCAGAGAGCATGCACAGCAAAAGTGTCTTTATCAGGCCTGATTTCTATGAGAATAAGTGCAAATGTTTATTGTGCTATTAAATAGAGGCTGCTTTAGTCACAGAATGGGATGCCAGTGCCACAAAAACCAGAGAGCATGCACAGCAAAAGTGTCTTTATCAGGCCTGATTTCTATGAGAATAAGTGCAAATGTTTATTATGCTATTAAATAGAGGCTGCTTTAGTCACAGAATGGGATGCCAGTGCCACAAAAACCAGAGAGCATGCACAGCAAAAGTGTCTTTATCAGGCCTGATTTCTATGAGAATAAGTGCAAATGTTTATTATGCTATTAAATAGAGGCTGCTTTAGTCACAGAATGGGATGCCAGTGCCACAAAAACCAGAGAGCATGCACAGCAAAAGTGTCTTTATCAGGCCTGATTTCTATGAGAATAAGTGCAAATGTTTATTATGCTATTAAATAGAGGCTGCTTTAGTCACAGAATGGGATGCCAGTGCCACAAAAACCAGAGAGCATGCACAGCAAAAGTGTCTTTATCAGGCCTGATTTCTATGAGAATAAGTGCAAATGTTTATTGTGCTATTAAATAGAGGCTGCTTTAGTCACAGAATGGGATGCCAGTGCCACAAAAACCAGAGAGCATGCACAGCAAAAGTGTCTTTATCAGGCCTGATTTCTATGAGAATAAGTGCAAATGTTTATTATGCTATTAAATAGAGGCTGCTTTAGTCACAGAATGGGATGCCAGTGCCACAAAAACCAGAGAGCATGCACAGCAAAAGTGTCTTTATCAGGCCTGATTTCTATGAGAATAAGTGCAAATGTTTATTATGCTATTAAATAGAGGCTGCTTTAGTCACAGAATGGGATGCCAGTGCCACAAAAACCAGAGAGCATGCACAGCAAAAGTGTCTTTATCAGGCCTGATTTCTATGAGAATAAGTGCAAATGTTTATTATGCTATTAAATAGAGGCTGCTTTAGTCACAGAATGGGATGCCAGTGCCACAAAAACCAGAGAGCATGCACAGCAAAAGTGTCTTTATCAGGCCTGATTTCTATGAGAATAAGTGCAAATGTTTATTATGCTATTAAATAGAGGCTGCTTTAGTCACAGAATGGGATGCCAGTGCCACAAAAACCAGAGAGCATGCACAGCAAAAGTGTCTTTATCAGGCCTGATTTCTATGAGAATAAGTGCAAATGTTTATTATGCTATTAAATAGAGGCTGCTTTAGTCACAGAATGGGATGCCAGTGCCACAAAAACCAGAGAGCATGCACAGCAAAAGTGTCTTTATCAGGCCTGATTTCTATGAGAATAAGTGCAAATGTTTATTATGCTATTAAATAGAGGCTGCTTTAGTCACAGAATGGGATGCCAGTGCCACAAAAACCAGAGAGCATGCACAGCAAAAGTGTCTTTATCAGGCCTGATTTCTATGAGAATAAGTGCAAATGTTTATTATGCTATTAAATAGAGGCTGCTTTAGTCACAGAATGGGATGCCAGTGCCACAAAAACCAGAGAGCATGCACAGCAAAAGTGTCTTTATCAGGCCTGATTTCTATGAGAATAAGTGCAAATGTTTATTATGCTATTAAATAGAGGCTGCTTTAGTCACAGAATGGGATGCCAGTGCCACAAAAACCAGAGAGCATGCACAGCAAAAGTGTCTTTATCAGGCCTGATTTCTATGAGAATAAGTGCAAATGTTTATTATGCTATTAAATAGAGGCTGCTTTAGTCACAGAATGGGATGCCAGTGCCACAAAAACCAGAGAGCATGCACAGCAAAAGTGTCTTTATCAGGCCTGATTTCTATGAGAATAAGTGCAAATGTTTATTATGCTATTAAATAGAGGCTGCTTTAGTCACAGAATGGGATGCCTCACAGCAGACTTAAGATCAGTTCAGTATATATGCACAGTTAGTTACTATAAGCAGCCTGAAAACGCTAACAAAGGCTGGATGAAAAAAAAAAAATCTCCCTGTCAGCCAGCTCCGTTTTTCCTACCTTTCCCTGGCTTTCTGTCTGTCTCCTGTCTGTCTCCTGCCTGTCTCCTGCCTGTCTCCAGCCTGTCCCTGTCTGTCCCTGTCTCCAGCCTGTCTAACTGCCTCAGCTACACAGCGTTCTGTCTGTCTGTCACGAATGCAATAGAGAAATGAGGAAAAGCAAGATGGCCGCCGTTAAATACCGCTGTGTGACGTCACCGGGCTTGCTGGCTGCTGATAGGCTGCATGTGACTGCCCCAGCTTGCACTGGCGCGGGATACATGTCCAGACATGTCCCGCCCGCCATCTTAGAATGCCTGTAATGTAAATGAATGGATGTTAAAGGAAAACTTCGAGTGATCGAATCGCGGGGAAATTCGGATTCGATCCGAATCGAATTTTTCCTGAAATTCGGATCGAATCCGGGTTCGTCCGGATCGATTCGCTCATCCCTAGTCATGGCCGTAAATGTTGGCACCCCTGAAATTTTTCAAGAAAAAAGTATTTCTCACAGAAAAGGATTGCAGTAACACGTGTTTTGCTATACACGTTTATGCCCTTTGTGTGCATTGGAACTAAACCAAAAAAGGAAGGAAAACAAGCAAATTGGACACAATGTCACACCAAACACCAAAAATGGCCTGGACAAAATTATCACCCCTAACTTAATGTTTGGTTGCACACCCTTTGGAAAAAATTACTGAAATCAGTGGTTTCCTATAACCATCAATAAGCTTCTTACACCGGAATGTTGAACCTCTCTTCCTTTGCAAACTGCTCCAGGTCTCTCTTATTGGAAGGAGCCTTTTCCCAACAGCAATTTTAAGATCTCTCAAGTGGGATTTAGATTTGGACTCATTGCTGGCCACTCTCCAGCGCTTGGTTGCCATCTATTTCTGGGTGATTTTTTATGTATGCTAGTCTTGCTTTTTTATGTCTCTGTGTCAGCAGTGGTGTCCTCCTGGGTCTCCTTCCATAGCGTTTCATTTTATTTAAATGTCGACAGATAGTTTGCGCTGACACTGATGCTCCCTGAGCCTGCAGGACAGCTTGATTAACTTTGGAACTTGTTTGGTGCTGCTTATCCACCATCTGGACTATCCTGTGTTGACACCTTTCATCAATTTTTCTCTTCCGTCCACACCCAGGGAGATTAGCTACAGTGCCATGGGTTGCAAACTTCTTGATAATGTTGAGCACTGTGGACAAAGGCAAATCTAGATCTCTGGAGATGGACATTTAACCTAGAGATTGCTGATATTTTTCCTCAATTTTGGTTCTCAATTCGTCAGACAGTCCTCCTCTCCTTTTTCTGTTGTCCATGATTAGTGTGGCACACACAGACACACTGTGTTAACCCCCCCCCCCCCCCAGATCGGCGATATAAACCTTTCCCCAGTCATACACTGCATGTATGAGCCAGTTGCTGTGCATATGTAATATTCTGAAAACAGCCCTGTTTAAGGCAATCTGGAGTGAAAGCAGCCGCATCCCCCGCAATGCACCCCCCCCGGTCTATCTGCCCAAAGATGCAGGGGATGCAGCTTTCGATGTTTACATTGGTGAGGAGGCAATGAAGAAGGTGAGTTTAGCTGGGGTTCACATAGTGGGGCATCCTGTTTTCGGGTGCCCCGGGGGAATGCCAGTGGCGGCCCTGAAATCTAGGAATGGCTATGCAGGGTTTTGTTTCAATTTAAAGGGTATGTGAACCCATACAAAAAAGTACTCCTGCATAATAACCATGTTAAGATGACCTTTTTTGTTTCACTCCACGCATGTTCCAGTAAAAATCAAGTTTTGTTCCCCCACAATGTCTATCTAAGTTGATGCCGGGCTGCATCCAGCACTCACACTCTGCAACACTGGATAACCTGTGGGAGATTAAAGTGGACAAAAACCCAGGATATTGACTATCCTGGATTTTGGTTCTTGCACCCCCATCGAGGGTGACCCGCTGTGTAAAACCCCCCCAGGTCGCCCAATCTCAATCACCCTTCCCCGGTCCTGGGGGTATTCACAGCCCTCTCGTCCAATCAGCATGCACTAATTCACTCTACTACGGTGGCGGCCTTATTCCCCCACCTTGAATGGAAGCGAGTTTCACACCTGGGGGGGTTTCACACACCAGGGCATCCCGATTTTGGATAATGCAGGGGAGGGAATTCAGTGGCCCTGGAATCTTATAGATTTCAGGGCCATTGGGGCATGAGTCATTTTAATAAGAAGCCAGGACCACATCATCCTAATGACCTCCAAAAAAGGTAGCAGCATGTGTATTGAGAAAGTCTAATTAGTATCCAGCTTTTGTAATTGCTTTGAAAGAAACGATTATTGGAATCTATTTCTCAATAATGTTGAACCCTTCTGTTATATTTCATAAACTGAACAACCAAATAATTCTGTCAACTCTTTGGCCAACAAGCTTTCTAAATCGAAAAGAGAGTTCGGCTCAGTTAATTTCATTCTGCCAACTATATATGTATGTACATACCAGGAATGTATCCTGAAAGGAGTAAGTAACAGAAGGATAATTCCAAAACTTGCAACGACAGAGCCCACATGATGTAGAATCTAGACCGCCGAACGTGAAATATGCAGCTTTCCATGTTTCTTGGAAATTGTGCTACTGAGCTGAATCAACTACTGTAGGTCTGCGCTAAGAGCCAGCTTAAATATGTATAATGTCTCAAATAGCTTTGCTTGAGGAAATCATTAGATGTAATCATTTCAGTCCAGGTAAATGCTCCAAAGTAATAGTAGAAACATTGCATAAGACAATATGCGACAACGTTAAGATAATGTCATCCAGTTCACTAAACACCTATTGCATAAAGCAGATGGTTTTACTAATAGTCATACTATTCCTATTAAGGACAACTGAACCCCAGTTTTGAACAGTGGGCCCAGGCCCCACTTTCTGTTTGTGTTGAGGAAATGGGAAGTTCAGCTATCAGAAAGGGGGTCGCTGTCACAGGAATATCATTGGGTTTGATTCAGAGCCAGGTGAGAAACCTCACTCCTTTCATGTTTATTGTTTGCCTTCGGGCTGATTCAGAGCCAGGCAAAAATTTACATCTGGTTGCTGAATCGCAAGGTAGACTATGAAAGTGAAAGGCAGTTTACTCTCCTAAAAAAGGAGTGCGTTTTCTCACCTGGCTCTGAATCAAGACTATTGTGTGCTGGGCCCAACTTACAACCATACATTTTCCTTCCCATAGGGTTATTAAAGGAAACCTAAAAGCCCTCTATTAAAGGTACAAGGCAAAAAATGCTTTCCTGAAACAGAAAGTATTGGGGCATAAAAGTCAAGGGTAATAGAATTTCTCCCATAATCCTTTGCAGTAGGCTGATCTATGCAAATGATCCCTTTGTGAATGGTAACATTGAGGTGGTAAGGAGTGCCACAACAGCATCATAAGCCTGTTTAGAGAGAAACCCATGTTAGGCAGTAAAGGAGGATTAGAGGCATCCCAGAGCCTCCTATTAAAAGCTAGTACAGGCAGAGTATGCTTTGCTAAAAGTATTTACATTGCTCTACTATGTGACACCCGAGGGAATGTCTGATTTTCTCACCTCTTCCCAGAGTCCTTGCCATGTCTCAGCGCCACAGCTGCATCTCCATATCTGGGGTACCTACCACGCTCACACGCCAGGTGAGTGGAGATGTGATTGGCTGAGTGTCCTACGTGAGAATCAGGACAAGTTGAGTTTTTTGGCGTTCCTGGGGAATGCACACAGAATGGGTGCAACCCAAATTGTTATGCCCTGCCAGAGAGTAACAAAACCCAAGAAAGTGATTTTTGGGGGTTTTGTTCCTCTGTAAGTGGCCCAAAACCCAAGATTTTGACTATCCCTGGTTTTGGTCCTTTCCCCTGGGTGCCCTGCTGTGTGAGATGCCGATGCCAACTCCTATGGCGCATGCACAGCCGCTCGTCCAATCAGCGCACTTGGAGCCGCTGACGTCACATCGTCTAAGCCTTTGTCTAAGGCCAGTGGCTCCGAGCACGCTGCCAGTCACATCCCTTGCTTCCCTCTAACAGGGACTGTGCCCGCACTGGCCATTCACAAATAGCGGTGATGCGGCCGTTGGACCTGGTAACCAGGATAAGTGTATGGGGCAATTTGGGAGGTTTCACACAGCGTGGCGTCCCGTTTTTGGATGCCCCAGGTGGAGGGAATCGATAATTCATGGAGATCCGTGGTTTGACTTCTTTGCATGTATGGCTTGGATGAGTTGATACCGACAATTCAAATAAGAACTTTATGGAGAGAGCACCTTTAGAAATGTACGGGCTTAGAATATTTCAATACTTTCAACTTTCACCTGCCATATAATCAAAGTCTGTTTCCTGTATCAGCTTACCAAAATGAAAGCTACAAATGAGTTGGATTTCTTTAGTAAATAATGATTTCCTTGTGAAGCACAATCTTTTTATCCTTGGGAATTTGGCCACATCACGTTAATATAATTAATAATGTGAACATCTGCAGAGGTTATGATGTTAATAGCCGATGTCCTGTCTGCTAAATCCTCGCAGAATAACGGATAACTGTATTATAAGGCAACTGTACCGAGACTGGGGTAGACGTTTGCTGGCCGAGACCTCGAGATGGAGTGGGGACAAACGATAGACAGCCATCCCACAATAATTCAGTAATTCCAGCACCATATTACTGTGTCTACCAAGACTCCAGACTGTAAAAGTAAGTTTAAAAGAATTGGAGGTAATTATTTTGTTCCAGAGAAAGATGGAAAGAAGTCTGTGTTTAATAGACTTTACAGTCTCCAATACGAGTTATAGCGTACAGCTTATTTGATGCAGCCGCGTAAGGATGGGATGTGCTGGCAGTTGTGCGTATGTTAAGTACGTTAACGCAATCCAGAGAAGGTTATTGTAGTCCTTAATTTCTGGTTGCAGGGTGATTTCCCCTCCATTCCATTGTTGCGTTTTTGTCTGGCGTGACCTGTGGAATTGTTATGTGCGTTCCCGCTTCCTCTCCGCAGGCCATGCATGAATATATCAGTGGGCCATTTAAATCCTTCTCATGAAGGCCTTCCTTGTGGCAATGGAATTCCAGATGTGAGCTTAATGCTGCTATAATGTGTTACCAGCTAAGCTGTGCTACATACTGCGACAATTTGGGAAGGTTAAACACTTATTCTAGCATCAATGGTTCCTCGTCACTCCTTCTCTTTCTCAGCATCACAATTATATAAATCCTGGGTTGCTCTTTATTAACCCTTTTGTTGCCAAGCCCGTAACACCTACGTGCTGGCTTGGCTGGGCGTTAAGTGCCAAGCCCGTAGGTGTTACATGCTTGAATTTCCCTGCTGCTAGTTAAAAAAATAAAAATAAAAAATACTCACCTGACCCCTCGTTGGATCCGGCCGGGTCTCTTCTTTAATTTGGTGCCATCCGATCCCCCGTCGGGGCTCGGATGGCTCCAGGAGAGCCCCCGGAATAGGCCAGCCCCCCCCCCCCCCGCTTCGGCAGCAGCTGCTAACGGTAAAAAAAAATAAAAATGACATTTACTTACCTGTGGCTGCGCTGCCTCCCGCCGGGTCTTCTCTTCACTGGGGGCGGGGCTTATGACGTCACTCACCGGGTGCCGTCCAGGCTCCCTGCTGCTCTTCATTCAGATGCGATCATGCTGGCCACAGGAGCAGAGGGGCAGGTGATCAGATCATCACCTGCCCCTCTGCTACTGCAGCCAGCATGATTGCATCTGTCATCACATCGAGGGACAAAGGAGCTGACGATCGGAGGTAAGTAAAGTTAAAAAAAGTTTTTATTTTTTAATAAAACTTATTTTTTCTTGTGTGTCAGTGTGTTTTTTTTTTTTTACTGTTAACCCCTTGTGAACTGGTAAGGGGTCCATGAGACCCCTTATACCAGTTCACAAGGCTGGGGGCTGGCAAGTCGCCTGCTAGCAGGCGACTTGCCATTAACCCCCGGCACCCCCAATTACCTGCCTCCCCAAAGCCCGGGGGGGGCAGAAGAGCCTGGGCCCACATAGGCTATGTGGGCTGGTAGGCTGCAGGGTGGGGGGGGGCACAAAAGCTGCCCTCCCCACTCTGTGCCTACAAGCCCCCATAGCTGGTCCCGGGCTGGTAATGCTGGGTAAGGGGGACCCCATTTTTTTGGGGGGGGGGGAGTTTAAGGGTTTTTAACCCTTAAAATTCCCAAAAATGGGGTTCCCCCCCTGGGAGGGGGGACCCTATGTCATTTTTTTAAAATTAACCCCTTATGTTTATAGTGTGGATAGTAGTAGTATTTTATTTGTAAATGTTATAAAGTGCTATTTTCAGTTTGGGGGGTCTCCTGGGCAATAATGGGGGGGCTACCGATACATATGTGATACCGTTGTAATTGGAAGAAATGGGGCTTTCACATGCAATATGGTTTTCTCTAATAAAGTAAATGTTTTATTTAAAATAAAGGAGACAATTTTCTAAAAAATAATTTTTTCTTTTTTTTTCCTTTTTACGCAAAAATATTTTAAAAAACAGTAGAAAAATTACAAACAAGACATTTCATGTTAAAGCCTAACCTCTGCTGCAAATAATATATCTATAATTTTCCTGGAAATTCCTCCAAAAATCACGGTTAAACATGGTGCAAAATGGTGAAAAATTACCTGTCAACAGAGGGTGAAAAAATTTCAAGTAGACGGGCAATTAAAAGGGTTAATAGTACATATGCATGTGGGGTATTGTTCTGCTTGGGGGACCTTGCTCTTTCAGATTTAGCTTGTTTTTTCTTGTTTGCATATTGATTTTTTAAGAAAATGTGTTTTTTATTCTGTTTTTTTATAATTTTTTTGAGGGAAACCTCGCGCAACCTAAGAATTCTTCAAGGGATTACTTCTAAAATGATGAGTCCACTACAACAAGCTGGGTACGCTTAGAAAGCTTAACATATGTTCTTTCAGGGAATATATGGTTTCTGGGGAGTATTCCAAATGTAAAGGGTTGTTTTGGTAGAAAAAGTACAAGGTGCACACTTTGTCTGCAGAGCTGAAATTTTCAAGTAAAATTACCCTTACGCACATGCTTTACTTTGAGGTGTTTGACAACTCTTTCATTGACAGTAGATATGCATGTTGGGTATTGTTCTGTTCGGGGCATGTTGCTTTTTCAGATTGGGCTTGTTTTTTTTTGTTTGCATATTTTTTTTTCAGAAAATATGAGTTTGATTCTGCTTTTTATTATTTTTTAGTTAAACTCTGTGCTACCAAAGAATTTATTGAGGAATTACTTCCAGAAAACTGCACCTATGTAAACAAGCCTGGTACACCTAGAAAGCCTGAGGTGTATACTTTCAGGGAATATAAAGTTTGTGGGGGGTATTTCAAATGTAAAGGGTTGTTTTTCTTGAAAAACTGCAAGGTGCGCTTAGCATATTTGTATTTTATCTGAAAATCTCCTAAAGCGCTGTTTCAGTTTGGGGGAGTCTCCTGGGCAGGAAAGGGTGTCTACCTATACATATGTGGTAACGCTGTGAACAGGAGAAATTAGGATTTCACATGCAATAAGATTTTATTGACTAAATTACTTTTTTTATTACAAAAACACTACAAATTGTAAAAAAAAGTTTTTTTAAAATTTTTTTGCACACATTTCACCCCAAAATATTGAGAATACACCTAAAAAATGACAAAAAAGACATTTCATGTTAAAACCCAGATTCTGCTGAAAAAAAGAATATATAATTCCCTGGGAAATCCCTTAAAAAATCACAGTTGAACATGTGGAGCGCAAAGTGGTCTGGCAACAAAGGGTGACAAAAACTCCAGGTAGCCTGGCAGTGAAAGGGTTAATGATCAGTTACCACCTCTGGGTACAAAAGTGGGCTAAATAATCAAGTAGCCCCTCTAAGCTTTCATGAAGCTTGCTTTGTAGGATGATTGTCTGAGAGTATAAATCAAGCAGACCTATAACTAATGGGTGTGCCTCTCAAGATTAATTACTGTAAACTGAATAAAATATCACATGTACATGCCTAACATTTACTGCTATTGGAGGGGGGTGTGCCAAGGAATTGACTAGCATCTCCCTACATTGCAGTGAATAGAGGGGACATGCAGAGTCACTGTGACTGATGTAAGGGGGGCCCAAACTCAGAGGCCGGAAGATAGATAGGCCCTGAACCGACCAGAATCTGCTGCGGGGGGAAAAGACGCACTATCACTGCCCAATATCGGTATTTATTGTATGGCTGACAATCACTTGACCATCCGGGTTTGCCGAGTGGGCTTGCACGTGAACGGTTGCAGGTGGTCGCGTTATTTTCTGTCATTGGCTGTAAAATATGTGAACGAGGAAGTGATGGCTGTAGTGTCCCTTTAAAGTGGACCAAAACCCATGGCGATTGGCCAGGAACCTTTAAGATTCCCAGGCGGATTGATTCCCTCCCGGGCATCCACAATTGGGATGACTCAATGTGTGAACCCCCCCCAAGTCGCCCCATACACTTACACCTTCTTTTCCGGTCCAGCGTCGCGAGCCATGTCCGCATCCTTGCTACCCCTCTAGCAGGGCACGTGCATTTGTGAATGGCCGGCGTTGGCACGCTGTGGTTTTCTACTGGTAGGAATAACAGTAGAAGGAGACCTCGTGGTCCATCTGGTCAGCTTTTATGTGTATGTGTCCTCTTTATCTTGAGCTAGATATATGCTTATCCCAGGCATGTTTAAATTCCCACCACCTATGCTGGAATTTGTTCCCAGCATCCACAACTCTGTTAATTAATAATCTTCCCTCCAACTGGCCTCGGGTTGGGTTCCCTTGTTCTATCATAAGGTTTTTTTTTACTTCCCTCCTGAACCTTATTCTATCCTTTAACATATTTAAAGGTCTCCATCCCTTTCCCCTCTTTTCTTCAGCACTGTACAAATTAAGTTATTTGAGTCTCTTCTGATACGTTGTAAGTCCTTCCACCATTTTTGTTGCCTGCCTTTGGACTTGTTCTATTTTAATAATGTATTTTGTAGGTGAGGTCTCCAGAACGGTACACAGTATTCCAGCTATGGCTCCACTAGAGTTCTATACAGCTGCATTACAACCCCTCTCTACCTATTGGTGATGCCTCAAGCTATGCAGTAGAGGTTCCTGCTTGATTTCCCCTGGCTTTGGCTGATGCCGCAGTTGGTTGTAGAGTATTGCAGAATATGGTAAACTTGCTAATGTGGGCTCAGAATATCTGTCCTTCTTTATGCTGGGTATAGCTGATACAGTTGGCTTGTCTTACTGTAACTGGGATTGGTCCCACCTATATCTTAATTGGTGTAACATAGAGAAAAAGAGAGAGAGGTACATTTTATGTACTCCCCTGTAAAATGTTTTCTCTATTATTCCACTCTAGTGCACCATTGCCAGCTTACATTTTTTTTTAATTGGCCATGCCCTTTATATGGCTTGTGTCGCTTAGGGGCAAGGATTGGGGTGTTTTATCCTTCCAGTGCTGTGTCTGTACTTCTGGCCGTGGGTAGTTTTATTTGCTTAATAGGATTGACCACCCATGTAAAAAAAACAAAAGAGTACTCACTATTTGTCCCCTGCAGCTGACTCCTTGGGTTCACAGCTCTCCTGATCACTGAATGACATCCCACACCATTCAGGGCCCCAGAACAGTTGTCAAAAAGGAATCTGTGTTGGTGCTCACACCCCTGCCACTAATCGCAGGAGTGCTGCCATGCCCTTTTCATTCATTTCCATGTAGGAATGTGCTGAGGCCTGACTAACCATCTCCGTTCTAGTGAATAGAGGGGGCATGGTACCACTCCTGGCACTTATGGCAGGGGGTGTAAGCAGGGCATGAAAGCTTTGCCTATACAGCGATCAGCTGAGTTGCTGGCCACTGAAGTTGGACTGATCAGTTACCGGGGAGGTTGTTTTATTCTAAGTATACAGCACGTCCTGTTCCAGAAGATATTCCTTACACTTGGGATACACTCCAGTAGATGGCGCTGGACTGCAGAGACAGAAAAGTGGCTCCTCCCGGCCCCATAAATACCCGGGACCTCCCACAAAATCCCCAGTTCTTCTCTGCAGTCCTGGCTGCGATGACTAGAAGATGGCTCTCTCTACTCGCAGGTGAGCGGGGCTATTAGCCTGCGGCCCTGTAGGACTATTCCCACCCATTTCCTTCTACTGCGTCCCAGCTCAGGCTGCTCTGGTTCGGGTAACAGTAGGCAGCACCGCTGTCAGGTGCTAAGGATCGCTGCTCCAACCGCAGTCCCCCACCAAAGGGTAGGCGGTACAGGCCCATGGTGAGCCTTATGGGATGCCCCTCGCCCCCTGTCCCTACAGTTGGCTTCCTTTAGGCTGGCCATTGCGTTGTGTCTGATCCCTGTGAATTGATTGCACTGGTTTCTTCTGCCGCCGCCGCACGTTTGTACTGCGCTCTGCGACATCGCCTCAGGTGCTGCTGCACCATCATTGGCTGGTCTTGTCAGGTGGGCGCCTTTTTGCGCTCTTCGGGGGGGCGGGCCTTGCGGATGACGCGTTTTGCATCACTGTCTCCGCGGCCCGCCCCTCGAGGTATATGCGGGCGTCATTTTAATTCTCTGCTGCATGTGGCTGTCTTCTTACTATCGCGGTCCGTAAGTGCCCCTGCGGGCTGATTTTTTTATGTACATATCTGTATTGCATATCGCTTATGGGATCTTTTGCTTATGTCTTGCAGGCGGGTCAAACTTTGTGGTTTCTCCCGGTCCTATCCCCTCTATTTAGTGTTAACTCTTATTGGAGGGCTATTACTTACCATTACTCCCACTTCCCTAGCGGGTTATTGGGGCATCCCGGGTTGCTTTTACTTGCGTCAATCCCTATTGGCCTGTTGTGCCGTGATAATCACCATATGGAGGCTTCTCAGGATAATGTGCTCGGAGTTCCTTCGGGACAAGCCCGGCTGTGTGTGGCGTGTGGGGTAACCCCTATAAGTTATGATGTTAGGGTCTGTGTACCCTGCGCCCAGCAGGTACTTGCCCTGCAGTCTGGTTTACCTGTGGCTGGGCCTAGTGCTGCGCCCCCTCTGGCTTCGCCTACCCCCCCCACGCTTACACCTGACTCCCAGTGAGATGCATACCAGTGGGGAGTCTCAACCTGATTCGGCTACCAGGGTAGCCAGCATTGAAAGGCATTTTGCTGGTTCTGGTCCGCGTAAGGCTCCTGCTAAGCGGCGGCATCCGGCACCCGGTGTTACTCTCTTTCCTATGGAAGCTGAGGATGATGTTACTGGTTATACCCCCCTGGAAGAAGGGGAATTATTCTCTGATTCAGAATCATGTGAGAATCAGCCTAGGGGTTATGCTGAGTCTGGGTCTGACCCATGGGCTTCAGATGATACTGACAGACTTTTGGCTCAAATATTTGAAGTACTTTGTATCTCTCCTCCTGCCGTAGCCCCGCGGCAGCAGGGGGAGCTGTTTCATACTGCTAAGCCACGTTTGGAGTTTCCTGAACAAACTCACTTTAATAATCTGATTCTCAAGGAGTGGGAAAGGCCTAGCCGGCTTCCCGGGGTACCAAAGAGTTGGGATAAGGGGTATCCCTTCCCTGCTGAAATTGTTAAACGTTGGTCATGTCCTCCAGAGGTGGATGCACTAGTTCTGGGGTTGTCTAACACATCTGTCATGCATTCCCCTGACACTACTACATTGAGAGATGGGGAAGACAGGCGCATGGATCAGCTGGCTAGCCATGCTTTTGCCTGTGTTAGGACTGAGCTTCGTCCGGTCTGTGCCTCTGCTATCACGGCTATTGCCATTAAAAGCCTGCTCAGGGGTCTCTTAGATGTGGCCCCTGATGATGCTGGTAGTGAAGAGTATAGAGCTCTTTTGCATTGTGAGGAATTTGTTGCATATGTTCTCTCTACCCTGGATTATACCATTAGAATGTGTGGCAGGGCTTCTGCCTTGTTGGTGGCTATACACTGATCGGTCTGGCTGCGCCAGTGGGCAGCTGACAATACTGCCAAAAAGGCCCTCACTGGTTTTCCCTTTAAGGGGCTGCGCCTCTTTGGGGAACGTTTGGACTTATTTGCTAAGGGTGGCAAATTCCCTCAGCGTAGAAGGCAGCCCTGGTCCTTTCGGGGTTCAGGTGCCTTTTCTACTTCCTTCGGGGGCTCCAGAATTGGACTGGGAGCTTCCTTTGCTGGAGCCCGTGGAGATTTTTGGGGCAGGGGCCGAGGACGTGGCCTCCCCCAAGCCCCCTCAGGCATGAAGGGGCGCCCTCACCCATCCGGGTGGGGGGGCGGGTTCGGCTCTTGGCTCACGTCTGGAGGCGTCATGTCTCAGACCGGTGGATTCAGGAGGTAATTTCCTCCGGTTACAAGATAGTTTGCAGCCTGGCCACCCCCAAGATTAATCAAATCTCGTGTAGCTCCAAACCCCTTGTCAGCTCAGTGTCTCTCCCTGGCTGTCCAAGGCCTTCTAGACCTAGGTGTCATCTGCCGAGTGCCCTTGAGGGAAAGGGGCAAAGGCTATTATTCCAATCTTTTCATTGTGCCCAAAATGGATGGGTCCATAAGACCTATCCTGGATTTAAAGCTTCTCAACAAGTTTGTCAGATTCAGACACTTTTGCATGGAGACTCTGCATTCAGCTGTGACTTTCCTATGCCCAGGGGACTTCATGACCTCTGTAGACATCAAGGATGCTTACCTTCACGTCCCTATTTTTCCAGATCATCAGAGGTTCCTCAGCTTCGCTCTGGAAGACCAGCACTACCAATTTGTGGCCTTGCCCTTCGGCCTCACCTCGGTCCCCAGGGTATTAACCAAGGTGCTGGCAGGAGTGATGGCCCTGCTGAGATCTCAGGGCATTCGCATTCTTCCCTACCTGGACGACATGCTTATTGCTTCGCAGTCCTTCCATCAGGCAGAGCTGGACGCTCAGAGGGTGGTGTCCACACTGGAATCATTCGGCTGGGTGATCAATCACCCCAAATCTTCCCTGTCTCCTTCCATGGTGAAACCGTTTCTGGATTCAGCTCAGGTCAAGATCTTTCTTCCTCAGCAGAAGGTGGAGGTCCTTCAAGAGAAAGTTTAGTTCCTGCTGTCTTGTCCCCATTCATCCATCAGGCAGGGGATGCAGCTGGTGGGCCTGATGGTGTCCTGCTTCGAGGCGGTTCCATATGCTCAGTTCCACATGAGGCCTCTTCAGCTTCACCTCTTGGCAGTATGGGATCGGGACCCTGGGTCCCTGGATCAGGTGTTTGTCTTGTCCCCTCAGGTCAGGCGGTCTCTAGTGTGATGGTGGGTCTCAGGGAACTTGCTGGGGGGCAGGTCCTTTCTGGCCCCCTTCTGGGAGACTGTCACCACGGATGCCAGTCTGACAGGTTGGGGGGGATTCTGGAAGTCCCTGACATTCCAGGGTCAGTGGGGCCCTCAGGAGGCCCATGCCCCTATCAACATTCTAGAATTGATGGCAATCAGGTTGGTTCTCGCCCACTTAACCCCTCACCTGAGGGGTCGGGCTGTTCAGGTCCGCTCGGACAACCAGACGGCGGGTGCCTACATCGATCATCAGGGAGGGACCCGGAGCAAGAGGGCCCTCAAGGAAGTGTCCCTGATACTGTCCTGGGCGGAGGAAAATGTTTCCTGCATCTCGGCTGTGTACATCCCGGGGGTGGAGAATCTGGAAGCACACTCTCTGAGCAGGGGGACCTCTCGTCTGGGAGAGTGGTCCCTCAGCAGCAGGGTGTTTTGCTCCCTGTGCCACCGCTGGGATCAGCCGGACGTGGATCTATTTGTGTCCCGTCACAATCACAAGCTTCCAGTCTTTGTCTCTCTGTCCCAGGATCCTCTGGCCTTGGCCACGGATGCCCTGGCAATGCTCAGGATGAGGTTCCAGCTCCTGTATGTTTTTCCCCCGTTTTCACTGCTGGGCAGGGTGCTGCGCAAGATAGTTCAGGAAGGGGTGCCAACCATCCTGGTGGCCCCCAGTTGGCCAAGAAGAGTGTGGTTCGCAGAGATCCTGCAGTAGGCAGTAGATCAGTACGCGCTGCCACTGGTTCCAGATCTGCTCACTCAGGGACACCTACGTCACCCCAATTTACAAACGCTGTCTTTGAGGGCCTGGCTGTTGAAACCTCCATCTTGATGGAAAAGGGGCTGCCTGCCTCGGTGGTGAATACTATGATCAGGGCTAGGAAGAGGTCCTCTTATTCCATCTATTACAGGGTTTGGCGTACTTACACTGACTGGTGCGAGTCCCACTCGCTTCCCTGTCGTGTGTTTTCTATTCCTAGGATTCTGGAGTTTCTCCAACATGGTTTGGATCTGGGTCTTCAGCTTCAGAAAATAGCCAAAGCAGACACATGGCCTTTCAAAGATCCTTTGCTCAGCATCCCCTGGTCAAGACCTTTTCCCAGGTGGTTACTCACGTGCGTCCCCCACGTAAGCCTATGTTACCAGTCTGGGACTTGAACTTGGTCTTGTCTGCCCTGCAGGGGTCTCCCTTTGAGCCCTTGCAAGGGGCCCCTTTGTCCATTCTTATGCTTAAGCTGGTCTTTTTGGTGGCTATCACTTCTGTTAGGCGTGTTTCTGAGTTGGCGGCACTTTCCATCAAGCCTCCTTATTTTGAGAGACACCAGGACAAGGTGGTGTTTCGTTTTAAACCAGATTTCCTACCTAAAGTTGTTTCTGCCTTTCAACTCAATCAGAACATTGTTTTGCCTTCTCTGTGTCCTAATCCTAGTAACCCCAAGGAAAGGGTTTTTCTTTGGACGTAGTCAGAACCCTGAAGTTCTATTCGGTGGCTACTGAATCCTTCAGGAAGACTGATGCTCTTTTTGTGCTTCCGTCTGGACCTAAGAAAGGCCTGGCTCCGGCTAAGTCCACTATCAGTGGATACGTCAGGCTGTGATACAGGCCTACTCTGCTAAGGGGAAGGAACTTCCCTTCCGCCTTACTGCTCATTCTACTCGTGCTATTGGTGCCTCTTGGGCTTTTCAGCACCAAGCTTCTGTTGAACAAGTTTGCAAGGCTGCTACTTGTTCTTCTGTTCATACTTTTTCTAAGTTTTACAAGGTTGATGTTAGGGCCTCAGCTGATGCTGCTTTTGGCCGCAAGGTTCTGCAGGCGCAAGTGGTTTGAACTGTCTGCTGTTACTTTTGGGGATCCCACCCTACCTTACGGACACTGCTATTGGATGTCCCAAGTGTAAGGAATATCTTCTGGAACAGGACGTGCTGTATACTTAGAATAATACAATTCTGTGATTACTCACCTGTAGAATTGGTATTATATGTATACAGCACGTACTGTTCCACCCCACCCTTGTTATCATTATCTTTAGTTACCTCTTTATGGCGATTGTTTTTATGTTCAGATTTTCATATAATGGTTATAGTTCTCCCTGTCTCTTGCTAACTGCTTTTCAATACTGAGGATTTTGTGGGAGGTCCCTGGTATATATGGGGCCAGGAGGAGCCACTTTTCTGTCTCTGCAGTCCAGCACCATCTACTGGAGTGTATCTCAGTTGTAAGGAATATCTTCTGGAACAGGACGTGCTGTATGCATATAATACCAATTCTACAGGTGAGTAATCACAGAATTGTATTTTTACATGGGTGGTCAGTCACTTTAAGCTTGCAGTCGTGCATCTAGCTAGGACTTAGCCCACCTGTATCTGAATTGGTGCACCAGAATAATAAGAAAGAAACATTTTACAGGTAAGTACACAAAAATGGAAGCCAGAGTAAGTTTCTTCCTCGAGTGGGAGAGTCCCAAACTGGCAGGCAGTGCTTTAATGTCTGTATCATAGGCAAATATTTCAGCTAGGTAGTATCGGAGGGAACAGGAGATTGAGCGATAATGGCTGCATTCCTCACATTGTATTGCATAGTAATATGCTGATTATCAAGGGGAACAAAATGTGCCCTGTTGTTTTTCTTTGGCCACCTTTAAACAAAAAAAAACATAACCATGCTTTGCATACTAGTGTAATGTATAGAAATAAAACTTTTGCTGAGTTCCTGATGAGGATTGTGGCAGGCCTTGCAGTGTACAGAAACAGTTTCCTTTCCTATTATGCTACCCCTTAATAGGGATCTAAATACTTGTTGGAAACTTTTAGGGAATCCAGACCATCATTCAGATAAACCTGCACCTCTGCACTGCTATATCCTATTGTAAGAGGTGGGGTTACTGCAAGCGCACATTCACAGTATGAAGTACATCGGCTCAGGGTGCAAGATATTTTAAGTCCCCTGCTGGACCGTGATGGTGGGTTACAGGCTTCTGGGTCCCATCAGACAGAGCAATGCAAGGAAAAGGTTATTATTTTTCATAAAACCACACACAACCACACACCAGCAGTTTTAGACATATTGGTACCCACAGTTTTACATTCATATGTATGCTGTGATGCTTGGCTTTGCTTAATATTAGTTTTATTTGCTTAATACATTTGACCAGCCATGTAAAAAAAAACAAAAGGGTACTCGCTTTTTGTCCCCTGCCGCTGACTCATATGTATGGTGTAATGCCCGGCTGATTCTAGTTCAGGTATCGGCCCCCAATCTAACAATGCTAGTTTACCTGTAAACAAGCCGGCTGTTTGCAGAGAGACATGGCATGCCTACCCGAACTTGGCTGCTCTTAGGATATAGAAGCACCAAGATAACATCGAAAGTCCATGTTCAACCATGTCTGTTCTGCCAACCCACATTTTTCCACAGAGAAATATTACAATGTTTTAACATCCATACGTCTAAAATTTTGCTCGCCCACTGACTTGTCATTAAACCAGACTAACAGCCTTGCACAGTTGGAAAAAAAAACTCCCTAAAACTCACTTGTCCCATTTGCATCCATGATACTGAATTATTGCCTGCACTTAGGCTGCTGCCACATGGGGCGATTGCAAGTTGATTGCAATTGTCAGTGAAAAGGCAATCAGATTCCACTTGCCCCGCAAAAGCCCTGCAAGCAGCATCTTTGCAGTTGCACTTGTGTACTCGCTGTATAGCAAATAGCTATTGCAAATGCCATCGCTACTAAGACATTGGTCAATTGCCACCTCATCAATTTTCTCCTCAAAGTGGCCATTTTGTAGCTGCTGCCTGGATTCAACTGATATAACGCACAATGAACAAGGGCAAGAAACCCAACAGTATCTACTCTTTGCAGGCAGCCTGCAGCACCAAAGGGAAGCTATTGTGGTTGTAAAATTGACCACAGCAGCCATCTGAATTGCCCTAGGGAGGGATGCACAATGAGCACTGTTTCTTCTAAGAGGGTTGGTCTAGAGTAAAGGAAATGTAAACCCAGTGGCAATAATTGGCCAGCAAGCAGCTCATCTGATCCCTGTCCCATGTGCCTCTCCTCCAGTTCCTGCAGGGCAGGGTAGTAGCAGTAAAAGGGCTCCAAGGTTTGCCCTCTTTTTAATTTCATTCCTCCAGGACCACGCAAAAAATTGGCTACGCTGGAGGTCCCAGTGTGAGCAAGCACAGCAAGCTACAGTGGTCCTGCAGAGCATGCTCAGGACACAGCAGAGCATGCTCAGGACTGCACCATGACACAACCTTCCCAGATCAGCCACCACTTAGCAATTGAAGCAAAAAATTAGTTTTGCCTAGAATACATGAGGTATTTTCATTTAATCAGAGATTTTTGGGTACTTTGGAATGGCTCAATTTATACTGTTCCCAATGGGGATTGAGGAGCTGAATTTTAGTGTTTGCCTGGACAGGAATGTTAAAAGATAACCTGTTAACAAATATGATGACAGACCATCACACATCCATTGGTCCCAAATATTCTTTACATCAGGGCTACCATTAGACTTTGGACACACATCAAATACATTTTTTGGCATCAGGTCAGGAGGGACTTGATGGGAAAAACTTTATGTAGAATAGGTCCAGCTCTGCTGTAGTTAAATGCGCTGCCATGCTTTTTCAAACTCAACAGGTTTCGGCTGCAGAAGAGTACAGGCTGACAGTATGAGTATCAGCATCATGCTGGCCAAGCCACAGTTGTACTGGTAGTAGTTGGATGCCAGTTGGTTGCTTTTAGAAAGCTTCTGTCTCCACTGACCTGATGGCAACCCTGTATATTTTTCTTAACTGGAGGCGGAGAATAACGAAGTGCTCTGGCCACATACATTAACTGACCTTTCAAACCCCATCTGCTGTGGTTTATTCGTAGCATACCATTAATGATAAAACAGTTCCTGTTACAATACATAAAGATTTGGACCAGTGTCCTCGTAGCTGTTATTTAAATGTTGCTTCCTGTCTGCATTTGTCTTTTGGCATCTTGCCCGCTATGTGGGGAGACTATACAGAAGAGAGGAGAAGACAGATGTGTGAAATTCAAATGTATTCCCCACTATGTGAATCATAGTTAAATAAACATATCCTCCAGAAAGAAAGTAGACGTCTTAAAATAGCATAAATATTGTCGTCGCTCCCTTGTGATCTCCTGTTTTATATACTGGGATTGTTTTTGAGGTGAGCCCACACAGTAGATTTTGGTGCATGGTTATGAAGTTGAGTCAGGGCACATATCCAGTATGTTTATACCTACAGCATAGCTGGTGGCACATGGCTTCTGGGGGGGGGGTGTTAAATAAATATCTCAGAAACTGAGCATCAGACTTTTTTTTTAATATAGTAGTGGGGAAAAGTCAACACATAACACATATTTACTATAGTTAAATGAAAAGTCCACTTTCGTGGACTTTCCTAGCAGAACTCAGACCAGATGTCACCACAGTCTTGTGTCTGAGGTCTGCAACGAAAACCTAGTTAGTAGACTTTTCCTTTAAAGAAAGTGTTTAAAAAACATTATTTAGCTAAAGGGGAGCCAAAAGTTATCAAAAAGCAAAGTGATGTAAAGAAAATTCAAGCTCAAGACAATATATGGCATTACCACCCTTTGCTTTCAAAATTACATGTTGTAGTGTCTGATTAACTGAAACAGAAACAATTGTGGAGGAGGCTTAACATTGGGTTAGGAGCAGCCAATCTCTGCTACAAAGTTGAGGATGTGGAAGATAATTTCATGTTACAGGTCAAACACCACAGCCAGACTGAGCACAGCAACAATACACACAAGACTGCATCAGCAAGGTATCTACCCATTGTAATGATTTCAAAGCAGAGTGGGGTTTCAAGATGTGCTGCTTAAAGGAGCAGTATCGCGAAATTTGCATTAAAAAAGATAAATAATTAAATAGCCACACAATAGCTTCTAACATGTGTATAAATAATGTGGCGATAGAAAAAGGAAAAAATATCTGCCTTTCTTTTAAATTGTATAATGACAATGGCTGTCCATTTGCTGAATAGGGGGATCTGCTGGGTTGTATTTAGTGAGCTGCTTCATTTAGCCCACTGGTCTCCTAGCAACACTTTACCTCAGAGGCTGACACTGTAATCAGTGGTAACGGCTGTTTGTGTGTGAGGTGCTGCTTTTGTTATGAGACCAGGTGACTCAAATGTGTAAAATCTATACAAAATTAACTAAACTGACTGGAAATGACTGAAATTCTTCTTTGAATAATGCCCCTAGGGGCACAAAACTCCAGATAGTGAAAATCCTGGGTTGGGCTTTGCTCAAAACACACAAAGCTGAAAGAAAGATCATATAGAAAAATGTGTCGTAAGAATATGAAAGAGAAAATGATAAACTGAAAGATTCTGCAGCAGAGCCAACATGAAGGGAAAACTGTCAAAATACAAAATGTTTAGAGCAAAAAAACAGGATGTAAACATAAAAATCCAATTCTGAAATAAAATAACCCCCCCCCCCCCCCCCCCAAAAAAAAAAGTCTGACATTCGAACCAATGACTGGTTCAAACTGACATTGAATTTACCAATGAGCTAAATGACTTCTAGAGCTTTTCTTTCTGTTTTAGATATGAGTTCTGGCCAGGCAATGTTGTTATCTTATGCTGGACGGCTGCCAGCACTGAACAGCTGATTACTTTGTTACATTGTTTCCCCCTCTCCTCAGCGTGGAACAGGCCAGAGTGGCGGGCCCCGACACTCAGCAGACATAAACATGAGCTATTAGTCTCCAGCTGCACAACACAGACATCATTTTTTTCTAAATTTGTAATTCTTACTCCAACACTTACCTACATTCAAAGTACTATTGAAATATGTCACCAAGAAAAATTCGCGATACTGCTCCTTTAAGCTCTTTTTCTTCCAATCCATTCCAGACACTCCTTACACTTGGGATTACCTCCTTGCTGATTGGATGTGACTGCAAGACAAAAAAGGGCGCGGACCCATAAGTAGCAGCTGCCTCCTAACCTAGATCAGTTTTTTTCTTGCAGTTGCAAGTGACTGTGAAGGTTGTTCAGGAATTCGCTCTCAAGAATTGGCAGCAAGCGGGGGATTGCACCCTGTCTGCTTCCTGCATAGCCTTATTCCCATGGATCCCCCAGACCCAATTGTGCCTCCCACAGCTTCTGACTGTTCTGGGAAGGTAGCGTGGAAGCGCCGGGGTCTTGGGGCGCTTACAGAGTGTATATGCTCTGGGCTGCAGGCTTTTTGAAAAGTAAGACAGCCGCAGGTTTCTCTCTGGTGTACCTGCTGAGGAACATTTTTTATTTTCTTAGTTTCAACCCGTCCTTCTTCCAAGATAGGTAGGTTTTTGTTTTTTCCCCCAAAAAAAGAAAAAATGTTGGTATGCCTTTCCCCCTTCTAGTGCCAGCTACGTGAGTAGCTGCCTCTCCAACCGTTAAGTGCCAGCTACGTGAGACTCACATAGAGCCGCATAAAAAAAAAAGTAACAAAGTAACAATACAGACTTACATGACCCCTCGTTTGAAAGTGGCAGCGATTCTCTTCAAGTATCACCTGTTCGATTTTCGCCCCTGGGCCTCTGATCTTTATGAGGGGGCCCGGAATAGCCCCCCCCTCCCGCGCCATCTGAAAGAAAAACAAAAAAATTAAAAATGACACAAACTCAGACAGCCCGATCGCTCCTCCGATGTCTTCTCTTCACCAGGGGGGGCTCCCATCCCCCCCCCCCTGGACTTGCCACGCTTCGGGTGAGGACCCAGCAACGGGCCCTCACCATCCTCTTCGGCCGGTGCTGGCCCCGCCCACACGTGGGAGGAGCGGGATGACGTCATCCCGCTCCTCGTATACCGGCACCCAGCTCCGATCTGTCACTTGCCGGTAGCGATCGGAGCAGAGAGGGTGGGAGGCAGGGAGGCTCTGAGATCTTACTGCCTCCCACCTTCCCTGCCCTGATCACTACTGACAAGTGTCATCTGCAGCTGCGCGGGACACTGGATCAGAGGTAAGTATAAGTGAAAAAAGAATAAATAAAGAATTTTGTGTCTGTGTCTTTTTTTTTTTTTACTTAACCCTTTGTGAACTGGTAAGGGGTCCATGAGACCCCTTATACCAGTTCACAAGGCTCTGGGGCTGGCAATCACCTGCGGCTAGCGGGTGACTTGCCATAACCCCCAGCCCCCGAATACCTGCCTCCCCAATGGCCGGGGGGGGCAGAAGGGCCTGGGCCACTTAGTGGCTATGTGGGCTAGTAGCCTGCAGGGCCAGGGGCCACCAACGCTGGCCTCTGCGCCCTGTTCTACAAGCACCCATAGCTGGTCCGGGTCGGTAATTCCGGAGTAAGGGAGACCCTACGTCATTTTTGGGGGGGATTTTAAGGGTTATTAACCCTTAAAATTCCAAAAAAATGATGTCCCCCTCTCAGAGGGCGAGTTACGCTCTGGTGAAGAAGATAGTAATTCTATTTTATTCTCTTCTGATGAGGATCCCCTTCTCTCTCTGACAAGACAGAGTGTTTACTTTCATCAGTTTTTGAAACCTTGAATATTACCCCTCCTGAGGTGGGAAGGACTGCCTGTTTAAGCCAGTAAGGCAAAGGCAGGTGTTCCCGGAACAGCCGCATTTTTCCAGGATGGTGTTAAAGGAGTGGGAAACTCCTAACAAGCTGCCGGCTGTTCCCAGGATCCTAGACGCTAGGTATCCTTTTCCGGTGGATATGATTAAACTTTGGTCTTTTCCACCCGAGGTGGATTCTCCAGTATCAGGCTTGTCCAATACTTCTATCATGCCATCGGCTACTATGGGATCATTAAGAGATCCCACAGAGAGACGAATGGATAAATTGGCCCGCCATGCTTTTGCTATGGTAGATTCCTTTCTTCGCCCTGTTTGTGCCACGGCTATTGTGTCTTTGGCTTCAAGGAAGAAGGTGAAGAAAATTATGGCCAGGGCTAAGTCTCGCAGGCTTATTCAAGAGTCCAAGGATTTTAAGGTTTGTTTGGACTTTAATTCTTTCGCTATCACTGCTATGGATGATGCGGTCAGGCTAGCTGCTAGAACTTCTGCTCTTCTTGTTGCCTTGCGCCGTTCCTTATGGCTAAGACAATGGTTGGCGGATGCCACCGCTAAGAAAGCTCTTACAGATCTACCTTTTTTAGGGAGCAGACTCTTTGGAGAAAAGTTGGACCATATGGTCAAGGATGGCAAACTTCCTCAAAGGAAGAGGGCGACTCGGCCTTTTCAGAGGCCTTCATCATATCGGCCCTTTCGGAGTGGCAGAGGTGCCTTCCGTCCTTGCTCTCGTAGAGATTTTTGGGGCAGAGGCAGAGCTCGTAATAGGGCTGGAGGGGCCTGGAGAAGTAGGCCCAAACCTCCAGCCAAGCCCACCCCAGCAAGGGGGCGCCCTCACCCGAGCGGGTGGGGGGACGGCTCTTGCATTTTACTCCAATCTGGAGACGCCACGTGCCAGATCTTTGGATCCTAGAGGTGGTGTCATCAGGCTACAAGATCGAGTTTGCAGCCAGACCACCCGCAGGGTTCCTTCGGTCAGGGGCACCCCGGAACCAGCTAAAAGCAGATGCCCTGAGAGCCTCTGTGCAGCATCTTCTTCAAGAAGGGTAATTTGTCAGGTACCCTTTCAGGAAGGTCAGGGATTTTATTCCAACCTGTTTACAATTCCCAAAAAGGACGGGTCGATTCGTCCCATTTTAGACTTAAAGGGTCTCAAGTATAACAAGTATATCCGGGTGAAACATTTCCGCATGGAGACTCTGAGGTCAGCGGTAACATCGATTCAGCCTGGAGATCTTATGACTACAATAGACATAAGGGACATGTATCTTTACGTTCCGATTTTTCCAAGGCATCAGAAATTCTTGAGGTTTGCCCTGGAAGGCCAGCACTTCCTGTTTGTGGCACTTCCATTCGGGATATCCTCGGCTCCAAGAGTATTCGCCAAGGTCTTGGCAGGTCTCATGGCCATTTTCAGAAGCCAGGGAATATGCATCATCCCATATTTGGACGATGTCTTAATTTCAGCCGGGTCTCCTCAGCAGATCATGAAGGATACGCAGACGGTCCTATCAACTCTGGAAGAGTTCGGCTGGGTGATCATTTATCCGATGTTCCATATCATTCCGGCGCCAGTAAGGAATTTCTTGGGAATGACGCTGGACACAGTTCAGGTCAAGGTGTTTCTACCAAAACAGAAGGCTCTGCTAAGTCGGAATCAAATAGGGTCCTTACTGGCCTGCCGACAGCCGTTCAGCTAGGGATGAAACTAGTAGGCCTTATGGTGGCCTGTTTCGAGGCTGTGCCTTTTGCCCAGTTTCACATGAGGCCTCTTCAGTTGAATCTGTTGGCAAGCTGGGATCGAGCCCCGCCGTCGCTGGATCAAGTCTTTGTTCTGACTCCCTCGGCCACGCAATTTCGGCTGTGGTGGTTGGACCCTCTGCACCTATCGGTAGGCAGGTTCTTTCTGACACCGCAGTGGCAGATCGTTACCACGGATGCCAGTCTTACAGGCTGGGGGGGCATCTGGCAAGCCCAGAAGATCCAGGGATAATGAGGTCCGAAGGAGAATCAGCTTCCCATAAATATATTGGAATTAAGAACAATCCGGCTAGTGCTTCAGTATCTGTCCAGGTCCAGTCAGACAATCAGATGGCAGTAGCCTATTTCAATCATCAGGGGGGTACTCGGAGCAAGAGTGCTCTAGAGGTAGTAAGTCGGATTCTGACTTGGGCAAGAGGAGAATGTTCCCTGCATCCTGGGGGTAGAAAACCAGGAGGCTGACGCTTTGAGCAGGAAGTTACTGCGTCGGGGAGTATGGTCCCTCAATCTGAAGATCTTTCAAGCCCGGTGCCTTCGCTGAGGGTGTCCGGAGGTGGATCCTTTTGCATCCAGACACAATCGCAAGCGGCCGAAATTCATGTCCCTGTCAAGGGACCCTCTGGCCATAGCAACGGATGCCCTGTCAACCTCTTGGGCAAGGTTCAAGCTCCTGTACGTGTTTCCCCCGCTCCTGAGCCAGGTACTAAGAAAGATAGCTCAGGAGGGGGTACCAACCATTCTGGTGGTTCCTCGCTGGCCAAGGAGAAGTTGGTTTTCAGACATAGCAAGGATGTCGGTAGATCATTGGCGCCTACCAGTCGATCCAGACCTTCTCACACAGGGGGCGCTTCGGCACCCGAATTTACAGATGCTGGTTTTGATGGCCTGGCTATTTAGACCTCGATCTTAGCAGAGAGAGGTTTATCAGCTAAGGTTATTCATACCATGGTTCAGGCCCGGAAGAAGTCTTCTTCCATGATTTATTACAGGGTCTGGCGGACGTTCATATCCTGGTGTGAGGCTAGGAAATTTTCATGTAGAAAGTATTCGATTTCTAGAATTCCAGAATTTCTACAAAATTGCTTATAAATGGGCTTACAATTAGGCACCCTAAAGGGGCATGTATCGGCCTTATCTATTTTTTTCCAGAAGTCTATCGCTAGCAATAGGCTCATTAAAACTTTTTTCAGGGAGTCATTCATATCCGACCACCGCGCAAGTCTATTTTACCGGTATGGGACTTGAATCTGGTATTATCGGCTCTCCAGGGTGCTCCTTTTGAACCTATGATTGACGCTCCATTGAGCATTTTGACGCTTAAGGTGATATTTTTGGTGGCAATCACCTCGGTACGGCGTGTTTCTGAGTTAGCCGCCTTATGTATGAAGTCTCCTTATTTTGAGTTACTAAGACACAAGGTAGTTTTTCGGTTTAAACCTTATTTTTTACCTAGGGTCGATTCTCCCTTTCACCTTAATCAAGAGGTAATTCTACCTTCTTTATGCCCTGTCCTGGCTAATGCTAAGGAAATGGCGCTTCATTTTTTAGATGTAGTCCGAGCCCTAAGATATTACATGACAGCTACAGATTCCTTCTGCAAAACGGATTTTCTTTTTGTTATATCGGAAGGGCCGAGAATGGGGCTTCCGCCAGCTAAAGTGGATTAGGCAGGCAGTAGAAAAAGCCTACTCGGCCAAGGGGAAGGAACCCCCTTTTCGGGTCACGGCCCATTCTACTAGGGCTATTGGTGCTTCCTGGACCTTTCAGCATCAGGCTTCAGTGGAACAGGTTTGCAAAGCTGCCACCTGGTCTTTGGTTCATACATTCACCAAGTTTTACAAAGTGGATATTAGAGCCTCAGCTGACGCTGTTGTTGGTCGAAAGATTCTTCAGGCGGTAGTGAAATGAACTACCTGCTGTTCTGCGCTGGGGATCCCGCCCATAGATGGCACTGCTTTTGGATATCCCAAGTGTAAGGAGTGTCTGGAATGGATTGGAAGAAAAAACGCAATTCTGTGAGTACTCACCTGTAGAATTGGTTTTTCTGGGAATCCATTCCAGACACTCCGGCCCACCCGTTTTTGGGTCATGATCTATCTTTTGATTTTTCTTTGATGGTGTTTAGTCCATTTATTTCATTGGCATGGAAAAAAAGAAGAAGAGAAAGCTTTATTTACTTGTTTATCATTTATTGTTTTGAGAGTATTCTGGCAGAGTTTGGTGTGAAGTAACATGGACTCCTATATAGGGCCTCCCGACCTGCCTCTATTTTATGTTTTACTGCTTTTTAAGTAACTGATCTAGGTTAGGAGGCAGCTGCTACTTATGGGGCCGGGAGGGGCCACAACGTTTTTTTGTCTTGCGGTCACATCCAATCGGCAAGGAGGTTATCCCAAGTGTAAGGAGTGTCTTGAATGGATTCCCAGAAAAAACAATTCTACAGGTGAGTACTCACAGAATTGCGTTTTTGCAGAAGCAGAAAGAAATAGTCAATGCTGTGTACTGTAGACAGAGCGGTCGGCCAAGGAAACTGTGCAAGCAAATGAAAGACACCTCATGCCTACCTACCTTTTTAAAAATACAAAATGTGCAGCAGTGCTGCTTAAAACTGACAGAACCCAGTGGGCCCAGGTACACACATCTACTTTTTGGAGCAGCTGGGTCAGAAGTGGTCACCATAGAAGAATTGTGGCCTAAACGCCATAATTTTAATGTGGAAAAATGGTTTCTCGACTCAGCTATGCAATAAAACATATGGGCCTCTACAAAATTTGTAACGAGAAATGAATCTGTTTTTTGAGAAGAAAATTCTACAGCCTTTTCAAATTCTTGTGATTCAACAAAGAAAAAAACGTGCTCCATTTTGTACACTATTTTTTTTTACTTGCCTTCTCTCATAAAGTGAAAAAAGTTGTCTAAAGTGAAAAAAATACGACTGAAATTTATAATTGTAAAAAATTAGTGTGATTCAGCAATTTTTTTAGTGTGATTTCAGCAATGTTTTTACTACTCTTTTGAACTAAATATTTACAGCTGCCCTGAGAAGGTGTAAAAAATTCTCAGCACATTCCCTTATGATCTTTCTTACCCCAAAAAGGCAGCTTAGCAACTGCCAGCATGTTTTTTTTTTATCAGTGTAAAATACATGCAGAATTGCAGGAATATATGCAACTGCAATAGCTGTTTTTTTTTTTTACTATGATCTGTTTCACAAGTCATTCAGCCACCTTTTCCAATAGGCAATGTTGAATTCACACATACATCCAGTAAAATAAATAATAAAACGTGGAGCAAAAGAAAACCGATAGTCCAGTTGCCTTGATCTATTACTCAATATATATCTTTATTAATTAATTTTCTATTTTTTAATTACTGATTTAATAAAATATTAAATCCGGCACCCCAGAAAAAGTGCTAAACCTTGGCCAAAGGGCATGGGGCTGGAAAGTTGCCAAGGGCAGGCTGTTCGGCTTTTTTGCCCTGGGCTTACTATGCCTGGTGCACCAGTCTGGTAATCTGGATGAAGGGCCATGATTCTTTTTTCATTTTATTTGAAACCGTTACTAAATAAATAAAGTAAATTCCAGCATATCTGTAGGAATAAATTTATGCAACTGCAATAAAGTTGCAGTTATCACTACAAGTCATCTAGCTGCCTTTCCTAGTGGGATGAATAACAAAACATGTGAAGCAAAAGAAAATAGCAAGTTCAGTTGCCTTTATCTATTACTAATTGGATATCTAGCATTACATGGATGAATGTGATCCTTCATAACAAAAAGACTAATTGCACAAGTGCATTAAAAAACAGTTGTCACAAATTCACTGAGATATATTACATGGGGACGTCACCTTCATTCTGAAGCTGTGTGAAATGTAGAAAACAAATGCACCATTTGGGGTAAAGGCTTCTCAGCACCAGAGATGCTTTCAGAAATTTACGATTTTCAAGTGCGAAATTCGAGTGGAATTTTTGCTTATAAATCCATTTTTCGTATGGAAACGTAAATTTTTCTCCTGCATTTTTGAGTGGACGAATTTAATTAGTCAGCCTTGTTGAATCACTAGAGGTTTTTCGCATGAGATCCAATTTTCCAACCAAAACAATTTTTTTTTCTATGTTTGTTAAATCAAGCCCATGGAATTGGTTGTAGAAAAATGGCAGCATGGGTCCTGGACTGATGAGTCAAAATGTTACATTTTTGGCTGTAACAGAAGGTAGTTTAGTGTCTGGAGATTGGTACAATTTCTTGCAAGATCGGTGCTGCATTTCATCAAATGAAGTTGGCGATTTAGTCTGGATTAATGTGTCTTCAATACTGAGAAATACAAAAATCTAATATAAAATTCATCAGAGGTGCCTTTACTGGCTCCAAATTAATTTTACAGCATAACAACCCCAAACATAACAATTTTATTAAGAAGTTATAATATGGCCCTATCAAGTCATAATATCAACATCAGCAAGTCTATTTAGGATTACACAATGAGACTGAAAGGTTTTGAGCAAGCCAACATTCAGAGAAGATCTCTGGTTAGATGGTTGGAACAACCTCCCTACCAAGTTCCTTAAAAAATTGTGTGCATGTGTACCTAGATGCATTGATGCTATTTTGAAAGCAGTGGCCACACAAAACATTGATATGCTTTAGATTTATTTTCTCTAATTCACTTTTGTAAAATATTAACACACCTGCTTAAGGCTTTGGATGGTAATATATATAAATAACGCAATATGAAACACTGCTTACATTCAAGTGGCCAATTGAAAAGTATGTATAGCATCCTCCTCACCACTTGTTATCCACTTCTGATGCACATTTCAGCTTACATGTAGACTTTGTTTTCTCTTATGTTTATGCATTGGTTCTTCATCTTGTTAACTTGTAAAGAATTTCCTTTTGTTCAGTTACAACACATTTGGCTATTAAAGTAAGTAGTAGTAAGAATTTTGGGGCAGATTTGTCAAGGTTAAGACAATGGCTACTATTTGCTTCCAATTAGACAATTTTATAGCCATGGCTAGTTTCAGTCATCAGCTCTGCTCTTTCCATATTATCTGTTATCCCTAAACACATTTATATATATTTAATAACCTCCTTTGTGTAGTCAGGATATTTGGGTTATTATGTGGTAGTTATTCATTTCCTTCCATATTTCAAAGAGCTGTAGCTGCAAGCTGAACTGGGTGGATTCTTATGGTCTGGCGCCAAACTAAAACACATTCAGGAGAATTAATACAAATTCATCTTGTCCTGAAATCCTCCAGACAGGCTTAAAAATTGGTTGAGCTGTTTTGCTACTTGTGTTATTCTTTCCTTTTTTATGATGTCTATGTGAGAAGGATGTGATAGACCTGGCAGGGTGTTATGAGGCTCTTGGACCATGTTTCCTACAATGTGGCATGCACTTCCGACATAGTCCTGGAACATATAAATATCTTCTATCATGTAAACAGAAAGCCATCATCTCATAGCGCAATGGTGATTGCCGACCTGCTAATGCATATACATCAGCTAATTCAACTCCATGTAATACAAACACATGAACCAATGAAGCCTCCTGCTTCCTTTCTTGGACTGAAACATAGACAACACTCGTTCTAAATGAATTTTTCTGTCTGAACATATAGTCTTAAGAAAAAAGTGCCTTGAGTCTGAGTTTAACACACAGTACTATATAAGTAATGCAAACAAATAATTCCAGCTAGATCAAAAGTTCAAGCATAGGTTAATTGTTAATTTTTTTTTTATACCCTCTGATTTTAACACCTGCTTCTGCAATTCATGTGCAATGAATAAGTTAGACAGTCTTGTGCTGAGTCATTATCGGGGTGAAAAAAAGAGATGATGATTAATGTCAAAATCCTTTTAAGGGTGCCTTTGTAGATGGCTCTTTCTGACACTTCAATTAGAGCTCCCACAAATTATCTGCAGCATCATTTTTGCACATTGACCAGGTGTCTGTTTAATATATTTTTACATTTAAAATGGATGGAAACCCAAAAATGGGTCCACCGCTCATCTGCTGGGCGCCCCCCCCCCAAGCAGCCGTGCTGCTGTTGGCTCGGCAGTGGCCTGGTTTTCCACTCCTGAAGGCACGCCCAACTGGAACATTGAGAGAGCCTATTGGCTGTCTCAGAAGTGCAGCTGTGTCGAGGGTGAGCCAGCTGGCCGCATTCCCAGCATGCTGATCAGGGCATGCGGCCAGTGGAAGAATCACGTTGAGGGTTTTGGCCCTCTCTAGCGATGTGTGTGTAGTACCTTACTACATCTCAGTTGCTGTGTACATTGTGAAACCAAATTAACAATGGGGTTAATTCTGCCCTAGGTGCAAAAAGGTGCACATTCTGGTGTTAGATTGACCCCTAAGTAAACAATCAAAGGGAATGGCATGCTTTTTATTTTTTTGTAACTTGCAGATTTTAGATATGTAGGACTACCATGAAACATTTATGCTGAGATCAAAAATGTTTTAGAAGTTAATATTGACTAAATATTACATGGCGGAGATGAAACATAACTGAACCTTCTTCTCTGTAGTTATCAGTGACAGTTTTGGCATATTGCCAAACTGCCAATGATAACTCTATCACCCGATCCACTCAACTCTTCCACAAGTTCACACCATGACCACATCCCCAGCTGGAGCATACTTCGACAGCTAGAGGCAGGACGTCTGTTCAGCAAAGGAAGTCTGAAAGGAGCATGCAGGCTGATTGGCTGAGCGGCCCATGCATACACATTGGGAATGAGAAAAGGGTGAATGTATGGGCTATCCCAAAAATACACACAAATTGGTATGCCCCACCAGAGAGAAACAAAACCCAAGAAAGTTAGTTTTTTAGGTAGTGTTGCTCTTTAAGCTGTTAAGCTGAAAGATCAATGGTGCATCCATGTGAAAACAGATTCAAACCAGAAGCATCCAAATGGAGGTGTTGGAAAATTTCTTCCTGTCCTATATTGCCTAAATGACTGGCCAGTATTCTCAGTGTGGTAAAACTGCGTTGACCTGTTGAAGGTCAGAGGGCAAACCGCAGCTCTACTGCCATAGAGACCATGTGCCACACAGACACACATATGCTTGTGCGGTTTCTTGTTATAGATACCATTTAGTATCACTTGAGATTGTTCCCTTTGTTATCATTGTTTTCGTTGTTTTCTGTTTGTCTTTCCACATTGACCTAATTTATTTTGGCATAGCTTTGTAACAACACTTGTGCTCACCAGTTTGTATTTACAGAGGGTGACACGACTCCACTCTTTGTTTAATAAAGCTCAGACACTAAAAATGTAATAGGCAAGGTCGTGTGGATGCCACCCCCAAACAAAAAGAAACAGAGTGGCTTGTGGACCCACCCTATTTATTTTGCAGACTGGCTTGTGGACCCGCCCTATTTATTTCACAGACTGCATGCCCTACACTCCTCCTCCGATTCAGTAGACCACTTGTGAACCCCAATAGATGAATAAAGTGCTGTTGTGGGCCCCATCGACTACAAAAGCTGGGTATCCTTGCAAACCCCCCTGCCCTAATGTTTGTAGGGAGGGGATGGAATGCAGTTAGTGTGCTCAGTAGCTCACCTAGCCAGTCCTGGACTTTCCCAACCTCCCATGTCGCTCAGCCATGTGACACTGGATGAATGGTCAAAGCAGTGGAAACTGTGTTAGCCTGGACTTCATAGGAGAGAGATTTAGGGATACTGCAAGATGAGTGGACAGTGTAGCCAGGCTGTGGGGAAAGCAAGCTGGATGTTCGTCTCCATAGCTCGAGGCATCACAAGTAGGAAAGAGGAGGTGGTTATGGCACTGTATAGAGCTCTGGTGAAGCCACAGCTGGAATTTGATATTCCATAGACCTTTCCTACAACATTATTCAAATGGCAAGGGTACAAGGGGCGCGGGGAACAAAATGGCGGAGGGACATTAAAAAAACATTTCAGGAGAGACTTAAAGTGGACCTATCACCGTCAATGCCAGCCTTAGACTCTAAAAGACTGCAGGGCCAGCTCACTACCAATACCCCACTGTGTGAACCCCCCAGATTGCCTGCAAGCCCCCTTATCTCTCCCCGGTCCCACTCTGTGATTGCAGGCCGTCGCTACATCCCCAGCATACCTGCAGCTGTGCACGCTCCCATGATGTGCGCTCACAGGGGAGCCGGGGATTTGGCAGCCAAGACTTTCTATTTCGGGAGCTCCATTCAAAACAACGGCTTTATGTCATGCATTAATATGTATGGCATAAATTGCTGATTGGACAAGTGCATGCCCCATGAGAATGGCGGAACAGTAGAGTGGAACGGAGTATTCCAATTTGGTATGCCCCCAGGCCAAGGACCTATTACCAGGATAGTCAAAACCCTGGTGATAGGTCCACTTTATAGAACTGCATTTGTACAGCCTGGAGGGGACATGATTGAGACCACTTAATATGTTAATAGATTGAATTAGGTTCAGGAGCTAGTCAGAAGAAGATTAATAGCAATGTTAGAAAATTATTGTACAGAAAGAGTAGAAGATGCTTTGAGCAGAGATGGTGCGATTATCAACAGTAAGTGAATGTAAACATGGCTGGGATAAGCTTCCATCTACCTGAAGCTAGAGAGAACATACACACTCTGTTTTTATGTAATGTGTCAAATTGATCCCCCTGATATCAGAGGTAGATGCCCAATAAGCCTAAGACACAGCTCTTATTGAGCCCAATGGGAGCATGCATGGCATACCAGAACATGTCAATAGGCATGGAAGGTGAGTACTGATGAGGTTAGAAATTAGTGTCTTAAAAGATAAGGATGTCCTTAAAGTTTTTACCTTGAGTTGCGTTATAACATTTTTTTAATGCTGATTAGTCTAAATTAAAAAAGATTGCAGAATTTCCAAACAGGAGCTTTTGTGGTGCAGCTGTATAATTTCCCTGTTTCTTCATATGCCATATCTATTATGAGCAAATCAAAGCCAGCAGCAAGGTATCCGATAAAGACTACTGACTGACACACAATGGAATGTTTTTGCTGATAACATATCTTCAGCGAAACACTAGTAAGCTGATATTGAGGTAAATACTCTGCAGGGGCCCTGTACCTTTTATCAACAGCATGAGCTAACCCCTTTAAAAAAAGAAACTGCATTATCATTTACTACTGGGGAGTAGGTTGCATAACAGAGCAGGTAATACCCTGTATTATGATATGACGTCTACAAGCTACTGTTAAGAACCTACTACAGCCAAAGGTGTCTGAAACCTGGTTGGCTTCCTTGTTTGGATACCAGAAACAAAACGATACCTGAAAGCTCACTGTGAACAGGACTGAAAAGTGGTGACCAGCACAAAATATGGTGTTTGTCAGACACGTAACTATTTTGTGTACTTATTCATAATATGGAAGCACAATTCACTTTATCTTTTTGGGAAGTAGCTTTATACTTTGTTTTGTCAAGTTTCTTGTCTGATTCAATGGAAGTTTACTGATTGCAGTTGTTCTGCTTGGAGTTATGGATAGGGAGCAAGAGACTGGGAATAATTAACGTGCAGATGGAGGGACTTCCCTTCCTTCACAGACTGAATGTAACAAGTCCATGTATGTGATTCACGGACTGTGAGAAAACATAGAAGACATTGGTTAGAATAGGAGATAATAAATAAACAACTACACCCTTATGAGATAGCACTCTAGCAGAAATCAACTGTCTGAGTGTAAAAGCAATCAAAGCAGAAGTCCAGTCATGAGTTAACACTCCCACCCTGCCACCCTCCCCTGGCTCTGAGTCAGGTTACAAAGAAAAATCTTTTACCTCACCCACGGTCCAGCACCATTCTCAAAGGTTCATGCAGCAGCGGCTTCGAAATGATACAAAGCAGCAACCCCCTGCGTCCTTGCATGTTCCCGCCCGCCCATTCACTTGAGCTTCATAGAGCTGGGGGATGCTGCTTTGTGCTTTCTCCCAAAATTGCGATGCCCAGGCCAAGAGCTCTGGGAGAACGGTGCTGGACCATGGGTGAAGTAACACCCTCGTCTTGCCTCCGAGCCAGGGATGGTGGCAGGTCTAGGGGGTTAACCTATGACTGGACTTCCGCTTTAAGCCTTGAGAACTTTGCATGCAACAATTTAGGCATTATTGCTCTCAAGTATATATCTAAAGATTTCAGACTGTGGTCTAAAAATCCAAAAATCCAAAACAATTGCCAATACATTCTGGCCCCCACAGCAGCCTCCGGTGACTTGCCGAACACAACATGTACCCATTCCCACCTTTTGGTGCTTGTGTATCACTTGCAAACAGGTAAATAGGCAAATGCTATTTACGCAATGGAGAAGGTGTTCTACACACTGCTAGGTGTATTATAAGTTCTCTCAAAGATTACTTAAAACAGGCAAATCTGAGATAATTACACCGGGTATACGAATAAAAGTTTAAAAAATAAATATAATTAACAAAACCAGTGATTGAACTCCTAACCACAGCACACACATACTTTACATCACCCCACTAAACTACTGTGAGCTGTCAGTAATTTGGAAAGAAAAGGGGAGGTTTCTTTCTCAAGACCCTGATACAAAACCAGCATATTCTAAGTGTGCCATACACTCCACTTCGATCTTCATGACATGTGGGTAATCTCCAGTAGAGGGCGAACTTCTGCAGAGATGAATATGCAAAAAAGAAAGCCCCTCCCTGTCCATATATACCTGGGACCTCCCACCAATTCCCCAGTTCCTTCTCTGCAGGAAGGCGAGCAAGACAGAAGATGAAGACTTCTCTTACTTGCAGGTAAGCCGGGCTCGTGCCCGGCCATTTTTGTCCCTATTGCTGCCAGGACCTTTTATAATTTCCCCTATATGAGCCTCCCAGCCTCGGCTGTAGGTCCTTGGTGAGGGTAGGCAACACCTATTTAGGTGTTGAGAGAGCATTGCTCTTCCGTGAGACCCCATTACAGGGGTAGGCGGTATTCCGGGTTGGTGATCCCGGTTTGGGGATGCCCTGTCCCTTCTCTTACACTCTGCCCAGAGTTCCCACCCTCCGCCGGGCCCCTTCCATATCCCTCCGGAGGGGAGGTCTGACCTTCTCCACATGTTACCAGACTTTAAGCTTTTATGTATGTGTGAATGATTCACTTGTGTCAGTTATGTTTGTGTTTACAGCCTGAGTGAATGACGTTGTCTGCCGGTAATTGTTTGTCTGCAGACCACTCAGCAGCAGCAGGAGTTGTGTCCCGTGCGGGGAGCTTTGCCTTTCATGTATTTTTGACGGTTTTTATATGTATTTATATGTTATGGAGTGAGTGTCCTTATGGGCTTTCTATTATGTTTTTATGATTGTCATATGTGTGTGCATACTGAGGGGTTTTATCCCGGTCCTGGGGTCCCTAGCCTTAATCTGCCCATTTTCAAATCCTCCCACCGGGACTTCAAAGGGGCATCCCGGGTTGCTTATTAGCTCCAGGTGGCCTTGGATTTGATGATGATTCCCCTGATTGGTTGAGGAATCTGATGCTGATGTGGTGCATTTTTGTGATGCTGATGTTGGGCAGGCGTTTGGGGATGCCGTTGACACTACTAAGGTTTTGGCACATCTTTTGGAGGTTTTGGACATTGCCCCGCCTGAGGCGCCCCTCTCAAAAAAGGGGAATTTTTCGGGTCCTCTAAGCCACGCTTGGAGTTTCCGGCCCAAGGTCTTTTTGATGCCTGGATCCTTCGGGAATGGGAGAATCCTAGCCGGCTTCCAGGCATTCCTCAGGGATGGGATAAGAAGTATCCTTTCCCGGTGGAAGCGGTTAAGAGCTGGTCTTCTCCTCCCGAGGTTGATGCGCCTGTTCTGGGATTGACCAACACCTCTGTGATTCACACCTCGGACGCTACTACCCTTAAGCATGGCGAGGATAAGCGCCTTGATCAGATGGCATGCCATGCCTTTGCCAATGTGGGTTCGGCCTTGCGGCCAGTGTGTGCTTCTGCGCTTGTGGCTTTGGCTACTAGGTCTCTGGTCAGGGACTGGCTAGATGATGCACAACTTGATCCGACCAGCGCGGAGTTCACTACTCTCATAAGGTGTGAATTGTTCATGGATTTTGTCTTGGTTGCTATGGAAGACGCTATTGTCATGGGTAGTAGAACTTCGGCCTTGTTGGTGGCTATGCGCAGATCGGCCTGGCTCCGCCAGTGGACGGCGGATTTTGGGGCCAAGAAGTCGCTTACAGCGCTTCCCTTCTTGGGTACGCGGCTGTTTGGAGATAAATTGGATGCTGTTGCTAAGGGAGGTAAGTTACCTCAGCGGAGGAAACAGCGACGTCCCTTTCGGGGGGCTAGCTTGTTCACTCCTTCCTTTCGAGGGGCCAGAGCGACTAGGGGTTTGGCCTTCTCGGGGGTCAGGCGTTCGTCCTGGAACAGGGGCAGAGGTCGGGCACATCCCGCGGCTGCCTGGGGTTCCAAGCCCAAGCATGCCGTTAAACCGGCTCAGCAATGAAGAGGCGCCCTCACCCGCAAGGGTGGGGGGATGGCTGCGACTCTTCTTCCAGGTCTGGGCCGGGAGGTCACGAACAATTGGATCTTGGAAGTGGTCTCCTCCGGGTACAAACTGGATTTCGAGTACTGGCCGCCTCCAAGATTCTTAAGGTCTCGGGTGCCCTCGGACCCTCAGGCTGCACAGGGGCTCCTGTTAGCAGTGAAACACCTTCTGGACATGGGACATTATATGCCCAGTGCCTCCGTTGGAGAGAGGCAGGGGTTACTACTCCAACCTTTTCACGGTTCCCAAAAAGGAGGGTTTGGTGAGACCCATTCTAGATCTCAAGGTTCTCAACAGGTTTATCAGAGCCAAAAAGTTCCGCATGGAGACTCTGCGCTCGGCTATCTGTTCCCTTCGCCAAAGGGATTTTATGACATCCATAGACATCAAGGATGCGTATCTGCATGTTCCGATTTTTCAGGCACATCAGAGATTCCTCCGGTTTGCGGTGGTGGATCAGCATTATCAGTTTGTAGCTCTTCCCTTTGGTCTGACCTCGGCGCCGAGGGTCTTCACCAAGGTCTTGGCGGGAATAATGGCTCTGCTCAGAGCTCAGGGCATTCGCATTGTGCCTTATCTGGATGACCTGTTGATCTCAGCTTCTTCCCTACGTCAGGCGGAGCTGGACACCCACCAGGTGGTGTCGACCCTGGAGAGGTTCGGGTGGGTGATCAACCGCACCAAGTCTTCCCTCTCCCCGTCTCGTGTGATTTCGTTTCTGGGCATGAATCTGGATACCATCCAGACCAAGGTGCAGGGGATTCAGGGTCTGATCCGCCTTCTTCAGGCCAATCCTTGTCCCTCTATCTGACAGGGGATAAAACTGGTGGGCTTGATGGTATCCTCCTTCGAGGCGGTACTGTTTGCACAGTTTCACATGAGATCTCTTCAACTTCACCTGTTGACGCATTGGGACAGGTGTCCGCAGTCATTGGATCAACCTTTCAGGATGTCTCCCAGGGTTCGGCAGTCCCTTCGGTGGCTGGAATCTAGCAATCTGAAGGGCAGATCCTTTCTGGTCCCTTGTTGGGAGACGGTTTCCACGGATGCCAGCCTGTCGGGCTGGGGAGGTTATTGGAAAAGTCATCAGTTCAGCGGGGTGTGGGGTCCTCAGGAGGCTCACACCCCCATCAGTGTCTTGGAGCTCAGAGCCATCCGACTGGTTCTGGCTCGGCTGACCTCACATTTACAGGGTCTGCCGGTTCAGGTTTGGTCGGACAACCGAACGGCGGTAGCTTACATCAATCACCAAGGAGGGACTCGCAGCAGGAGTGCCCTCAGGGAAGTTTCTCTGATCCTGCACTGGGCGGAGAGCAATGTTGCTTGCATTTCGGCAGTCTACATTCTGGGAGTGGAGAACACGGAGGCGGATTCCCTGAGCAGGAGATCCTCTCGCCAAGGAGAGTGGTCTATCAACCCCGAGGTTTTTCTGGATCTTTGCCGCAAGTGGGGGACTCCGGAGGTGGATCTCTTTGCCTCGAGGCACAATCGCAAACTGGTTCTAGAAGGGGCACCAGCAATTCTGGTGGCTCCAAGGTGGCCAAGAAGGGTTTGGTACGCAGACGTTGTACGGCTGGCCGTAGATCAGTACCGGCTTCCCTTGTTGCCGGATCTGTTATCTCAGGGTCTACTACTTTACCCCAATTTACAAACGCTGGCTTTGACGGCTTGGCTGCTGAAACCTCCATTCTGAAGGAGGTAGGTTTGTCTGCGGCTGTTGTTCGGACCTTGATTAGGGCTAGGAAGCGGTCCTCTTCTGGCATTTACTATCGGACTTGGAGGTCCTACATTGTTTGGTGTGAGGCTAGGAGGCCGATTCATTAATAGCGCCAGGTAGCGACAGATGAGCGCCAGTAGCGTGATTTTCTCAGCGCCAGCTAGTATTCGCTGTGCTTGGCCGGGGTTTGCTTGTTGACAGCGACTCAGTCGGTGTGCGGTAATGTTGAATACGGGCTGGGGGGTCGCTGTTTCACAGGTTCAGCGTTGTATGGGTGCGCCTGACAACGAATGGCCAGAGCGAACGGCTTGCTGCAGATTCATTAACAAATCACGCTCCGAATTTTTGAGCGCTGTGAATTCCTTGTTTAAACCCCAGACCGCTGGCGGCGATGGATTTAAAATAGTTTTTAACCCCCAAACAACCATATTTTTTTATTGTAAAATTATACAAGTTTTATGAAACATTTTGTAATATCAATACATTAATATCAGACCTGTAATATCAATTCTGCACAAAATCATTTTTTTTTTTTTTACCCTAAAAAAAAACCTAACATTGCAGAAGTGGTCACAGAATTTTTGACATTAAAAAAAAAATAAAAAACAATAGCAATTAATTATGATTATTTTAAAGATTGCTCCATTGAAATGCATTGGACATCGCCAGGGAGCGACAGGTCATACCTGTCGCTGTGATGGGATTAGCAGCGGCGCTGTTCGTTGCAGTCGGCTACATGATGAATCCCGCGGTAGCTGTCGCTCTCGCCGGCGCTAGCCTCATTTAGCTTGATAAATGCGTCATTGTGGCCGACGCCGGGCGTACTTGAGTCGGTAGCCGCCGTTAGCTGGCGGGACCTGGCGCTCGTCAGACACTACCTGGCGCTATCGCTTGATGAATAAGGGCATAGGGTGTTGCCTTGCAGGGTGTTTTCGATTCCTAGGATCTTGGAGTTTCTTCAGCATAATCTGGATCTTGGGTTCCAGCTTAGTACTTTGAAAGGACAGGTTTCTGCTCTGTCGGTTTTCTTCCAGAGGTCTTTTGCCTTACACCCGCTGGTTAAGACCTTTTTTCCAAGGGGTCGCGCAGGTACGGCCCCCTCGGAAGGCTGTGGTTCCCGTTTGGGATTTGAGTTTGGTTCTTTCAGCTCTCCAGGGTCCTCCTTTTGAGCCGCTACAGGATATTGCTCTTTCGGTTCTCACTCAGAAGGTTGCCTTCTTGGTGGCTATTACCTCTGTTCGACGTGTCTCTGTTGATTCAGGCCCCTTACTTTGAGAGACACCAGGATAAGGTGGCTTTTCGTTTTAAGCCAGATTCCCTTCCTAAGGTGTCCTAAGTCTAACAATGACAAGGAGAGGGTTCTGCACAATTTGGATGTTGTTCGTTGTGTGAAGTACTATTTGGTGATTACTTCTTCCTTCCACAAGACAGACACCTTTTTCGTGGTGCCCTGCGGGCCCAGGAAAGGTTTGGCGCCCGCTAAGTCTACGATTAGCAAATGGATTCGTCAGGCCATTGTTGGGGCCTATTATGCTAAGGGGAGGACTCCCCATTTTAGGGTCACTGCGCACTCTACTCGTTCTGTTGGTGCATCCTGGGCTTTTCAGCACCAGGCTTCTATTGAACAAGTTTGTAAGGCTGCTACTTGGTCTTCCATTCATACTTTTTCCACGTTTTACAAGGTTGATGTGCGGGCTTCAGCGGATGCTGTTTTTGGCCGCAAGGTTCTGCAAGCTGCAGTGGTTTGAGTTGGTACATTCTTTACTGTTTCTGGTTCCCACCCATGACGGACACTGCTATTGGATGTCCCACATGTCATGAAGATCGAAGTGGAGTGTATGGCACACTTAGAATAATACCGTTTTGTGAGTACTCACCTTTAAAACGGGTATTATGAGTGTGCCATACACTCCACTTCGCCCCACCCCTTTTTTTCAGTTATTCTGGGGCTTTTATATGGTGAACCATTGGTTTTGATTGTTAAGGTTATAATTGGTTCTTCCTGGTCCCCTTACTGCTTTTTTACACTGGGAAATTGGTGGGAGGTCCCAGGTATATATGGGCCGGGAGGGGCTTTCTTTCTTTTTTGCATATTCATCTCTGCAGAAGTTCGCCCTCTACTGGAGATTACCCACATGTCATGAAGATCGAAGTGGAGTGTATGGCACACTCATAATACCCGTTTTTAAAGGTGAGTACTCACAAAACGGTATTTTTGCTATAGAAAATCTCTGCCATGTTATACAACACTGTAAAAAATTGCTTCTGTGTTTTAAAATGCTAAGCAAGAATGTCAGCCAATAATCATTTACTTGACCCGGGGCAGTCTAACACCCAAACTGCATAACTTTATTATTACATCATACCTGATAGTTGCGGTTGTGACCTATCGTGTGACTTTTTTACCCTCTCCTTAAAATCAGATCTTAAAGTGACAAGGATAAAATAAAATACCCCATCACCTTTGCAAATGCTTTGCCAAGGTCTGGTAGTCTAGTGGCCTTTTCACAGTGTGCACATTGCTGTGGAAACACACTAGTGCAGCAAAGTTTGCTTTTGTATACTGTGCTTAGCACGCATAAGCTGAGCAGCTGAGGTGACAAGCACATATGGCAACCTGCAGTGTCCAGGTGTATGTTTAGGTCCCTTCAGGGGGGCCAGAACCCTGGGCCAGAGGATGGAGTTGGCGAAGTAGCATTGGGAGTAGCAGGGTCCATCAGTGATAAAAAAAAGAGTCCACAATTGAGAGCAGCTGAAGCACAAAACCTGCACTTACACCATCCATAGACTTTTTTTGGCTGTGCTGTGCTTGTGCTGGAAGCAATAAACTGAATGCAGTTTTTTTTTTCTTTTTCAAAATGTAGCGCAAGACAGTAAGAGGGCCCATTTGTTTCCAAAAGGGGCGGTTTTGTTCCAGACTGTTACACTGGAGTATTTCTGCTTCAACACAACACAAGCAAGAAGGTGTGAAATAGCCCAAATACTCTATCACAAGATCAGGTCCTTCAGTATCCTGATATGCTCCCACACGTTTAAGAGGAGACCACTAACAGTCTTTGCTAAGTATGGTACCCCTATAGACAGGGGGCAATAGCTCTGATACACTAGCCACCCTGGGTGATGGGAAGCTAGTTAGACTAGGCCATCCCCACCAGAATGAATCTGCTCGTTTCTGAACTTATAAGGCTATCACTGGCACGGAGGCTACAGGGAAATAGGGAGCAACCTTCTTAGCATTTGGATCTTACTCTAGAGTCCCTAGCACGAAACATGTCAAAGCGTAGAAAGGGATGTCTGTAAATATTAGAAGATATACGAGGATCTACAGTCAGAAATGAATCCCTCTTTAATATGCAAAAGTGGGGCCAGCAGCATCGCTGCGAATCACGGCTGCACATGGGACGTGCAACCCAGAACAGTCTGAGTAACTGAGCGACAGCATTCTTTCTTTTAGTGTCAGTGATGCGCAGCGGGGCAGCCCCACCCGGCCTGCCTCGCTGTTGCATATTAAAGAGGGACTCTGGTAACTTTTGACCGTAGTTCCTCTTTAAGCATTGTATGCCCAGCCAGTATTTTCTGGGCACATGAAATATCACAAAGATGGAAAAGGGTTGATTTGCATGGCTCACCCAACTTACTAAGAATAGGTAATAGGTAACCTCTGTTGTTCTTGATCTGTAGGTGCCATTTAATTACTTTCTGGAAAGGGAAAGTCCACTTTTAATGACATTTTTGAAAGTGTATATATTCTTAGTATACAGTACGTCCTGCTCCAGATAGAATACTTACATTTGGGTATTACTCCGCCAGATGGCACTGGACTGCAGAGACATCGAAAATAGGCTTCTCCCGGCCCCTCAAATACCCAGGGACCTCCCACAACCCCCAGATTTTCTCTGCAGTCTGGACTGCGAAGGATAAGGAATGGCTCTCTCTACTCGCAGGTGAGCGGGGCTATCAGCCTGCGGCCCTGTAGGGCTATTCCCACCCGTTCCATTAGTAATGTGCCTCCCAGCCTTGGCTGCGCTGCTCCACCGCGATCCCCCACCAAAGGGTAGGCGGTTCAGGCATATGGTGAGCCTCTATGGGATGCCCCTCCCGCACTATTGCCCCCCGTCCCTGTCTATCGGTGGGCCCTATGTTAAGTGGCCGCTGTCCTCCCTCACTCTCCTGGTAGCCTTGGGGGGAAAAGGGGGGGGGGTGTATGTATGCTTATACGTGTATTGGCTTTATGCTTCATTACATTATGCCTTGTGCTGACTTGTTTTTACATTATACTTCAAAAATTGCCGCCGCCGCCGCGCGCGCCTTTTTTCCCTATGTTCCGTGCTTGGCGGCGGCGTTACCTCAGGCACCGGTGCGCCGTCATTGGCTGCTTATCACGTGTTGGCTTCGCGCTCTTTGGGGGGGCGGGGCCTGTCTTTGGCGCTTTCCGCATCATTGCTTGTGCGGGCCCGCCCCTCGAGGTATACCGACGCCATTTTGTCTGCTTGGTCGGCTTCTCCGTGACGGGCTTCTACCTACCGGGGTCTGTAAGTGCCCCCGCGGGCGGCTTTATTACCACTTTTTAATTATTGTCTGCTTAAGGCTCATTTGATTGTGTCTTTCGGACGGGCGAACCCACTGGCTTCTCCCGACCCTCTATTAGTTGGTTAACTTGTGAGGCCTAGTGTAATTACTCTCACTTCCCTAGTGGGTTATTGGGGCATCCCGGGTTGCTGTATAGCGTTAATCCCTATCGGCCTATAGTGCCGCTATAATCACCATATGGAGGCATCTCAGGATAATGTGACCGGGGTTCCTTCGGGACAAGCCCGGCTGTGTGTAGCTTGTGGAGTGTCCCCTATTAGCGCTGATAATGCGTGGGTCTGTGTACCTTTTGCCGAGCAGGTGCTTGCTCTGCAATCTGACCTTCCAGTGGCTGGGCCTGCACCTCGTTTCACTTCACCTACCCCCCCAAGCTTAAATCTCACTCCTACTGAGTTGCATACAAGTGGGGATTCTCAGCCTGATGTGTCTTCTAGACTGGCTAGTGTTCAGAAGTTAATTGCTAATACCTTGGCGCATAAGGCCCCTGCTAAAAAGCGGCACTTAACGCCTGATGTCACTCTTTTCCCTATGGAAACTGATGAGTTTTTGCATCTATGTGACTATACCCCTTCGGACGAAGGGGAGCTATTCTCCGACTCAGGGTCATCTGATGAGAGGCCCAGGGGTCATGACGATTCTGGCTCTGACCCCTGGGCCCCGGATGATACTGATAGATTGCTTGCCCAGATTTTTGAGGTTCTGTCCATTTCTCCCCCTGTTGCGGCTCCCAGGCAAAGGGGGGAACTGTTTCATACCGCTAAGTCACGCTTGGAATTTCCTGAGCAAGCACATTTCAATAACCTTGTGCTCAAGGAATGGGAACGTCCCAGTCGACTTCCCGGTGTACCGAACAGTTGGAATAGGAAATATCCCTTTCCTGCTGATGTGGTAAAGTGTTGGTCATCCCCTCCCGAAGTGGATGCCCCGGTCCCAGGGTTATCTAACACCTCTGTTATGCACTCCCCTGACTCTACTACCCTGCGGGATGCTGAGGACCGGCGCATTGACCAGCTGGCATCCCATGCCTTTGCATGTGTGGGGACGGCGCTGCGCCCGGTCTGTGCCTCAGCCATTTCGGCTGTGGCCATTAGGACCCTGCTCAGAAGTATACTTGATAGTGCCCCTGATGATTTGCCTTGTGAGGTGTTTAATGCACTCTCTAGTTGTGATGTTTTTGTAAATTTTGTCCTCTCTGCCTTGGATGACACCATTAGAATGTGTGCCAGAACATCTGCCCTTGTGGTGGCTATACGCCGCTCGGTTTGGCTACGCCAGTGGGCTGCTGACAACGCTGCCAAGAAGGCCCTCACTGGTTTTCCCTTCAAAGGACTACGCCTGTTTGGGGACCGCCTGGACCTTTTTGCTAAGGGAGGCAGGTTACCCCAGTGCAGGCGGCAGTCTCGGCCCTTTCGGGGTCAGGGCTCCTTTTCCTCCCCCTACCATGGTGCTAGACAAAGGAGGGGGGGTTTCCTTTACTGGGGCCCGGGAAGACTTCTGGGGTAGAGGCACAGGACGTGGATCATTGCGTTCTACCCATGGTGCCAGATCTGCTCACTCAGGGCTCCCTACGCCATCCCAATTTACAAACTCTGGCTTTGACTGCCTGGCTGCTGAAACCTCCATCTTGATGGAGAAGGGGCTGTCTACCTCTGTGGTTGATACCATGATAAGGGCTAGGAAGAAGTCTTCTTCTTCCATTTATTGCAGGGTTTGGCGTGCCTACATTGACTGGTGTGAGTCTAAGTCTCTTCCCTGTCGTGTGTTCTCTATTCCCAGGATTCTGGAGTTCCTGCAGCATGGGTTGGAGATGGGGCTCCAACTTTGTACTCTGAAAGGTCAGGTTTCTGCCCTGGCTGTTTTCTTCCAGAAGTCCTTTGCCCAGTATCCTCTGATCAGGACTTTTTTCCAGGGGGTGACTCATGTGCGTCCTCCACGTAAGCCTATTTGTGATTTGAACTTGGTTTTGTCAGCCTTGCAGGGTGCTCCCTGGCCATTCTTACTCTCAAAGTTGTCTTTCTGGTGGCTATCACTTCTGTTAGGCGTGTGTCTGAGTTGGCGGTGCTTTCCATTCAGCCCCCCTATTTTGAGAGACACCAGGACAAGGTGGTGTTTCGCTTCAAACCAGATTTTCTGCCTAAGGTAGTGTCTGCCTTTCATTTGAATCAGGACATTGTTCTTCCTTCATTGTGCCCTAATCCTAGTAATGCTAAGGATAGGGTTTTGCATTCTTTGGATGTGGTTAGGTGTCTGAAGTACTATCTGGTGGCTACTGCACCTTTCAGAAAAACTGATGCTCTTTTTGTGGTCCCTTCTAGTCCTAGGAAGGGTTTGGCTCCTGCCAAGTCTACTATCAGCAAATGGATCTGTCAGGCTGTGATTCAGGCCTACTCTGCTAAGGGGAAGGAGCCTCCCTTCCGCCTTACTGCTCATTCTACGCGTGCTATTGGTGCCTCTTGGGCTTTTCAGCACCAGGCTTCTGTTAAACAAGTTTGCAAGGCCGCTACTTGGTCTTCTGTTCATACCTTTTCAAAGTTTTGCAAGGTTGATGTTAGGGCCTCAGCTGTTTAAACTGTCTGCTGTTACCTTTTTGGGGATCCCACCCTGCTTTATGGACACTGCTATTGGCTGTCCCAAATGTAAGTATTCTATCTGGAGCAGGACGTACTGTATACTAAGAATAATACAATTCTGTGAATACTCACCTGTAGAATTGGTATTATGAGCATACAGTACGTCCTGCTCCACCCCACCCTTGGTTTTTGCATTTTCTTGGATCCCCTGTATGGTGATTGCTATCATTGTTATAGTTACTAGTTGGGTTGTGGTATTTCTCCCAGCTTCTCGTTAACTGCTTTTCAATTCTGGGGATTGTGGGAGGTCCCTGGGTATTTGAGGGGCCGGGAGGAGCCTATTTTCGATGTCTCTGCAGTCCAGCGCCATCTGGCGGAGTAAAACACGAATGTAAGTATTCTATCTGGAGCAGGACGTACTGTATACTCATAATACCAATTCTACAGGTGAGTATTCACAGAATTGTATTTTTTTGTGCCTAAAGGATGTCCTCCTCGAAAGTAGACTTTCCCTTTTCAGGTAAAAACTCTCCTAAAGAAATCCCAAGCAATAACTATAATTACCAAGTCTGTATTTTCTCCCCTGTGTTTGTGTGACACCGCTGCGAGACGAGGTGATGGTGGCACTACATAAATATCCTGCAATGTATTGCATCAGCAACATGCTTGTCTTTAAAGTACCCTTGTGACCCCTGTATGCTTTTTTCATTCAGTTCTGAAGTTTAGCAAAGGATAACAAGGATACAAGAACTTGTCGACACCAGCTCAAAAACTGTTCCAGACAAGGGTTAAACCTTTTTAATTTTCTCTGTGATCTAGTTTCGACAGTTCAGTTTGAAGTTTTCCCTGGAATGACAGGTAGATAAAAGACTTAAAAGAATAAGGTTGGGTTCTGGCCTCACTATGCATAGATCTCTAAAGAATTTAGCAAAAGACAATTATTACCACAACACCACTATCGTATTTTGAGATGTGGGGTAAGACTATTTCAGATTGGGCAACTTACCTTTCAGAGGTTAACCCTATAACCACACGATGATAACTGCTAAAGTGGTGGTATAATGTGCCATTTGTAATCAAGATCAAGGAAGAAACGTTAACTTTGGCATGAAGTGAAGCAAAACGGCATGCAATCTGCGCAATAATTGCCTTATTCTTTCAGGTCACAGAAACGTATGTAATACACCCCGTTACAGTCATTACTTATCACTTAACAGAATATGATAGTCCCACAGCCTGGACCTTTACACACGTGTCTCTGAAAAGCTTTCCACCTGTTATCAACCTCCTTTATCTGTAATCTGCGATAGATGATATGCTCAGTCTTTCATTTACAATTTTCCCCAAAGTATTATCATCTTCACATCAGATTGCCTTATTGTTTTTCAGTTTACTGATTCTCAGCATTCTTGCATCTGGGATACCAGTTGACAATTTGCTGGGAGATCCCTAAGCATAGGTGCAGCTATGTATGCAGAAAGATTACACCAAAATCATTCAGGGTGCATCTGGTTGCATCTTACATCAGGGAATATTGTATACTTCCTCCATTGTAGAGAAGGGTGCTTTGTTCTTCATTCGTGATGACACGTTACTTGATGTTGTACCAATCAGAATGAAAAATAGGAGACCCCAAAAGTGATGGTCTCCTTTATTCAGTACAGTGCTAAATTACCTCTGAATCTGCCCCACTACAAGCCTGTGGTCGTTCCTTGGCCTTGCCACTTGCATATGTGACAATCTTCCAACTAGAGAGAATCACATAACCAGCTAATGGCGGTGGTGTTGGTTGCCATTATAACCTCTAGGGTAGGTTGGTGTTTCTGGGTCAAATTGTGGTGATGAACACTTAATATAATATAATATATAATATAGGGTTCCTGCCCCAGGCACCCATGACCTTCTCATACATAGAATGAATGCTCCTCAACTGGCGCAAACCGTAAGCTTTTCTTTTTCCAACTCGGATAATGAAACAAGTTCTGCCAGCTTCATTGACGATTTATCCTCTGATAAACAATCTACTCCAAATGTGGATTTTCAATGGGACCAAAAAAACAGGTCACATCAGAAAAAAGGACCAGGAAATGATCCTGGCGAAGATCAGGAAAAAAGCTCCCCAAAGGTCAGCAGTTATCAGCTGAGGGTAAGGCAAGGAATCAAAACACACAGTAACCATTTTGAATTTGTCTTCCTATATTTTGACTAACAGTGAAACTAGTTTGTTGATAGGACTTTTTCCCCACCCATCACATGGACATCTTTTCTTCTATCATTGACATAATTGTTTTTGTTGGAAAATTAACTTTTAAAAGGGACTTTTTTTAGTGAAGATATTGGAGAAGTATGTTCCAATGACTCTGATTGATTTTGGTGCACAGATTTTTTCAGATACTTGCAATACTGCCAAATTGGCAAGTTTACAAAAACATATTGATCCACCAGTCTGTTTCACCTTAAAAACCCTATATTTTACCCTGTAGGGTTACAATCTAGAGTGATGGATATTTTTGGTTGAAAGTCATGAACTTGCCAAATCAATGCCTGATGAGCATATTAACAATCCTTCTGGATCTGAATACCAAGCTCTCAATAATTTGGTTATTGGGGCTGCAAACAAGGGTGGTGCTGTAGTATTGCTAGATAAAAAGGACTATGATACCGAAGCCCTAAGACAGTTCTCCGATTCTACCACCTATACACAGTTTAATTGCTGATCCCACTAAGCGTATAATCAATACAAAGACCCATCATAAACCATGATCTGGAAACGGTACATTATATGCTGCCAGCTTCTACCCTAAGCATACGATACAGGCCGACCCCATAGGGGAATTTACACATGCTCAATGCAACTGCTCCTCTGATGCGGCATATGAGCAAGAATGTGTGATCATTACAGTCCGACTTATAGCTAGAGCTTATTCATTTCATTTCATCCACTTACCAAGGCAAAAAAGAGAATTGATCCAACAAACTGTCAGGTCCATGTTAGATCAGTATTAGAGGGGGAGGAGGGTTATTGACAACAGATCCCTTCCAACTCTGATACTGACAGTAAGCAATTTAACAAAATCAAAACCATTATGCAGAATAATCTATCCATTTTGAGAGCCGGTCTCACCCTTGATGCCATTCTGCAGCAAGGAATTAGAATTGTCCCTAGAAGGGCTCCTACCTTGCCTTATTCCTGACAATAAAGCCTTATCAACAACATGGCTGCATTGCCATGGATCAATTAGATGTGGTGGAAATAAATGTGGGTGCTACAAATTTGTCAGCCAGATGGATACAGCCACTTCTATCTCTAATGGCAAGACACATAAACCTAGATTATTTATGAACTGAAACAGAAAACCAGTTGTATATTTGATCACTTGTGAGTTATGCGAACTCCAGTATATTGGGTGTACCATAAAAAAAAACAAAGCACGGAGCATGTGTATGAAGTGGGCAATCTTGCACCTAAAACTAGTGGCTCGACATTTCACTAATGTACATTCCTCTTGTCTGGATGGTCAGAAGGTGTTTGCTTTGGAATGTGCTTTCTTGGGTTTTCCTGGAGGAAATTTACGAGCTAAACTTTCAAAATGTGAAGCATGGTGGATTATCCTCTTTAATACACATATACTGACAGGCAGGGCTGTATTTGCCACTAGGCACGTGTAGGCATGTGCCTAGGGCGGAGCTATGTTGGGGGCGGGGAGGGAGACCAATAATTAATAAAAAAAAATAAAAAAAAATCTGCCAGCAGGCCGACTAGGCCTGCCAGCAACACCCGGAGCTGTCGGCAGCATCCCGCAGTGTATTGGCCTGCCCCCCTCACCAATGACAGGAGGAAGACTCTGCCTCCTCCTCTACTACGTGCGTCACGTGCAGTGACAGGATGGTTCACTTCAGGATCCGCTGCCCGCCCCCTGTGGGCCGCACAACCCGTCTCTGCCACTGCTGCGATGCTGCATACAGTGCTCCCTCACACTCAGCTTCCCTGCTACCGTCTGAGCAGCATGGAGTGAAAGGTAGGGATTTTTTTTAACTGTATTTTTCATAGTTATGGGGGGGGGGCTCTAACTGTGTTATGGGGCCCAGTGATGATCCTCCAGGCAGGTACATTGCATAGAGGACTCAGAGCTGAACTCAGGCGGGAGAATGAAGTAGAGCATGGCTGAAAGGAGTTTAAAGTGGACCAACACCCAGGATTTTCACGATCGATCGGGGGTGCCCCGCTGTGTGAAACCCCCCAGAAAGCCCAAAAAACTCACCTCACCCCGCTCCTACGGCGCATGCGCGAGCGCTCCGCCAATCAGCACGGACGAACAAGCTGGAATATGGACCGGACAAGAAGAGCGCGCCCGCCGCCGCCTCTCGTGCTTCCCTCTAACAGGGAGCGCGCCCGCACCGGCCATTCACAAACGGCCGGTGCGGGTGCGCGCCCTGCTAGAGGAAAGCGCGAGAGGCGGCGGTGGCCCGCGCATGCACCGTTGGAACAAGGAAAAGGTAGGATTTTTGGGGGTCCTGGGGGGTTTCACACAGCGGGGCACCCCCAATCGGGGTGCCCCGCGGGGAGGGAGCTGATCGGCAGTGGGTGTTGGTCCACTTTAATCTGCTCTGTGTGTATTGCCCCCTCTCCGCCCCCCTCCTGTGTTCTGGAGGCCAGGGCTGTGAGCTGGGACGGGACACTGCTTCTTCCTCACAGCAGCCCCCTGCCCTCCTTACGTTCTCCCCCTTTCCTCCTCTCCTGCTGATGATGTCGCCATGTAAAGACCTGGGCTGCCAGGACTAAAGGCAGCTCTTCCTTCACACTGTTCCTCCTCCTCCCCTCCTGTGTCTGAGCTGGGGATCAGCTGCCTGCTGATAAGAAGACATCGATGAGCTCCAGATGACCTTTAAAGCAGGTTAGAAACAAAAACTGTTCAATAAGGTGGACCCAAACTAGCCCTAGAGTCTGAAAGACTTTAAGGCCACCAGATTTCCTACCCATGGAGCATTCTGATTTGGGATGCCCTAATGCATACAATATTCAAGCTCCTTTGCTCACTTACCTCACCGGATATCACACAGCACATGTGTGTGCCACAAGTGCAGAACACTTCTGTGCCAGCAAGGGAAGGACACTGGTGATCCATGGCATTTTATACAGTGAGGCTTCCCAAATCAGTATTACCCAGGGGCACAAACCAAAACACAGGATAGGTGGCTAAATCTCAAATTTGGATCCAACTTCAAGAGGAACAACACCCGAAAGAGTGAAAATCCTAGGTGTTGTTCCTCTTGAAAGTGCACCAAAACTTGGGATTCTGGCAGGGCATCCCGATTTTGGATACCCCGCTATGTGTATATCTCTCTGGATCACCAAGAAAACTCACTGTTCCAGCAATCCCACAGCACAGACATGAGCCGGTGGGCAGCCAATCCATGTGCTCTGCTCCATTCAGCTCCAGCTAGCCGCTCTGATGTCAGAGCAAGCTGAATGAAGCAGGTACACGCCCCCACTATAGTTATAGCCAGGATGTGGCCCACACATGCGGCATTGGATCATTAGCTAGACATTTCACACAGCCCGGCATCCCTCTGAGACAGGGAATTGGCCTTCCCTGGTATCTTTTAATTGTTTATCTGGATTTTGACTATTCAGGGTTTTGTTTCTTGCCTCGGAGGCATCCCCATCCCAATGTGGATATAGGGGCAATGTTTTGTTCCAATTTAATATCAGTCTGGGGTGGGGTTGTCTGCACTCTGCATATTAATATTTCTGTATGGGATGGGGTCCTCCTATGTGGTACCATAATCTGGCACACCCCCTTTATGGACATGCATGGAAGCAATTTGGCATAGAAGGGTTGATGACTAGAGATCCGGCCTGGACAGGGCCACAATCCAGAATAGGAGCAATTGGCTACATGGGACAAAATATAAATATGCATTTTGCGTTTTTAGTTGCCTGGACATTCCATTTATTTATTCCTGGGATAGTGAGGGGGCTGTATATGGCCAGACCTGACATTTCAGTGATGTTGGGTCCAGTCACACCAATAAGGCTGCACAGGTGCTTCATCCCTGCTTCCTCCCTGTGCACTGCTCAAGGCAGACCATCAGGTTGCTGGGTGCAGATGTAGCATGTGGGGATGCCACACCTGGGCACCTATCTGCTGCTGCCACCCTGCCTACTGTAAGCGTCAGACCCTGGAGCGGAGGCGGCAGTCACCCACTCATCTACCTGATTCCCCCTTTTGCTGACTGAGACCTACTTGCTACTATTTACCCACCTACTTGCCTAGCTATCTGCATACCCACCCAGCTACCTACCTATGCAATTACCTACCTACCTGCCCACCCATCTATCCTTAGCAACATTTATAACACAGACCAAGTGATGTTTTAAATATAGGATAAGTCCTAATGGATATATAACATATACAGGACTACAAGGATTTCCATATAAGTCCAATCAGATGGTTCGATCATCCGTTACGGTTGTTCAAAGCATAGTACCAATAGATGAAAGTTCAACGGGAGAGGTGCTCGATATTGACAAAATGACTTCACCAAGTGCCCACCACCTAGATAGCTTACTCTTACCAGATGGCTCTACAGCTAAGCATTTCAGAAAAAGCCCCACTTCCTCCTCGCCGGTTGCTTTAAAGCTTCATCAATCAGAGGATTCTTGGCCAATGAGGGTGTTTAAAAGCCCTCTGATTGATGAAGCTTTAAAGCAACCGGCGAGGAGGAAGTGGGGCTTTTTCTGAAATGCTTAGCTGTAGAGCCATCTGGTAAGAGTAAGCTATCTAGGTGGTGGGCACTTGGTGAAGTCATTTTGTCAATATCGAGCACCTCTCCCGTTGAACTTTCATCTATTGGTACTATGCTATGAACAACCGTAACAGGTTGTATGATGACAAGGAGACATAAAGAATCGTGCAGGGAAGGCCAGTGTTTGCAGGCAATTGCAGAGCATTGTAATTCTACCTAGAGTAGCCTATGGGCTGTTTCACATGTCAGGGGTGCAACTGCATGCCGTGTTTTTGTGCCAAAGGAAATCACTAGTGCAAACTACCGTGTTTCCCCGAAAGTAAGACACCCCCGATTGTAAGACGTATGGGGAGTTTCAGAGGGTTCGCCTAATATAAGCCGTACCCCGAAAGTAAGACATATGTCTTACTTTCGGGGAAATAACATTGTTGTCGAACGGGGCTGAGGGAAGTGATATAGCCCCCCCCCCCCCTCGGCGTGTATCCCCCTGCGCCGACGGGACCTACCTGAGAGGAGGAGAGGCGGCGGTGGATCCGGGGCTGCGAGCGCAGGAGCTGAGGCACGGCCGCCATCTGCTGAGGCCGGGGCATCTGTACTCTGTTGCTGCTGCTTTGCCGGGCGGTCTCCCCCCTCCTGTGTCCCAGAGACCGCGGGTGACCCGCAGAAGACGAGCGGCGCCGGGTGCAGAGGCTCTCACTGCAGCACAGAGCGGGAGCAGCCGTGACCGGAGGTTGGGTGTTGCGCTCTGGATGGTGAGTGTCAATGGCCGGCGTCCATTGTTTTCATTGGACGCCGGCCACATGGGGCACGCCCACCGACCAACGCGCAACACCCAGGAAGTGCCGGTAAGTGCGCGTGTGTGTGTGTGTGAGAGAGAGCGGCGTCAGGGGGCCAGGCTGACCCTCTGCTGTTGCTATGCTGTCAGTGGCCGGGGGGAGAAGCCGGATACACAGCGGAACTCGCAGGTGGGTGATGTGAGGGGGACGCAGGGGGTATGACGAGGGGGGCAGCTTGGGCCGGGGGCTCCCTCCATGCTGCCCTCGTGTCATCTGTAATCCACTGCAGCACCCTTACTTGTCTGACCCACACAGATGCTGCAGTACTACAAGTCCCAGCATGCCTTGTTTATCCTCTGTAAAGGCAAGGCATACTGGGAATTGTAGTTCTACAGCATCTTTTTTCCAATATAAGACATACCCCGAAAGTAAGACGTAGTGGGGCTTTTGGGGATAAAAAGAAAGTAAGACGGTGTCTTACTTTCGGGGAAACACGGTATTTCACTATTATGGTGGTTGGGCCAACAGAAGCAACTTACCTTCCTTCTTCCTTGCAGCACGTGTGTGTGGATGTCTGCAGGTAGAGCAGATGCAGTTATCCCAAAACAGGATGCCCCCCTCCCCCACCAAAAGGCTTTTTTGGCTGTTGGTCAACTTTAAAGATTAACAAAAGCCTCTTTTGCCAGCCCTATAGTGTTTTAGACACCCCTGGGGCATCCCGATTTGAGATGCCCCCACTGGATAAAACCCCTAAATTGCCTAGTATACTCACCTCGCCAGTGATCCTGCTGCACATACCGTATGCGTGCCACAACGACAACACTGACTTTCCCCAGTTGATGTGTGCATCGACAGCAGGCATTTCTGAATGGCTGAAGCAGGTGTACACGGCGGGAGGGGAAAGGTCAGCACTAGCTGCTGATTGGAGGGAAGCTGCACAAGCACCAGGGGATCACCAGCAAAGTAATCATTGACGCGTTCCAGGGGGTATCGCACAGCAGGGCTTCCGAAATCGGGATGGCCCTCCTTGAGATGAACAATCACCACGATAATGACATTTCTGGGGGTTGTTACTCTTTAAAGCGCGATTACAGTCAAAAATGACTGTAGTTTCACAGTACTACTTAGCAGCGGGGCAGCATGACCTGGGCTGCCTCTATTAAAATAAGAAACCGGGTGCTGGGATAGTCACCATTTCCAGACAGAATCGCAGCCAGGGTTGATAGGCTCACACTCTGGCCACGCTGATAGGCTGCTCTAGGTCACGTGGGAGTGTCACCACGAGAAGCCTATCAGCACTGGCCGCGACGGCTGCTATGGAATAGGGCGAGAAGTGCCACACGTTTTTTTTTTATTTTAACGGCGCATGATACGCAGCAGGGATGCCCGGGTCCTTCTGCCACGCTGTGAAGTAGTACTGCGGAACAACAATAATTTTTGAGATAGTTCTGCTTTAAACCAGATCAACAGAAATCCATACTCCCTTAAAGCCAGCCTAATACCAGGCCCATATATTTTCACCTTCCCTCACTAGTCTACCAAGCGCATCCCAAATTGAAGCAGTCTTGCACTCCATTAAAAAAAAAAAAAAAACATTCTCCTCCTCTTCGCTAACTCCAATTTGCATATAATATGTGTTCAGGTAAGTATGCATATCGTGATAAATGGGGGGGGGGGGGGGGTCGTGAGCAACAAAAGTGCCTAGGGCAGCATGTACCCTAAATACGGCCCTGCTGACAGGGTTAAATGACAGATTGGACATTGCATTATGCATTTGAATTATTTGCATGTTCTTATCATAGTTTTTCTATATTTGTAATTATATTCTTGCTTTTACATAAAATTTTCCTCCTTTAAATCTTTTAAACCTTTTAAATTAGGGTTCAATGTTGGTCATCATATGGGTCACCATGTTTTAACCTTTATGTACTTTGTCATCATTATTAATTTTTTCCTTTTCCAAGGTTCCTATTGCTATACTTTTAGTTTTTAAGTGTTTTTATTAACATCCATCCATTCTGCCGTTTTCATTCCTGAGTATTAATCCTATTGGGTTTTCACCTCACTCTGCATTAGGATTTTTGTGTCTTATACATTTAACTGTACCTGCATTTTTGCCAAGTTTCATTATTGCTCTTTAATATGCATTATATACAGACAAAACACCTACATTTAATAAGGATGGGCGCCTTTATTGCCTACTATTTGATTGTTAGAATTTGTTTTTACCACTTGCATTTCTGTTTCATAGTAACTATAATCATCGCACACGCCTGGTTCTCTCATGATATTTTGTCTTAGAGTAAAGTGTAACTCCAAATCCTGTCTCTACTCTCAATTGCTATTGTCTCAATTGCTATGTGCGGCAACTGACGTAACACGCCTACACATGGGATGGGCTTTCTCATCTAAAAACTCAGGTATGTCAATGCTTTTGGACATGATTAAGGGGGTGACATAAGCCCCCTAAACACGTCATTGGATGATGTTTGTGCTTTAGCTTTCCTTACTGATGTATTCCAAGTAGGGGAGTAGCAGTTTTTTTTAGATATTAACCATCAGCCAAAAAAACATTAGCTGGGGAATAGATGCAAGCTTTTTTGGGCTACTTTAGTTTGCAAAAATGAAGGAAGTCCTACATCTAGAAATATATGCCTTTAATTGGAATGATGTGTTTGGTACTAGATTGTATGTTTTGCTTCTGTATGTAATGTGAAATGGATTAAATATTATCATAGTGGAGGTTGCTTAATGTCGTGTTACTGATGTTGTCTTGATGCTGATATTATAACAAGTGCTGAACTTTACAGCTTTGGCTTTAAATTGCAAACATTTGATCGTTTCATAAACATCAATGGACAGCCACTAAACCCAAGAGTTTACAGGAAACACTTAAGGTCAATTATAGGCACATCTGTGGCTGAGACTTAGTCAGAAGTTGCTAAAGTAAACTGAAAACCTGAGTTTCTGCCAGTATTAGAGAAAAATGTCAAACAATGGTAAATTTCACCAAGGTTTTTTAAGCCGCTTCTTAAGAATCATCGCTCTGACCTTTTCCTAAACCTTTTATTCCATAATTGTAAAGTAAACAGTAACTATACAGTCTTTTACACCAGTGTTTTCCAATCTTGATCCTTAATTGTCCACTACCTTCAAAATCTGAAGTGTCCAGGTGCTGGCTTAAACCGGAGCAACACCTTTACACAAACAGTGCTCATATCCCTCCCCCGGGGCAAATCAGATTGCTGCACATAAAAATTAACTTACATTTTTGTAACTCCTGCAATGTTTATTTCCCCCCCCTCAATGGTGTCCTATGGACCTGCTAGTGGCCTCCAAAGAGTGAGTGCTTCTGGGTTTTCTGTCTCTGTTCATTATGGGTTATGTCAGTTACATCCAGGCAGCAGCATGGGTGGGATGCTGGGAAAGGAAGATGTCCCCTGGGTGCTCCAGGATGGCCGCGACAAGAAAATCAGTGAGGTGCCATTTCAGCTTTGAGTGGATGCAGGACAAATAAAAAAAGCCCAATTCAATTACACAATGTAGCTGCAACATAGGAACACATTTATTTTTTGCATTTGTGTTGGGGGTTGCTATTGGTAAATAGGGGTACTCCACCACTGGATATGGAGCGTTAGGAATCAGCACACAGGGGGGTTTATTCCACAGGCAAAACTAAAAAAGGTTGCTTGCCCCAAGAATCCTTTTTAACCCCATGTACGGGGATGGACTAGGGCCCAAAATGTTACTGGGAATAAGGTCTGGTAACAACGATGGATACATAGGGCTTGTGGGGGAAGGGCAGGGGGGTGGTGAAAGAGCTGGGAGAAGGAATGGATGGGAAGAACTAAAAGAACAGGAATAGATGGGCAGAGCTGGGAGGGATAGATGGGGGGCCAAAGAAACCAAGAAGCAAAGTTTTTGTGTACCCTGCAATGCCACTTTCTGCCCGTGAAGTACTTCATATTGCAATGCTAGGTGCCAGGGAGTACAGTCATGACACTGGTATGGAGACTAAGCACTACATCACTGATCAAGTAAAGGGGACAGGGGGCTGGAAATATGGCACTGAGATCCGCATTCAGGCCCTGGTCCACCAGTTGAGTACTGCTGCTCTAGATGTCTGTGGTTGTATTCTTTTGCCTTTTCAGTTTGTCTCCATTTCTTGGTCTGTGTGAATGTATAAATTGGCACCAGAATAAAATCTTGCATAGGACGGGGTAACTCAGGTCTTCTTATTTAGTTCACCTTCACAGCAGCCTCTCATGGCTATGTTTTTTTCCCCTGTAGGGTAAAAACACTAATTGGTGCTAACTTTCCTGGCTCTCTCCAACATACTGGGGAAAACAAGGGTTGTTGGGCACTGCACAGGTTGGCTGGCGACATAGGCACCACAGTGTTGAAGCAGACTGGACTACTGATGGTCTTTTGCCAGGAAAGGGGGGATTTGCCAGCTGCACTATGTGTACTGTTGGGCCTTGTGGAGGGGGGCTGCTCACCTCTGACAGTTTTTAGAGCTCTGGAGGGGGATTATAGTGGACATAGTGAGTAGTTATTCCCAGTCTCTGGCTTGCTGAATTAGTATGTGTAGTGGGGCATTTCAAATTGGGATGCCCTCCAGAAGCAGAGGCAAGCAGACCCCCCAGTAAATTTTGATTTGATATTTGGGGACTGGCTCATATTGTGGAGGAGAGGTATCTGACCACACTGCTCTGGGAGGGCGCTTATACTCTGCTCAATAATTGCGGCGCCGGGCATTCTATTCGTGTTCTGCATGTAGATTTTTGGATCTAGATCCACTGTCACTCTGCATATTAATGGCTATGTTTTAGATTATTTTAATGTTCCTTTAAGTTTGTATACTGTTAATGGGTGTTAATGTATTAATTGGCAGTGGGCACTAATGTGAAATCTTGCATAGGATCTAGAGCCATCTTCTTGGTGCTTGTACCTGATGAAGGGGTACTTTATGACCCCTAAAATGGTGTATTTGTACCCTCTGATGAGAACAATAAAACAATAGAAAACATAGATGCTAGTAGAATATGCAAAACCCTTCAACATTTTATTACAAGATCAGGTTTTCATTTGGCCTTTCAGCCATTCAGCCTGTGGGTGTTGTTTGGGTTCAATCCAAAAACCGTAACAATTTACCGCAAATGATATACCATTTAATGCGCACAAACAATAATGTATTTTTCTAGCAATCCTGTGTTTGTAAAATTACAATAAAGATGTCCCTGCACCACACTTCTACTTTTTTCACAAAAACAACTTTCTAAAATAAATACTATACTCTAGTCGTCTCTGCTGGGGCCACCTTACATTTACAGTACATTATGTTGCTCATACATCTTGATAAAGCCTGCAAGTGGGGCTTTATCAAAGCTTATTGACATTGTGCATTAAAATGGCGTGTCGTAATGGGGGCTGGTGGAGAGCATTCTTGAGCACTAGTTTCATTGTTTGAGACGCACACCTGGCTCAACATGCAGAGGGCTGCACGGTAATCAAATCACAGTGAGCCTCCGTAGGTCACGCTACCAGGCCGAGCTCTGCCTGTGTGTGTTTTGGCATGGCTTCAGTCAGACCGAGCCTGTCTCACGCGACCCTCCTGCTCCAGCCTTGGGAGTTCTCTGTTTAAATTTGATTCCTCTAATGGCTTTTCCTGGTTTAGAGTAGCACATTTTCTGTTTCTCTACTTTTGCGCGCCAGAAAGACGAGGTTATTACAGGGTGTGGCTGTCTTTCATCACCTTGTGGCTTTTAAGTGGAGGATTTTGATTTCTTTAGAAGTCGAAATTCATCTGTGGATTTGTACTGGGGCTTCCTAAGCCAGGCCTGGGCTTTAGGCCCATTTTGTTACAAATATGTCTGCAGAATAATATTTTCTAGACAGATTTTATTTTTCTTCCCGTCTTATGAGCGCTCTGTGAACTGGGCAAGTTGGCCTCTGACTGATCACTTTGTCTTTTTATATTAACAGCCACAGTTTGGTTTTAATTTGAATTCTTTAACAACGTATTGTCCAGGTCTCGTACTGTACATTGTGTACTTTACTTTGATCTGTCTTGTGCAGGAAAACATATGTCTACATTCCACTATGCTCATATAATGGACAAGCGTTAGAAGTCAGTGTGGACACGTGAGTGTCTCGTGTCATCCATAATGGCAGATTGCAAAATTCTTTAAAGAAGAGTTATTCCTAAAATGGTCTAGTATTAAAAGTCAACATAATGCAGAGGGCTTAGCTAACCCTACATGAAAATACTCACTGAGCTTGTTGTTTTCTTTTATTGGCAGAAAGTTAAAGAATGTAAAAGTTCTCTGGATAACAGGGAATCATATAAGTGCACCTTTGTGGAGGAAAGTGACTAAAGTCTAAGTGTCTATACCTTTAGACTGGCTTTCCAGGGGGGTATATTGGCCTAAAGTATTACATGATTGGTCAGCAAATCTGCAATAGCAAGTGGACTTACCCACAGACCTCAAATCAGGGGGTGCCAGGGGGGACAATACTCCCTATGTAAAGATGGTTCATTGTGTAAAGAGGGGCCCCTAGCTCTCAGGCTATGCCAAACCACTTGGACCTCTTCCTCTAGCAGCTATGAGAGATCGATGAGCAGCGTGGGAGTGGCAGGTAGGCAGGTATTCTCATGCCTTCTGCACTACTGATTTGAGGTCTGTGGAACTGTCCACAAAAGTGGACTTTCTGTTTAAGCAAGCACTGTTTAAGTCTCAGCTTAGCTGTCCTTTCCTGAAACAGTAGATTGGTACGAGTTGTCACTTTTTCTTCCTTAGATTTTTTTAGTTTTTTAATCCTGTATGTAAAGGTATGGTTACCTCTGTTGGGCTGCAACACAAGTATGAACAGTTGTAACTGATCATATTCTACTGTTGCATCTAACTGCATGACAATACTGTTTAAGATGCCAAGTCTAGGACTAACTATAGTTTCTTATGCTATCTGTTAACAGTATAGTTTAGCACTCTTCTTTAATACCAAACTCTATTTTTGTGCGCCAACCTTTGATATAACTCAGGAGGGTATGGGAAATATTAGGGTACATTAACCAAGTGAGGACCATTTCTTAAGAACGTGAGAATATTTTTCAATTTGGACATGAGTCTGTTTACAATGAGTGTGGACTCAATTTGATGACTGATACTATTGTGCTTTGAGGCTTAAATTCCCATTGCACCCATTTCTCCTGCTACAGCAATTAACTGGAAAATCTGAGCATGGTCCCACCTTTCAATTTATTCACACTTTGCATTATCCCAGCTTCATCCCTCTGACAAATTATAAATCATAGGGTGTCCGTCTGGTCTTTACACTCCACCTATTTGCTTTCCAACAGTGGAAAGCCCTCAAAGAATTTATGTGCAAGTGCATGTCACAGCTGGCTCTGCGCCAGCTGTTGGGTGAGAGATAAGGTAAGTATAATTTTTTTTTTCCAGATTGTTTCTCCAGGCACAAGTTGAACTGATAGATACTATTAATTCTCCATTTTAGAGCATTTTAGAGCAAGCGTGGTTCTCAGGAGGGTAATGCTTGTTTTGCTGTTGGCCTCTCTTTCTGTTCTATTACTAGACAAAAGAAAGTCAATTTTAGCAGAAATTGGGTGTTAACAGGACTGAAAGCTTTTAGTACAAACTGACCGAAAGAGAGGTCCGCAAAAAAATATGAAATGTTTTATTTCATCACCCACTCCAGCACCTAAAAAAAAAATCAATGTGGGTTTTAAAGCTCTGGGTTAGTCCAGTCACTCATGAGTCATCACCCTCTGCTGTGATAAGACTCACCAGCTTGAATTAGACTCTTTTTCTTTACCTCCTACCTCTTTGTAATTACTATCCCAGGAGCCCTCCTTTAATATTCAGTTTGCCAGCCCCAGACCTGCATTTAAATGTAATTTTACATTAGCAGCTTTAAAGGAGACTTATTGCCCAGCTATATAGACAGGTACACATTTACCTACTGTAAGCTTTATCTTTGCAATTATTGCATTACTTTAGATTTTTGTGACCGGTTTATGAAAATTCAAAGTTTAACCGATGAAATGTCTAAACTCTGACACTGGAATGAGAGAAATGTGTGGCAAATGACTTTTAATGTGCCTTTATAGCACACCTTTTAGCTAATCCTCCATAATCTAAATGTTAAGGCCCATCAAGTCACAACAGGAGCTTTTGGCTGTGTTTATTTCTTTATGTAAAATCTTTGTGCGGTCTTTCCATTTTGAACATAAGGAGCAACAGCTTGCTTAACTTCATGGGCCTGTCTTATCAGATTACACAGTGAAACCGTAAAAGCCATCGGTGTTGCCGATACTATTTGCTTAAGCCAATAGCTAAAGGCTGAATCTGCCTTGTTTGTGAAAGTGTTGTTAAGTGAAAATGGCAGAAGCTGAATGCAGTTGGGTTTTTCACATTATTATTGTTATTAAGTGCAATTTCAGATTGCAGATAGTTGCAAAGAACACTGCTGATGGGCATGTGTACGGTTGAGTGCGCTCCTTCACCTCAGCAGTGACCATATCAGCTTTGTTCTGTGTGTACAGGACGCAGTTTTCTTTTCTTGGTGTACAGACTTGGTGTATGTTGCCAATAGCAACCAATTGCAGGTAGTGAAAACTGCTTCCATAAAACACACATTTGCTAACATAGGTTAAAATAACAAAAAAAATTGTAGATCAGCTCAATACCTTGAGCACATCCTTTTGGCACGAAAAATATTAGGGGTGTCAGAAAAAATCGATGTTTGAATCGAATATGTTTAAATCGATCTTTTACAAACTATTGCAGGTGAAAAGCACACTCTCCAGCTCTCGCCCTCCTCAACCACATCCCCTCACCTCAGCATCAGGCTCCTGGTGGAGCCTGGTAAGCCAGAAACTAGACTAGCAGCTCACATGGCTGCGAGTTCAATGACCATGCGTTGCTGCCTTCTTTCCCACAACACCGCTCACTCGTTGCTGGGCAGATTGGCCTAAAAAATATACACTTAAAATACATAAAATGACATCAAAAGTGAATTTACCCTTTAAAGGTTAAGGGTGGAGATGAGATGTTGGGTCACAAGTAGCGTGTACTCAGTATGATGGCAAATGCTTTGAATAGTGTTAAGAGTATTGTCAGGATCTGGGGTGCTAACGGCAATGACTCTAGAAACCGTTCTTAGTTGAAATAATAAGCGGTTTTATTGAAGACAAAGTCCAGCAGAAAAATCTCTTGAATTCAGAGTATAATGCAGGGTACAATACTGTAAAGTCAGCTGTTTCCTCGCCAGCTTTAGCAATGTCCAGTGTCTGATAGGTACAGAGTATTGCAAGTCCTCGATATCACAGGTCCACTTTCAGGGCATACAAGCCCAGGCTGCTAATCCACAGGCTCCAAAAACATAACACACAAAGTTCTTCGGATGCAGTTCAGACCTGTAGGTTTTGGCAGTAGCAAGGCACAGGCTCCTTATCCCAGTCTCTCCTTCTCCACACCGGAAGCCTCAGCTGCTCCTTTTATTAGGCTTCCTTCCTTCAATTATTCTAATCACCTGGACAGACCTGGGAGGGAAAAACCCGTAGAGGACTGGGGATGTGGACTAGAGCTCTGATATCCCGGCATGGATCGTGCCTGGCTGAAAAAATAAAGGAAATATAGACGCCATCCACCACTTTTCCATACACTTTACCACAGTATAAAGTAGGATGCTTAAGCCAGATGATAGGCTAATTTAAAGTTTTGGAAGGTTAGGGAGTAGCAATTGTAGGGCATTCCAGGTGAGCTGGGCAGCTCGTATGAAGTCCTGAAGGCAAGAGTGGGAGGAGGTACTCCTAGTCGTGTTGTTGTTTTTTAACAAGGGGGGTAGGATTTTTAACTCCTTTATTATCTTTAAACAGGTAATTAGTTTTATGGTCACCTATACTAGCTCAAAGGATAGGGAGGATTCTCCCACCTGATTTTTTTGCACTCCCTCCTGGGTACTGGGGATGTAGAAGAGCCAGGTGTTTCACCAGGGTTGTGCCTAGGAGAGCAAGAGCAGTGGACCTATTCTGAAGTGCATGGCCACTGGTATGCCACCCAAACCTTAGACTTTTATTACTGCAGGAATATGGAGGTGATTATTTCTGTCAAATTGACCTTTTCAGTCACAGAATGGGATAGAATCAAATATCCTTCTGGATGTTGGTATCCGACAGACAATGGTTGTAAACCTTTATCATGTGGTAGGTGTACCCTAATAAGGTGCCCTCTGCTTTTGTATTCTGACTTTATTGTGGTGTCTGGCTAATTAGAGTAATAGAAGAGCTCATTATTGCCTACCTGAACATCTTCTGGAGAATTTACCGGAACCCTGGAATTAAAGTGGTCCAGTCATAAGAAAACTCCTTGCCCTGTCACCCTCCCCTAGTTTGAAGGATAACCATTACCTCACCTGTGGTGAGTTGTTAAAGGGACTGTAAACCCAATGGCAATAATTTGCCAGCATGCAGCTGACCTGTTGAGTTTTGCTTAGACTTCATAAGGTATTCGCATGAAATAAGAGATTTTTAGATTCTTTAAAATGACTCATTTTATACTGTTACCAAGGTGGATTACGGGAGTTAATGTTAATGGTAATGTGTGTCTGGACAGAGACTTTAAACTGGACATTCAGCATCATTTAATGAAAAGCCCAAACAGGACTCTAGGATACGGGTGCTGTCATCTTGCCTCAGAAGTATCACATATGGCGGCAAAAGTGCAGGGGGCGGGTTATACAGACAGAGCAGAGCTGGGAAAAGGACAGCAATCCCAGAATGCAGAGCAGCACAGTCAGAAGACTCTTCCTATTTGCAGGCAGCCTAAGACTCCTTATGCCACCATCTTGGATGTTCAAAGGCTCAGAAAATGCAGTGGATGCAGGTAGGATGATTTTTAATGTGAGCAATCTGTATGTCTGTACGGGTGGGGAAAACATTTAAGATAGACTCTTATTCAGGGTGAAGGTCCGGTTTAAATCAGTTTGTTTACTGACCTGAATGTTGTCTTTTTGTAGGATGTGAATCCTCGTCTGAGCTGACCAAAGATAAAGCCACTGCTGCAGCAGATAAAATATTTGCAACCCTTCAGGATCTAACGAAAATCCGTACACATCTTAAACTCTTCAATTCTGTTCATGTGCCGGGGAGCAATGTTCAGCAGGTGAGTAAAACTACAACATGCAATTGTCGCTTATGTTTCAGGCTGTCAGCTTCTTGTGGGCTAGCTAATGGTAGATTCAGGCATTTGGGCAAATTATAATGCGGGTAATAATTTTGTGCATTATTTCTGCCCATTACCAGTCAGCCTATGTTTTGGGTGTCTTGATGATCTGCTTCAGCTGGATCCCCTGATTTGTGAGATCCTAAACTTGGGGTTCCCAGCTCCTCAAAATTCCTTACAGGCAAAAAGTTTTCATGGACATGGCCACTTCATGAAATCCTTTACTAAGACTGGGCCGGCCTTCCTTGTCATGTCAGCATATTTCCATGGGTGGGAAGCGTATATCGGTATAGATACTGTCTTTTTGCCGGTTTAAAGTGGACCAAAATCCAGGATTTTGTCTATCCTGGGTTTTGGTCATTTGCCCCGGGGCACCCTTATCGGGGGTGCCTCGCTGTGTGAAACCCCCAGATCGCCGAGCACAACTGCCCGCATCCCCCGCTTCCCTCTAACAGGGAGTGTGACCGCACTGGCCATTCACAAATGTCTGGCACGGGTACGCACCTTGCTAGAGGGATAGCGGGTATGCGGGCGCGGCTTGCACATGCACCTTTGGACCGGGAAGCGAGGTAAGTGAACGGGGCAACCTTAGGAGGTTTCACACAGCGAGGCATTCCCATTTTTGATGCCCCGGGGTGGGGGAAATCAATCGGCCCGGGAATCTATGAGATGGTCGCGCTGCGTTTTGGTCCATTTAAAAGGCAATCTTTAAGACTGAGGAGGGATAATGGGTTTCAGTGTCTTCCCCACGTGGAGGAATTTTATTTGTTCAACATTTTTAAACTGTTCATAGGACTCCAGGTTTATCTGTCTGAAATCTATTCTCAGGGGAAATCCTGATTTTCAGTGTAAATCCCCCTCCCCTCGCCTGAGCTGTATACTTGACAAGGTCAAAGATTATGGGATGGTGATATGCGAGCACTCTGCACTGCCATGGCTTCCCCATGAGGAGGGAGCGTAGGCGCTATGGCAATGTGGTCTGCATTTTTCCCTGCAAATAACTGTTACAGGATACAGAAACTAGGTATACATCACATACATACATTCATCAGTTTTGGACCTCTTTAAGGTAATGTAGGGAGGTAGAAGCACTTAAAAACAAAATGGTGTATTGGTAAGTAGCTTAAACCTGGCATGCGAGATATAATGTAGTCACAATTTTCAAAATATTTTTAATTAATTCCTCATAGACATATCACCCACATCTCTGAGCTGGGAAAGGAAAATAATCAGTACAAATATTAACCATGAAGCAGTCATGCAGAGAAGCTGATAAACAGTTGTTTTCCCTATGTACAGGGCATTTTTTTATTGGCTGATACACAATTACACACGGAAAGCCTGGGCCAAGTATTAAATGTGACCACTGTATTCTGTATTCAGGCCAGATCAGGGTACCCTCGGGCATGGTCTGCTGAAAAACAAACATAGAAAGCAGTTGGATAGCTAGAAAAAGGGATTTCAAATAAAAAAAATACAGCAAGCCCAGTTGCCTTGACTACAGGTATACCAGGAAATGGCTAAAAATAAATCTCCACAGACAAACCTTGATTATGGGAGGTTGATAAATTATGCGTTATCACTGTTGTTTTTCTAAACAAGCCCTAAACAAAAAGCCGTCTGTCTACTTCCTGCCCCCTGCAAAGGCAGAATCTGGAATGCTTGAATAGCTCATAATGGGTTTTTATGGTCTGAATATTAACTGTCATCTGATATCTACAGCTAGTTTAACCTTCTGCCATATATTTGGGGGAAGTAAAGAATTGTTTTGGAGCCTGTCATCCATTTGTATAGCTATAAGGCAAAGGCCAGGTCACACCTTCATATTCAACTGTCAGCTGGAATATGACCAATTAAAAACGTTACCAATTTTTTTATGAATACAGATTAGTTGATATTATAATGGAGTATTAGGCTGAAGTCTGTTTGCGTCCACACTGGGAGACGTCTCGTCTTGTTTATAGCTTTTAGTAGAATCATTCGCGGCGTTGAGCATTTTTTTATATTAAGCTCTTTTTAAAAGAGGAAATCAGGTCTGAAATGACTGGACTATCACTTTAAAGTGGACCAAAACCTACGCTGATTGAGTCCCTCCCCCCTGGGCATCCAAAATCGGGATGCCCCGCTGTGTGAAACCCCCCAAGTCGCCCCATACACTTACCTTCTTTCCCGGTCCAACAGCGCATGCACGTGCCCCGGCCGTATCCCCCCTGTGTCTCTAGCAGGACGCGTGCCCGCAGGGGGCACTTGTGAATGGCCGGCGCCGGAACGCTCCCTGTTAGAAGGTAGCAGTGGAAGCGGCCGCCAGCACGCTCGGAGCTGCTTCCTGTAAGGCCTAGTCGACAACGTCCGACAAGCGCCCGCACATGCGCCGCAGGACCGGGAAGTTGGCATCGACGATCTAGGGGGGGTTCACACATAGGGGCAGCCCTGATCGGGGTGACCCAGGGGAACGGGCCAAAACCCAGGAGAGTCACCAAAAGTCTGATCCCTTGCTGTGTGAAACCTCAGAGTCCCCTGTAAAAACGTTCTTCTACCCGATCCACTGGTGCATTCAGGGGCCATGATGAGTGTAGGCTATACCTTTTGCTGGGCACCTGCGCCGGGCATACGTTGTTAGCTGGCGCTAGCACACACCCTGTTAGAGGCTAGCAGAGGTGCAGCCATCAGCTCGCTAGGGTAGATTGGGCTCTTAGCCGAAGTTAAAAAGCGCAGTTGGGCACCCTCATTGGACAAGAGCCCATGCATGCGCCATAGGGGATGGGGAGTTCTCCTGGGTGGCCTGGGGGGTTTCGCACAGTGGGTCATCCTAAATTGGGGATGAAAATTCCCAGGTTTTGGGCCACTTTAATATGCAATAGCAGAATTGGGCTCCCCCACTGGGCTTCGATGCCACTACACTAGAGAACGGGCTGTCTGGGTACTTGCCTCAGGATCCTTCTACGGCAGCCGTGGAACAACCTATCAGACTCTCACGGCCGAGGATTGCACAGTATTGTTCTTGCCCACCACCCACTACTTTAATTCCCCCCCCAGCTACCCAGTATGGCAAAATACTTACCATCATATGATCTATTAATGGCGGTTTACACTGGTATAGCAGTGAACATTCTACAATGCTGGGTGTGCACAGTGTTGCATGTGGCCTTCTTGCAAACCTCATTGGATGCCAAGCTCTCCTGTAGACCTCCAGCCAGTGGGCATTTCGACAGATGATGAATGCAGAGGCCACTGCAGAATTTCATACTGGAGCAGAACTTAAGGCCAAATCATACACTACAACCCATGGACCCCTTAAAAGCTACATATATTGATAGCAAGTCAGGAGTATGTGAAGCACCTTCAGACTTGTAAACATTTAAAAGTGTGCCTCTATGACCGCAGTATCAGGATCATGTCTCCGTCCATATTCTAAAAGACAGTAAATTGCTGTATATAAGTTATTAAAGTTTATTCCGGGGCACCCTTATTTGGAACAGTCGTTGATCCATCAGTCTTTTATCCCTTGGCATGCGACTAAGCTGTGGCTTAGCCGCACTCCACAGTGTCCCCATTCCCCCATCACCGCAGGTAGACATTCAAGTCTTCTGGATGCAGCAAGTGCAAATAGTGGGGATGCTGCCAGAGGCTTGTGCTGTCCTTGTTACATACTCCCCGAAGAAAAGGCTTTTTCCCCGACTAGAATCTTTTTGACTCACGTTTTGGCCTACTTTTAATTGTCATGTAAGGCTGGCATGTAGGTTTTTCTGGGTAGTATGAGCATTCCACACTTTATTCTGTTCTGGTTTAACCTGCCACTACAGCGGTCAGACCGTGTATGCATTCATGGCCACCTAAGGTTAGGATTGTTTTATTTATAGCAGGTCCTGGCAGGGTGGGGTATATGAAACAGATGAGGATTAAAGGCAGCGTTGCAAGCAAGCAAACCAAAGCTCAGACATTTAAATATTGCGTGACTAAATTTGAGACGGGCTATGGAATGTTTTCTCACACAGACACGGAGGCAGTCAACCTGCGTTTGTTCGATGCTAAGCACATGTGTTGGGGCGACCTTCAATCAACTTCAAAGACCCGGCATCCCAAACCAGTGTACACAAAACAGTTTATTCTGCCTGTTTTTTCTTCTTGCTGTGCTTGCAGTTTTAGGGGGTGTTTTGCTAAAAAATTATTTATGGCAGTTTGTATTCTGCAGCTTAGATGTATATCATTATGTATCTGCATGCATGTATCCTTACACACAGCTTAAAGTGGACCAACACCCAGGATTTTCACTATCCTGGGTTTTGGTCCACTTCGGTGGGGCACCCCGATCGGGGGTGCCCCGCTGTGTGAAACCTCCCAGAACGCCCGGAAACACTCACCTCACCACGCTCCTACGCGGGCGCTCATCCAATCAGAGTGCTCAGAGCCGCTGTGGTATCCACGTACAAGCGGCGTCCAACCACAGCGGCTCTGAGCGCTGGAGGCCACGTCTCGCGCTTCCCTCTAACAGGGAGCGCGCCCGTGCCAGCCATTCACAAACAGCCGGCGCGGGTGCGCGCCCTGCCAGAGGGAAGCGCGAGATGGGGCCTCTAATAATTGTGCAGCTTTTTATTTATGGTAACACTTGAGTGAAGTATAAATGGCAGCAGATCAGGCTGGGGTACAGGTAAGTCCACAGCCTTGTTGACCACAGAAGAGCCTCTCAGGTACCATCTGTTGGGAACCCCTAGTCTAGACCATTGGAATAAAGAAGCCCATAAAACTGGGCTAATAACACGGTGGGCTAATTTATAAAGGTAACAAAAGTTAATAATACACAAACCAATAAGGTTTAATTGAAAATCCAAACTACTAATTGTTGCTCTAAACTTTCCTAAAGTTTCCTGTTTCTGCTCAGGACTGGCTTTAGATTGAGCAGAACTAACATTGGATAGGATGGAGGCTGGCCAGCAGCAGTGGGAGGGAGCTTTGAGCCTACATGCAATAAGCATTCATTTTAGCACTAGTGCAGCCTCTGATATATGACGTGCTAAGCTTTCTTGTGTGTAGACAGGCGGTGTTCATGTTGTGTGGAAGAAATGGACAAGCAGAACCTCCTCAGTAACGTGGTTCAAATTTCCTACATGCTGGTGTGATGGACAATCATGCAGCATCTGAGACTGTTGGAGTGTGCACCTCCATAAACGTTTCAGACTCCCCATAGAAAGAAAATAGCATGGAATAAATGGAAGCATTGTTTGTCCGGAAACCAGCTGTGGAAACATGCAACCTCTTTTTTGATGGTGATTATAACCCCCCCCCCAACATGTATCAACCCTTTCCTCTACCCCAGTAAACTCACAGACCGTTTCACTGTTCACTGGATCCTCTAGTCCAAGTTAAACCCTCCCTTAGGGGGTGTTAGGGAACCGCGCGACATGTGATCCAACTAACAATCAGGGACTTCCGAACACACAGCCCGCTTTCCCAAAACCCCGTCCTTTCACCTGCCTTGTGGGACTACCAGGCCCAAAGCCTAAGGACACCCAGATTCTTGGCTAGGGAAAATAGAAGTTATATAAAGGTTTTAATGCAATGATCACACTAGGCAGTGATAACAAACATTTGGCTATGATGGAATATGAATTTATACAAATATTGTCCTGAGAATTGGGTTACAGATTACAGTGAGTTACACACAGAGATACAACAGTCAGAGTTACCTTAAAATGCAGATGTATAGTAGTGATCATGGGCTCCCACATGGAGGTGAGTAGAGAGCTGATAGATGGTTCGGGCACCTCCACACGCCGCAGCGTGACCTCCCAAGAAATGACCACCGCTGGCCCATGGTCATCCCCCTTTATGCCTCGATCTCTGCCCCTCCACCCTCCTTCCTCCCAGACACAGGTCCTGGGCCATTCTTTTGAAGCCCCATATGCTATTACACCTCCCTAGCGAAGGAGGATACTGGCCCCTCTCTGTCTGACCAAGGTTTTAGGGGAGCCACAGGGGGCTTTCATCCTCGAACTGCGTTTTCTGAATGTCAGAACCCTCATGCCCATATATGGACTTCCTTTTCCTTCTAGCCTTGTAAGGGTGACATTTACTAAGAACAGAGAATCTTAAAGGGGGGAGCCGAGCATCTGCAAAAAAATGACATGTAATATTTGCCCTATTCCTCACAGGGGGCATCTTGATTTCTCATGCCCTGCAGTGTAAAACCTCCCATCCTTGCTATACAATCATCTTGGCCCTGAGACGACACTGAAAATCTGGGAATGCCATGATCCATTTACTCACCTCAGTTGTGTTGTTTTAGACCTTATCTACAATCACAATTCGTACCCACAAACGTAGACAAGGTTTATTTTTTTTCCCACTGTGACAGTGCATTTTTCAAAACACCATAAGTCTCCAGCAAGTCTCTAGTAGTATGCATATTCTGTGTGTGTTTAAGCTACATTAAAGGTGCTGTGTGGGCAAAAACAAAAATACTCCTGTTAGATTTAGCAGATTCCTCGCCATGCGGTGCTCAGAGGCTCTGAAACAAATGTCAGTGATGCTGTCTGGGAAAATATGCTGTATAGGAATGAAGAATTTATTTAGTTGGAATTATTGGTAACTTTTGTTTGGTTTCAAATTGTTGAAAATGTAAATGGTTTCTAAAAACTAAAAAAAAAAAACAAAGAACATTTTGCCAATAATTAAAAAAGAAAAGTGTTCAAAATGTCCTAGTTTTGGATTCTGTCATGAATTCAAGTTTTATACCACATACATCCGTACGATTTTCCCTGTATTGCTAGTGCTTTCCTGATAGCAGAAGGAAGAAGAGTCTGTTGTCTGGGTGTTTCTGTTCTTGTCCTACACCGCTTGCTGTAAATATTCTGCAGGGTGTTGGGTTCAGCAGTTGGCACCATCCTCTGCAGCGCCTCTCTGTCCTGCTTGGCACTGTTACTGTACCAGACTCTGATATGCTCTGTCAGGACACTTATGATGGTGCTGCTATAAAGTTCTATAGCACTGTTGTTGGCAGTATAAAGTCCTTTAATCATCGGAGATGGTAGAGACGCTGGTGTCTCCATGTTCTTATTGTAGCTGGACCAAGAGAGATACTGTCTGAGATGCACTCCAAGGTACTTGGACCCATTCAGCCTTTTATTCCCTAATATTTACCATTGGGGTGGAAGTTCCTATTATACATTTTGCTAAAGATCAGATGAAGGTTGTTAGCCTAACACCAGTTATTCTAAGTGTGCCATACACTCCACTTCGGTCTTCATGACATCTGGGTAATCTCCAGTAGAGGGCGAACTTCTGCAGAGATGAATATGCAAAAAAAAAAAAAGCCCCTCCCAGTCCATATATACCTGGGACCTCCCACCAAATTCCCAGTTCCTTCTCTGCAGGGAAGGCGACAAGACAGAAGATGAAGACTTCTTTACTTACAGGTAAGCCGGGCTCGCGCCCGGTCGTCTATTGTCCCTATTACTGCCAGGACCCTTTCTAAATTGCCCCTGTTTGAGACTCCCAGGTTAGGCTGCGGGTCCTGGTAAAGGTAGGCAGCACCATATGGGTGCGTAAGGAGCACTGCTCCACCGTGAGACCTCACTATGGGGTAGGCGGTTATCCAGGTTTTTTGGTGATTCTGGTGTGGGATGCCCCGTCCCTCCTATGCTTATGGCCGGATTCTGGCAGGGCCCCCCCCCCCTTCTGGGTCCCTTATTCCCCTCCGGGGGGGGGGGGGTGCCTGGCCTGGACGTTATTCGTTTTTTCGTTCTCCCACTTATGCCCATGTGTGTGTGGTGTGTGATTCACTGTGTGTGTGTGTGGGACAGTGAGTGTTTCACTTTTGGGCCATGGCAGGTGCTGTTATTAGCCTGGGGGAGCTTCTCCCCCTCAGGTTGTGTTCGAGGAGGGGGCGGGGCCGGGCTCTCGGCGTGGATGCTGTAGCCCGCCCCCTTCTTTGGCACGATTCTGTGGCTCGTTTCTAGGGGATCCGCATTGCTGGGAGGGGGGCGTGACCTGGCAAGCGCGCGTTCTGCGCTGCCCCGCCCTCCCCCTTCTCTCCCTCTTCCTGCATCAGGCACTTCTCAGGGGCCATTTGTACCTGAGCTCCGAGTGGTAAGGGTCGGATGGTCACTTCCTTAGCTTGTATGGAGGCCCCTCTCTAGCGGGGGGCCCCCACTGATTGCGGGCATGTGTGTGTGTGTGTTTTTTTTGCGGTGGTTACGCATGTCTGGCTGGAATATATATACATATACAATTATGTGTTATTGCCTTATATATGTAGAATTGCACTTATGTTGCCTGTTTTGTGTGTTACAGATTGCATTGTATATGTGCATATTAAGGGGTTCCTCCTGGTCCTGAGGTCCCTAGTGTAATTTTGTTCACCTCAAATCCTCCCACCGGGACTTTTAAGGGGCATCCCGGGTTGCTTAGGCGTAAATTCCCTGCGGTCTTGCGACTGACCACAAAAATTCACCATATGGAGGCTCTGCAGGATACTGGGCTCGGGCTCCCTCTGGGACAATCCGGGCCGGGTGTGGGGTAGCCCTTACGGGGGAGAATGTGCTGATTTGTATACCATGCGCACAAAAGGCCATAACGCGGCAGTCTGGTACCCAGCCTTCTGGGTCGGCTCCTCCCGCTTCATCGACTTCCCCGCCACACCTGATCCGTACCCCAAGTGACATTGGTACCAGTGGGGAGTCGCTTTCTCATGTTTGGGCTCAGTTGGCCAGCATAGAGAAAATGATTGCTAGCACGGTGGGCAAGAAGGCCCAGACTAAAAAGAGATAGTTGTCGTCGGCCCAGCCCTTGTGGGGTATTGACGACGAGTCCGCTGAATTGTCCGATTATTCCCCGTTACAGGAGGGGGAATTGTATCAGGATTCAGAGGCTGACTATGGTCAGCCTGGGAATTCCAATGTCGGGCAGGCGCCGGGAGATGCCGTTGATACGGCCACTGTTTTGTCATATTTATTGGAGGTGTTGGATATTGATCCACCTGAGGTGCCCCCTCTTAAGAAGGGGGAATTTTTTGGGGCTCACAAGCCCCGTCTAGAATTCCCTACCCAGGGTCATTTTGATGCGCTGATACTTAGAGAATGGGAGAGGCCCTGCCGGCTTCCTGGTGTGCCTCAAGGATGGGACAAGAAGTATTCTTTTCCGGTGGAGGCGGTCAAGCGCTGGTCTTCGCCTCCCGAGGTCGACCCACCTGTTTTAGGGTTGACCAACTCTTCTGTACTGAACAGCCCAGACGCCACTTCCCTTAAGGATGGCGAGGATAAGCGCCTTGATCAGATGGCGTGCCACGCATTTGCCAACGTGGGCTCGGCCCTGCGGCCGGTTAGTGCATCTGCCCTGGTGTCGCTTGCTACCAGGTCTCTTATCAGGGACTGGCTGAATAACGCTCAGCTTGATCCAGATGGCGCTGAGTTCGCTATACTTAAGAAGTGCGGACGTGGGAGCCAAGAAGTCGCTCACAGCTCTCCCCTTCTTGGGTGCGCGGCTGTTTGCAGATAAATTGGATGCTGTTGCTAAAGGAGGTAAGTTACCTCAGCGGAGGAAGCAGCGCCGTCCCTTTCGGGGGGCGGGCTCGTTCACTCCTTCCTTTAGAGGGGCCAGAGCCTCTAGGGGTCTGGCCTTCTCAGGTGTCAGCGGCTCGTCCTGGAACAGAGGCAGAGGTTGGGCACGTCCCGCGGCTGCCTGGGGTTCCAAGCACGCTGTTAAACCGGCTCAGCAATGAAGGGGCGCCCTCACCCGCAAGGGTGGGGGGGGGGGGCGGCTGCGGCTCTTCTTCCAGGTCTGGGCCCGGGAGGTCACAGACAATTGGATCTTGGAAGTGGTCTCCTCCGGGTACAAACTGGAGTTCGAGTACTGGCCGCCCCCAAGATTCTTAAGGTCTCGGGTGCCCTCGGACCCTCAGGCTGCACAGGGGCTGCTGTTAGCAGTAAAAAACCTTCTGGACATGGGGGTTATATGCCCGGTGCCTCTGTTGGAAAGAGGCAGGGGTTACTACTCCAACCTTTTCACGGTTCCCAAAAAGGAGGGTTCGGTGAGACCCATTTTAGATCTCAAGGTTCTCAACAGGTTTCTCAGAGCCAAGAAGTTCCGCATGGAGACTCTGCGCTCGGCTATCAATTCCCTTCGTCAAGGGGATTTTATGACATTCATAGACATCAAGGATGCGTATCTGCATGTTCCAATTTTTCAGGCACATCAGAGATTTCTCCGGTTTGCGGTGGAGGATCAACATTATCAATTTGTAGCTCTTCCCTTCAGTCTGACCTCGGCCGAGGGTCTTCACCAAGGTTTTGGCGGGCGTAATGGTTCTGCTCAGACCTCAGGGCATTCGCATTGTGCCTTATCTGGACGATCTGTTGATTTCAGCTTCTTCCCTTCAGCAGGCGGAACTTCTCTCTCCCCGTCTCGTGTGATTTCATTTCCGGGCATGAATCTGGATACCAGTCGGGCCAGAGTGTTTCTGCCCCAGGCCAAAGTGCAGGGGATTCAGGGCCTGGTCCGTCTTCTTCTGGCCAGTCCTTGTCCCTCTATCCGACAGGGGATGAAACTGGTGGGTCTGATGGTGTCCTCCTTCGAGGCGGTGCCGTTTGCACAGTTTCACATGAGATCTCTTCAACTTCTCCTATTGACGTATTGGGACAGGAGTCCACAGTCATTGGATCAACCTTTCAAGATGTCTCCCAGGGTTCGGCAGTCCCTTCGGTGGTCGCTGGACTCGAGCAATCTGGTGATGGGCAGATCCTTTCTGGTCCCTTGTTGGGAGACGGTTACCTTGGATGCCAGCCTGTCGGGCTGGGGAGGTTATTGGAAGAGTCATCAGTTCAGCGGGGTGTGGGGTCCCCAGGAGGCTCACACCCCCATCAATGTATTGGAGCTCAGAGCCATTCGACTGGTTCTGGCTCGGCTGACCACACAGTTGCGGGGTCTTCCAGTTCAGTTGCGTTTGGACAACCGAACGGCGGTGGTTACATAAATCACCAAGGAGGGACTCGCAGCAGGAGTGCCCTCAGGGAAGTCTCTCTGATCCTGCACTGGGCGGAGAGCAATGTTCCTTGCCTTTCGCCAGTCTACATTCCGGGAGTGGAGAATACGGAGGCGGATTCCCTCAGCAGGGGATCCTCTCGCCACGGAGAGTGGTCTCTCAACCCCAAGGTTTTTCTGGATCTTTGCCACAGGTGGGGGACTCCGGAGGTGGATCTCTTTGCCTCGAGGCACAATCACAAACTTCCGGCCTTTGTGTCTCTTTCTCAGGATCCTCTCGCTTTGGCAGTGGATGCCTTGTCACTGGCTTGGAAGGACCTGGGTTTTCTGTACCTGTTTCCACCTGTCTCCATGCTGGGCAAGGTAGTTTGCAAACTGGTTCTAGAAGGGGCACCAGCGGTTCTGGTGGCTCCAAAGTGGCCAAGAAGAGTTTGGTACGCAGACGTTGTAAGGATGGCCGTGGACCAGTACGGCTTCCCTTGCTGCCGGACCTGCTATCTCAGGGTCATCTGTTTTACCCCAATTTACAAACGCTGGCTTTGACGGCTTGGCTGCTGAAACCTTCATCTTGAAAGAGGAAGGTTTGTCTGAGGCTGTTGTTCAGACCCTGATTAGGGCTAGGAAGCGGTCCTCTTCTGGCATTTACTATAGGACTTGGAGGTTCTACATTGATTGGTGTGAGGCTAGAACTTTGCCTTGCAGGGTTTTTTCTATACCCAGGATTTTGGAGTTTCTTCAGCATAATCTGGATCTTGAGTTCCAGCTTAGTACTTTGAAAGGACAAGTTTCTGCTCTGTCGGTTTTCTTGCATAGGTCTTTTGCTTTACACCCGCTGGTTAAGACTTTTTTCCAAGGGGCCGCACATGTGCGGCCCCCTCGGAAGGCTGTAGTCCCTGTCTGGGATTTGAATTTGGTTCTTTCGGCTCTCCAGGGTCCTCCTTTTGAGCCGTTACAGGATATTGCTCTTTCGGTTCTCACTCAGAAAGTTGCTTTCTTGGTGGCTATTACCCCTGTCCGGCGTGTCTCTGAGTTGGCGGCCCTATCGATTTAGGCCCCTTATTTTGAGAGACACCAGGATAAGGTGGTTTTTCATTTTAAGCTGGATTTCCTTCCTAAGGTGGTGTCTGCCTTCCACCTCAATCAGGACATTGTTCTCCCTTCCTTGTGTCCTAAGCCTAGCAATGACAAGGAGAGGGTTTTGCACAATTTGGATGTTGTTCGCTGTGTGAAGTACTATTTGGTGATTACTTCTTCCTTCCGCAAGACGGACGCTTTTTTCGTGGTGCCCTGCGGGCCCAGGAAAGGTTTGGCTCCTGCTAAATCTATGATTAGCAAATGGATTCGTCGGGCCATTGTTGGGGCCTATTCTGCTAACGGGAGGACACCCCCTTTTAGGGTCACTGCGCACTCTACTCGTGCTGTTGGTGCATCCTGGGCTTTTCAGCACCAGGCTTCTGTTGAACAAGTTTGTAAGGCTGCTACTTGGTCTGGTTCCCACCCATGACGGACACTGCTATTGGATGTCCCAGATGTCATGAAGAAGGAAGAGGAGTGTATGGCACACTTAGAATAATACCGTTTTGTGAGTACTCACCTTTAAAACGGGTATTATGAGTGTGCCATACACTCCACTTCACCCCACCCTTATTTGTTTCAGGTATTCTGGGGCTTTTATATGGTGAACCATTGGTTTTGTTTGTTACGGTTATATTTGGTTCTTCCTGGTCCCTTTACTGCTTTTGTACACTGGGGAATTGGTGGGAGGTCCCAGGTATATATGGACCGGGAGGGGCTTTCTTTTTTGCATATTCATCTCTGCAGAAGTTCGCCCTCTACTGGAGAATAACCCAGATGTCATGAAGAAGGAAGTGGAGTGTATGGCACACTCATAATACCCGTTTTAAAGGTGAGTACTCACAAAACGGTATTTTTCCAGATTATTATGTATCTCATGTCTCTTTAAAATGGACCAAAACCTACGGAGATCGGCCCAGGAATCTATAAGATTTCCGGGCCAATTGATTCCCTTCCCCCTGGGGCATCCAGAATTGGGATGCCCCGCTGTGTGAAACCCCCCCAGGTCGCCCATAAACTCACCTTTTCCTGTCCAGTGGTGCATGCACGAATAGTGGGCACATCCCACTATGCCTCTAGCAGGGTGTGTGCCCGCGCCAGCCATTCGTGAGTAGCAGGGGATGCAGCCGTCGGCATGCTCGGATCCGCTCTTATTAGACAAGTTCCTGGGTGAAGGGGCTCGAGCGGATCTGAGCTGGCTGATTGGACGTGCATGCACTGTAGGACCAGGAAGTGGTGAGTTTGTTCAGGCAACTTGTGGGGTTTCTCACAGCGGGGCACCCCCGATCAGGGTGCCCCCAGGGGCAAAGACCAAGACCCAGGATAGTCAAAATCCTGGGTTTTGGTCCACTTTAAGATCGGCCTTGTTGTTACTGTCAAAGATCCTACTTACAACAGTGATAACAATGGTTGAGTCTGAGAAGGCCATACATTCATACCTGTGCAGTGAATACAGCAAGGAGCTCAGCACACAACCCTGGGTTGTCCATGCTGTAGGTTAGGGGATTATACCTGCCCAATCTTATGTATGGTTTGTCTTTATATTACAAGAAAAACAACTATGTCCACCTATTTTGCCTCGCAGCAGCCAGCAGGGTGCTGAAACCTAGCTGAGGAAGGAGAGCAGGCAGTGTATGGCACATCCCGCTTTCTCAGTGAATGGATCCAACACCATCCGTATACTATTATTATTATGTATTGTATCCAGCTTAGGTGTTGGTTTTAACCATGTTTTGTTGTGCTTCATGCCCTTTTAACCTGTTTTGTGGCAAATAAAAATGTGTTCATTATTTAATATACAGATTGTGTTATGCCCCCTTTCTAGACCCTATTTGGTTGTTTCCACCATTTTATGAATTGTTGGTTTATTGTTTTAGTGGTGCCCACATATTGTGATTGTTTGAGTTCTCAGTGAATGGAGCAATACACTACAGTCAGACACTGTGATGAGAGGTGGGGGTGAGTTAGATGAGTTCCTGAAGAATCCCCAGGCACGTGCATGCTGCAGAACCCCTTCTCTTTATCAGAGAGATGGAAGGACTATCGACAAAGACCGTAAGGACTGCTACAGCAGAATAAGAGGTGTGCGCTAATGATTTTAGCTTTTGCTGGACAGTCCCTTTGAGGAAATTCAGTCTTATCCTCGAATCGCTAGTTACTTCTAGATTCTACTCATAGCAAAAACTGTGTAAAATATTCCCAGAGCAAGCTTGCCACACGCTATCTGTCTATCTCTAATTATAAACAGCACACTCTGGTATCTCCATATAGTAGGTGCATTAACCCAATGCATATTACTGTATGGTAGAGGAAAACAGGTTAGTAGTATTTTCCGGAGATCAGCTGGGCAGCATAAGATTTTGGCGGTCTGCTGAAACACGTTTTGTGCCCTGAGCTCTGAGTCACCTGGAGAAACACCTGTCTCATTGTTGTGTCTCTTATGCAGCCACCACTAATTATCCTTTCAGAATAACAGCATTGATTTCCAAGGTCTGGCTTCAAGGATGCTTGATTTTGTACGCTCATGAATCAAATCTCGTTGTGCCTGTCTAGTGTCCTGTCAGGAAGGCAAAATCATTTTAAAATGTTTATCTTGAAGAAGATGAAAAGGACTATTGCACCATGTAAAAATTACTGTTATTTAAAGAGGGAAAAAAGCACATACAAAAAAAAATGGAAAAGGGATTTACAAATACAAAGAGCCATGATGTAAGATGAGTTATTACTAGGCATGAATGAGCTGACCGGGCCTGCTGTCCTCACCCTGACTCCTCAATGTATTAGTAATTGGTGTCTTTTCCTTTGCTTCATTTTCAGAGCACATCTAGCCAATGAGGGACTATGCAGGCTTACTCTTTAATAGGTATCCTGAATATTAAATTTTGCATGGGTGACATGTACAAAAAAGTTCCCAATGCTCAGCACTATGGACAAGCAGCTGTAGCGCAGTAAAGTAAACAGTTAACTAGCTGTGAAAGTATTACAATACCTCGACCAGAGGATGAGCCACCAAGCTCATCACTTAGTTATGAGGGTTGTGGTTGGTGTATCCTTTGGTTATCAATTTTGCTGTTGGAATTCTTCACCCTCTGCTTAATAGTTGTGGGTCTGGGGAGAATTTAGTGTCTTCTGCCAAGTAAGGACGAAGGAGAAATTTGTCTATGATGGGATGGGGTGGGGCATTATACTGTAGTGTCTGTCTCAGCAGTGCCACCTAAGTGGGCTGCCTCACTTGGCCTCATTACTGGTGCACCCCTCCATGCAGTGTACAAAACAGATGTGGGGTTGGGAGGTTTGCAAGGAACACTACCATGGTCCTTTACTTTACTGGTCAAGGGTATAACTGCACCCTATAAGCAAAAAAGGAATGTAACCCTCTGCACACTCATTCTATTTAACCCTCTGCACACTCATACTGCCTTCATCGTCTGAGCACTTCAGGTGATGCAGCTGGATCAGCTCAGACGATGAAGGCAGGTGAATAGTGAATCGTTTAGTGGATTTACAGTTAGCAGGATTTCAGAAAAATTTGGGGGTACTGATTTCTGACACCTTCAGAATGAGTGGACTGTGTAGCCAGGCAGTGGGAAAAACAAATAGGATTATCAACTCCATAGCTTGAGGCATCACTAGTAGGAAAAGGGAAAGAGGTGTTGATCATGCTGTATGGCAGCATCATTGTCAAGCAAGGGCAATGAAAAACAAAATTTTCCAGGAAACTGTAAAAGTCTGAGAATACTCATCACACAAGTACAAAATAAATGGATTCACAGGCAGTCAGGATAAAGAAATCTAAAAACTAGTTCAGATAATGTGTGGTCCTGACATGAAGGTTGTGTGGTCCTGACATGAAAGTGATGTTTCGTCTACAAATTGAGTAAAGCAGATAACTTTTGCTTTTGAAAATCTAGTTTAAAGCTATGGGAATAATCTTTTAACCCTTGTTGGTTTCTTAAAGGGAAAATCCACCTACAGTGCCAGAGGGCACTAGATGATCCTCTTACTTAACTGCCAGTCGCCATCCCTCAGACAAGGTTCTGACTGGCGAGTGTCTAGTCCACAAAATTGGACTTTCCATTTAAATCTTTTAAAATGAGATGTCATTGAAGCGTCTAATCAGCACTTAACAAGAAATCATTCCTCTATGCTTGGTTATGTTTACAAAAGCAGCTGCAATCTTTGCATGTGATTCTCCCAAAACAAAGTACAAAAAAATAAGACATGTTTAATTATAATCATTGCAATTTATTGTATAATCTTGTGTCTGTGTTGGTTTTGCCTTGTTTTTATCCAAGCATCCAGACAAAACATGGCACAAGATCACAGAGCACATCCACTACAGCCATCTCCTGCTTGACCACACAACATCTGTAAATAACTAGCAATTTATACAGCAATCAGGAACCACACCAAGGTGTCCATCTTGTCAGTGTTTAATTTGAGGTTAGCCCTTGGGATAAAAAGGCTTATGATTTCTCTGTATGGCCACATGTTTACTGTGAACTCAAACTCTGAGATGATGTTCAAATAAAAGTTTTCTTACTGAATATGTCACAACTTGCACAAATTGACGCGGAAAGCAGCCAAAACAGTGTGGGACAAACTGAACCTCCAGTCAAAATATTGAACTTGGTTAGTGGACACAGCATTGGGCCCCATTGGGGAAGCTAAGTCATACTAGATATATCAAGAAGACTCAGTACCTCAGTAACACATATGGCTTTTAGGGGTTACAGTGTCATGTCCCACGACGTGCGTTTTATATTACCTGGGGTAACTGCTTGATATAATGTTTATTTACATGGGCTGAGCAGTGTGCCTTTGGTTCCCTTCATCCCTTCCCGGCTCCCTTGGTCTTGCTGTGAAGCAGATAGCTCCTCCCTTCTTCCCCTCTCCCTTAGCCATTTCTAGCTTGGCATCCAAGCAGTGCAAACCTGCTGCTCTCTTCTGCAGTCTTTTTACCTGCATCACAAATGGAACGTACATGTCAAGATTCCTGCTGTAATAAGTGTTTTACTGCAAGATTCTGTACTGAAATAAAGCTTTTGAAACATATTCTACGTGATCCACGAGCAGCTGAGTAAGCGATCTGCCAAGCCTTATGGAGTAAAGAAAACATCCATCACAGACACACACTGAGAACGTGGAGCTGTCTACAGGCTTCACATTACTGCTATCTGGTGATTCAGAATACACAGGCATAAATATTTAATCTTTTTTCTATGTTTTTTTCTGAAATAACTGAATAACTGATAATAACTGAATAGACAAAAAAAAGAAAAATAGAATGTCTGCTTAAATGCATTGGAAGAGTAGTTTGTTCTGGGGGATAGGGTGGGGTGGAATGCTTAAGGTAGGAGTACCCGGCTTAAAGTTAATGTTTTTCTAGTACATAATTTTACAGTTACTTGTCACGAGACATGTTCTTCTGCAGGTACATTGGGAAGGACATAATGTATTCAAATAAGAAGAGTAGTTGTTCGCATGAAAAATATTTGGTTCTAGTAATAAGAGCTATTCAGGCAGGCTCTTGTAAGTGATTAGTGGCATTAACAAAACTTTTGTAGCTTTGAATGTTTTGGAACCATTCTAAGCCCGTTAAGCAAGCCGCTACATATTTGTTACACATCTAGAAAAGATTTGTTTTTTCTACCTTCTAAGAATAGACTCAGACAAGGTCCCTCCCTAGTTTGCGCTTTACGCAATATGGGGTGCATGTATGTTCTGTGCCTGTATGTGTGTTTTCGAAATGATAAAGGAATTTGCATAGTGTTAAAAAAAAAAAAATACTAGCTCTGCGTCCTATACAGGACATGGCTTCTAATGAGGTAAAGGACTCCTCATTCAGACTGGGTGAGTATTTTTCTCTAATCTAATCAGCCAATTGACATTGGGTGGGGGTGGGGGAGGGGATGGTCAGTTTTAGACTATAAGTGAACTTGGCATTTGGATAGAGTTTGTAATAAATCTCTTAAAGTGGACCAATCACCCCGTACATCGGGCCTGGAATCTACAAGATTGCATGGCCAGCCGCTAGCCTTATACCAGATGTCACGCTGTGTGAAACCCCCCAGGGGCGCCAGTAATCTTACCTGACCTTGCTGGGTCCCACTGCACGGTCTGGTGGACGCGGGAGCATGCGCTCTGCAGAGAAACCAGGGATGTCGCTGCCAGCACATGGGAACGGCAGAAAGGTGAGTAAAAGTGGGCGATCAGGGGGGTTTCACACAGGGGAATCCTACATCGGGATGCCCCCGGGACAGGTACCAATCACCAGGATAGTCAAAATACTGGTGATTGATCCACTTTAAAGCAAACCACCTATGGTGACAACTTATTATACGTATGTATATATCAATATATATGACGGGTCTTCAATAAGTCTACCTGAAAATGACTTTGAAAATACTTTTCAGTGTAATCCTCCTTGACTTCAACACACATATCAGAGGTCCTCAGGATAGAAGACAACCCTGTTACTGCATTAGCACCAGAAAATCGTTGCCCATGCAAAAATGTCTTTGTTACGAATGAGATCTGAGTAGTCACATTCCCTGATAGCAGCTTGTGATTTGCGCAACACACCTGCCGACAACTTCCCACAGCATTTCTCTTTAATTGCTTAATGTCTTCATAGTTGAAGCACAGGTGTACTCAGTAAATGTTGTCTTGTATGGCATGAACTCTAGTAATATAACACCTTCTGTATCTAAGAAAAACACTGTTGCCATGAAACTACTGCACACAAAATATCTTTGGAGTTAGCAGCTCCTTGTGCTTCTATTGGTTGAACTCTTGTTTGGTCTCAGGATCATGGTGGTGGAACAGTGTTTCATCACCAGTAACAAGTCGAGAATATAATTTGCCTGGTTTTTCTCTTAAAGTGGACCAACACCCAGGATTTTGACTATCCTGGGTTTTGGTCCACTTCGGTGGGGCACCCTGATCGGGGGTGCCCCGCTGTCTGAAACCCCCCAGAAAGCCCAAAAAAACTCACCTCTCCCCGCTCCCACGTGACCGCGCCAGCCAATCACAGTGCTCAGAGCCGCTGTGGTATGCGCGTCCAAGGCCGCCTGGACGTGCATACCAGCTCAGCTGGCTCTGAGCGCTGGAGGCCGCGTCTCGCGCTTCCCTCTAACAGGGAGCGCGCCTGCACCGGCCATTCACAAACAGCCGGTGCGGGTGCGCGCCCTGCTAGAGGGAAGCGCGAGACGCGGCTGCGGCTCGCGCATGCACCGATGGAACGGGGCTGAGGTAAGGTTTGTGGGCCTCCTGGGGGGTTCCTCCCCGCGGGACATCCCGATTTCGGATGCCCCGCAGGGAGGGATTTGATCGGTCTGGGAATCTTATAGATTTCCGGGCCGATCCCCCCTGGGTGTTGGTCCACTTTAAGCATGTCTGAATTTTTTGCTAAATTGCTGTCTCACGAAGACTAATAAACAGGGGTAGATAATTTAGTTAAGACCACTCATACAACTAAAAGAAGGTATTTAATATTTAAAGCATTCCCACGCCCTATTGGTGGTGTGGGATTGCTGCTTGTGCCTGGGGGGGGGGGGATCTCAATTCAAAAAATGGATATTGTTCCTAGCGCAGAAAGTGCATTGATTGCTGATGCCCCCCCACACATTACCCCCGTTACACACAAGAAATCTTACCTTTCTTCTCCTTCTCACACCCCCCCCCCCCATGAAATTGAGTGATGTGGCGTGCAGAAACCCAAAAGAAGCCTGTGGACCACGTGGCGGACAATTACAGCACTTGTGGTTTCTGGGGGACCAAGGGGGATGGTGAGATCTCTCAGGTTTAACGGGGGGAAAGTGATGCGCATGGGGGCATCAGCAATCAGAGATCATGTGGTCCTTTTATAGGCAACGGCAGCTGCGCAGTAAGCAGCTTTACAGGCATGCACGCTGCTGAATAACGTCTGCACGTGCACCAACTGCCATACCGGAAGTGCCTGGAAAGGGGGGGGGGGGCCTTCAACCAGCATCTCATAGCACAATTATGGACAGGTACATTTTTTAATTAACTATGTGCAAGCCCTAGCTAGTCTGGATAAAGTGCTTTGATGGCACGAAATGCGTCGGCTAAGCTGTGGGAAACCACCTGAATCCTGACCGCCGCAGGGAGTGAGAGACCCATATGTGTGGATGTGTATGTATGGCAGCTGAAGACTTTAGTGGCTCTGATTGAGGCTTTATTATCGAAAGTTTTCTTGTAAGTGTAATTTTACATAATTGGCATGTCTGTATCTTTACAGTATCACGCTATGTCCTCTTTTTATTGTGACTCCAGCCCTGTGCCCATTCTCCACTGGGGCAAAGTAGTATATATTCCATTGCAGAGATTATTCCCAATAGGATTAGGATTGGATACAGTGGTGTCTGGGATTATAAACAAGTGCTGGCAGTCAGACGGGCTGAAGTTTAAAGAATCTGTCTGGTGAGTGCTTATTACCTTGATCGGCGTATATGAACAACTTGGAACATATAAAGGAGATATTACCAACAGAGTTTTGGTGATTGGATTTGGAAAATAGAGAGACTCTGTGCTTGTATATTTGCTTTACACCTTCTATTATCCCCAGGGTGACTGAAGTGCTCCTTAGCAAGGCACCTAGCTCCCCCAACTGCTCCCTGGGCGCCGTAATTAGGGCAGCCCACCGCTCCGGGCATGTGTACACTCACTGCACACATGGCCTAAATGCAGAGGAAGAATTCCTGTGTGCGCATGCAGTGGCCATCTTTGCCCCAAACAAATATGGATATTTGGGGTTTACATATTCATGTTAGAGTCCTAAACTTTTTGGATTGCCGTACAGTATACGGTTTGAGATTTAATGATCAGCATTGCTGATCCTATAATTGGCACGTTGGCTCTGAGACGAGAGCAAATATACTGAACCCCAGTGTGTGCCTTATCTTAGTGACTGTAGCGTTACATCGAGCTGGCTAGAATGCAATGCAAATAGATAATTGGTGAGATAAAAAAAAAATTTGCATGACTCCTTCTGCAAAGCATTCTGGGAGAAATCCTGCTATCCTTGGTTTGTATGCAGCATGTAAATCCTTTCTGTTTTAGGTAAACACTCTCTGCCTTGTACCTTTAAATAGAGAGGGTGTTTAGAATCCCCCTATATCGCTTTCTCCCTAGCCTATCTACTGACTATGTTTTGTAACAAATGAAATATATATATTTAATATGTGCTGTGCTTAAACCGGACCTTCACCCTGAATAAGAACCTATTTTATAAGTTCCCCCATCCTGTACATAAAGGTTGCCCACATTAAAAATCATCCTAACTGCATCTACTGCATTTCCTGAGCCTTTAAACATTCAAGATGATGGCCAGTGGAGTCTCATGATGCCTGCAGAAAAGAAGTGTCTTCTG